>CM051237.1:344749277-345349277 GCA_027917425.1 Gastrophryne carolinensis | reverse complement strand
TCTCAGTATAAATGTTTAGGCCATTGTTCTGATGTCATGTATTGATAACATTTATTTATGTCATTTCTCATAGGATTTCTGTGTGCAGCAGTATGACTATGCCCGTGGGGGAAAGAAGCGCATTGCCCTGGAGGTGAAGGCCACAGTGTCCCGGCGCTTCAACACCAGGCTCAGTGTCCGAGCCATCATGCAAAAGTGGTCGGACTTCAAGCGCCGGGACCCTGAAGGCGTGTACCGGCTATATGATGCATACGCTTCAGGTAAGTGGAAATTGATGCTATGTTTATACTTTTTGGGAAATAATATTCTAAGCTGTGTCCATTTTGGGTTGTAATTGTAATTTGTTTTATTCACCCCCTCAACACAGATAAGCGTCCTCCCCTGGGGAAACGTAGGAAGGGACGAGACAGGCGGACTCGGGGGAGTCATCTGGGAAGGGTCCCTCTCGGGTTTCCTATTTAGAGGACCCAGGGGAGGAAGGGGATGACGCCCCAGAGGAGTGTGCTGCTGGGGGGCTGGCAGGATCTAGCCTCAGCTCCTCACACTCTGACTCTGAGGAGTCTCTCCAGCCAAGGGGCCACTCTCAAGTGGGGAGTCCAAGTGGAGTGGAAGTTGTGGACTCTCCCACACTCCCTGAAGGAGCAGGGAGTGAGAGGGAGGAGGGTGGCCCTTTGGGTGGGGGATCTTCTGATCAGTGTGTGAGGAGCCGAGGCTCCACGCCTCCTCCTCAGAGCCCTCCCTGAGCCCTCCCTGGGCTTCAAGTGGCAGCTCATCCCCTGGTGAGTGCCGATTTAGTCAGTGTTAGTCTGTGACAGGTTCCATATGGCCATTTGTACTTAGCCCTTGCCATTCCTCTATAATTTGCAGCGCATCATATAGCCGGCACCTCCAGGAGCTTTCAGCAAGGCCTTCCCCATGGGCATAGTCATGGTAAGTGTTTGTTGTTATCCCTCACATTCCATATGTTATGACATTCTTTAAAGTGGACCAACACCCATTGGTGATTTGCCCGGGAATCTATAAGCTTCCCTGGCCAATCACCTCCCTCACCGCGGGCCCCCCCCCAAAGCCCACAAACTCCTTACCTCATTGGGGGCTGGCGGAAGCCACCGCCGCCGCCTCACGCGTGCACCTCTAGATGTGCATGCGCCCGCGCTGTCCGTTTGTGCATGGCCTGCGCGGGCGCGCACCCTGTAAGAGTGACGCACAGGAGGCTGCGGCGGACGCGCTCTCTCTCCGATCGGGGTGCCCCGCCAAAGTGGACCAAAACCCAGGATAGGATAAATCCTGGGTGTTGGTCCACTTTAAACATACACATGTTTCCTGGTCCATAGTACAAGATGGTTTTCTAATTTACATTAACATCACAAACTCCACTACAGTGCAATCCAACTGCCAACCACCCCTATGTTTCAGCCCACACCATGATGGGGGCTAGCAAATGTGTTATTTTTGTAACTTGTTCCGGCTAACACATGTTGCACACTAGTAAGATTCTACACTCAACTGAAAATTAGGCCTTACCATTGCACTGTAAAGGTTATTGGCACATTATCTTGATGTGTCCATGTTGCACACATAAATAATTTACATTAACTCATGGAGCAGTAAATATGCTAATGTCGGACAACATGTGTGTAACCATGCAAGCATTTGTTTTGGCAGACTCCATAAACAGATGGATGTCAAATCGTCATGTGTCATTGGCCAACTAAATTTTGGTTTCTCTTTTGCTTTCTCCTGACAGATGTTGCCACGCAGACGGAGCCGGTCACCATCCTCCCCACCCCAGCTCCTGGGACGGCCAGCAGCATGGGCCCCAGCCACAGCTGCGATGGTGAGTACATCCCACTTCATATGCCTAAAGACTTGGGAGCCCTATGTCTTATTGTAAATTCTGGAGACATTTACAATGTACCTATGTATTTTCTAAGCACACATCTAGGTCACATATGTTTGTCCAACAATCCTAAATGCATGTCTGCATGCTTGATTGTTGGCTCACATTCTTGTTTTTGCCACATAGTGTAAAATTGTGGTTTGTTCCAAACCAAATTGGCCTGCTAGGGTGGTGACCTCTAATATGCTTGGCCCAGGCAGTTTAATCGTTAGGACTTAGGCCCTGATGTTTTGCTGTAACTAACCAAAGAAATGTACACACTGGGACTTAGACCTTAATTTATTCCCAAGAGTTCAGAGTAAATGTATGCTTGGGATGTTGTAGCCACATTTAAGGCAGCCACTAGTACTCATATAATGGTAACACATAAGGGCACAGTGGCCCACAATGTTATTGTGTGGGTCAGCTAATTGGAGCCAATTACATTACATTGCTACATCTGTGTATGTTGAGCTCACATTCTATGTTTTTAATATGGTTTTTTATACTCTCTACAGCTTGTGAAAACCAACATCGCAGACTGTGGCAGTCGATCCAGCGTCTTCGCCTTATGCTGCTGGCCTTGAAGAGGCGTTGTTAGGGTGGGAGGGATGGTTTTTGCCGCTGTGCGGCGTAATGTTGGCTCTGTTGGCCGCCTTGAGGCCTAATAAATATTTTGTATTTTTCTAATTACAGTGTGTTGTGCCTTGTCAAGCATAGTTTAAGTATCTAGCAACCCATTAGTTTGTAAATGTTGTTGTACCTTTGTAGCCATTTAATGTGTAAACCATAGTAAGATATGGTCACCAATGTGTGTCATACATTTCTGGCTACATGTACATCTCTAGCTCTAGAGACTCATCCCTGAATGTGTTGTTAGCTATGTCAATGAAAAAACACGATTCGGAGGTGGGGTACTGAAATTTATTCACACATAATTAACCCAAATAAAAAATAAATCAAAATTCTTGGCTTGGTGGCCTTGGAGGTTGGGATTCATTGCTAGGGGTGGTGTTGGGGGACAACAGTGCAGTAAAAAAAATAGACTGCTGTTCTATCAGCTGATGGATCAACAGCAAAGTTTGGTCCTGGCGCTGTACAGCTTGCTCCATGGCATGTGCCATTCATTGTTGTACGCTGTTGTTTTGGGCTTGCAGCTGATTTTGGACGTCTTGGAGCTGGCGCTGCAGGTCCTCAATTTGTTGCCGATACACCAGCACCAGCATCCGGACCCCTAGCTCGTAGAATTCTGCACTTGTGGGTGCCACACCTCCTCTTCTTGTGTGTTCGGCCTAAAAAACCAAAAGAAAAGATTGTAGTGAAGCTGAAACAATGCAGGTATGCCCCTTCCAATCATTTACCCAAAGTGTAACAATCAAACTTACCCTTGATTGAGCCTCTGTAGCTTGGCCACATGGCACTTGGGAAGACGGCCCAGCTTGGGTTTCAGGTATGGCCTGCTGTTACATGGTGGTTCCTGGACTACCCACTAACATGTCAATGTGGTTATTGTTCCCCAAAATAAGCCATGTTACCTCAGTGTCATCTGGCCGAAGTAGTTCCGGGGTCTGGCTGCCAGAAAGGGGGAAATCCACATCTGAGAGATGGGGCAAGCTGGCATATGCTAAACAGGAAAGTCATGTTAGTTGGTCAGTGGACAAAACTCAAATTTAATATGGAGAGTCTATCGAGGCCATACCTCGACAAAGTGGCAGATTACACAATAGCCAAAAGGGATCTTGTAAACTCAGATTGCTCACATGTATGTAAGAGGAAGATTAGCCAATAATTGGGCCAAACACTAACAGACACATTGCTCAAATTACACATACCCGTCATCTCACACATGTCCTGAGTTAGGCCCTCACTCAAGCTTTGCCCTTGAAACTACATGTTTAAACACAAGTTGGACTAATAAATTAAAAAAAAAGGTTTGCAAACATCCTTACTAGATAATCAAGCCAAACCAGCTTACCCTCATCTCTAGCAGCCTCACGGTGAAGGGCCCTTTCCGGACAGCCACTTCCTATATTCCGGCCAACTAAAATACACAATGAATGTCTCTAAATATTCATAACACTACTCTGGTGAATGTTTTTCTTTTAATAGACCAAAAAAATGCATTGCAATCACTCTAAACAGTTTACTAATGAGCCTGGGGATGGCAAATCCACTAAAAATAGCCATCTTCAAGTTGACCTAGCAAACATGTAGATTATTAGACTAACCAAATAGAACGAGTGTAACCTAAACAGCATAAAGGATACAGTGTTTTGGGCAATACACACCAACAGGGTCCTGTTGACCTGCAACATAGGAAGTGGTGTCCAAAGATGAAGCAGTGACTTGGCCTACAAAGAAAAAACAGGAATCAAAGACATGCACTTGTGTTAAAGTGGAAAAAGCAAGGTTGACACATGCACTTACCGGCATCCAAAGAGTAGCTTGGCTCTGGAGGAGATGCTGGTGCCAATGGCGGTGCAGCTAGACAAAAGCAAAGAAAAAATGTAGCCATTGGTAATGTGCGCCACAAAATAAACCATGAATTAAGGTGTGTGTGAGCAGCTCAATCACTAATATTCCCTAATCAAGGCCAGTGTGGCTTCCACATGTATATGCAGATATATGCCCACACATCTCTGGCTTCCCACATAGCTACACATGTTAGGGCCTTGTTAAATAGTTGCTGAGAGGGTTAAAGTGGGCGTGAAATTAGTCACCAGGACCATATTAGTACTCCTCAAAAGTGGGACAAGCTATTGTTTGAGGTGCTCCCACACCCATTTTGTCCCCAAAAAACCAGCCCATAAATTAGTGATAAATACCTTCAATGGCAGACTGGGTTAGCCTAGAGGTTGGTTGAAGTGCAGGAGTTGGGGTGTCCTCCTCAGCCAAATCCTGGACATCACCATGTGCACCTATGCAGAAAGCAACAGACAGGAAAGGAAAACATTTATGAGGTATAATGTACTACTTCACATGTCCTACTGTTAGTTGGCCAGAAAGAGACAAAGCAAATCACATACATTAACATTACCAGTCAAATATATGCACAAAATATGTACCTTCAGTCCAACCTGTGGTGTCATCCCCAGCATCAACACCCTGCAGCCGAATGAGTGGAATTTTGGCCTTCAGCATCTCCTCATATGGCCTGTAGGTATTCTTTGGACCCTGGATGGTCCCACTCTCGACCTCAAGATCATGCTTCATCTTTTGCATAAGGGCCCTTTTCAAAGTATAGAAGCGTTTCTTGCAGGATGGGCCACTACGTGGGTATTGAGCACTGCTAGTAAGCTCCTCCCCAATGGCATCCCACAATTTGCTCCTTTCTTGCTTGCCTATAGACTGGCTTTGGGAGCCAAATATTAGCTCCCATTTGGCCAGGGTAAGACGCACAAGAGTATTGTTATCCGCCAAATTAAATTCTGGCTCCCTCTTGGCAAATGGGCGCCTGGCCTTGGGTGCAGGCTCACCTTGGGCCTGGGCCCTTTTCCTTAAGGGAGGTCTGCGCACAGCACCCAACACACTCCTACTTGGGCCAGCTGTGGCCGGCAGATGTCCAGACCTCTTTTGGGGGTGTGCAGGTTTTATGTGCTCTAACAACCAATCACAAACAGGTCCACTTAATTGATTCACACATACTGGGCAGGTGCTTGTGGCAACAGCTCCACTGCACTGAGTGAACCATGTGTGGTAGCCAATTAACTAATTACAGAGCTCATTAACCAAACAACACACAACCAAAGACAACAATGTACTCAGGTAGATGAAACACTTGTGAAATGTGGCTCTACAAACGGCTATTTAAATTAAGAGCAGCTTACCTTTCATTGGTCCACCATAGAATGGTCAGGCATGTCCGCTAAAACATGCAAGTATCTGCGCACGTACGCTAGTAGAGCTATTAGCGTACGCATGCGCAATCCGTTTCTAGCACACCTGGGTCAGCTAATTGCAGACAGGAAATAGCAGAGCAACGCAAAAGGCGGCAAAGCGGACCTGTCCTTTTCCCAAGTTAAGTATAAATGGCTGGATTTGACAACCTTCTGGTATTGTTACACTGTGGCAAAGGCTGTGGTGTGGTGGTGTGGTGGTTTGGTCCCTTTGTCCCTTAGCTCATTTTTGTGTCTTGCTGGGTTTGGTCCTTACACTCTGTGGCTTGTTGGTTGATTTCTGACATCAGTGCTGTTTCTTTAGGAGATTGGTTTTGTTGGCATATGCAAATATTGTGTAGCATACAGCAAGTGAGGCTTGATTTTGGGGCCTTTTGTGGGCTGTGCAGCAACTCCCCTCTTGGTTGTGCCTAACTTAGAAAGCACACTTTCATAAGTCTTGTGGTTCAGACCACTATACTTCTGGTTTTGTGGTGAGCTGCATTGTAGTGAGTGTGTGAGGAGTGTGCTTGCTTGTGTGTGTTTGTGTTTTTTTTTTTTTTGGTTTGGCTTCTTTTGCATATCTGTTCAGTGAGTGTGAGATGGATAAGAGGGTGATGTATGGGTTATGGATGCAGGGATGTGCGAGAATGCTGGAAGAACAGGAGGCCAGGGAGGAGGGTGCTGTGAGGCTTAGGGCACCCCGATCCTTTGGCATCCGTCTTTCAGTGTGGGATTTAAGTGACAAGCAGATCAGAAGCCGCTTCCGTCTGAATCGTGCAGCACTACAGTCCCTATATGATCAGATTAAGACCAAAATCGAGCCATCCACCAAACGCACCCAATCCATTCCAGGCATAGTACGCCTATGTGCCACACTTAATATTGTGGCACGAGGGAACTTCCAGGCAACCTCTGCCCTCCTCAGCGGGATCAGCCAGGCTACAATGAGCCACATATTTATACAGGTAGTACTGGCTATTTGTGACCTGATCCCTGTTTACATCAAGTTTCCTGAGGATGAGGTTGCCCAAATAAAACATACCTTCTATCGCATGGGAGGGATTCCGAATGTGCTAGGGTGCGTGGATGGTACACATAACCCTTTCCGCCCTCCCCGTGCACAGATGCTGCATTATCGGAGCAGAAAGCAGTTCCACTCCATGAATGTCATGGTGGTCTGTGACCATGACATGAAGCTGCGGGCTGTGAGATCTGGCTTCCCCGGCTCATGCCACGACTCTTACGTGCTCCAGCAGTCAGTCCTGTGCAGGAAGTTCGAGAACAACGAAATGCCAGCTGGCTGGCTACTGGGTAAATAACTAACCATGTCAACGTATTTTGCTTGAAATATGTGGCCTAGTAAGCTAAATGTAAAAAATTGCGACAAATAACATGTACTAGTACTAATTGCTGTCTCTCTCATTGTGTTTTCTCCACAGCGGACAAGGGATACGGGCAGAGAACGTGGGTCATGACTTCAGTCAGAAACCCACAGACCTCTGCCCAACAACGCTACAATGCAGCACATCGCAAAACCAGAAGCATTGTGGAACAAACCATTGGACTGCTGAAAGCGCGCTTTCTGTGTTTGGCACGCCCAGGAGGAGAGATGTTGTACAGTCCACAAAAGGTCTCCAAGATTATCCTCGCATGCTGTGTGCTACACAATCTTTGCATATGCCACAGAATCCAACCCCCTGAAGAAACGGCACTGGTGCCCGAAATCCCCAACTTGCCCGCAGAAACGGGTGAGGACACCCAGACTGGCTTTGAGCTAAGGGAAAGCATGATCACTTCATTTTTTGCGGTAAGCTAACTACCCTTCACTATAATCCAAGTACTGCACTACAGGGGAACTATTTGTTGGCTCCAATCATCATTTTTCCAAAACCACTATAAGGGGGGGGGGGGGGAGTTGACCCAAAGCACTATAAGGGGTGTGTAAGATGACCCAAAGCACTATAAGGGGTGTGTAAGATGACCCAAAACACTATAAGGGGTGTGTAAGATTACCCAAACCACTATAAGGGGTGTGTAAGATGACCCAAACCACTATAAGGGGTATGTAAGATGACCCAAACCACTATAAGGGGGGTGTAAGATGTCCCAAACCACTATAAGGGGTGTGTAAGATGACCCAAACCACTATAAGGGGTGTGTAAGATGACCCAAACCACTATAAGGGGGGTGTAAGATGACCCAAACCACTATAGGGGGGGGGGAGTTGACCCAAACCACTATAAGGGGTGTGTAAGATGACCCAAACCACTATAAGGGGTGTGTAAGATGACCCAAACCACTATAAGGGGTGTGTAAGATGACCCAAACCACTATAAGGGGGGTGTAAGATGTCCCAAACCACTATAAGGGGTGTGTAAGATGACCCAAACCACTATAAGGGGTGTGTAAGATGACCCAAACCACTATAAGGGGGGGTGTAAGATGTCCCAAACCACTATAAGGGGTGTGTAAGATGACCCAAACCACTATAAGGGGTGTGTAAGATGACCCAAACCACTATAAGGGGTGTGTAAGATGACCCAAACCACTATAAGGGGTGTGTAAGATGACCCAAACCACTATATGGGGGGGGGGGAGTTGACCCAAACCACTATAAGGGGTGTGTAAGATGTCCCAAACCACTATAAGGGGGTGTAAGATGACCCAAACCACTATAAGGGGTGTGTAAGATGACCCAAACCACTATAAGGGGTGTGTAAGATGACCCAAACCACTAAAAGGGGTGTGTAAGATGACCCAAACCACTATAAGGGGTGTGTAAAATGACCCAAACCACTATAAGGGGGGGTGTAAGATGTCCCAAACCACTATAAGGGGTGTGTAAGATGACCCAAACCACTATAAGGGGTGTGTAAGATGACCCAAACCACTATAAGGGGGGGTGTAAGATGTCCCAAACCACTATAAGGGGTGTGCAAGATGACCCAAACCACTATAAGGGGTGTGTAAGATGACCCAAACCACTATAAGGGGTGTGTAAGATGACCCAAACCACTATAAGGGGTGTGTAAGATGACCCAAACCACTATATGGGGGGGGGGAGTTGACCCAAACCACTATAAGGGGTGTGTAAGATGTCCCAAACCACTATAAGGGGGTGTAAGATGACCCAAACCACTATAAGGGGTGTGTAAGATGACCCAAACCACTATAAGGGGTGTGTAAGATGACCCAAACCACTATAAGGGGTGTGTAAGATGACCCAAACCACTATAAGGGGGGGGGGGGGGGGGAGTTGACCCAAACCACTATAAGGGGGGTGTAAGATGTCCCAAAGCACTATATGGGGTGTGTAAGATGACCCAAACCACTATAAGGGGTGTTTAAGATGACCCAAACCACTATAAGGGGTGTGTAAGATGACCCAAACCACTATAAGGGGTGTGTAAGATGACCCAAACCACTATAAGGGGTGTGTAAGATGACCCAAACCACTATAAGGGGTGTGTAAGATGACCCAAACCACTATATGGGGGGGGGGGAGTTGACCCAAACCACTATAAGGGGTGTGTAAGATGTCCCAAACCACTATAAGGGGGTGTAAGATGACCCAAACCACTATAAGGGGTGTGTAAGATGACCCAAACCACTATAAGGGGTGTGTAAGATGACCCAAACCACTATAAGGGGTGTGTAAGATGACCCAAACCACTATAAGGGGGGGGGGGGGAAGTTGACCCAAACCACTATAAGGGGGGTGTAAGATGTCCCAAAGCACTATATGGGGTGTGTAAGATGACCCAAACCACTATAAGGGGTGTTTAAGATGACCCAAACCACTATAAGGGGTGTGTAAGATGACCCAAACCACTATAAGGGGTGTGTAAGATGACCCAAACCACTATATGGGGGGGGGAGTTGACCCAAACCACTATAAGGGGTGTGTAAGATGACCCAAACCACTATAAGGGGTGTGTAAGATGACCGAAACCACTATAAGGGGTGTGTAAGATGACCCAAACCACTATAAGGGGGGGTGTAAGATGTCCCAAACCACTATAAGGGGTGTGTAAGATGACCCAAACCACTATAAGGGGTGTGTAAGATGACCTAAACCACTATAAGGGGTGTGTAAGATGACCCAAACCACTATAAGGGGTGTGTAAGATGACCCAAACCACTATATGGGGGGGGGAGTTGACCCAAACCACTATAAGGGGTGTGTAAGATGTCCCAAACCACTATAAGGGGGTGTAAGATGACCCAAACCACTATAAGGGGTGTGTAAGATGACCCAAACCACTATAAGGGGTGTGTAAGATGACCCAAACCACTATAAGGGGTGTGTAAGATGACCCAAACCACTATAAGGGGTGTGTAAGATGACCCAAACCACTATAAGGGGTGTGTAAGATGACCCAAACCACTATATGGGGGGGGGGGGAGTTGACCCAAACCACTATAAGCGGTGTGTAAGATGTCCCAAACCACTATAAGGGGTGTGTAAGATGACCCAAACCACTATAAGGGGGGGGGGGGGGAGTTGACCCAAACCACTATAAGGGGGGGTGTAAGATGTCCCAAAGCACTATATGGCGTGTGTAAGATGACCCAAACCACTATAAGGGGTGTTTAAGATGACCCAAACCACTATAAGGGGGGGTGTAAGATGTCCCAAACCACTATAAGGGGTGTGTAAGATGACCCAAACCACTATAAGGGGTGTGTAAGATGACCCAAACCACTATAAGGGGGGGTGTAAGATGTCCCAAACCACTATAAGGGGTGTGTAAGATGACCCAAACCACTATAAGGGGTGTGTACGATGACCCAAACCACTATAAGGGGTGTGTAAGATGACCCAAACCACTATAAGGGGTGTGTAAGATGACCCAAACCACTATATGGGGGGGGGGAGTTGACCCAAACCACTATAAGGGGTGTGTAAGATGTCCCAAACCACTATAAGGGGGTGTAAGATGACCCAAACCACTATAAGGGGTGTGTAAGATGACCCAAACCACTATAAGGGGTGTGTAGGATGACCCAAACCACTATAACGGGTGTGTAAGATGACCCAAACCACTATAAGGGGGGGGGGGGGAGTTGACCCAAACCACTATAAGGGGTGTGTAAGATGACCCAAACCACTATAAGGGGGGTGTAAGATGTCCCAAACCACTATAAGGGGTGTGTAAGATGACCCAAACCACTATAAGGGGTGTGTAAGATGACCCAAACCACTATAAGGGGTGTGTAAGATGTCCCAAACCACTATAAGGGGGGTGTAAGATGACCCAAACCACTATAAGGGGTGTGTAAGATGTCCCAAACCACTATAAGGGGTGTGCAAGATGACCCAAACCACTATAAGGGGTGTGTAAGATGTCCCAAACCACTATAAGGGGGGTGTAAGATGACCCAAACCACTATAAGGGGTGTGTAAGATGACCCAAACCACTATAAGGGGGGGGGGGGGGAGTTGACCAACATAACAATTAGGGGTGTTGTGCAAGTTGGCCAAAACTGTCCCAAACCAAAAATTTTAATTGTAAATAAATGCAAAAAAACAAAATTAGTTAGAAATACTAACTACACTTTTTCTTCTTTTTTAGGCACCATGATGAAAAACCACCTTATTTGTTTTATTTTCTTGCACCCAAAAAAAATAAAAAAATTAAAAAAAAACAACAAAGAAACATGTTGCAATGTGTTTACTACTGAAGGTCCTAACATTGATTTCAATCCAACAGCAAACAAACGCGCAGGCGCAGTGTTGAATAGCGTGTGTCAAAATGACAGCGCTTACAAAGCTCATCTGAAACATCATATTCACCAATGTAGGCATTGTTCCCAACAACGCCAAGTAGCGCCAAGTAGCGACTGAGGATGCCTGCTATAGCGAATCGCAGCCGACCGCGGCATACGCTCGCGGCGCTCGTAGCGCCATACTTCAGGCGCTCATCTGTCGCTCCCTGGTGCTATTACTGAATCGGCCTCCCCGAATCACTTGTACACTCATACGCAAGCGGAAACAAAACTAAAAAAAACAGATCGACACAAAAACAAAATTCATTTTATGTCTCTCTGAATCAACTCTATTGTGCTGTATTTGGTGTATTTTTGTGTATCATGTGTTATCTGTTTTTTAAAAGTTTTAATGTGTCCTTTGTATTTTGTGATTGTTAATATTATGAATAAAATTTGAGCTATTTTTGATACTGGTGTACATCCCCTATAAAATTGTGTTGGTCATTACATTTAATTTGGTTGATTCTGTTATCCCACAACTTGCTCTAAGCAATGGGTTGTGTGTACTGTGCTATCCCACAACTTTTTCCAAGCATTGGGGTGCCACCTGTTATCCCACTTGCTCTAAGCACTGGTGTTTGTGTACAATGTTATCCCACAAAATGCTCTAGGCACTGTGGTGTAACCTGTTATTCCACACCTTGCACTGGGGTGAGTGTGTCCTATTTAACTACAACTTGCTCTAAGAACTGGGGTGAATGTACGCTGTTATGCAACAACTTGCTCTAAGCACTGGGGTGTGTGTACCATGTTATCCCACAACTTGTCCAAGCTCTTGGGTAGAAGGAATCCCTGCTCTGAGTTCCATATGGGCAGTACTGTATTACCCAGGACTTTGAGTAGAGAGATTTAGGGATAATGATTACTGAAAGCGGCAAGATGAGTGGACAGCGTATCCTGGCAGTAGAAAAAGCAAACAGGATGCTCGGTTGCATAGTTTGAGGCATCACCAGTAGGAAAAGGCAGGTTGTCATGCCACTGTGTAGAACCCTGGTGAGGCCACAGCTAGCATACTATGTGCAGTTCTGGAGACCTTACCTTCAAAAAAACATTATTCAAATATAAAAGTTTCAAAGACAGGCAACAAAAATGGTAGAAGGGCTTAAAACTCTCAGGAGAGACTTAAATAACTTCTAGAGTCTAGAGGAAAGAAGGGGGAGAGAAGATATGATTAAGACCTTTAAATATGTAAATGGATTGAATAAGGTTCAGGAGGGAGGTGTTTTTAAGAAGAAACTGAAGAAGAACAAGGGGGTACAACCTGAAGATAGTCGGAGGGAAGATCAGGAGCAATGTTAGAAAAAATAATGTTAGAAAATTTTAGAAAGATTATTTTACAGAAGAGCTAGTAGATGCTTGGAACAAAATTCCAGCACAGGTAGTTGAAAAATCGTCAGTAAGTGAATTCATCCCTTTTGTTGGCAAGCACATAATACCTATGTGCTCGTTTGTCCAGACATTAAATGCCAAGCACATAGGTGTTACATGCTTGACTTTCCTCTCAGCTATAGTGTTAAAAAAATGTAAAAAAACACTCACCTGACCCCTCGTTCAATCTGCCTGGGTCTCCTCTTCACCTAAGGGCATCTGATCCCCCCCAGGGCTCCTCTGACTTGTTGTGGCACCTAAAAAACCCAGCCCACCGGCTCCTGCCGCCGCTCACAGCTGTAAAAAAAATGAAATTTACTCACCTGCGGCCGTGATCCCTCCAGCCGAGTCTCCTCTTCACTCGGGGGGCCTCCAATCACCCCCCGGACTCTTCTGTGGTGAGGATAGGAGAAGAATTGCCCTCTCCCTTACATCCTGGGTCGCCGGCTGCTAGTCCCACCCTTTGTGGGTAGGGCAGATGACATAATCTATGACATCACCCTGCAGCCAGCATTTCTCTTCAGCCATCAAGAAGCTCAGTCACTCCGGGTGTTCGGAGGAAGGCTAGAGGGGCGAGGTGGCTGTGATCTCTTGCCCCCCAGCACTCAGATTGGAGGTGACTAGAGAAAAAATACATAAATAAATGTCCTTTTTTTATTATGTGTGGTGTGTTTATTTTTACAGTTAACCCTTTGTGAATTGGCAAGGGATCCATGAGATCCCTATACCAGTTTGCAAGGCTGGGGGCTGGCAAGTCACATGCAGCTAGCTAGCTGACTTGCCACTAACCCCCGGCTCACAAATTACCTGCCTTCAGAAAACCCAGGGGGGATAGAGCCCAGGCCCACTGAGGCTATGTGGGCTTGTAGCCGGCAGGGCGGGGGTCCACCAAAGCTGGCCCCTGTGCGCTGCTCCTACAAGTTCTGCCTAGCTGGTCCTGGGCTGGTTATGCTGAGTAGGGGGCACTCCATATAATTTTTGGGGGGATTTTTAAGGGTTTTCAACCCTTAAAATTCCCCAAAAATAGGGTTCCCCCTTCCCGGGAGGCGGACCCTGCGTTGTTTTATTTTTTAATTAACCCCTTATGTTCTGTTGCCCAGCAGCTATAAAAAGCAAGCTATTAAAAACAGCTTGAGGAGAGCAGAAACCAGAGTGACCAGCGTGGGACACAGTGCCCGGGGATGGGTGGGAGGTAAGTATTAAAAAAATAAATAATTAAATAAAAAATGTTTTTTTCCTTGTCTCTGTGTGTTTTTTTACTCTTAACCCTTAGTAAACTGGTAAGGGACCCATGAGACCCCTATAACAGTTCACAAGGCTGGGGGCTGGCAAATCACCTGCAGCTAGTAGGTGACTTGCCATTAACCCCCGGCACCCCAACTACCTGCCTCTCCAAAGGCCAGGGGGGCAGAAGGGACCGGGCCCACAGAAGCTGGTGAGGGAAAGAGAGGAATGGGAGCTAATTATTAATATGTATTTTTTCTGTGTGTGTGTTTTTATATTTAACTCGTTGTGAATTGGTAAGGGGCCCATGATACCCCTATACCAGTTCACAAGGCTTAGGAGCTGGCAAGTCACCTGCAGCTAGCAGGTGACTTGCTATTAACCCCCACCCCCCCTATTACCTGCCTCCCCAAAGCCAAGAAGGGGGCAGAATGGCCGGGGGCCAATTTAGGTGGTGCGGGCCTTTATAGTGTGGATAGTAGTTATATTTCATTTGTAAATTTTATGTGCTCTTTTCAGTTTGGGGGTCTCCTGGGAAAGAATGGAGGGGGGCTACCGATACATATGTGGTACTGTTGTAATCGGGGGAAATGGGGCTATGACATGCAATTTGGTTTTCTTTAATAAAACAAATGTGTTATTTAAAATAAAGGAGCCAATTTTCTAAAAAATATTTTATTTTGTTTGGGTTTTTTTTTATGCAAAAGTATTAAAAAAAAAGTAGAAAAATTACAAACAAGACACTCATGCAAAAATCACAGTTAAACATGGTACAACATGGTTAAAAATGACCTATCAACAGAGGGTGACAAAAGGGTTAAAAGTAGCTATGCATGTTGGGTTCAGGGGACTTTGTGCTTTCAGATTTAGCTTGTTTCTTATTTGCATATTGATATTTTGGGAAAACATGTTTTTATTCTTACAAAATTATTAATATTATTCAGGGCCTGAGAACCAATTTACCGCCCAGTTTAACCCTCTCATCATCTAAGTATTAAGCACCAAACATGTCTAGCTATGTGGAAAGACAGAGATTTGGTTGCATATATCACAGATACATGTGGAAGCCACATCGCCCCAACAAGGCACTCTGTGTTTAGTGTGGTCCCTACTCTTATTTTTGAGTCCCCAAAGTTGGGACATGCAATGCAGTCAAATATTTCAGAGCTACTCACCAGGAAAGCTGCCAGACGCCCTTTAGAACACTACACAGGGAGAGATCCATATTGACTGAATCCCTCCCTGTGTGTGCTCATGACATTTCAACTGAGTAAAGGGGGTGGGAGTAGCTCCATCACTATTATTTATACAAAATTATTAATATTATTCAGGTCCTGGATACCAATTTACCGCCCAGTTTAACCCTCTCATCATCTAAGTATTAAGTACCAAACATGTCTAGCTATATGGAAAGACAGAGATTTGGTTGCATACATCTGTAGATACATGTGGAAGCCACACAGCCCTGACAAGGCACTCTTATTTTTGAGTCCCCATGTTTTTTTATTATGCTTTTGTATACATTTTTAGAGAGACTCTGTGCAACCTAAGAATTCTTTGAGGGGTTACTTCCAGAAAGATGAGCCCACTACAACAAGCTGGGTATGCTTAGAAAGCTTAACATGTGTACTTTCAGGGAATATATGGTTTGTGGGGGATATTACAAAAGTAAAGGTTGAAAAGGCGCAAGGTGTGCACTTTGTCTGCAGAGCTGAAATTTTCAAGTAAAATTACCAATACGCACACGCTTTTCTTTGGGGTGTTTGGCAACTCTTCCCTTGACAGGACCTATGCATGTTGGGTATTGTTCTGGTGGACCTTACTTTTTCAGATTCAACTTGTTTTTTCTAGTTTGCATATAGTTTTTTTTTACAAAAATGTGGCTTTGATTCTTCTTTTTTATTATTTTTAGGGAAACTATGTGCAACCAAAGAATTAATTGAGGGATTACTTCCAGAAAACTAAGCCCACATCAACAAGCCTGGTACGTCTAAAAAGCTTGAGGTGTGTACTTCTAGAGAAGATATATTTTGTGGGGGTATTTCAGATGTAAAGGGTTGTTTTTCTTGAAAAACTGCAAGATGCACATAGCGTATAGCATAGTTGTATTTTATCTGAAAATCTCCTAAAGAGCTGTTGCAGTTTGGGGAAGTCTCCTGGGCAGGAAAGGGTGTCTGCGTGGATTTCACACGCAGCAAGATTTTATTGACAATTATTACAAATATAGACATTTTGTATTAAAAAAAAACACTACAAATTGAAAAAAAATATTTTTCCTTCTATTTTTTTGGCACATATTTCACCTAAAAGTATTGAGAATAGACTAAAAAAAAGGCCAAACAGGACATTTTATGTTGAAGCCCAGACTCAGATAAAAAAAAATATATAATTTTCCTGTTTAATCCCTGGAAATCTCTTCAAAAATCACAGTTGAACATGTGTAGTGCAAAATAGTGAAACATGGTCTGGCAACAGGGTGACAAAAACTCTAGGTAGGCTGGCACTTAACGCGTTAAACATGCCGGGGATAAGCATACATCTATCCTAAGATAAAGAGTGCATATGGGATATATTGTATTTTCGCCCTATAAGACGCACTTATTTTTCCCAAAAAGTTGGGGGAAAATATCTGTGCGTCCTATCGGGTGAAGGTGGGCAAAAAAGTAAATAAAAAGTTAACTTACCTTTCCATCGCTTGCGCTGTCCCGGAAGTGGCGGAGGCAGCCTTCTCTGCAGAGCCAGACACCCAGCCTGTTACAGTGGTGGGCGTGGTCGATGCTCGAGCGTCGGCCACGCCCACCGCTGTTTAAGTCCAGGTGTCTCTGTCTGCTGGCACCGTGGAGAGGTGGCAGGGACAGTGCAAGTGGCAGAGCAGCTTCCGCCACTTGCACTGTCCCTGCCACCTCTCCACGGTGCCAGCAGACAGAGACACCGCGGTGGGCATGGCCAACGCCCACCGAAATTCTAAGCCAGTGTGTCTGTGTGAAGACGGCGAGGACAGCGGGGAGGATTGAAAAGTGAGTTTACTTTTTTATTTTTCTCTTTTTACTTTTGCCTATGGGGCACATTACCTATATGGGATGGGGAGGGGGGGATAAATGCCACACTACCTATATGGGATGGGGAGGGGGATGAATGCCACACTACCTACAGTATATGGGATGGGGAGGGGGGGATGAATGCCACACTACCTATATGGGATGGGGAGGGGGGATGAATGCCACACTACCTATATGGGATGGGGAGGGGGGGAAGAATGCCACACTACCTATATGGGATGGGGGGAAGAATGCCACACTACCTATAAGGGATGGGGAGGGGGGATGAATGCCACACTACCTATATGGGATGGGGAGGGGGGTGAATGCCACACTACCTATATGGGATGGGAAGGGGGGGAAGAATGCCACACTACCTATATGGCATGGGGAGGAGGGGGAAGAATGCCACACTACCTATATGGGATGGGGAGGGGGGATGATTGCCACACTACCTATATGGGATGGGGAGGGGGGGAAGAATGCCACACTACCTACATGGGATAGGGAGGGGGGGGAAGAATGCCACACTACCTATATGGGATGGGGAGGGGGGGGAAGAATGCCACACTACCTATATGGGATAGGGAGGGGGGGATGAATGCCACACTACCTATATGGGATGGGGAGGGGGGATGAATGCCACACTACCTATATGGGATGGGGGGGGAGAATGCCACACTACCTATATGGGATGGGGAGGGGGGGGAAGAATGCCACACTACCTATATGGGATGGGATGGGGAGGGGGGGAAGAATGCCACACTACCTATATGGGATGGGGAGGGGGGATGAATGCCACACTACCTCTATTTGATGGGGAGGGGGGAAGGAATGCCACACTACCTATATGGGATGGGGAGGGGGGGGGGAAGAATGCCACACTACCTATATGGGATGGGGAGGGTGGGATGAATGCCACACTACCTATATGGAATGGGCAGGGGCGGATGAATGCCGCACTACCTATATGGGATGGGGGGATGAATGCCACACTGCCTATATAGGAATGGGGGTGAATGCCACACTGCCCATATGTGAATGGGGGTGAATTCCACACTGCCTATGTGGGAATGGGAGGGTGGGATGCCACACTGCCTATATGGGAATGCGGGGGGTGCCACACTGCCTATATGGGAATTGGAGGGGGGTGTACCACACTGCCTATATGGGGAATGGTATGGGGGGAGTACCACACTGCCTATATGGGGAAGGGTATGGGGGGAATGCCACACTGCTTATATGGGGAATGGGAGGGGAATGCCACACTGCCTATATGGAGAATAGGAATGGGGAATACCACACTGCCTATGGGAATGGGATGAAGGCATCCCACACTGCCTATGGGAATGAGATAGGGGCCTGCCACACTGCCTATGGGAATGGGATAGGGGTATGCCACACTGCCTATGGGATGGGGGCATGCCACACTGCCTATGGGAATGGGATGAAGGCATCCCACACTGCCTATGGGAATGGGATAGGGGCCTGCCACACTGCCTATGGGAATGGGATAGGGGTATGCCACACTGCCTATGGGATGGGGGCATCCCACACTGCTTATGGGAGGAGAGAATGCCACACTGCCCATTTGGAATGGGATGGGGGATGCCACACTGCCCATGGGGAATGGGATGGGGAAATGCCACACTGCCTGTAATGGGGTGTTTTAGCACAACATTTAGCTTAGGATATTTTTTTTCTTATTTTTCTCCTCCAAATCCTAGGCGCGTCTTATGGGCAGGTGCGTATTATAGGGCGAAAAATGTGGTACATAAGGGCAGACTAGATGGAACGTATGGTCTGCCATCAACTTTCTATGTTCTATGTTTCTTTGTAAAAATATATTAGGTCAGTATCTATGCACATCCAATAGTACAACTCATCAATTATTTATAAACAGGTGTATTTATGCTCAGCGGATCCTTTTCTTCTTAGAGGATGCACAAAGCATAATATTCGAGCAAATTGCACACCATAACCAAGTGTTTTTGATTGCAAAAATGGAGTGATAAGTTGAAAAGCATATATATATATATATATATATATATATATATATATATATATAAAGTCTCCTTTGTATAGATCTTATATATATAGAAAACCAGATTCTGTACACACTCTCATGTTCTCTCCCCATGTCCATGTGGCACTGCTTGCAATAAATAGAAAACTGGACCTTCAATGTGATGAAAAGGCCAAACCCTTAAAAAAATTATTCCACAGCATCTAAAATGTATATATTTTAAGTGTTTATACACTTTCTTATTATTCTTTCCCCCATTGGGCTTCAACTCAGTTCAGGACCATAGGATACAGGTGCCGCCATCTTGACTCCGAAGCTTTATATATTGAGGAGAGGAAAGCGGGATAAAGTACAGGGGGCAGGGTTATAGCTGAACTTTCCTCAGACAGAGCAGAGCTGGGGCCAGGAAAGGACAGCAATCCCAGAATGCAAAGCGACACTGTCAGAAGACACTTCCTGTTTGCAGGCTGCCTGATGCTCCATGAGCCGCCATCTTTGATGTTTAAAGGCTCATAACATGCAGTAGATGCAGGTGAGCAATCTGTATGTACAGGATGTTGGAAACATATAAGATATGCTCTTATTCAGGGTGAAGGTCCGCTTTAAGGAAATGTACAGGGTAGTAATAGACTTTCACCACCAGGTGGTGCTGTAGCAGCATTTGTCAGACACAACATAGGAATACATTATGGCCTTGATTCACAGCCTCCTTTTCCTTCACTTTCACATGTGTTTGTGTATTTTTGGTGAGTTTTTGCAGCCATTAATGGGATTTTCGTGTCGTTTTCCATGCGTATGTGCGTTTACATTAAAGAGAATAAGCATATTCGATGGTCGCATTATTATTGGCAAAATGTTGAGTTCACGGGAATGATACGTTATTGGTATGGGCTTGCGCATGATGCAAAGCCTTGATTGTTGATTCGAACACACCCAATAAAACAAGTGTGTTTCCACCCAACTTACGGGGTCTATTTCCTGGTGAAAGTGCGCCGTGGTGGTGTCAGTTGCAGTGTTATGGAGGCCAACTACATGGATGAATTTGTGCGTCTGCAGCTACGCGTCTGTGGGATTTCCGCTTGCTTTGTGCACGATATGCCTTAAGTCATGTGTGCGATCGACTGTACGTGCTTATGCCTCCAGCTGCTGATGATCATCTATACAGGTATTTTGTTTATCTTGACATCCTTCCTTATTTTAGCAATATTGTAAATGTGTTTTATTATTATGTTTTTTGTAACATTTATAGTAATGTTGCCTTGCATTGTGTATTTTAGTGTATAGCTAAATTTACTTTAAAACATACTTATTTTTGTTACTGTTATATTTTTTGTCACTACAAACAATCTTAAATAATAAGTGGCCTTTAACAATATGCATAGTTAATTTTTTGTTCTTTATGTGTCTAAATTTAAGGAGAATCGACATACACCCTGCTTCTGTGCCTTATGACCCCCATCCTGCGCCATCAGATGCTGCCACATGTCGTCTAAAAGAGTGCACATCGGAAGACCCGGGCATTAGAGTTGATGAAGAGACGTTTTCCAAGCCCTGGAGTGTAGCTGAGTGTATTAATCCATAGACCAGTTCCTCTGCAGTAGTAAATAGAAGTTTGACTGGATATCCCCCTCCTGCTTGCAACCGTATACATGAATTAATATAAATATTTAAGATGGTCATGCACAACATCAACCTGCCCAAGCAACACAACCATCTCTACCCATGCAACTAGTGCTTATAAATCCTCTGAACAACGGCATACTTTAAGAATGAAAATGCACTTTGTGTTTGTGACAAAGTTCCCCAGATTATATGCAGTTGTTCACAGTAATGATAAAGTAAGTCACATTAGTTACAGTACAATATATGTTATAATGGTAAAAGAGATATAGTGGCAGAAAAGTGGATATAGAGAGATATAGAGAGACAGATAAAGTAAGTTACATTAGTTACAGTACAATATATGTTATAATGGTAAAAGAGATATAGTGGCAGATAAGTGGATATAGGGAGATATATAGAGAGAGAGACAGATACACAGATACTTAAGGTTTCATGGTCATTCAGGTAAGGCGTCCATCCATTCATCGACTGGACAGCTTCCTATGAACAATAGGAGGAGTGTCCAGCATTTCCCGCCTCGTGGGAGTGTCTGCCAAGGTTGGCCCACATGAGGTCTCTTATGAGATTAGATATATATTTCATAAAGGGTATAACTCCCACAATATGCATGTTATCAACTTGTAACCAAGAAACTCATGATCCCCATTAATTTTTTAGTTAAATGAGCCCAAACACCAAATGTATATCATCCAGGGTCCAATACTATGTGGATTATCAGGCCCTGGACAATATATGTATGCCATGTTTGATATCAAATGAAAGGTCTCATAGTCCTGAATAAGACCCTCTCATTAATACCGTCATAACTGACATATTACAAGAGTTACACTACTTCCCAGAAATAACAGCCAATGCCCATATGCCCAATGCGTATTCAATGTCTGGAGTCTTAGGAATTCAAAGATTCCTTTTCAAGAAAAGCATGTTGCCAGCTAGGTGTGATAGGTGTTTATTGTCATGGTCTGTTTTCTTATAGACATGGCAGGGTGTGGGGCCACTATTTGAATGTTTATATGTCTTTTAACATAGTATTACCCTGGAATTTCTTCACACCAGTTGCCTTCTCTTCATGTGGGGCCTTATTCATGAAGCTCTAGCGCCAGGTGAACGCGGGACCCAATTCCACATTTATGAAGCCAAATCTGGTGAGCGACTAGAACAACTTCATGTAGCGTACGATTCATCATTATCCTAGGCTAAGCGTATAGTGCCGGCGTTCTCCCTTGCAGAGCACCACGTATTACCTCTCGCTACCTGTCGCTCTCCCATACATTTCTATGGAGGATCCTTAAATACCTTTCCTGTTCCAATTTTTTTTTTTTTTTTAAAGAAAATCTCAAAACTTTCTGACATGTATCCTGGCCTAGAAAAGGACATTTTTGAAAACTTTTTGGATTAATAATATTTTTATGCAGAATTGTCATTACATGTAATTCCATATGTTTTCGCTTTGTTACTAGTGGATACATGTTCAAAAACAGACTTTATGATTTTGTGTGTCGCCATTGTTTGGGGCTGTTTTTTGATGAATGTGGTGTGAGTCTGAATGTGGTGTGAGCACTGAGCTGGCGCTACCGTTCACTCCCATACAGCATAGTACTGCGACTCACACATCATATTCATCAATGCCGGCCAGCGACTGAGGCGCTCTGAAATAGAGAACCATGGACAAGCACAGCGACTACTAGCGGTCGCTCTGAAATCAGCCCTACAGGCGCTCATCTGTCGCTATCTGGCATTAGTAATGAATCAGCCTGTTAGTCTGTGTATTACTCACATTTCCTGGGTTGTTAAAGGGCAATCTAATTTGTGTTGTTCTTTAGTGAGATAACTAATAGATTTTTTTTATTATCACTCAGTCAGGTAAAGAATCTAATCTAGCCTCCAATAGGATCATGAAATAAAAAACTAAATTTACATTTTTGCCCAAGCTATTCATGGTTGAAGCCAATGTTAGCCAGGTTTCAGTTTAATGGAGATGATTTAGGCTATATCTTCTTGATGTACCCTCCTGTCAATACTGAGACTGATAGGAAAGCGGGGTGTGCCTTGCATCCATTGGATAAACTCTTTTTGTAATTAAGTATGGGAAACACAAAATGGTAATACCCAGAGAGCATCAGTAGCAGCTACGATAAAAAATGACTTTTGCTTTTCAATTTGTTTACATTTTATTAAAAAATATCTATAGATATTACAGCATGCCATACATGTATCTACACTCATCGTAAACCATATACTGCTAATTAGCTCAGCCAATGATATAGCTAAACACGACTCAAAATATCAGAGTTTTAATGTACAAACATTGTTTTATATGATTCTGTAAAAGATCAAATTAACTAATTTTGAAAAAAAAGCAGTTTATTTGAAGTAAAGGATATAGAACATCAGAAAGTTAATAAAATATGTAAGCTTTAGGAAAACAATAACAGTTGTGGTACAGTACATATACAGGATACATACACACCTCAGTTGCTCTAATTGGAGAGGCGCTGCCATAAGCCTTTATGCTCTCCTGCCACCAGTGAGCAGGCAGTCCTCATGATTGTGGGGGAGGGGGCCATGGGAGCCAACCAAGACCTTAAATCAAACCTGTTGCTGTGAAGATGTTGTAGGCTGCAGGGCAGCGGAAAGCAGAAAAGAGATACATTTGTTAAGCAGCATGAGCTGAATAAGCTGCATAAATGGTAAGATAAGTACTATTTAAAGTTATATTAAAGGCAAACGTAATTGTTGCACCATTGCGTTGGTCTACACTTGGCACTGTCCTAAAGTGTTTCCTGTTTTTAAATTGAGAGAGATATCGAGGTTCACAGTTTTACCATATGACTTCTCTTCTGAAGAGAAGTGGGAGTGGCCCTTGGAGCTGTGATGCTGCACAATAATCAAGGGCATGTACAAGTGTGGAGGCTGTAATACCTGCTGCTTTCTACTTGATGGGCAAACTGTAATCTTACCTGCAAGATATTTTATAAATTGCAACATAAATAGACATGCCTGTAATATATTTTATGTGGGTAACACAAAGAGAAAGTTGCGCAGCAGAATATATGAACACCAGAAAGACATCACTGATGGCAACATGCACACCCCTATAGGGTGCCACTTTGCCTTTAAACATAAGATAACTAGCCTACAATATCAATGAATGTCAAGGATTCACCCAAAATGCCAGGGGAGGGGATTTAAAAACAATACAGGCGAAATTATATGGATCTTTAATAGGTAAGGCCACTTTCAATTGACTTTTTCAAAAGTGTATGATTTTCTCAAGGTTCTGAGTATTCTAGTATTTTTTAATGTTTTCTTATGTTAGAAAATGCGTTTTATCCACAATATGTTGCTATTAGCAACCATACACCATGCACCATGCCTGTAGAACAAGAATGTAGAAGTGAATCTTGTACACACAGTACACTGCTGCTGGGCATGTGTAAGGTTGAGCAAGCTCCCTCACCTCAGCACATGCAATAGCAGCAGTGTTCTGTATGTAGAGGACTCACCTCTCTCATTTTGTAGATCTTGGTGTACAGACTTGGTGTACGCTGCCAATAGCAACAGATTGCAGGTAGTGAAAATTGCTACACAGATCTTGAGGACATCCTGTTGGCACAAAAATATACACCGTCAAAAATTAAATTGAAAGAGGACTTACCATTTGATTATCCAAGAACAATCAAAAGTATTCCCACGGTGTAGCAATACACATGGCAATGTTCTTTTAAATACAAAGCTTTATTCCCACAATAATTTCAAATGAAAGTATTACCTAATTTTCTTCATGTTATACTATCCTCTGTGATAGGAGTAGCATTAGAAATTGATGTGTGGAGAGCTCCATTTTAGCTTATCACTAAGAGAGCAGGAGCCAACTAGACATGAGCCTCAGAATTGAATTGGTGGCCTAGATCAGGGGAGAGCTGCTGAACACAGATGAAGAAGAAATTCCCTTTACATTCTCTGACTGGAGCATAGAGACAGCATAAGAAGATGTTGCTTAGGTAACATTCATTGCCAGTGGTATATTGAAGTTTTGTTCATGCAGAGGGTGTGGCACAGACTGTGGTTGAAAACACTGCATTCCAGGCTGGAGTGCAGGCATACATCAGTTGTGACCCAAAATATCATCATGCCTGCTCACCCCGCCCCCGGCGTGATTGGGGTGGTTGCTTCAATGGGTGGGTCCCCTAGCCATAAGATCATTTGGGAAAGGGGGGGGGCACCATCAAGCATGCAAATTTCATCTGGACCTTTACACCATCAGACCTCAGGGCCTCCCTGACATTTTGCTCCTATTCCTGGGGAAACACCCCTCCTGGAGAACCCTACGCCGACTAGAATTGGACCTGTGTAATTCAACTATTTATTTGGGATCACATAGGATGGAATTGGATCTATTAAAAAAGATGGGCAATTCAGTATATATATATATATATATATATATATATATATATATATATATATGCGTTTTCTTAACACATGTGAGGTAGTTATTAACCACCAAGTGTCAGGCCCTCTAGAAAGATTTGAGATATCCATTTCCTACATTTTGACTGATATTTTCCACTGATATGAGAATATGAACATGCAAGCATAGTAGAGAATTATACAGTGATATTGTTTAATAAAACAAAAACACCAAAATGAGATAGACTACATCCAAATATCTATTTACTCACATGAAAAGCTAAGCGATTGGTCTACTTATCTAAATTATCTAGTAGCCATGTTATTTTTAAGGATCGGGAAAAGCCTTAATGATACTGTCATAGGCAGGTGGTGGTGTATGAGTGGAGTGACCAAAACGGAGGCTGTTATTTGACCAATGGAAGTCTGGGCTAATTACATTTTCATTGTTGTTAATTGTTGGAAAGTTACTATTGGCTCTGGGAAGAGTAACCATTTGACTTTCTGCTTCAACTGCCAGTGGAGGTGACTGTAAAAATGGATGGAATGTTGATGCTCTGAAGCTGGGCTTTCGAATAAATTGGTCATTTTGCTCCTGAGATGTCTGCCTCTGGAAAGTTAGACTAGCCAGGCTGAGGTTGCTTCGACGCTCACAGCTGCTGTTGCGGTAAAATCCAGATCTATGCGTGGCTTGATTTTGTGAGGCTGCTCTAGAGCGGCACCTTGACGAATTTGTTTTTCTTGGAGATATGGCTGCACTGGCTCGACGACTGGACATGCAAGTAAATAGGAGCCATATCATACCTCCAATTAAAAGTCCAACCACAACAGAGACTGTAAATGATAGTATTACACCGTCTGTAAAGAAAAAAAGTATACATTTGATATGCATGTGTAAAAATAAGCGAATATAAGCAATAGATAAGTTTTGTTTGGTTGAGTAGAGCAGCTGTAGTATATATATATATCCCTTACCTCTCTGTAAAAAGTTGGCAACCCCATGGGGGCAAGAGCCTTACCTTCTGTAGTGTGGCAGAAAATCAGCAAATGAAAATTATATACATACAATTTGAGATACTAACATAATGTTGTGGGTCAGCCTGGGATGTGCTCCCCAAGGGGAAAATGGAAGGGAGCAGGTGATATTATATACCGGACTTGGGTATACATGCTCAAATGGCCCTGCGAACTGATGTACATAGGCAAGACAATTGGGTCCTTAAAGAGACGTAACACCATAGTGACAGTAGAGTCAGCATAGACATACACAACAAGGGTGAAAAGATAGACTATGAGAAACCCGTGGCCACCCACTTTGTACAATGTAGGCACCAAACCCACGAGCTGAGGGGCATTGTCTTCAACCAGGTCCAGAGACTATTAAGGGCATGTGGCCAGAATCTTTGCATACTACACAAAGCTAATAAGCACAAAGTTCATAATTCAAATGTGGTCCTTCCTCAGCGTTTTGACTCACTCTGAGTCTGGAAACTGGTCACTTAGTACTCACAGTCCTTATGCCAGTCTATTTTAAGGCTCTTCCACATATCCAGCCATATGCAGACCACTGGCAAATTACACCCCAAAGGCTGCACTCTTTGCAGCCACCTAAGTCTCTCCTAGATGTCACTGGTGAATGCCAGAAAAGGCATGCAATTACACATTTATGAAGCCGAATCTGGTGAGCGACTGGAACAACGCCATGTTGCGTGCGATTAATCATTATCCCAGGCTTGCAGAGCGCCACGTATTACCTCTCGCTACCTGGCGCTCTCCCATACATTTCTATGGATGATCCTTAAATCCCTTTCCTGATCCCAATTTTTTTTAAATAAAATCTCAAATCTTTCTGACATGTATCCTGGCCTAGAAAGTGACATTTTTGAATAATAATATTTTTATGCAGAATTGTCCTTACATGTCTGGTATTAAAGTGTTGATGTTACAATGTAATTACAATGTAATTCCATATGTTTTCGCTTTGTTACTGGTGGATACATGTTCAAAAACAGACTTTAATCACACAGCCTCTGGCGCTATGGGCTACAACAACCCTATTTCGAGCCCCGGCGCTGTTTGAGGCTGTTTTTTTGATGAATGTGGTGTGAGTCAGTCGCACTGAGCTGGCGCTACCATTCGCTACCATGCAGCTTAGTACTGCCACTCACATAACATATTCATCAATGCCGGCCAGCGACTGAGGCGCTCTAAAACAACTAACCATGGCCGAGCAAAGCGACTACTAGTGGTCGCTCTGAAACCCTCGCTACAGACGCTCATCTGTCGCTACCTGGCATTAGTAATGAATCAGCCTGCTTTTGCTGAGCTTGAACTGTGTTTTCCAGTGTATACTTTACAATCTTACTGCCTAACAGGGTATCATGAAAACTTGAGACATTTTACTATGGAGCACTTTAAATTCCCTTTTTTTATGCCCTTCTAATCCAATTTTGAGGGTTTAGTTTTCTCTTTTAAGCTGGGAGACACTTTGCAATTTGCAATTAAAGGTGGTTTCAAAAGATTTCTCCCATTTTTCCCATCATCTCTTTAATTTTTCACACCTTTTTACTTTTACATCACACAACGTGTGATAATTTTGCAATTGTATCACCTCTCTGGTATATCTCACAGGAACACATTCTTTGCTCAAAGAACAGCTTATATTTTACAAGTTTTTTCAATTGTTGCACACATGGCACTAAGAATTCCCTGGCAGCAGTCAATGAGGGTTGTGCTAATTTTTTGGTGAAGCCAGTGTGATTTCTAGTGTGCATTGCGGTGTGGATTGCAATCTGCATCCTGGTGAGCTTTTTAGAATTAACACGCAACAAAGTGCAAAATGGAAAAAAAATAGTTTGTCCAATATTTTCCCAGCAAAATCACCTGTACCTGTGATTTTTTCATTTTTACATGTGAGTAGCATTATATATCCAATAAGGTAAGGATATTTTTTTTAAGTTGAAACAACAGCATCCTATGGGCTATGCAAAAGAATTTGCCACATTTTTTCTGCATAGCCCATAGGGAGCTGTTTCCAACACACAGCTATTAATGTTGAAATCCCTGGCAACAAAAGTAAGTACATTCCTAGATTAAAATGGTATTGTGCCCATTTAGCACCCCCCAGGATTTATGTGAATCATTAGTGTTACAAGGTCTAAGGCAGGGGCATAACTAAGGGGGGGGTGCAGGGGTGTGACCACTTCAGGGCTCAAGGGGTCAGGGATGCCCCATCATTGCTGCCCCTCCATATTTATCCATTATATTTATCCATTTATCATATTTGTGCTCACTTGGCATTTAGATAAAGGAAGCATCTTTCACCTCTGCTGTTTCAGTCTTCAGAGTTAAGACTGAAAAGTATTATATGTACTTTGAAAGAACTAATGTTAATGTTAATGTTCTCACCAGTTCTAGTTCTCAGACTCTTTCATACTGGTCACTGGAGGTTCAACATGGCATTTCGTGGCAAAAACAATATAGCAGATTATCAAGACAGGTTCCACGCAGAACAGGCCTCGCTATAGCCAAGCAAAGAAGTGTGATATCCAAAGTTAGTCTTTTAAAAATAAATGTATGGGTGCTGGCAGCAGTGCTGCAGAGGTTATGGGGGTAAAGGGGTCGGCCTGTCAGTGCTCAAACCATACGCCAAACACTGCATGAAACTTGTTCGCATGGTTGTCATTCCAGAAGGAAGCCACTTCTAAAGAGGATGCAAAAGAAAGCTTTCAGTCTCCTGAAGACACACAGACTAAGGAATGTTAAATTCAGATTAATAAACTTTATTGTTTCATGTCCATTTTTTTTAAATTGGGGTGAACTGGTAAGATATCAGTTCAGTTCACCATGGCCTGGAGCTGGCATGGCACCTTCCGGACTCAGCGGGTGAAATGCTTTTAACCTAACATATTACCTACGCATGAATCACAGCCAAATTTCATAGGCACAGCAAGTGGTTCTGATTGGACAAGAGCCTGTGTATGCACCATTGGACCAGGGAAAGGTAAACGGATACTAGTGATTTGGAGCTTTCACACAATGGGACATCCCAATTTAGGATAGCCCTGGGGGAAGGCCAGCATCTCTGTAATCGAAAGGATTCCAGGGCTGGCCGCCCTGGGTTTTATTGTGTTTTAATGCACCTGCAACAAGTTAAAGATTGATACATTTTTATAGTATCCTGTTATTTTCCTATAACAAGGAAAGTACTAGGCAATTACCATTATCACAAACAGAAAGCAACTGCATTTCTATGCAAAATACATTTGTACTGTATAACAATCACCTGGAACCCTGTGTAATGATAGTGTAATGCTATTATTGGCATCTATATGGTTAGCATATTCTCATTAAAGCAAACCAACACCCTGTGGGTCACAGGTGTTGGTTGCAGCCGCCAACACCAGCAAAATAATAGTTTGTGGGGGCATCCAGAATGCTGGAGCCCCCACACATAACCCCCCAGGATGCCTGCAATCCTTACCTTTACATCGGTCCAGCGCCGAGAATAAGTGCTGTGACTGGCCATCCGGTTCTCCCGGATGAATGCCCTGCCAATGTGAGTGCCAGGCAGCCAATCACATTGCTGGACCAAAGTAAAGGTAAGGGTTACTGGCGTTCTGAGGGATTATATGCGGGGGGCATCCAGTATGCTGTCATTTTGCCATCAGTGATGCTGACAACAAACACCCATGATACCCCAAAGGTGTTGATCTGCTTTAAACCTTGACAGGAAAACACATTTGAGCTTGTGCTATTCTCTGTCACCTTGTGTTTCCTCAATAGTTACAATATTTGAAAAAATACATATTTCAGAAGATCAGCACACCTGGTGACAATGTAGAATAGTAACTGGAGCTGATCTGAGTGTGTACCATTGATAGCCACCCTCTGCTTCTGATAATTAAGCCAATTTCTCACCCATGTGCACACGTTTTCCCCCAGTCCAAGCATTCTCATCTTTCGTATCAGTCTTTTATGTGGCACAGTATCAAATGCTCTTGAAAAGTCAAGCTATATGATATCCAGTGACTGCCCTTGATCCAATCTTGAACTTACCTCCTCATAAAAGCTGATTAGGTTTGTCTGGTAGGAGCAATTTCTCATAAATCCATGCTGATGTGGAGTAATAAGGTCATTTTCCTCAAGATACACCAGGATATCGCTTAAGAAACTTTCAAACAGCTTGCCCACCGCAGATGTTAAACTTACCAGTCTGTAGTTCCCAGGTTCCCCCCTAGATCCCTTTTTGAATATTGGCACCACATTTGTCGAGCTCCAATCTCTCGGAACAGCCCTGTAATTTTTGAATCCACAAATATTAGAAATAACAGCTTGTCTATTACTGTACATAACTCCCTTAAAACACGAGGATGTATGCCACCTGGTCTCGGTGATTTATTGATTTTTATCTGCTTGAGATGGCGCTGGACTTCTTCCTTGGTTAGACCAGTGACATTTAATGAAGGGTTTGGGTTATTCCCCTACATTTCACTCGGCATGTCACATTCTTTTGTGATTATAGAAGCAAAGAAGTTGTTTAGTAAATTTGCTTTCTCCTCATTTCCCTCTATAGGTGTTCCCTCCTTGCTTTTCAGGGGGCCCACACCCTCAGGTTTGTATCTTTTACTGTTTATGTAGCTAAAGAATAATTTGGGGTTAGTTTTACTCTCTTTGGCAATCCAGTCTTTCTGTCTACAGCTTAGCTGCCCTTATCTGTTGTTTACATTGTTTATTTTCTACTTTTTGTACTTTTGTAATGCTTCCACTGTCCCTTCCTGTTTTAAACGTTGAAATGTCTTTTTTTTTGTTGTTTATTGCCCCCCTAACCTTTTTGTTTAGCCACATGGGTTTACACAACAGCAGTTTTATTGTATTACACAACTGTTTTATTGTATACTGCTTATAATCCTGCTAGATGTGCTAACCCCCCCCTCTCCAGCCCCATGTCTACACCCACCATCACTTTCTTTCCTAACTTGCCCTTTGTAACTGCTTTTACCCTCCCCCCCAGTACTTCACCTCTCTCCCAAAACAGATGCACCCTCACCATTGAGGTGCAACCCATCTCTGCCAAAGAACCTGTAGCCCACTGTGAAGTCGGCCCAGTTCTCTTAGAACCTAAACCCCTCCTTTTTACTCCAATTTTTGAGCCACCTTTTTACCCGCCTAATCTTTCGTTGCCTCTCTGGTGTGGCTCTTGGTACTGGTAGTATTTCTGAGAATACTACAGTTGTAAAATGGAAATAGTAAGGGGTAGAGGACTGCAAAATAAAGTTAATAAAGTTCAATTTCCATGCATAAATTGAGGTAAGAACAGTACTAATAATATGTATACTTGACGTGACAGAACACCCCTATCACCCCATAGTGGGATGTGTGACAGAACATCCCCATTATCTCATAGCCAAATGTGTGACAGAACCCCACACAAACCCCATAGCAGACTGTGTGACAGCCGAGATCGTGTGCTGCACTCGCTTGCTGGTCTGTGCCAGCCTGTGGCTGTGCATCATCATGGCACATTCCTGCCTATGCCATGTCTGCTCCCCTTTCTGTTTGGTTAAAGGGGCAGGTCTGGGTGGGGTGCAGAAGGGGGCAGCTAGATTGTCAGCCTCTTGGCCAATTGTGATTGTGTGTGGAGAGGGATAAAAGCTGGTTGAGTTGGTAAGTTGGTGATAAATTTTGACCAATCCGGGTCAACATAGTAAGTGAAATACTGTAAACTATATCTGGTTTATTTTTGTGAATCAGTGTGTGCTAATACTGACACATTTAAAAAACAGCAAACATTTTTTTCCCTGCTGAGTAGGAGGAGTTAAATGGTTCATTGATTTACAATTTAGGGTAAAACTCTGGGAACTTTGCTCAGAAATCTTTTTGTATTCACTGCTGTTTTTGCAACTGGAATAATGGCTAGCAACATCAGAGGTCTACTGTAGTGCACTATTTGTCATATGTATTGTGGAGATTAGCTCTGGTAGGCAACCGGGTGTCAGCAGTATAGAGGCAGAGGCAAGCAGTTCAAAGTAAAGTCTGTGTTTATTTCACACATAAATCCACAAAAGCATATGTCCAAACAGGTTACATCACCTTTTCAGGAAACAGCAGCATAAATGATTCAATCAGGCAAACAGCTTTTAGTCCTTGAGCAAACGTCCTGTTTACAGTCCAACTAGGCCTCAGGTCCGCATGAAACAGCCTCCACAGGAGATTTCAGCCAGGCTCACAGAGTCTCACTCCCATGTGAGCTCTAGACAAAGGACCCAGCACAGCTGATTCCCCAGGCTATTTAAACAGCCCGCAAAACCCGGACCTGGGTAGTGGGATGGAGTCCCACCCTGCTCTACTCCATCCCAGTAAAGCCGTCCCAGGTTAGCCTTTCGGCTATTCTAAATCATCAGCAGCAAACTGCCACCAGCAGCTGATGCTGGACAAACAAGCTATACGGCTTTACTGCACCAATGCCAGGTACATTGGTGCTACATACCTGCCGTCAATAACGGCCCCTTGCACCTTACCACATACCCCCCCCCTTTGTTCAACCCTGAGGGGGTGGACACATGCCAAACAATGTGTTCTGGACAGGGCATCCGCGTTACCCAACAATCGTCCCGCTCTGTGCTCTACTGTAAACTTGAAGTTTTGTAATGACAAGAACCATCGGGTGACCCTGGCATTCCTGTCCTTAGCCTGGCACATCCACTTGAGGGGAGAGTGGTCCGTAATCAGACGGAACCTTCTCCCCAGCAAGTAGTAGCGAAGAGACTCCAGGGCCCATTTAATGGCCAAACACTCCCTCTCCACTATACTATACCGGGTCTCCGCGGGTGTCAATTTGCGACTCATGTAGACAACGGGGTGCTCCTCCCCGTTGACTTCCTGAGACAGTACAGCACCGAGACCTACCTCGGAGGCATCGGTCTGCACTATGAACTCCCTCTTAAAGTCGGGTGTCACCAACACCGGAGACCCACACAGGGCAGACTTCAAAGCGGAGAACGCTTTTTCGGCCTGTTCATTCCACTTCACCATGACAGACTTGCGTCCCTTTAACAGGTCTGTCAATGGTGCCGCTAGGGTGGCAAAATTGGGAATGAACCGCATATAATATCCCACCAACCCCAGAAATGACTTTACCTGGCGGGTGGTGTTAGGCCGGGGCCAGTTACGGATGGCTTCTAGTTTGTTCACCTGGGGCTTGACCACTCCTCGTCCAATCACATAGCCCAGGTATTTTGTTTCTTCTAGGCCTAAAGCACATTTTTTCGGGTTTGCCGTCAACCCAGCCTTCCTGAGGGAATCCACTACGGCCTGGACTTTGGGTAGGTGACTTTCCCAATCCGTGCTATGGATAATTATATCGTCCAGATATGCCGAAGCATACCGACGGTGTGGCCTGAGGACAATATCCATTAACCTTTGGAACGTAGCGGGAGCGCCGTGTAACCCAAAGGGTAACACCTTGTATTGGAACAGTCCCTCTGGTGTAATAAAGGCTGTTTTCTCCTTGGCAGCCTCAGTCAAGGGCACCTGCCAGTACCCTTTTGTGAGGTCCAAAACCGAAAAGTACCTGGCTTGGCCTAGCTTCTCAATGAGTTCATCTACCCGGGGCATAGGGTAGGCATCAAACTTGGAAACTTCATTAAGTTTGCGGAAATCGTTACAGAACCGCAACGTACCATCGGGCTTGGGAATCAAGACTATGGGGCTGGCCCACTCACTCTTTGATTCTTCAATCACGTCTAACCGGAGCATTTGCTGCACTTCCTCCGCGATAGCTTGTCGCCGGGACTCGGGTACCCGGTAAGGCCTCAACCGGACCTTGACCTGAGGTTCCGTGACAACATCATGTTGGATGACTGAAGTGCGCCCAGGGAGTTCTGAAAACACGTCCGTGTTTCTGCTAATAAACTCCCTGGCTTCCTGAGTCTGTTTAGAGGAGAGGTTGTCGCCAGTTTTCACCTCGACTACTACTTCTCTACGAAGCTCCACCCCCACCATACCTGGTCGGGGACTGTCACCCCCAGGGGTCTCCCTGTCTTTCCATAGTTTCAGCAGGTTTACATGGTACACCTGCTCGGGCTTCCTCCGCCCAGGCTGATGTACCTTGTAAGTCACTTCCCCAACTTTTTCAATGACCTCATAGGGACCCTGCCACCTAGCTAGAAATTTACTGTCCACCGTGGGTACCAGAACCACAACTCTGTCACCGGGGTTAAAGTTCCGTACCCTGGCTTGCCGATTATAAACCCTGCTTTGGGCCCGCTGCGCTGCCTCCATGTGTTCTCTGACAAGCGGCAAGACGGTCGCTATCCGTTCCTGTAGCTGAGTCACGTACTCTACCACACTTTTGTGGGGTGTGGGTTGCTGTTCCCAGGCCTCCTTGGCTATATCCAACAGGCCCCGTGGATGTCGACCGTATAAGAGTTCGAAGGGCGAGAACCCCGTAGAGGCCTGGGGCACCTCTCGCACTGCGAACATCAGATAGGGCAGCAGCAAGTCCCAATTCTTCCCATCCTTGGCGACCACCCTTTTTAACATGGTCTTTAAAGTTTGATTAAACCGTTCTACTAGGCCGTCTGTTTGCGGGTGGTAAACGGATGTCCGCAACTGTTTCACCTGCAGCAGTTTACAGAGCTCTTTCATTACTTTTGACATAAACGGGGTACCTTGATCGGTCAGGACCTCTTTAGGCAGACCTACTCTGGAAAACATTTCCATAAGCTCCTTAGCAATGAGCTTGGCAGAGGTGTGACGCAGGGGCACTGCCTCAGGGTACCGCGTGGCATAGTCCAAGATCACCAGAATATGTTGGTGCCCTCTAGCGGATTTTGGCACTGGACCCACTAGATCCATGGCAATCCGCTCAAAGGGTACCTCAATAACTGGGAGAGGAACTAAGGGACCACGGTAATGAGGCTGAGGGCTGGTCATCTGACATGTTGGACAGGACTCACAATATCTCTCCACCTCCTTGTACACACTGGGCCAGTAGAATCGTTGTAAAACGCGGTCCAGTGTTTTCTGCTGGCCTAGGTGTCCACCCAGAACATGTTGGTGGGCCAAATCCAACACCAATTTGCGATATGAATTGGGTACCACCAATTGTTCCACCACCTCTTCACGTACCTTGTTTACTCGGTACAACATTTCCTGGTGAACCACAAAGCGAGGAAACTGTAACTCCGCCCCTGGCTGTTGTGGTTCACCTTCCACCTCAAGAACATTCTCCCAGGCCCGAGACAGGGTCGGGTCCTGGTGTTGAGCGGTACCAAAGTTAGTTGTGGAGACATGGAGATCTGCCAACTCTGGACCTGTTGTCAACTCTTCCACATCTCCAACCATAACATTTAGTGGGGTTGACTCCCCCTCTTCCATTTTAGGGACGGGCACCTCTTCCACGGTGCCTCCTGATTCCGGTTCCCAGGGCACCGGGGTCTCCCCTGAGTAGGGCCAGTCTATTGGGGACACACCCGCCTCGCGGGTTTCCGGAACTGCCAGCTTGGCCCACAGTGACCTGAACCCTGGAAAGTCTCTCCCAATAATCAGTTCATATGGGAGTTTAGCGGCGACAGCGACTTCATGTTTCCAGCTGCCGGAGACGGTGGTGAGAGACACTTGTGCTGTGGCATAGTCTCTCAAGTCCCCATGAATGCACAAAACCCCGGTTTTCCGCCCAGTGTACTCATCGGGCAGTACTAAGGCGGGTCTTGCCAGGGTAACCATACTCCCCGAGTCCAAAAGGGCCACAGCCAGGGTGTCTCCCACTTTCACCTGACAGAGGTGACTTTGCCCCACAAGCTCAGGGATACCGGCAGCACACAGCCTCCTGGCATACATGGAAGGGCGGTAACCAAAGTTTACATCCATGGGCTCCCCCTGGTGGGGACAATTGGCTCTGATATGTCCCGGCTCCTTACATCCCCAACACAACACTTGGGCAGGGACTTTGGGGGGTAGGTCCTGAGAGGGTTTAGGGGACACCACTCGCCTGAGCTGGGGCGGGGACCTCCGGGGTTTCCCCGAATCCCTCCTCATGGAGCCGCTTTGCAAGTTCCTGGTGGCCTCATATCGCTCCACTAGGTCCACCATCCCTAGTGCGTTGTCAGGGGATACCTGGCCAACCCAGTGCTGAAGAGGGTGCGGTAAAGCCCTCCAAAACATGTCCGCCAGCAAGCGGTCCAAAATGGCAGTGGGGCTTAACAACTCCGGCTGCAGCCATTTTTGCAGCAGGTGCAGCAGTTTATAATACTGGGGTCGGGCGGGCTCTGCCGACTGGTAGCTCCACTGATGCACCCGCTGAGCCCGAACCCACACATTCACCCCCAGTCTCGCCAGTATCTCACCCTTCAGAGTCGGGTAGTCAGCGGCTTGGTCCTCTGGGAGATCAAACAACACCTGCTGGGGTCCAGACGCCAGAAATGGAGCGATGACATCAGCCCACTGGTCATGCGGCAACTTCTCCCTTGCAGCCACCTTTTCAAACACCGCCAGGTAAGTCTCCACGTCATCTGAAGGGGTCATTTTTGTGAGCGCCGAGCGGACAGCTTTCCGGGCATCAGGAATACATTTGGGCGCACCTGCAGCTTGCTGCGCCATCATATGTTGCAAAAACAGCTGGTTGGTCTCATGCTGCTGCCTGTTGGCCTCCACGAGCGCTTTCACGACCGCCTCCATTTTGTCTGCAGTCCCAGGTAGCAGCCTGGCAGGTTTAATATAGGACATGCACAACAAAAAACTTTTTCGTCGGTTGCTCCTAGCAACGGCCTCACTGCTATGCCCGCATCCGACACCAAATGTGGAGATTAGCTCTGGTAGGCGACCGGGTGTCAGCAGTATAGAGGCAGAGGCAAGCAGTTCAAAGTAAAGTCTGTGTTTATTTCACACATAAATCCACAAAAGCATATGTCCAAACAGGTTACATCACCTTTTCAGGAAACAGCAGCATAAATGATTCAATCAGGCAAACAGCTTTTAGTCCTTGAGCAAACGTCCTGTTTACAGTCCAACTAGGCCTCAGGTCCGCATGAAACAGCCTCCACAGGAGATTTCAGCCAGGCTCACAGAGTCTCACTCCCATGTGAGCTCTAGACAAAGGACCCAGCACAGCTGATTCCCCAGGCTATTTAAACAGCCCGCAAAACCCGGACCTGGGTAGTGGGATGGAGTCCCACCCTGCTCTACTCCATCCCAGTAAAGCCGTCCCAGGTTAGCCTTTCGGCTATTCTAAATCATCAGCAGCAAACTGCCACCAGCAGCTGATGCTGGACAAACAAGCTATACGGCTTTACTGCACCAATGCCAGGTACATTGGTGCTACATACCTGCCGTCAATAACGGCCCCTTGCACCTTACCACAGTATATATTACTAGAGCAGCAGATCCAGGGTAAATACCACTGTGATTAATGTGAGCATGTTGTGGGGCTGTTGTGCTTGGTAAGAGGATACTAGAGGGGGTGGAACAGTATTTAACTAGAAATGAGGGGGGCAAGAGTGAAAGGGGAAGACAGGTTATTTAGGGGACAGCATATGATGGTGGATGGAGGGGGGTGAGTATTGCTATAATGTATAAGGATATCCATGTCTTACAAACCTGCAGTGAAAAACATTATGTGGATACAACACTGCAGGAGTTAATGACACTAAACTGTTTATCCAGCATGTATTTAATATTCAGCATAGTCCTCTGTCCTGAAGACTTGCTTGGTAGCTTTTGCTCTGAGCTTAGATTCACATGTGCATTTGCATGCATTTTAAATTGGCTAGCAGAAAATCACCTGTGATAGTTTTATCTGAGCCAATCAGAGTATCACCTGGGGTAGTTTGTCTGGGAGTTTGTCAGAGTTTACCTGGGTTATTTCAAGTGAAACAAAGGGGTGGGTCTGGGAAAAACAACTGGCTGGTGAAAGACACTCGGGGCAGCTAAAGGACACACATTGTCTTAATTTGGAGAGAAATGGACACGCATGCACGATGGGTTTTTCTCTTAACTGACCAGACTAATGTGGCAGCCATGATAAGGCCTGCTGATTTCTACCTGGACCACCTGAATCAGATGAGTAACCCATTTTAATATATATTTTGCTTTTGCTCTGTTTGACGTTTTCTGTGTTGTAACAGTGCTTGTAGTATTTTTTGTATGTGTACAATTTTTGCAAGCAAAGTATAAAAATAACTTTTTAAAGTGCATCATCTAGCGTTTCATTGTAATTACTGACAAAGTGGTGAAATTTTAGAGATATACATATATTTGAGCTTTTACGTTACCTTATACATTTAAGGGTCGCAAATATACCTGTGAATTTTAGCAAAAATTACACCCAAGCGAAACAACTGTTTAAATGTTGTATGGCAACTTGAAGTGTATGTTCACAAATGCCAGAAGTCTGGAAAGTAAAGTGTGAAGTAAAGGAGAATCATGGTGAAAAAGTGGCTACACCCTAATGAAGTGGAGGTTCTGTACAATGCAACACATCAGTGTGAAGTCATTATGTTGATGGACGGAGCTCATTTAACATAGTGATATGATTTCTTAACTCTTTGCTGCCTACATTTTCTCACTCATAGGTGCTAAAAGGCCTCATCTCAGCTGTTTGTCTTATATGTTTTTCTTAGCATGTATGTTATGTGTCATATATTGGTGTGGCATTGCTAGCAGTAATAAAAGCAATTGATTTTAGTCTCTCAGGGGTTGCATTTTGCTTGAGGAGGGCATTGTGGTCCGTTCTGCGGGTCCATTCTGTTTTGTACCAATACATCAGAACCAATTTAATACTAATTTTAGTATTATCAAAAAATGGATAATGGAATGTCATTTTGGAAACACTACTGTTTGCATGCGCATTTGTCAGTGCAGGCAAAAGATGAAACAAGTGAAATGGTGACTATGGGCCTTATTTATCATGAGCTAGCACCTATCAATGCCACTCAGTGTCACTAATTTGGCTATTTCACCACTCACTACTTACTTCAGCAAGATAAGATTTATACTTTATGGCAAAGACAGGTTACTTGGAATTAACCCTAGAATGTCCAAAATGCCCAATTTTGAAGAGGAACTTCTTTTTGTGCTTGTATAGAACATTACAAACCTTAAACTTATGTTGCTAATTACACCACCAGTTTTAAAGAGAAACTCTTTAACAGTATTTGTATAAAGCTATGCTACTTAATACACAGCATTAGCTTCACATATAAATATGAATGTTAAAAATAAATTAAAGTACATTTTCAGGCAACTAAAAAGAAAGCTATACTCACCTTTTCTCCCACACAGATCATTGCTCCTAGTCCAGGGCAACTACACTCAAATGTAAGGCTGGATGCAGGTCCCTCTCCACCCGGCACCTTGCACAACGATGCTCTCTCATCAGGCTTCTCTCCCTGTCTTGTTCTGATGTGGCAATGCCCCCAGCATCAATCACAGTGAGCTACCATGCCCCCCTCCATTCACCACTTTTTAATCTGTTTTTATTAAAGATAAGGAAACAAAACTAGAGAATAGGGGGGAACTCCCCAAAACAGTACAGTAACTCCATCTTACATTGTTAATCCACAATATGCTATAACAGAATATTATTATAGAATGTTAGCAAATCCAGCTACATAAGGCTGACTGGGCACCTTCAATACAAGCTCACTGTGCTGTCATGGGTACCCAAAGCCCCCCTACACCGTGCTTACGGACCAACTCAGACGGCACAACGAGGTCCCTTGGGCACCCACGGTGACCCCCCCAAGCCCAACCTGCATGGGGAATGCCCGCCCCTGGCCCATAACCGGTCCAAAGAGCGCCATCGCAAGAGAGCACTCGACGCCAAGGGCCTGCTCAGATGCACTGGCCAGCAGAAAGGCAAAAAAAGCCACACCAGTACTGGACAGGGATTAAGAATCAAAATAGGTGGCACACAGAGAGGGGGGGGGGAGAGGGAAAGGTCGTTGTCCCTTCAAGATCCAGTATCCCAGTCCTACTGCGCCACCACTTCGGCACTGGGTCCCAGGGTCTATCACACCTACTACTTGTTGCTAAAACAAAAACCTTCTTGCCCTATCGCAGCATAACTCTAAACCTCTCCGAGTCCAGCAAATCTTCCCAGCAAGCCCAGATCACTGTATACTTGTTCCTGAGTCCTCTGTCTTCCAGAATAGGCTCCTCCATTTGTCTGATATGTTCCAGCTCCACCACCCATTCCTGTAGAGTTGAAGTTCCCTGAGTTTTCCAGTGCTTGGGGATGATTGCGTGCCCCGCCTTCAAAAAGTGCCTAAGTACGTCCTTCTTGCACCGAGATATGGGACCCTCCCAGAGGAAGAGAAGCACTAATTGAGGGGGGAATTTAACTACCACTCCCAAGGTGGCAGTGTAGATGCTCAGGATCTCATCCCAGAGGGCTCTGACAGCCAGACACCCCCACCAAGTATGGGTCATGTTAGCCTTCTCAGGCATCACCAGCATCTGTCTGAGGAGTAGACCGCATACCTTTTGATGTCTGACAGGCATCTATACCACCTAGAGACAATCTTAAAGTTCCTCTCCTGTGTGTCCCCCTCCACCACTGATTTGTGTGTTAGGCTAAACATAAACTAAATGAATGCCCTCACAGTAAGCAATATATAGGATAGACGGGTAGGTTCTTAAAAACTAGAATAAAGGAGCACCTCTACAATATAAGTAGGGTCTTTGATCAACATAGTCTCTCGGCACATTTTATCACTCCAACCCTGTGGGATTGAAATTTATGGGTACATAATGGAACCTATATGGGGGGGGGGGATTTTAAGAAGTTTATCACATCTTGAATCGAAATGGATTTTTATTATGCAGACCCTATAGGCTCGATTCAGAGAGACAAAAAATACTTTCGTTTTAGTGCGATCCGTTTTTTTTTTTAAATGTTTCCGCTCTCGTATGAGTGTGCGAGCGATTCTATGCATGCATTGCAATCCTTCTGTAAAGTTTCCGTCCGTTCGTACGGCAGAGTACGAATACGAGGATGTAAGTTTCCAGCGTGACTTTTCCGTTTCATTTTCTCATGTTACAACGTAGGCTTTCGTTTTTGCCCTTTTCCCATCATATCCTCCCATGAATCCTTTACGTTTCCCGTTAGTTTCTGTTTCCCTTTTTCAATAAATTATCGTCCAGACGGAAATCCTTACGATCTTGCGCCTGCGCACTACAAACTTAACTCATTAAAGTGCTCGCCTACATATTTGCCACCCTCACTTCTACTACAATGTTTAGCTAAATCACTTAGCACTATCCTCCATCTTCCCTTTTGGACCCTTAAAGCTCACCCAAACCACTTCGCGGTTAGGTTCTTCTTCCATTTTAGCCCCCTAAAACTTACCCAAATCACTTCTCGGTCATGTGAATATTCATCTTTAAATATTTCTGGGCCCATTAGTTTTGTGTTAATGTATTTTGTAAATGAAATGACACTGAAACATTTTTTTTTATTCCATCATAAAATATAAAATCTTAAAATATTTAAAAATGTAAAATTTTTACAACTATAAAAAACTAAATACATAGCAATGGCAGGCCACAGAACATTATTCTTCATCTGTGGTCCCCAACGAGTCGTGCAGCTCCTGCATCTCGCCCACCAACTGAAGGACCCTGACACTCAGTTGTCCCACTCTGGCACATGTTTAAAATATTGGTCTAACCTTGTTGGGGTCATACTGCAGTGCCCCCCCCCCCGTATGGTCCAAACACCTAAATCTGGACTTCAAAAGCCAGAGGGCCCTCGCCACCACGGCCCGGGTTTTGCATAGTGCAGGTCCTCCTCCACTTTCCTCAGCAACGGGGGGAAGTTCATGTTGTATATTTGTTGGGAAAGGGCCGGTATCTGTGTCGCCAAATAAGTTATGGCTTCCTGTTCCCATTTAAAAGGGAAATTTTCAGAGATCTGCTTTAATCTCTTAGGAGGGAGGCTAATATTAAAGGTGGATGACTTTTGGTAATTAATCTTATAGTTGGATACTGTTTGGAAGGCTTTAAGTTCTGCTAATAGTATGGGGAGGGATGTCTCAGGTCTAGAGATGAAAAATATCAAGTCGTCGGTGTAGGCCGCGACCTTGTGTTCTCCTCGCCCTACCCCGATGCCAGCCATGTCACGGTTCTTCCTCACATTGCGCAGGAAGGGTTCCAGTGTCAGAATAAATGTCAGGGGGGGAGAGGGCATCCCTGACGGGTCCCGTTTGCCAGCTCAAATGGTTCTGAAGCCATCCCATTTACAACGACGGACGCCAAGGGGCATGAATAGGAAACCATGACCCAACGGGTCATGTTCTCTCCCAAGCCTACATGACGAAGGGTAGCAGAGATAAAGTCCCAGCTCACCCTATCAAAAGCCTTCTCTGCGTCCGTCGAGAGAAGCATCGCAGCGGGGCCCCCCAAACGCGCTTGATGAATCAAGTTGGTAACCCTAGTGGTGTTATCTCTTCCCTCTCTCAAGGGAACAAAGCCAACCTGATCCCAGTGTATGATGGACGGGATAAGAGGGGCTAGCCTATCTGCAATTATCTTATTCAACAGCTTGATATTGCAGTTCAACAGGGAGAAAGGTCTATAACTCCCACACTGTGCCGGATCTTTACCAGGCTTAGGGATTACGGTAATGTTTGCTCTCAAGGTATCTCTAGGGGGAGGGTTCCCGTCCCTCAAAGAACCAAAGGATGTGATAAACTGAGGGCCGAGAATCCCAGCAAACTCCTTGTAGTAGTCTAAGCTGAAGCCGACGGGGCCCGGAGCTGTTCCCGACTTGGTGTTCTTGATGGCTCTTGTTAATAATTCCAACTCTATGTCCCCCTCAAGAGCCTCCGCCACCTCGCGCTTAAGGCGAGGGAGACCGGATTCTCGAATATATTTCTCAATGTTACTCACTGAGGGAGCCGGATGGACCAGAGGTAGATTGTAGAGTTTTTCGTAAAACTCCCCAAATGACCTAGCTATTTCCTTTGTCAAATGGAGCTTTCTACCCCCCTGGTCTTGAATGTGGGAGATGAAATTTCTGGCACGCTGCGCTTTCAGGGCTCTGGCCAGGGCCTTACCACATTTATTGCTGTATTTATTGCTGTAAAAAAATCGTCGACACCTAGCCGCCAAACCTTTGGCTTCGGTAAGGCAAACGTCTCTGAGAAGTTCCCGAAGGTGTGTCAGCTTGGTGCCACGCATCAAGGGAATTCTTGTGTAGGGTCTCTGTCTCAAAAATCTCTCAGGTCAAGAGGTCAATTTGTTTGTTCTTTTCCCTCTTGAGATGGACCCCATGCTTAATCAGCATACCCCTCACCACGCATTTGTGGGCCTCCCACAGAGACATCCACGAGACCTATCTTGTGTCATTAGTTGCGAAATATTCCATGATAGCCTTATGAATATCAGCTTTTACCCCCGGGTCTTGTAAGAGGGAGCTATTTAACCTCCATTGGCCTCTTAGGGGGACCGTGTCGTGGATGGAGATGGTCAGGGAGACTGGAGCATGGTCTGAGATAGTGATCTGCCCGATATCCATGTCGGCAACAAGGTGTAGGAACTTATGGGGGACTAATAACCAGTCAATGCGTGAATAAGAGTTATGGGGTGCTGAGAAAAAAGTATAATCTCTCCCCCTGGGATTGAGAATCCGCTAAGCATCCATCAGCTGGTTCTTGTAAAGCAGTGTTCTGAGTTTTTTCAGGGAGGAGAACGGGGTATGGGAGGACCCACGGGTAGTGTCCCAAGTCGGATCGAGAACCGTATTGAAATCACCCCCGAGCAGGAGAACCCCCTACGCAAACCCATCAAGTTTGGTCAGAGTGTAGCGTATAAATTTGAATTGATTGGTGTTGAGGCAGTAGCATGTTGCCAGCGTCACCTTCAAGGAGAAGAGGGTGCCCGAACAAACAGGAACCTACCCTCCGGGTCCTGAAGAGTCGCCAAATGTGACCACGTCAAGGACCCCGCTATAAGGATGGCTACTCTCCGAGATTTAGAGTCAGGTGAGAGGGAGTGATATTGCGTCTTATAGTAACGGTTGGTGACATTATGTGTCCTCCCCTCTTTGAGGTGGGTCTCCTGCAGGAAGGCAACTTGCGTTTGCAGACACCTCAGCTCCCTGAGGACTACAGCTCTCTTCAAGGGGGAGTTGAGACCCTTCACATTGAAAGATGTACACTTGACCTTAGACATAACGGGCCCCCCACACCCTCACCACCCATAGTACCGGGGTAACACCACTCAATGCGTCAGCAGACAAAGGTCGGGGCGGGAGAGAAAGGTTGGGGGTGAGCTGAATGGGGAAGGGAAGGTGGAAAGGCACAAACAGACAACGGGGGCTAAGAAGGTGAGGGACAAAGGAAAAACAAAATACTTAACTAAATTAAAAGAGCTCACAGACTCATAAGAAGAAAAACAAAGAAACAAAAACTCACAGACTAAACCGGGTCAGAGGCAGACAGAACTCGCCACCACCCGGTTGGGGAACAAATTGTTGTTTCCCAATAACAACACCCACCCCGCACCGCCAAGACGTGCAGGGAGAGCTTCGGCCTATTGTAGGGAAGAAACGGGTCAGAGAAGCACGAGCAGTCCCTCCAGCCAACCCATGCAAAACGAGGTGGGCTCCCCACAAGCCCCACCATGAGCCCGAGGGACCCTTTCCTTGCGGCATAACCAATCCAAAATACCCAGGGTGCAAAAAAGGAACTCCCACCGTGTTTGGCGCCGCCCGGCCGCCCCGCAACCGCCGACAGGAGCAGGACCCCCAAGCTGCACACGAAAGCGCCAGGGGCGCACACTACAAAGATAAATACTCATACAAAAAAAATAAAATGGTTAATCATATGGAGAACAGGCATCAAAACAGAAGCAAATAAGGTTTCAGGCGAAGAAAGGAAGGGCAAAGGATATCAGAGGACCAAGCACTCTTGCATTGTAACTCGAGGCAGCTGCCTCCCTCAAGGCTCGTTCGTCAGAGAAGCTGAGGTCTTCTGAGCCGTCTTGTGCGAGTGGTAGGTGCGGTTCTCCTCTGTCGTGGCCTCTGTGGTTGACCGTTCCCCATGAAGGCCTGGGGGGGCAAGGGGGAAGGATCCAACCAGTCCATTGAAGGAGAGTCCAGAAAAGTGAAAAGTTCCGGAAGGTCAGCGCGGGATCTGAGGGCGAACACCCTCTGATTCTTGCGGATAAGCAAATGAAAGGGGTACCCCCAATGGTAGGAAGCTCCACACTCCTGGATTCTGAGAAAGAGGGGTTTCAGGCAACGGCGCATCTGAAGTGTTCTTCTTGAAACACCTGGATTGTTGCCCCATCGAAGATGATTCTCTCTCTGTCCCAGGCTTGTCTGAGGATCTCCTCCTTTACCGCGTAATAATGTAGGCGACATATCACATCTCACGGGGGGGTTGGGGTCTGTTGCTCTAGGCCCCAGGGCTCTATGGATACGATTGATCACCACGTAATAATGTAAGCGACATATAACATCTCACGGGGGGGTTGGGGTCTGTTGCTCTAGGCCCCAAGGCTCTATGGATACGATTGATCACTATTTCGGTGTTAGGCGGGCGGCTGAGAATCCCGTTAAAGATGGCCACGACCGTGGGAAGCAGCTGATCTTGGCCGGTCGCTTCTGGTAGGTCCCTCACCCTAATATTCTTGCGTCTGCTCCTGTCCTCAAGATCATCCAAATGAAGGACTGTGGCTTGAAATATAGCTTGTTGGAGCAACAGGTTCTTTTCCAGGGCTTCGATCCTTTGTACGGTCGTAAGATGAGATTGTTCTAGTCCGGCGACTTTAGAGTCCAGACCTTCCACTGAGTTTTGCAGATCCGAAATATCTTTCTTAAAAGAGTTCTCCACCCTCAGTATAAAGGATTCAAGGTCCTCCTTAGTGGGGAGCGCTTTGAGTTCGGCTCTGATATCAGCCAAAACTGGGGAACGGTGGCATCTGGTTGGGGTGAAGCTCTGCTGGTCGGCAACTCTCCATCAGCCGCCGGTCCCTCGCAAGAAATGTTAACCCGACTCTGACAAGCCGTGGGGGGTCTAGATGGACCGACGATGCCGCTCCCCTGTTGACGATCCCCTAGGGGTCCAGGCCGCAGCCCACCATCCGGTGCGGACGGGGTCTGTGGGGTAGGGCATGCTGAGCTTTCTCCTCTCCACGAGGCCCCAGCAGAGCTGCTTCTTGAGAGCCACAATGGGGATCAACATGTCTCACCTCGGGCCCCTGGTGAAAACCAGTTCCTGGAGGGGCTTATCGAGGGTCCAGCCATCGCCACAGACTCTGGGCTAGGCAGGGTAATTATGGGGGCAACAGCGAAATCTGGGCTCTGCCCGGCAGATGATGAGGGGGAGATGCCACCCAGGAACCCGGCAGGGCTTCTCCCGCAGCAGGCGGGAAGGGCCACCTCCTGTAGTAAGGGGTCACCCAGCCACTTCCCCGGGGATCCCCTTAATGGTACTGGTCTCACGATCAGAGAGGAGGCTGGGGTGTCACTGAGGGGGCTCAAGGGGGCCATCTCCCCCCCGGACGTCACTCCTGTATGTCCCTTCAAAGATCCTTGAATATGCCCCTTTAAGCTCTGCTGCCTGGGGATCTCAGGGCCATGGCCTGTAGGGCCCGACAATGCCCCCTCCGCCAGGGATCGATGCCAGGCCAACTCGCTCCATCTGAGCAGCTGGTCATGCCTGTGCCTCCACCGTCTAGGCACCACTCCTCATCAGCTGCTTCCGTGGCCGCTATCATGCCGCCGCCGCCCTTATTTTTGGGAGCCGGGTGCTGTAATAGCTTCTCAGCGCCGGCCTTCTTCCCTCTTCCCACCCGCTGGGCGAGGGTCGGGCTGCCTCCCTCTCCTCCGCAGCCCCCGCCCTGGAGACCGCCGCTCTCTTCCTCTCCTGCTCCGGAGACGCTGCGGACTCGCCGCGGGTTGCGGCCCCGCCATCACCGCTGGCCGCCATCTTGGGACCTTCCTCATCTCTGCCCCCCGAGCGGTCCGAGGCCATGTAGGACTGACTGATCTTTCTATTTGAGGGGGGGAGTTGTTTTTAGCCCCCTTCCTCTTCTTAGCCATCTCTTTTAGCAGCGGTTTCGAGTGGGATAAATGCCTCTAAAATGTAGCCGGAGGGAGCTCAAAAGGTGAGCGTCCTCACGCCTTCATCGCCGGCCACGCCCCCGAGAAAAAATATTTTATTTTGTTTTTTTTTTAAATACTTACCTCCCATCCATTTAGGAGCACCGTGTCCCATGCTGATCACTTTGGCTTCTGCTCTCCTGCTGTTGCTGGAAGCCTTTCATACCTACTGGGTGACAGGTAATATGACCCTATGTCATAAAAAAATGACATAAGGTCCTCCCTCTAAGGGGGGAGCCCCCATTTTTTTGGCAATTTTAAAGGTTTAAAACCCTTTAAAATCCCCCCAAATATTAGGCCCCCCTGTCATGCATAACCAGACCAGGACCAGCTATGTAGGGCTTGTAGAACAGGACCCCTGGCCCTGCAGGCTACAAGCCCACATAGACTCTGTGGGCCCAAGCCTTTTTGCCCCCCCAGTCTTTGGAGAGGCAGGTAATTTGGGGGGCCAGGGGTTAATGGCAAGTCACCCGCTAGCCGCAGGGGACTTGCCAGCCCCCAGCCTTGTGAACTGGTATAGGGATCTCATGGACCCCTTACCAGTTCACAAAGGGTTTCTCAGCTCCTCTGTCCCTCGGATCAGCGAGGGATGACAGATGCCGTTGATCGGCAGCCAGAGGAGGGGGGGAGGCAGGAGATCAGAGGATTTCCTGCCCCCTCCTTCTCTCGCCACCGATCACCGGCATCTGACAGCTGAGAGGCCTGGAGCTGGCATGACACCCGCCAGGTGATGTTATTAGCCCCGCCCCTTTAACAAGATGGCGGCGCCCGTCGGGAGAGGAAAGGGAGAAAGACAGGCTCTCTCCTGAAGATAGAAGAGCCCTGGGGGGATCAGAGGCCTCCCTGTTGAAGAGGAGGGCTGGTGAGAGCGAGCGTACATGGAGGTGAGTAAATGTCATTTTTTTTTTGTTTTAATTTTTACAGGAAAAGCCGGCCGATGCTGAAACGGGGGGCCTGGACCTACTTTGGGCACTCTCCTGCAGCCGGAGGAGCCCCAAAGGGGGATCGGAGCCCCCCAGGGTGAAGTAGAGAGCTGGCCGGATTGAATGAGGGGTCAAGTAAGTGTTTTTGTTTAATTGTTCAGGGGGACAAATCAGGCACATAAAATGTACGTTGCTGGCGTTTAACGGTTGGAGAGACAGCCACGCAAATTTTACGTGGCTGGCGGTTAAAGGGTTAAACAGCGGCAGCAACAGCATCTCTATCACACTACTGATCAGACTTCAGGCTCGATTCAGAGACACATTCGTCTGCATTTCCATAGCTGAACGTTTTTGTGGGTGTTTGTCATTTTTTTGGTTTTTTTCGTCCATTTTTCATTCGAACGAATGTTCGGGAAAATGCGTATATGCGCTTTCGATGAACGAAAGCAAATCGGATCATTTGCGTTAGTTCGGATCATTTTCCCAACAAAATCTGATATTTTTCGTTTGTTCAGATAACTTACGTTGTTGGGATGGGCTTGCGTCTGATTCAGAGAGCTGATTGCCGAGGGACCACCACCCTATAAACCCGTTTCATTTGCGATCCACTTACGGGACCTTTGAGGCCTCGGATTGCTATTGTTGAACATGTTTTGCGGCTATGTGGAGGAGTCTGCGCGCCTTTAGCACCAAGGCATTGCATGTATCAGCATGGCCAAAGGCCATAAATTGTATAGCAATGCATACCTGAATCAATACATTTCATGTATGCCTTATAGAAGCATTTTAATGCTGACCTTAATTAGTCTTTAGCATGTAAACCTTTATTTTCCCACACATCCATATAATTGGTATATTTTTTTAGACATGTCCTTTGTGAATTATATTTGGATTGTTGAACTTGAATCTTAATTTGTTGTAGGAGTTTTAGTTGGTTACCTTTGCTTTGTGTAATTATTTTATATTTGGTTGCAGGAACTGCAAGATGTGCCACTCGCACAACATACAAGCAGTGTTTGGTCCAGCTATGCGATTTCTCAGTGTTCTTGCAGGCCATCCAGGGTCGTCCCATGATGCTTATATATTGCAGAGCTCCAGCTTTTTTCGTCAGTTTAAGTCAGGAGAATTATCTGGTGGATGGCTCCTGGGTAAGTTTGCTCACATTCCATCAATCCATTTTCACTGTATAGCAATGAATATAGTTGATGACTTATGTCTTAACCTATGGCTGTTTTTAGCCCTTGATGACATGTTAAACAATCTTGTTGCTTAGAATGTGTATTTTATGTTAGTATTTTTAAATACTTTCAGGGGATTCAGGATATCCACTCCTGCCCTTGCTCCTGATGCCCGTTCTTTGCCTGCAGAATGCGGGCCAGGAGTTCTCTAATCAGGCCCTATGCAAAACCCGGGCCGTGGTGGTGAGGGCCTTTGGGCTTTTGAAGTCCAGATTTAGGTGTTTGGACCATACAGGGGGGGGCACTGCAGTATGACCCCAACAAGGTTATACCAATAATTTAATTTACGTTTTTTAACAGGGACCAAATGTGCCAGAGTAGCACAACTCAGTGTCAGGGTCCTTCAGTTGGTGGGCGAGATGCAGGAGCTGCGCGACTCGTTGGGGACCACAGATGAAGAATAATGTTCTGTGGCCTGCCATTGCTATGTATTTAGCTTTTATTTTCAAAGTATTTTAATATTTTATATTTTATGATGGAAAAAAAAGAAATACAAGTTTCAGTGTCATTTCATTTACAAAATACATTAACACAAAACTAATGGGCCCAGAAATATTTAAAGATGAATATTCACATGACCGAGAAGTGATTTGGGTAAGTTTTAGGGACCTAAAATGGAAGAAGAACCTAACCGCGAAGTGGTTTGGGTGAGCTTTAAGGGTCCAAAAGGGAAGATGGAGGACAGTGCTAAGTGGTTGGGGTAAGTTTTAAGGGTCCAAAAGGGAAGATGGAGGATAGCGCTAAGTGGTTGGGGTGAGCTTTAAGGGTCCAAAAGGGAAGATGGAGGATAGCTAAACATTGTAGTAGAAGTGAGGGTGGCAAATATGTAGGCAAGCACTTTAATGGGTTAAGTTTGTCGTGCGCAGGCGCAAGATCGCAAGGATATCCGTCTGGACGATTATTTGTTGAAAAAGGGAAACAGCATCTAACGGGAAACGTAAAGGATTCGTGGGAGTAGACGATGGGAAAACGGCAAAAACTAAAGCCGACGTTGTAACATGAGAAAATGAAACAGAGAAGTCACGCTGGAAAATGACATCCTCGTACTCGTACTCTGGCGTACGAACGGACGGAAACTTTACAGAAGGATTGCAATGCATGCATAGAATCGCTCGCACACTCATACGAGAGCGGGAAAATTAAAAAAAAAAAAAACAGATCAGCACTAAAACGAAAGTCTTTTTTTGTCTCTCTGAATCGAGCCTTTCCTGCAGAAATATCCAGCTCTAACCCCTGCGCTGCATTCCTGACACAGACACAGCCGAGACATGCTGGAGATGACAGATATGGGATTACTCCGGCCAGCTACAGCATGAACTCTGTTTAAGACAGAGTCATGCAAATTAGGCAGAGCAGAGCAGCGAGTGGCCAGTGGCGGAACACACAGAACCTTATGTAAACAATTATCAGACCAGCCTTTTGTCATCTCGTATTTTCCTCCAACACTGGAAGTTTTTCTGCTGGTTTCCCCCTCCCGCCTGCCTGGGGAATTCAAGAGATAATGGGTCATACCATGTGCGGAAGACTGGGGGGGGGGGCTCCTGTCATGAAGGGCTCACTGATTACCACATGTATTAAACAAAAACATGGAACAGTGGTGCCTGTGGCATGCTGTTGAGGGTCCATTCTAATCAATACGAGTCCAAGCCAAATTATTTTTTTATAATGCCCTGCTGCCACCCCCTTCTGCCCTTGCACATTCTGCCCACCCTAGGCCAGTGCCTAGGTGTGCCTAATGCTAAATATGGGCTTGGGTGTTCGTTCACATGCGTGTGGGGATCACAAACTTAAGCTGGGTTGTTATTTTTTGTATATTTGGTGGTGTTGAATTTATGTTTTGATGTCTTTCCATTTTGGAGGCTTAGCTGTGTTGGTTACTTCCTGTCCCTGGTCCAGCAATATATTGTGTCTTCTTTTTTTAACTTTTGGATTCTTTTAGTTGCATTGGTGTAGCCATAATTAGCGTTGCTTGTGTTCTTGAAAAAGCACAATGTTTTTTCGTGGTCACGTGATGTGTAGCTATTGTGCACTCCAGTTTTCGTCCTCAGCACTGCTCATCCTATGACATGTCATGTCAAAACGCTGGATATATTAGGGTTGATTCAGAGCCTTCTATATTACTGTTCGTTTTAGTGCATAAGTGTGTTCACTACACATATTTCTCTTTGAGTATATGTGCATTTGCATGATTCAAAACCTCCATCAGGAGCGCCATCAAGAGTGCTCTGCGTATGACTCGGTATCGTATACGTTGAAACGAAAGATTTATCCTCCAGCATGTTTAGGGCATTTTTTAACGTACGTTGCAATCAGGGGTTCCCCGCTGTGTGAAACCCCCAGAAAGCCCCTAAAATCTTACCTTATCGGCGACGGACAAGCGGCGGATAAGCCCCGTCCCTCACAAACGGCGGGTGCGCTTCCTGCTAGAGGGACGCGCGGGAGGCGGCGGCGGCTTATCCGTTGCAGATAAGGTACGTTTTTAGGGGCTTTCTGGGGGGTTTCACACAGCGGGGCATCCCGATTTCGGATGCCCCGCGGGGAGGGAGCAGATCGGCCCGGGAATCTTATAGATTCCCGGGCCGATCAGGGGTGGGTGTTGGTCCGCTTTAAATACAACCAAATAAAACACCATTGAAATGTATGGCAGAGCGCTACTGAGCGAAAGGTACTTCATGGCACTCCTGAACCTAGAGCACCGGTGCTAAACACTGAGCTACCACTAGTAATACATGTGACGTTACATGACGCTGTTAGAGGTGCTCACCAGTTTCGCTTTCTTAAATGTGTTTTTCACATACAGCGCCCAGCATTCACCCGCCACTACATAATGCTACGTGGCACTACCTGGTGCTAGCGTTTCTTAAATAACCTCCTTAATGAATGACACATTTGCATTATTGGTCTTACTGTATACACAGAAATGATACTACAATATAAAGGGAAATTCTTCTATTCGGAAATTACATTATTATGCAAAAGGGGGCGTCTAGAATCACATTTGGATGTTTCAATGAAGTTAAATTGGGATTGTTCTTTCAGTATAAAAATACATTATTCTGTTGAAGGGAACTTCTTGCTATACATACAGATGCTTTAAAGACTGTAAAGATGGATTAATCTTTCAATGTAAAAAAACATACTTTTGTTGAATGGAACCTCTACTATTATTTCAGAAGGTATTTTCGTCTTTCTCCTTTCACCTACAAATATATTAGTCAGCTAAAGGGGTTTTCTTACGAAAAAACTGGACACATTTGAATTGAACAATAATTCCCTTTGGTGGGAGGCATAACCTGGGCCTCGCATACTGTAAACTGTAGTCAGAAATTTGGCAGTGTTATGCTGCTTTTTCTAAGGAAATGAACCTTATTATTGTTATTATTTTTACTCTCTGGAAGACTTTGGTGTTTTTCCAGTTAATGACCTTTTAAGTTATCCTTAAAAGGATTTAGTAAACATCTGGCATGTTTTTTTCTTTAATACATACATACCAAGTGTCCCATAAAAGTGTATAATAGACTATGGGGGTTATTTAAGAACCGATAACGCCAGGTAGTGCCACGTAGCGTTGTGTGAATACTGGGCGCTGTATGTGAACCACGTTTAAGAAAGCGAATCTGGTGATTGCCTCTAACAGCGCCATGTAGCGTCACAGAGGCGGCTTAGTGTATAGCGCCGGCACTCTAGGTTCAGCAGCGCTATGTAGTACCTTTCTCTCAGTAGCACATTGCCATAACTTTCAATGGTGTTTCATTTGGTTGTGTTTAAATAGCATTTTGCTATAGTAAAATTTTTATTTCTTGTCTCAAATTGTGTGGCCTCTCCTAGCCTGCAAACGCTTTTATAGTTTTTTTTTTATTTTTATGCAGAATTGTATGTACATGTCTGACATGGCAGTATCATGTTTTTCACAATGTTACTATAAGTTTTCGCTCTGGTGCTGGTGTATGTGTTGAGAAACAGACTTTCTTCACACAGCGTCTGGCACTCTATGCTAGCTTTAGAATGCCGGTGCTGCTTGTGTGTAGTTTTTTATGAATACGGCTTCAGTGCCGAGTGCTGGATGCACTTAACTGGCGCTGTCTTGTTATTAGATGTAGCTTAGCCTTGGGCGCTATGACCATGGAACACCACCTAGCGTTCGCGATTGGCTCTATAGTGAATCAGGGAGAGTGTTTCTACAGCGCCCACCAGACATCACATTCAACAATGCTGGACAGGATAGTACAGTGCCACTTGTCCGCCAGCTAATCTAGGTTATAGCACCTGACACCCGCTTACAGCGTCTACTAGCGGTCACTCTAAGTGCCGCTATACAGACGCTCACAATGCGATACGTGGCGCTAGTATTAAATCAGCCTCCACATCTGTAGGGACTAGGCATTTCCCATCCTATGAAGAGCCTTTGTATTTGACATCAAGCTTTATACACAGATTAAAAAGTATCAATTTATTTCATGTATTGCTTAAAACATTTCATATTATGCACATTCCTTAAAAAATCATTGGGATTTCTCCCCTAAAATGCAGTCCCATATGCCACTTATTTCATTCAGTGTTGCTGTGGATTTATAACATAATAAATCAATTAAAAAACTCAGTATTGTCAGAACAATGTTTGCGTATGGATAGAAAATATGATGTAAGCTGGGAGTCATGTAAGATAATTAGCGTCTAGAAGTTAAATAATGAATATAATATAATAAATTACTTTAAAAAACTAGTATTGTCAGAATAATATCAGGGAACAGATAAATAATAAGGAAATAAACAATATGATAAATTCATTGATATATATATATATATATAAAATAAACACCAATAGAATATAGATAAATAGACTATATCTAGAATGCAGGATATTCTAGTCAAACAACTAACATAATAAATCAATAAAAAAAACTCAGTATTGTCAGAACAATGTTTGTATATCGATAAAAAATATGATGTAAGCTGGTAGAGTCATGTAAGATAATTGGTGTCTGATAAATCTGATAAAAAGAAAAGGCATTTGGTCTCTGAAAAAATGGCTCAGGAGTGGAGACAATTCTATAGATAGATACAGGCCCCTTTCATACCCGACAGTTGCGGTGATGACTTCCGGTTCATTCCAGAAGTATAAGCTATGGGAGGTGGAAAGCATATAAGCCGCATCTGTGTGGCGAATGGGCAGCGTGTCCTGCGCTGAGGTGGCAAATCCACCTGCATATCCCTGTGAACACAAACCAGGGGTTAGGTACTGGCAGAGTCCTGGAGCCACGTGGGGAGAGCGAACGGGGGGCTTTGGGGCTGCTACTGACGATCTTGGCGCATGTCATCCAGTCTATGCATACGCCTTACGTAAGAACATAGGCTTAACCATGATATTATATACATGGAAATACCCATAAAATAAGAGGGATAAATGGACATCTTGTTATGGCACCCATATGATACACATTATTTATTGCAGAAACATTAAAGGGACAGTGCTTGACTGCAATATTTGATCCATAAACAACGGGTCACCTGCATCCTTCCATCAGTGGTTAAGATCACAGCAACATATGTAATTAGGGTACCCTGTATACCCATACCCACTGCCTAAGAGAACAAATATTTAAATTCAATTATCAGTAATCAATATTCTATGCTTTCAAAGTAGGGATAAATACACTGCGCACAGATACAAAAGTCAATTTCAAAAAAAGGTGATTTGCTTCAACGTGCAGAACTTCTCATCCCAATCAGATCCCAACAGATATATCAAATAGATGCACAGAGGTAGGTGCCTTATCTTCAAATGGCACACATACGTGGTATCCCAGTGTACCCGCACAACGAAGCTGGTCACATGTGCCAACCACCTATTAAGTATGCGCTTACCAGATCCTTCAGTTTTGCGAGCATTTCAATAACTCACTCAAAGCCTTAGATGCGTTTAATAGGCAATATATGGGCAGATGTGCAGGACCACATTAACTCCCAGTAATTTTTATCATATCATACTCATTAGGTCAGGTAACCATAAAAACAAGAGAGCACAAAAAAAATCTAGTGCAACTCCATAAATAAAAACATACAAATTTAATGGTTTAAATATACACTCACAAAGTTTCCAAATTTAAATCAGCTTGTAGTAGTAGTGAGGCACTCCTCCTCGTCCCCTCCACTACGGTGGAGTTGAACAGACTTCGGCGCTGCATCCAACAAAAAGGTTAAAACCTACTTCTTTCAAATGTCCAGAAGCCGCTGCCCCGCCTGGTGCATTTCGCTGTGTAAACAGCTTTCTCAAAGGCTAACCGGCCGAGCAAATGTGGCTCCAATTTATATTGGGGAGATATCCCCCCCCCCCGTGACGCTGCCTCTAACTGCCCATTAGGGAGGCAATGTGAAAAAGGTTGATGTCATCCACACAGCCCGTCGCTCCGTTCCGGACTGTGACGTCTTCACGCAAGAGCCGCAGCCTTCGGCTATTTCCGGATGAAGCCAGAGATAACGACACTCCCGCTATTATGAGCCGCGGGCCTTGGCTATCTCTGGCTATCTCCGGGTCAAGCCGGAGCTGACAGTTCAGCTCCCCAGTCAGTTACGACCTAAGACTGCCTTAGGGTAAAGGGATAATAGATTGACTTTTCTTGGCCGGACTCAGTCACTTGGCTAATACAGCTGGAATATCCATCAGATAACAAACAAAGCAGACTGGCCATTAGCCCCTCAACTCACAATAGGGGGTCAGTCAGTCCATTTGAGAGGGAAAATTGAATGGAAAGATAAATAAAAAATATATACATAGAATTAATACTATTGTAAATATGCACCAATCTACTAGATTGAAACCCCATTCACAGTATACAAATGATACAATTTATTAAAAGACTCCATCAATCTTGGTACCGATAAGAATTAAAAGGAATTAAAAAAAGGCAATCATATAACGGACAGTTACAAATATCCCTAAAAATCTGCCGAATTAGAGGGCAGAAAAGGAGGGGTGCCTTTTTACAAGAACCATTTTAGTCAATTGTGTATCAGATCCATTCTTAAAAATGTTATACAGAAAAAAACTTTATACAGAAAATCCAATATACAGAAAAAACACTGTATATAGAAAAAACATTAATCAAGTGAATTGATAAAACAGGATAATCACAAATCGACCTAAGCCTATTGGAGTCCGCATGGCAACAACATGTCAAGCTCAGTCAAGCCCTGCCAATGCTTTTCTACATGGTCTATTCCTAAAAAAGGACATATACTTGGGATCACTAGCATGGATGGCTTTAAAATGAGCCGAGACACTATGGGCTTCAAAACCTCAGGTAGACCACGAATTTCGAACGCCAAGTAATGAGATTGGATATTTCATATGTTTTACCAGTCTTCCCCATATTGAAAGACTTCATTGATTTCTCCACTGAAGGGCAAGTTCTACAGCCTATACAGGCTCCACTTCTAAAAAACCCTTTCATAGAGGCTTCCATAAGGGCAATTCTTCTAGGAGGATCCACATAGCTCCAGGTGAGTAGATCTTTTAAATTCGGTGCCTTCCTAAAGATAACCCTTGGGTTTTCAGGTAATGCAGGGCCCAGAACCACATCATCCTTTAAAATGTGCCAGTGTCTAGAGACAAGTCTACTGATCTCCCTATGCTGTGCACTAAAACCTGTAATGAATGATAGGTCCACCAGGGGACCTTGAGATTCTGTAACCTTTTTTTATCAGTAAGGTTTTCCTATCTAATGTCCTAACAGCCATCTGCTGACTTTTGATCGATGGCAGGTCATATCTTTTTCAACAAAATGCTGTGCCAATATTGCTGATTGGTCATCGATATCCGTCAGAGATGTGCAATTTCTTCTGAGGTGCATAAATTGCCACTTTGGAATCGCGCTCAACCATTTAGGGTGGTTACAACTGTTAGATGGAACGTACCCATTACGATCATTGGGTTTAAAGTATGTTAATGTAACTGCAGGCTACATTTCATCGTAAATTCAAGGTTAAAGGAGTTATCGTTAACTATTCGGGAAAACGTCTCTAATTCCGTCTGGGTACCCCTACAGATAACCAACACATCGTCAATATAGAGCCTCCAAAGCGCCAAATTCTGCCTTACCTGGTTATCTATGAACCTTCCACTATCCAACAAACAAATTCGTCATGCTGGGGGCAACTTTAGCCCCCATTGCTACACCCTTGACCTGTAAATAAAAACAATTGGCATGCCAAAAATAATTATGCTTCAATGCAAAGGTCAGGCAGTTCACAAGGAAGTCCACTTGTTCGCTGGATAGGTTGGAATCACTTATAAGAAAATACCGAACTGCCTCAACACCCTTCTCATGGGGGATTATAGTGTACAGTGATGTAACATCAGCTGTAGCCAGTAACGTTGCCTCTCTCCACTCTTGACCTTCACAGATATTAGTAACCTTGGAATAACCTTTCAAATACGAAGGCAGTTTTACCACTAGGTCCTGCAAGAATGCATCAATATATTCGCCTAGGCGGCATGTCAATGACCCAACCCCACTCACAATAGGGTGCCCCAGTGGTTTCTGTAACCTTTTATGCACCTTGGGCAAATAACAAATTGTGGGAGATCTAGAGCTTAGTGTCAGGAGTCCCCTTGTGTCAGGAGACCCCGAGAAAGCCCATCATTCAATAACTCGCCTAACGCTGCCTTATATTCCAAAGTTGGATCCATATTCAGCAGTTTATACGTCTCTTCATCAGACAGTAGTCGGAGGCTGCGGCTCTTGCATGAAGTGGTCACACCCTGGACTGAAGCGACAGGTTGTGCGGATGACATCAACCTTTTTCACATTACCTCCCTATTGGGAAGTTAGAGGCAGCATCACAGGGGGGAGGGATATCTCCCCAATATAAATTGGAGCCGTATTTGCCCGCTGCTTAGCCTTTGAGAAAGCTGTTTACACAGTGAAACGTGTCAGGTGGGGCAGCGGCTTCTGGGCATTTGAAAGAAGTATGTTTTATCTTTGAATCTTTTTGTTGGACACAGCCCGAAGTCTGTTTAACTCCACTCACGGCCGTAGTGGAGGGACGAGGAGGAGTGCCTTATTACTACTACAAGCTGAATTTGGAACCTTTGTGAGTGTATATTTAAACCATTACATTTGTATATTTTTATTTATGGAGTTGCATAAGATTTTTTTTTGTGCTCTCTTGTTTTTATGGTTACCTTGCCTAATAAGTATGATATGATAACAATTACTGGGAGTTAATGTGGTCCTGCACATCTGTCCATATCTTGCCTATGAAACGTATCTAAGCCTTTGAGAGATATTTTGAAACACGGAAGGATCTGGTAAGCGCATACTTAATAGTTGTGCATGTACACTGGCATAGCACGTACACTGGGATACCACGTATGTGTGCCATTTGAAGATAAGGCACCTCGCTCTTTGCATCTATTTGAAATATTTTATGCTTGCATATAGGCTATTGAAAAAGCCCAGGTGAGCAAAACATGTTTACCCATGGTGTTGCATAAGAAAGAAATCCACTGAATGAAATATAAAATAAAATTAAGTGGCATATGGGACTGCATGCTATGGGAGAAATCCTAATGATACGTGTGTATATTTTAAGGAATGTGCATAATATGAAATGTTTTCAAGCAATATATTAAATAAATTGATCCTTTTTAATCTATGTAACAAGCTTGATGTGGTCAAATACAAAGGCTCTTCATAGCATGGGAAATGCCTAGTCCCTACAAAAAGGAGATATGGTATTATGGGCCTGTATTTACAATAACAATCTTGATGATAAATGATACAAGGGGTGTAGTCACTAAACACATGAACAAGCTTTAGAGACACCTTCTTTTGTTGGGATTTATAGTAGACTAGTCAAAGACTAAAAATAAACTAGCAGGTTCACATGCATCCTTCATTTCTGTGAAGTAATTAATACACAATACAGATCTTCTCTAAAATATATTTTTATCCCAACATTTTCCCTGGGCCCTACCCTCTAATCCCACTCATAAACAACCCCGCGCTCCCAATGAGTACCCAAAAGGGGAAGCTAAGAAACTGGGGGAAAAGCCTGAGAGAGACGTGACATGAACACAGCCTAGACCCTTGGACCCTACTACACTTCGGCCAACATCTATAGATGCTAGGCTCCAGGAGCAAGTTAAGCAGAGACATATCAGACTTAGAGAAACTATGCATAGGTCAACAACCCCCTCCCCATTTACTATCTATCGTCTATTCCATGCTTCTCAATAATTCCCCCATCCCCCACTTAGCATTTTCAGAATGGAAGAAGGACCTGAACCAAGCCTTCACTGATCCCCAGAGGGACAGAATGTGTACCTTGGCCCACAAAGCCTCACTGTCCACCAGAGTGCAAGAAACGAATTACAAGATTTCACTGGTACAACACCCCAGATAAGATAAGAAAAATGTTCGATTCTGCTGGCAATGCAACACAGACAACATGACGCACATTAATACACATCCTGTGGAACTGCTCCAAAATCACCCAATTCTGGGGCTATTTAATTTTACCAGTATTGGTCACTGGCTCCCAGATTCCAAGACATCCTGGTTTTATCCTAATTTATCTCAATGACATCCCGATAAGTTAATACAAAACATTTTTTTTAGTTCACCTGCTCATTGCTGTGAAGGTAATTATTTCCAAATAGTGAGACTGGTTATCAGAAGTTAACACTTTAAAAGACATGGAGGAGTGAACAATTTCTCTCTATTACAGAGACACATTATTTACTTTGGTTTGGTTCCTCTAGCTGCATTTCCAAGAAACAGAGGGATACAGAGGCCTACTAAGCACCAAAACCTTAGCCTTTCATCTCATCCCCACTTCATAGGAGCACACACCAAGCTCCCCCTCCTCCCCATGACATAACCCTCTCTCCTGCAATCTATTTTTTCCTATATATCTGCTTTACTACCTTCATCTCTAATTCTGCTAGGATACAGCCTAGGAGGAATTTCCTAAATTACATATGCTAATAGCAAGACAGGAACACTCCAAATCTAATTGACCAAAAAAATGTGCTCCTGTGTCACCAATAACACCAGCCTCAGATTAACTCTGCCCACCATAGTCAGTGAACCCTCTGGTAACACTACTGGGTTGGCTATAAAGAGTATCCTCCAGCAGACTGACCCAGTTGTCTGCTATTTGTTTTCCATTGTTAACTGATTATATCCTTCTCTGTATTTTACCTATAATACGTAAAGAATCTTAAAAAAATAAAATAAAAATGGTTATGTGGACAGACTCCTGTAAAAGAATTCCCTTGTGAATGAAACATACTGGAGCTAATTTCGTTAACCACATAAATAAACAATGTTGTTAAATGAATAATTAACAAAGTAACAATGCACATTTACATCATATGAATACAGTATTCAGGTCTAGGGCTTCATTATTTCTAGGTTAACACAGTAGCATACAGGTCTGAATGAAGTAGCCACAAATTCACATTGGGCTTATGGCTGAATTGAACTTTCCCATGACAAAATGCAAGTGTGAGAGCACAGCCCAACATTGAACTGTATTTTTTTTTAAAATAGCAGCAGGAGGGCTAAAATCTCAGCACTTACAATCAAAGCCCAAGGTGCCTTTTGAGGAGGGGGGGGGGGGGGTGTACAGTACCCTGGAGGTTGCTTTTTTTTTAGTAGCTTAGTGGAAAGCCTATGGGATTGCATATTTTCCTTAATCCTTTTTTTTTATTTTATTAATTAAAAAAACTATCAAATTGTTTCCATTTAAGGTTATTTTTTGGATTCAGTGATTTAAGGCCTTATTTATGAAGTGCCCCGTTTAGCATCTTTTTGGTGGCTATAGTGCCAGTTTTGGAGCGCCGGCATGTTTTCTTGCACTGTAATTTTGACTATAATGGCGCCCTATGCTAATTACCATTGATTGTTGCATTCAACAGTATCCAGTCTGTGTCAGTGCCTGTTGGATCCCACTGCCGATTATACCAGCGGTCTTTCAGTGCTGCACAGCGTATTTATGATTTTTTTTCAACCCTGAAAAGTTTCGAACTGTATTTTTCAGTGCCGGTCTGCATTTCATCATTACAGTTACAGGATATCACAGCTGGTTACAAAGGCTGGGTTTTTAGTTGTTCTTGTTCAAATTACACATTGGTAAGCAGAAGAAGCCATGAAAAACGATTTTACCAGAGAAAAATAACATTTGGCAACATCTAGATCCTGTGTTTACATTATTGTCATGTCACAATGAAAGTTCTGTACCAAAAATCTATTTAATATAATTGTGCCCTATGGGATCTTGACCTACAGCACCAAAAAAACTAAACTGGTGCTGCCTCAACCAGAGCCCCCAGTGCTGTGACCTTTTGGGCTCTGAGTGGCCCTTCATAAATTAGGCTCCACATTTCATCAGCCAAAATAAACATAATGATGAAAATATCATGATAATGATGAAAAATATAAATAGTCCTTAGTGACCAAAATAAATTCTTTCATAAAAAAACCCAAAGAAATGTTGAATGGTGATCTATATTTCTTGCTACTTACTTATTATTCTAGTGTTTTTTGTGGCACTTTATATTGCGTATGTTGCATACTGTACAATGTTTACAGTATGCATGCTGCAAAATGAATTAATGGGAAGGGTCTGATACCCAAGTCTGCAGAATTTGGAAGGATCAGATACAGTAGCACAATCTGAAAAATTTATTTTTGTGAAGGGTCTGATTGCCGACATTGCAGAATTACTGTAATTATTGGGAAGGACCTGAATGGACAGCGTCCGCAAAATTAATTATTGGGAAGCGTCAGATACAGTAGCAGAACTAATGTATGTTTGCACATTTGGGGGGACAATGTTAGGGACCCCCATATCGCCTCTAACCTTTTTTGAAACATATTTTTGGGGCTTGCCATGCTTTTAAACTGCAGCACAATTGCATTCACAACCAGACCCTAAAATGGACCACTGACCTATTTTGCTGTAATCAATGCCCAGATCAATTCTTTACATTTTTGGGGTTGCTCTTAGGTTTAAATTATAGCATGACTGACTGTCTGACCTCAGCTCCCTCATGCACACACCATTTTTTAATACAAGTTAAAAGCTGTGGGTGCAGTTATGCTGCAGCTTTAATTCATGAGAAGCCCCAAAAATATATTACACAACAAGGTTAGAGGAGTCATGGGGGTCCCTAAAATGCCCCCCCCCCCTAGTTCACTAGTCTACCTTTGCAAGTTATTATTTAAAATACAGTAGATGTTAGAAGCTTCTAGAAATAAAAAAGTGTATGTGTGTGGGGAAAGGTTGAGGTCAATCAGCAGCTGAGTGCAGTCATGCTGCAGATTGAATACGTTACAAAAATTATGCTACACAGCAAGGTTAGAGGAGTCACAGAGGTCCCTGTTGTTGGATGCCTCTAGCATTATGCGGTTTTAGTGCAACAGCAGAAAGTGCACATAAAAGAAGGCAGTGCACTTTTATTTCAAACCCAGTGCACTGAAAAAAACTCCATTAGGAGTTTTAACAACTGCTGCATCTGTACATCCTTATCTACCAACCTGACTTACAACTTAATCACACTGTAACTGTGCAAAACCTTTTCATACTATATAGTAATGTGCAAAAACATTTTAAAAAACAAGAAAAGCAAAAACATTTCAAATGTCATCATTTACATAAAACCAGTAGAATATTCCCCGTTTGAGATTTCAGAATCCCTCCTTCTCTTCTAATATGTTGAGCCAGTTCTAATATGTTGGCTAGCTGCATCAGGGAAGATTTTTTTGTTTTCAATAGATTTTTATTAGGTAATCAAGAAGGATCATATAACATCACTGAACTGCCAAACTTGACTTACATACAAAGTCATGACATTTCAGATCATTCCATACTCTACCATTACAGTACATTAAATGAAAAATGGATAAGATGTATTACATGAAGCTCATATAATAATTAGAGTATGTGACTCTGCATAGTGTAGTGATATGTACATCCCAAGGGTTAAAGGACATTAACATTAGAAACCTCTAAAAATGTTACTGTATTTTCACATATTATAAACATTTCACCAATATATACACACATCACTATCCCTCACATTTATACATGGGATGCTGCAAGCAGAACCCTACTACTGAAGGCCTGATGCTTTGCAGACAATAAATCATGTCTATAATGTTTAAGGAAGGTGTGGGGTGATGACCACATTGCTGCTTTGCAGATTGCTTCTAACGAGGCCCCAGTCCTTTCTGCCCAAGATGCTGACATGGCTCATGCAGAATGGGCAACACCTCCGAAGGGTAAGCCCCCTTAGTAACATAAGCTTGCACGATAGTCTGTTTTATCCACCTAGCTATGGTGGACCTGGAGGCTGCTAAACCCTTCTTCATTCCACTAAAAGTTAATAACAGCTGTTCTGCCTGCCTCCAGTCTCTGGATCTTTCCAAATAAATGATTAAAGCTCTTCTGACATCCAGTAGAGAAAGATCCTCCTCCTTGCCAGCTCCTACTGGCAGTGTCAGAAACACTTATCTCCTGCGTCATATTAGCTGTAGTCACAATCTTTGGCAAAAAAAAAGGATTCTGTCTCAAGATTGGGAAAATTGAACAATAAGGCTCTTTTGATGACAGTTCTTGCCGTTCACTGACCTTGCGGAAGTAATTGCCAACAAAAAACAAAAATTTAAATATGATGCTGCCGCTCTAGGCTATAGCGACCAGATCCAGAGCGCCGACGCTGTGTGTGTCTGTTTTTTTGTTGAATAGGGTGTGAGTCGCTGAGAGTTGGTCACAATGAGCTTGCGCTACTTTTCGCTCCCTGCAACGCTGTACTGATGTTAGAATGTCCAACATACATCTCATTCATCAATGCCGGCCAGGTTACTACAGAGGCTGAGGCGCTCTATTACAACGACCGATAGCCGATCACAGCATCTACTAGTGGTTGCTCTAAGCGCCTCTGTAGAGATGCTCATCTGCCTACCTAGCGATACCTAGCGCTAGTCATGAATCAGCCTGTATGTCATTCGGCAGATGGCTCTCATTGACTTTAATAGGGAGAGCATTTCTGGTTCAGACCATATCTGTGTTAAAGTGGACACAAACCCATTTTAGCTGGCTCTGGAGTCTAACAAACTCCTAATCCGGCCAAATCCCTATCCATGTGCCATCCCACTGTGTAAAACCATTATGGATCACCTGTATACTCACCTTGCCTGTGGTCCCACAGCTCATCCCTGGTTTACCAAAGTTTATGTTCATGCGGGAGCTCAGCCAGACAACCTGGGAAACCGGGTATGCTGTCCACTCTCTGCTCTCTATGCCGTGCTCTGTGGACAAACAGAATTTTATGCCCTGCATTAAAGTGGACCAAGAGCGGCCATGAAGTCTATAAGCCTTCAGGGCCACCTGGTTCCCTCTCCTTGGGGTCTCCTGATTAATGATTTGTAAATAGCTGGCACAGGTATGCACCCAGCTGGAGGCTAACAGGGATACAGCTGTCAGTGCACTCACCTTCATCAGGGCCTTAGCCAATGAGACCTCTCGACAGCTGAGCAAACCAGAATGGAGCCACACTGACTGCCTGCACAATTGCGCATACTCCGTTGGGTTGGCAGTCAAGTAAGGGGGTTATTTAAGAAGGGATAGCACCAGGTAGTGCCTCATAGCGGCAGGCAGCGTCTGGTGAATGCCGGGCGCTGTACGCAAAACCACATTTATGAAAGCGAATCTGGTGAGCGACTATAACAGCACCATGTAGCGTCCGATGTATTATTACAGGCAGCTCAGCATATAGCGCCAGTGCTCTAGCTTCCAGAGCGCCAGGTATTACCTTTCGCTCAGTGACGCTCTCCCATACATTTCAATGGGTGTTCATTTGCCTGTGTTTAAACAGCATGTTTGACATTTTTTTTGTTCAATTTATTGTGTGACCTCTCCTGGCCTGCAAACAAACATTTTTTAAAACTTTTTTATGCAGAATCACCATTACAGGTCTGGCACTAAAGTATTAATGTCACAATATTAAAACAATGTCATTCCATGTGTTTTCGCTTTGTTACAGGTGTATATGTGTTCAAAAACAGACTTAAATCACACAGCGTCTGGCGCTCTACGCTACAGTGCCCAGCTTTAGTTCGCCAACGCTCTGTGTGTCTAGTGTTTTGTTAAATATGGTGTGGAGCGCCGAGTACCGGACGCACTGAGCTGGCACTACCTCTGTCCTAATGTTAGATGTGGTGTAGGCTTGAGCGCTATAGTTCTGAACACCGCCTTGCATTGGCTGCGGCAAACAGGGAAGCAGTATTAATGCTTAATGCTTACGTTAGGAGCCTATTATTACAGTAACTGGAGCACATTTGTGGAAAGCTAAATAAATAAAAATATTTAATCTATATTTAATACTAAACAGTGCTTTGCTATGAGTAAAAGTATTGTAAGTAAAATAGTTCGCTTCGGTGTTCTTCTCTCCTGTAGATGTAGCGTAATGTTGTGCGCTCCGGTCTTGGGGCGTTCTATAGCATGTGTATCATGTCTCGGGGCGTTCCATAGCGTTCGTACCTTGCAACAGGGTTAAAGGTTTTGGTTCCGCTTTATGCACTCCTGTGCGGAGCTATGGTGGCACCTGCCAGGCGTGTAGGCTTCCCAGCACATCCTCCTCATCCTCAGAGGATCAAGAGCCACTGAAGAAGAGGCAGCGGGTGGACCCCCGTGTCAATGGCCAAATAGTAAAGGTACGTTTTTAGGGTAATTTTTTCACTTTTTTCCGGCTGCTTTTACTGCTTTTGCCTTAATATTTTTGCAGTAATTTTAAACTTTTGTGTTTTTTCTGCTTAGTGTACATGTATTGTTTTTTGTTTTGTTTTGTTTTGTTTTGTTTCTTTTTTCTTTTTGGGTTCATTTAAATGTTTTAATAGTTAGTACTATTATTAAAGGGGATCCAAACCCATGGGGCAGATCTTAGTAATTATATTACTGTTTTTTTTTATTTATACACCTGGGCATCCCACATTGCGTTATTGTTATAAGCTATATTTGTGATCCCCCACAACCTGGGGGATTTCATATAGTGGCACATCCATCCAATACCTTTATGGCAGGTTAAAGGACCCCAACGTAGATTTTTATTTGTAAATTGTATTTTTGGATTACTATTTAAGTAAATGTAATTTAATGTCATGTTCCTGCTTCTGATGATTCAGCGGGGGGGAGGGTCCCTCTCATCGCTCTCAAATCGAGGACCCAGGGGAGGAAGGGGTTGATGAGGTTGAAGCCCCAGTGGAACCTGCTGCTGGGGTGAGGGCAGTGTGGAGCCTCAGCTCCTCTGAGGCCGACTCGGCGGAGTCAAACTAGCGCTGGGGTCACTCTCAAGTGGGGAGACCCAGTAGGGAGGAGGAAAGGGACTCCACCACACTTCCTGAAGGTTCAGGGAGTGAGAGGGAGGAGGGTGACCCCTCGGATTTTGGCCCTGCTGGGCAGGATTGGAGGAGTGGAGGCCCAACGTCTTCACCTCAGAGCCCTCCCTGGGAAACCAGCAACATCTTATCCCCTGGTGAGTGTCCTTCATTGTTTGGATTGTATAGTAATTTGCAACATTCTTGTGTGTTAAAGTTTGTTTATTTGTCTTAATGCAATTGTGTTGTGAAGTGGCCATGTTGATTCTAGAACAGTAGGGTTTCTTCTGGTGTTCGACAAGGTCCAACTATTATGTGGCTTGATCATGTGTTTGCCAAAGTAGTTATGTTTTAGCTAACACATGGCCAAGTGTGTTACAAAAATTATCCACCTTGAACTCTTTCCTACAGCTAAATTGTTGGATTAAAAATTATAAAAACCAAACTATGTTCTTATGATTGTATCTGTTGTGTTTTTATTCTACACATAGATGTTACCATGCAGATGGACCCAGCCCATTTCCTGGAGGCTCCAGCAGCATGGGCCAAGGCCACAGCTGTGATGGTGAGTAATGTGATTTGTGACAATAAGCTTGTATAAATGCATATGTATGTGTCCATGACCATGTGCCCATGTTAGTGGCAGTCTAGGGTTGACATTCATACCTGTAGAGCCTCTTTTCAGAATAATCAATCAGAATTGGCTCAAAGCATGCACATTTCCTGACCCTGCTAATGTAACTTGACGCTACCTGATAAAGGCAGCAGTTGGTTAGGTACTTTATGTGCTGCTTTTACATTCCTGCTACATTTTTTATTCTGCATTCCCTATTGTTTTTATTAAAAAACAATATTTCTTGTAAAAGGTCACTCTAAATATATTCTGATTAACTTGTCTCAGGTGTTATTGATCACTATATTAACCACATTCTTCCTGTGGTCAAGTAGGCCTTAATTCCTTATTAAGCACTGGAAGATGGCTTATTTGTACAGGGCACTTTGCACTTTAGATTAACATAATCAGCTTTCACAAGAGCAACAGCATTTATCTAATTTATCTCACTATAGCACTTTTACCCTTCTTCATTAATTCTTAAATTCTTATTTAATGCACTGGAACTTTTTCTGCTGCTACCCATGCAAGAAGCATCAGAATTCATTAATTGGGATAACATATTAATGGAATATGAATTAAACATGGATTAGCCCCAGTATTCCTCCCCACCAAGCTTTGTTGTTTTTGCTGGACATGAAAAAGACAGGGTGGGGGAACTCATTTTTCCGCTGTGCGGAACGTTGCCATGTTGGATTTTTTTAAAATATTTTTTTTTATATTTTTCAACATACATTTGTGTTTTGTTTTTATTTATCATAGTATTGTTTGACTCCACACACACACACACACACACACACACACACACACACACAATTGTTTGCATCTGGGTTAAAAAAAAATACCAAGAAAAAAGAACAAAGAAACCAAAAAAAGGAAAAAACAACAGAAAAAAAGAACAAAGATCAAAAATAAATAAACATTCGTATATAGGCACATTTAAAAAACTACAAAATACATATTCCTTAAAACTCAGGAGCCATCAAAGCTATTCTTTTATTGTGGGTGGAAAATAGCACTGCTGCTGATTTTTGAAATACAATGATAGTTTTAAATACAATGGTGGTGTTAGAGCAGCATTGAAATGCTCAGACACTGCAGTGAATGAGGCAGAGCGCCTCTACAGCGCCACACACGCCTCACATTTATCAATGCGAAACTGAAAACTATAGCGTCACGTCAGCCTCCATGGTTTACAAGCAAACCAAGGGGGTTTCACATAGTGGGTCATCCCAAGTCGAGTGCCAAATCCCAGGATATTTAAAATCTCAGGTTTTGGTGCACTTTAATATGTATGGCGAGCATACCGGTCATCCCAGGGGGATTCATAGAGTCACGCAAGTGACGTGACACAAGGGGCCCACTGGGACTCTGGCCCTGGGTGCAACAGAAGCCTTTAATGTGGTTTAGAAATGTAAGTACATCAGGCCTATACGGGGTGACAAAACTAGCACCGTTAGAAAGATCTGCATGCTAATGATGACAGGGCAACACTCACATTCACATGTTAATGGATCCACAGAGTCAAAAACAAGAACTGTTGATCTACAAACCACCCAAATAAATGGGTATTTTAACAATAGATTTTAAGCAATGCAATGAAACTGCCAAAAGGGCACCTAAACCACCATCACCAATAATTATGCACCGAACCAATGTAAAGTGCAAAATTAAACATAATTAAATATTAACAATGACATAGAATATTCTGCATTAATTAGAAAGTCCAGAAACACAAAAAAAAAAAAAAAAAAAAAAAATAGAACAAAAAGCAACAAGGGATAATACTGCTCTGCTACACATTAGGAAGCATCAGAAAAAAATTATCACACACAGGGCTTGATTCATTAAAGGTTGAATTCAAATTTTTGTGTGTTTTTTTGAGAAAAAGGTGTAATTTTGCGCAAGCGGAATTCCACACGCGCAGGGCCGGATTAAGTTTGGTGGAGGCCCCTGGGCACAAAATCTGGTGGAGGCCGCAGATACAGTATAAAATAATAGTCCAGCCAAGTAACTGATTGGTGGTTGTCTGGCACCCGCCCACTTACTGGAACATCAGATCGAGTCCCTTGCGCCACCCTTGTGCGGGTGCGTGCTGCTTGTGAACTCCTGCCTTGCCATTCTGGGTGGAGGGTTAGTATAGTCGCACAGCTGGTCTAGCAGAAAACAGTTCCCAGCATTGAGCTGCCAGCAGCTGTGCTTGGTGGCTTATGTGCAGTGACAGCTCTGCATGCACCCATCACTGTAGCTTTGCTGATGGTGACTTTGCTACTCTAGACTCTGTCCTGCCCTGTGGTGGCTTTGGCTTCAGATTTGCAAAAACAAAAAAAAGCTATGCAAGGCACAGGGGGGGGGGGGGGCACTGCCGTCTGCTGAAAATAATTTGATTTTCGAAAATAATTTGTGTAGAATTTTCAAGTGAAAAACAATTCTAGTGATTCAGGTGCCATGGGTTTACCTCACATGAGTTAAATTCAAGTGTTTCACACAATTTTTTTACAGTAGCTTTCAGGAGGAGAAAAATACCATTTTGTGAATACTAACCTGTAAAATGGGTATTATAAGTATGTCACACACCCCACTTCAGTCATTGATTATTACACTTGTGTTATTCTCTGCAAGGTGGCGACAAGACAGAAGAAAGAAGTCTCCTGCTTGCAGGTAGCCGGGGTATCACCCCGAGTGTAATAATCAATGACTGAAGTGGGGTGTGTGACATAGAATAAATCATAGTGGCGCACACAGGACAGTGGACATGTCATGGTGAGGAACAAAATGGATAAGGCTCAATGTGCTTTCTGGATGCCTGAGTAGAGCCTGGATACAACTATCCCGGGGCACCATGAGGAAGACACATAAGCACAGTAACATGCGCAATGTTTTATTTACCACATTGCATGCTGCTGCACAACTTGATAAATGTAAGTGATGTAAACAATACCCAACCCCATGACATAAATATAGCAGACAGAAAAATCTGCAACCCACAATATTAGAAAAACTTTAAGGGTTTAAACCGGATCCAACACCCGTTTTTACCTTAACGGGTGTTGGTCTGGCTGTGTGGTCATAGTAAGAAGTGAGAGGGGGCATCCAGAATACTGGCAGGACCTGCCCACGTGACTGCCCGGCGGCCTCTGGGGGGACTCCGTTCTCCCTGCTGGCTCATTATAAAGGTGAGTAAATCAAGTTATTTATGCGGTTTGCTGTGAGGGGGCTCCAGCATTCTGGATGCCTCCCTCACTTCTTACAATGACCACACAGCCAGACCAACAACCGTTAAGGTAAAAATGGGTGTTGGTCTGGTTTAAAATGGACCAAAATCCAGGATTTTTACTATCCTGGGTGTTGGTCCTTTACCCCGATCAGGGGTGCCCTGCTGTGTGAAACGCCCCAGATCACTGATCTGAACTCACCTCCTCCCGGTCCTACGGCGCATGCACGGCTGACCATCCAATCAGCGCACTCGGAGCAGCCGACGTCACGACGTCTAAGTCTTCGTCTAATGCCAGAGGCTCCAAGCACGCTGGCGGCTGCATGCCCGCTTCCCTGTAACAGGGAGTGTGCCTGGCGCAGGCTCGCACCCTGCTTGAGGGATGCGGCCGTGTCTCAAGCATGCGCCATTGGACCGGGAAACAAAGTAAGTGTATGGGGAGAGCTGGGTGGTTTCACACAGCTGGGCATCCCGATTTTGGATGCCCCGGGGGGAATCAATTGGGCCGGGTATCTTATTCCAATCGGAGTGGGTTTTGATCCACTTTAAGAAATGCTAAGGCCACATAGTACCATATGAGTGTCAGGTGAATGTCAGGTCCCAGTGCAAAAGGTGTATTTATCAAATTAAAAATCCAGAGCGCCTGTGATAGTGCCAGGTAGCGTCACATCTATCATCAGCACCGGTGCTGGGAGTTCCCTACAGTGCCAGACCAGGTGCTCACCCTGCACTGTGTGGCCTTATCCCATATATTTCTTTTACAAAATTTTTATTGAAGTTTGCATAAGATACACAGTATACATATAGAAAAAAAAGCATACTGGAAAACATAGCTGAGATGCATACTATTAGTTTTGAGGTATACAGCTTCTTCCAAATACACAGTATTGTATTCTGCTTAATTGTATAATATATCCAGAGCAAATCAATAAAACATATCTAATGTAACAGATTGTACACTTAACAGAACCTAATAAGGTCTCATGGGATGATAAGCCGTGTGCTTATTAAATATTGTCATGGGAACATGAGGTATACCTACAGAGATTACTTCCTGAAAGTTCCAGCGGTCAGGGATTATTTAGAGCGAGAACTTCTATTTTGGGGCATATGTAACCGGGTGGGGGGGGGGTGGGTAGAGCAGGAGAGTCAAACAGGGAGTGGAGCGGGGTGGACCTAAGCCAAAGTATATATAGAGAGAATGAGCTTAAAGTTTAGGGGTCAATTACCAAAGAAGGAACGCATGGATCTATCAAATTGAAAACACGGGGTCAGTCTGGTTATTGATCAGCCTCATATGCTCCAGCCATGGGCTCCAGGTCTCATAGAACATGTCATATTGATCATTCACTATTGCTGTTATTTTTTCGTTACACATAATATCTGATATCCTGTTCTGGATTTCAGGCCAAGGTATGTTAGGGGACTTCCAGTTTCTGGCTATGGTCGTCTTTACAGCTAAGAGGATGTGCTGAGTTAGCCGCCATCCTAGTTTAGTGTATTGACCTATCTTCAGTGAAAGAATTGCTTCCCAGGGGTCTGCCACTTGCGGGATATGTAGGATGTCAGAGATCAACTTATAGGTTCTGTTCCAAGTGGCACAAGTGACTGGACAACCCCACCATATGTGAGACATAGTTCCTCTCTCCCCGCAACCTCTGAAACACAGGGGGGAGTCCGAAGAGGAAAATCTATGAATTCGGTCTGGAGTATAGTACCACCTGAACAGGGCCTTATATGCGTTTTCCAAGATGAATGCATTTCGTGAGGTTTTGCTTATGTTTCTCCAGATACTCTGCCAGATATCCAGTTCTTTTTCTTCCCCCATTTCTAGCTCCCATCTCAACATATAATTATGCTTGACTGAAGAGAGGGGGGTCACTAGGGAAGCATATAGGCTGGATATCAAGCCAGCAGCGAAATGGTCACATATGCACCTGTCTTCAAAGTCAGTTTTCTTGAAGGGTGGGGAGGAGCCACCTAAAAGTTTCAGCAGGGGGGAATTCCCCACCTGTAGACATATCCTGGGGAGTCCTCATCCCAGTCGGAGTACAGAATTTATCTATTGCCGTAAGGTCTCTCTGTAACCACCATTTATATCCAGAGGGATGTGAGATTCCTCGGGGAAATGCAGGGTTCCCAATTAAGGGGGAGGCGGGTAGATGAGGAGAAGTGAATTTACCTGCAACTGAGTCCCACACTGATAGAGAAAAGTTTAGAATGGGAGGTATCTGCTTTGGTCTGCGGAGTTTAGGGGTCCACAGCAATGAAGCCGGGGCTACTGGGGAGCAGCTGGCTATGTTGTTGAGCACCCATATAGGCTTGTATCGCGGAGCATGTAGCAAGACCAAGGGCGCAATCTGAGCCGCAACGTAATATTTCTGGAGGGACGGGAAGGCTATTCCTCCCTGTTCTTTTTTACAGTATAGCATGGTCTTCTTGATCCTAGGTTTAGTTTTGTTCCATGTGAAGGATAGAATTTTACGCTGTAAGATATCTAGGGTACTTCTCGGGATAGTAATTGGAAGGACTCTAAAAATATATAATATCTTGGGTAAGTAAGTCATTTTAAGGGCAGCAATATGTCCCAGCCATGACAGTCGCATGCACTGCCAGGATTGCAGCAGTTTATCTAATGATTTAAACATTTCAGGATAATTAGCTTCATACAACTTATCATGGCTGGGCGTCAGCTTGATTCCCAAGTATGGACCATGCAAAATTATGGGCTAGAGTCTGTTTTGCCTTAGTGAAAAGGGAGATTTCAAGAGCCATGGATTTGGAGGCATTCAATTTAAGGCCCGAGATCTGGCTGAACAACGTGAGTTGCTTCATGGCATTAGGGACTGAGATATGTGGGGAAGTGAGCATGAGTAGTATATCATCCGCAAATAGGGAGATTTTATGGTATCTACCCCCCCAAGGAATTCCCTTAATTGAAGGGTTTTGTCTAATCTTTTCAGCCAATGGCTCCAGGGCTAAGAGAAATAGAATAGGAGACAGCGGGCAACCTTGTCTGGTGCCCCTACGGATCTGAAATTCCGTGGAGTTAAACCCTGCATATTTGACATGAGCTGTTGGTTTATAGATACAGTGCGGAGATCCAAGAGAGGAAGCCAGGTCCAAAGCCCCATTATCCCATATATTTCAGTGGACTGGGATGGTTGTAATTATTTTGGCCACTTAATTTTTGGGCTGGTGTGTGTGCCGCGGGATTCCTGGGTTGGTTGGAATTTTTTTGGGGTTCTCTATGCCGTGCTCTGTGGGCAAATAGAATTCTATGCCTTGCATTAAAGTGCTCACCAGATTCTATTTCTTAAATGTGGTTCTGCGTACAGCGCCCAGCATTCACCAGATGCTACCTGCCGCTACAATGCACTTCCTGGCCCTAGCCGTTCTTAAATAACCCCCATAATTAAACATCAGCAATGACATGTACTATTCCACCTTAATTAGAAAGTCCACAAAGCAAAAAAAAAAAAAAAAATACAACAAAGGGCAACAAGGGAGCATACTGCTCCACTACAAATTAGGAAGCAGTAGAAAAAAATTCTCACACACAGAATTTGGGTATGGAAAATTTGTGCACTTTTCTACTGAGTTTTCTAGTTGTAAAGTGATTTTCAACTGCACACGAAAAAAAGCACCCGCAAATTCGCACAAACAAATTTAATGCAACTGCCTTTGTGAATTAGGTTTGAAAAATTCTCGCATGCAAATTTATTTTCCAAGTGTTACATTTTTTTTCTACCTTTAGTGAATCAAGGCCTATGAGGCCGATTCATTAATAGCGCCAGGTAGCGACAGATGAGCGACTGTAGCGTGATTTTTTCAGCGCCAGCCAGTATTCGCTGTGCTTGGCCGGCATTAGCTTGATGACAGCGACTCAGTCGGTGTGCGGTAATGTTGAATACGGGCTGGGGGGTCGCTGTTTCACAGGTCCAGCGTTGTATGTGAGCGCCTGACAACGAATGGCCAGAGCGAACGGCTAGCTTCATATTCATCAACAAATCACGCTCCGAATGTGCTGTCGCTGTCCATTCCTTGTTTAAACCCCAGAGCGCTGGCGGCGATGTGTATTAACTAGTTTTTAACCCCTAAACAACCATATTTTTTGAATGTAACATTATACATGTTTTTAGAATCATTTTGTAATATGAATACATTAATCTCAGACCTGTTAGATCAATTCTGCACATATTTTTTTTTATTTTTTTTTTTACTTAAAAATAAATCCTAACATTGCAGAAGTGGTCTCTGATTTTTTGACATTAAAAAAAAAAAAAAAAAAATTAATACCAATTAATTATGAATAATTATAGATTGCTCCATTGAAATGCATTGGACATCGCCAGGGAGCGACAGCTCATACCTGGCGCTGTGAGGGAATTTGCAGCGGCGCTGTTCGGTCCAGGCGGCTTCATGATGAATGCCGCGCTAGCCGTCGCTCTCGCCGGCGCTAGCCTCATTTTGCTTGATAAATGCGTCATTGTGACCGCCGCCGGGCGTACTTGAGTCGGTAGGCGCCGTTAGCTGCCGCTACCTGGCTCTCGTCAGACACTACCTAGCGCTATCGCTTGATGAATAAGGGCATATGTCTCAAAAAAAGCCTATAAGGCTTTGAAGCATTTGCCAATGATTGGACTGCCTTATTTGGTGGAAATAGAAGACCCTTAAATATCGAATGCTGTTAGTGGTTTTCAACACATCAAATGACTTAAACAGGAACAACACCATATTTTTACTAAATGGGTGTTACTCGAGGGCAAAGGCATTCTGATTGCCTGTGCCCCCCTGCACATTAACCTTGATAAACTAGAGAAATCTTACCCCAGGAGATATAGTGAGTGTGATTGGCCATCATGGCAGCCAATCACATTGCTCGATTTCACCAGAGAGGGAGCATGGAGAAATGCATTGATAGTAATGAGAGCACCCACCTTTGTCTCCTTTTGTTGCTACTTTCTCTCTCCTGGCATCTGAATTTCCCATGAGCCTGGGCGCTGCCATCTTGTTTATTCCAGTCTGGAATTTCGCTTTATGGCAGCGCTGCAGAGGTCAAGCACAGTCACAGCCGCCTAATCTCCTTCAATGCAGGCACACTGGAGCACCCCTCTCCATGCAAATCTATCAGGCTGATTCATTACTAAGGCCAGGTAGCGACAGATGAGCGTCTGTAGAGCAGATTTCAGAGCGCCCACTAGTAGTCGCTGTGCTCGGCCATGGATCATTGTTTCAAAGCGCCTCAGTCGCTGTCCGGCATTGATGAATATGATATGTGAGTCGCTATACTATGCCGTAATGCCAGCTCAGTGCGACTGACACGCCACATTCATCAAAAACACAGCCACAAACATTGCTGGCGCTCAAAACCATGTAATTGTAGCCCGTAGCACCAGAAGCTGTGTGATTAAAGGCTGTTTTTGAACATGTATCCATTAGTAACAAAGTGAAAACATATGGAATTACATTGTAACATGAACACTTTAATACCAGACCTGTAAGGACAATTATGCATAAAATATTATTAATCCCAAAAGTTTTCAAAAATGTCATTTTCTTGCCCAGAATACATGTCAGAAGGTTTGTGTTTTTTTTTAGGGGCACTTTAAACACACTCTGGGGAAGGTCCCACTCCTTCCTCAACCCCCACCACAATATGGCACCACTGCTAATTTAAAAATGTTTATTTATTAATAGTAAAGTCACATAACTACAAACACTAGACATAAATTAAAAACACTAAAGACACAACAGTAGTGTTCAATAAGGAAGAGAACCACACTTCTGGGGGCAGTGGAAATGGCTGTTATAACTAATATATTTACAATGCATGATATATAACTCCTGGCTGGATTGAATAAATCTAAAGTGCTACAGTGCAAAGTGCTAATAAACAATCAACATATAACCAACATAATTCAATACCAAGTATACATGTACATAAGCAGACAGTGCATATTAACCCTATTTAAATAAAGTGTGCAAGACCCTGCCAGGGCCTATAAACAAAATCTAATGGACAATCTGCAAACAGTGAGGACCAAGCCAGGGAGGACTCAGAGGTGCTATCCCCAATTATAGAAGAGAGTAACCTTACATAACCTTACGACCGCCAGCCCACTGCCCCTCCGTCTACGCGTCGCGTGACGTCACTCACGTCACTTCCTCAGGACATCATTTTTTTTAGGGGAAAAAAATTGGGATCAGGAAAGGGATTTAAAGATCGTCAATAGAAATGTATGGGAGAGCGCCAGGTAACGACAGGTTAGACGAGGCGCTCTGCAAGGATGAATGCCAGCGCTGTACGCTGAGCCTGGGATAATGATGAATCGAACACTACATGGCGTTGTACCAGTCGCTCTACAGATTTTGCTTCATATATGTGTAATTGCATGCATTTGCTGGCATTCACCTGCCGCTGTACAGGCACTACCTGGCACTATACCTTCATGAATAAGGCCCTATGTGTGTCTGCATACAATGGCCTTTCACATTACACCTCTTTCCCCTTCCATGGATCCAGTTCTCTCTGAGAACAGAGAACCTGTCACCTTTCATTCTGGGGACTGCCTTGTGCTCTTTGTAGCTGCCCATGTGACACACAGCCCCAATAAAATCATGTTTTGCAGAACAGGGAGTTTTCTTTGTAGCTAAAAGATAGAGCTCTAGCTGGACAGGGAGCACAGACCTCTAAGACCACCACCAAGAGGGGGCATCTGTTATGGGGGAGAGTTTCCCTGTTTTTGGAGACTGCTGTATGCTGTCTGTTAGAGCATCTATTCACTTTCTTAGCGTCCTCCTCTAACAGAGCATCCATTCACTTTTGCTTATAATGATATCCTTATCCTTGATAAGCTGCTATTTGTGCCGCTTGCACTGCCTGATAACAGGTGTAATGCCAATTATTTGGGGAAGCCAGTGTGGCTTGCAGTATGCATTGTGCTGTGGATCGCAACCTGCATCCCGGTGAGTGTTTACACACAAAAAAAGTGAGGTGAGGTGCATAATATTTTGTGCTATGCAGAAAAATATGGCAACATTTTTAGCATAGCCCATAGGGTGCAGTTATTTCCAAACTTAAAAAAAATATCAGATAGGAAAAATGATGCACATCACCAGGGCTGTATATAGGATTCATGCTGCCCAAGGCACCTATTGGTAACACGCCCTGCCCCCACCCATTGTTAAAGCGGAACAACTCGGGATTTTGACTATCTTTGGTTTTCTTCCATGCCCCAGGGGCATCCTATTTTGGGATGGCCCTGCTGCGTGAAATCCCCCATATTGCCCATAACAACTAACCTTGTCCTGGTCCAATGGTGTTTACATGGGCTCTCGTCAAATCAAAGCTGCTTGCCTTGACTATGTAATTTGGCAAACAGCTGACTTGCTTCAATGGGGGGCGCAAGAAGGCGTATCCCTAGCGATGTGCATTTTCCCACCAAAGCCTATATGAATGCCTGGGGTGGTAGCACGCACAGACCAAAGATGCAGGGGATGCGACTGCTTCAACTCCCTATTGAAAACAATCAGAATGGTGTGCTGAATGACAAACAGTTCTGACTGGACAAGAGAGTGCTCATGTGCTGTTGGACCTGGAAGAGATGAGTTATTATGGGTGATCTAGGGGGTTTCACCCTTGGGGGAAGGCCAGCGACTGGCCCTGGAATCTTTTAGATTCCAGGGCTGTACGCTCACAATTTTGTCCTGCTTTTTTAGGGGACCTCTAAGCATTGGGGCTTGATCTGGAATGCCCTGGTGCACGTCAACCTGACAGCCTAATCTTGTACTCACCACTTCCATGTTTGCTACCATTCCCTGCTGTTCACAGGACCACCAGCATTCTAATAGGTTTGCCCAGTGGGCTTGAAACTGGATTGGCTGATGCTATTGGAATGACAGCTGTAAGTGGAAATGTGCAAGTGGTAGCTATTTCGGCTTTTGGGTCAGGGGCTGTCATGGAAGGGAAAGGGGGCAACATAAAGTGGGTACAAAGGGCAATATTAAGGGGCAGAATGAAAAAAGTGAGACTCAGGACAGAAGCAGAAATATAGCAGCCGGCAGAAGAGCACAGTAGGCATGGATCAGGAAGGGACACTGGGAAAGTATCAAGGATAGAAAGACACAGCAGAGGGAGGCAGGAAGGAGGAAGCTAGCACAGTGGATATCGGGCAGGGGCTGTCAGGGAAGAATGGTAGAACTACAAGCAGCAGGAATAGGGGGGAAATTAGGAACAGCTGGCTGCATAAAAAAATGACAGGATGAATGGAGTAAAATGGGCAGCTAGAAGTGGGCAGCGGGAAGGAGAAGGTACTGATTAGAATGAAAGGGCAGAAATGATGAAAAAAGGCTGTGGGATCTAAAGAGTTATCTAAACAGTCGGCAAACTAGCCTGCTGTTATCTCATCTCTTCCTCAGACCCCACAGTGAAAGGTCTTCTGCTGGTTTTCCCATTCACGCCTGCCTGGGGAATTCAAGAGATAATGGATCATACCATGTGCGGGAGGAAGGGGCGGCTCCTGTAATGAAGGGCTCACTGAATTACCACATGTATCAAAGATAAACACAAAACAGTGGTGCCCATGGTATGCTGCTGGGGGGCAATACTGATCAATATTAATCCAATGCAAATGCTGCCATCATACTTCTTTTTTTTTTATAATGCCCTGCTGTGCCCCCTGCTCCCCTTGCACATTCTGCGTGTCCTAGGCTGGTGCCTAGGTGTGCTTAATGCTAAATACGGCCCTGCACATCACCTGTAAAAATGTCCCATCATAGGTACAGGTCATTTATGGGAAATAAGGGTAGCAAAAACATTTTTTTGCACTTTTTTGTGTCTAAAAGCTAAAATGCTCACCAAGGTGCATGTCAAAATCCACATCACACTGACTACACCAAATAATTAGCATGACCCCTATAATGACCCTAGTCTATGTAATCCCATACCTCGTTATAGGCCTATATATTGTGGGTCATATATTTGATGAAGTCAGTGTGACTTGTGTATGAAGTAGGTACATGGGAGTGGAATCAAGGAACAATGAATGCCACAATGCAAGGCCATTAGTACTAAATCACTGAATCAAGGTGGAATCACTGGCTCGCCTCCTTTGGTAAGTATGAAGATGTTGGCTCTGAATGGAGGAGCTGCTGGGGAACACCAGACCTGCATGGAAGAGCTGTGATACCATTGACATTTTGGGGTTTATTCATGAAGGTCTAGTGCCAAGTAGTGCTTCGTATCAGCAGGGAGCGTCTGGTGAATGCTGGGCGCTGCACGCAAACCCACATTTATGAAGGCGATTATGGTGAGCGACATGTAGCGTAAGATTCATCATTACAGGTGGCTCAGCATATAGCGTCATCGTTCTAGCTTCCAGAGCGTCAGGTATTACCTGTCGCTACCTTTTGCTCTCCCATACATTTCAGTGAACGTTCCTTTTAATCTATTTAAACTGGTTATTTTTATTGCTCTTCTTTTTCTCTCTCAAATAATTGTGTCACCTGTCCTGGCCTACAAAATGTTATTTTTTGTATTTTTTTCAGAATTCCATTTACAGGTCTGGCACTAAAGTGTTAATGTTACAGTGTCCCAACAATGTCATTCCATGTGTTTTCGCTTTGTTACTAGTGGATATGTGTCCAAAAACAGACTTTAATTACACAGCGTCTGACGCTCTATGCCAGACCTGGGCAATATACGGCCCGTGGGCCATATACGGCCCTTTGCTAGGCTCTCACCGGCCTGGACTGAGCTGGCCGGTAAGAGACACAGAAGAAGGGAGAACGCGCCAGACCCGACGAGCAGGTGATAGAAACCCGGGGACTTGGGCAGCGCAGAGTTGGGGCTCCAGAGCCATCTCCACTCACTGGCTATAGAATTTTCTTTCATTGGTAGTGCAGGGGTTAATTGCAAATGTAGCCGCGGTGCGGGCTATCTGGCCGGGAGGTTTGTTGTCTGTCACACAGCCTGCGGGTGGGGGGCAGAGGTGAGCGGGTGGGGGGCAGAGGAAGGGGGGCTGCTAAGCAATCCTCTGCTGCCAGTGTCTCACACAGTGTTTGGAGAGGGGAGGGGGGGGGGGGAGACCGTGCTGAGCGACAGGACATGACAGGCAGAGCAAGCTGTAGTGCTAAGTCAGCTGCTGCCATAGTCTCCCAGGCTTTGCAGAAGAATGAAAAGGAAGACTGCAGCGCGGGGGATGGAGTGTGACGTTGGTGCTCAGTAAGTCTGCTCAGAAAGATGATGTAGTTTGCTTGTGTTTACTCCCCACCCTTCTGCTTCCTTCCTGCCTGCTGTCTCTTTTCCACCCTGCTGTACCTACCCACCATGCTCTCACCTGCCCCCTCAGCTGCCCACCATGCTCTCACCTGCCCCCCAGCTGCCCACCATGCTCTCACCTGCCCCCCCCCAGCTGCCCATCATGCTCACACGTTGCCCCCCAGCTGATCTGAGCTCTCCTTCCAGACTGCCAGAAGCCAAGGGCTTCTCTTATTGGCTGCGAAATAATCATACCAGAACGTTTGAAGTGGACCAAAACCCTGCTGTATCAGCCTGGGAATCTTATAGATCCCCTCCCCGCAGGGCATCCAAAATTGGAGTGCCCCGCTGTGTGAAACCCCCCAGGTCGCCCATAAACTCACCTTCTTTCCCGGTCCAACGGCGCATGCACAGACCACAGCCACATCCCCACTAGCAGGGTGTGTGTGCGTGTCAGCCATTTGTGAACAACATGCTCCCTGTTGGAGGGAAGCATGAGATGCGGCCGCCAGCACGCTCGGAGCCGCCGCTTAGACGCCCATAGCTCAGCGGCCCTCCACAATATTTTTAGTTTCTCATGTGGCCCTGTGGAAAAAATAATTGCCCACCCCTGCTCTATGCTACAGCAACCAGTTTTAGAGTGCCTACCAGATTTTGAGCGCCGAGTGCCAGACACACAGAGCAGTCACTACCTTTTGCTACCTCTAGCGCTGTACTGTTGTTAGATGTGGTATAGGCTTGGCTGCTATTGTTCGAAACACTGCTTTGCATTCGCTGCGGCAAATAAGGAAACAGTGTTAATGTTTAAGAGTTATGAGCCTATTATTACAGTAACTGGAGTACATTCTGTGAAAGTTAAATAAAAACAAATGTAGAATATATATTAAATACTAAACAGTGCTGTTTAATGAGAGTTACATTTTTTAAATTTTAAAGCGTTACCATTTGACTTTTTTCTGTCCAGTAGATGTAGCGTAATGTTATTTGTGGTCTCAGTACGTTATGTAGTGTAAGTATAATTTATTGGGGCGTTCCATAGCGTTCTTACCTTGCGACGGGGTTAAAGGTTTTGCTTTCATTTTATGCACTTCCAGTTTAATTAGTCCTGTGTGGAACCACGGCCCCTAGCCGCCCTGCTCGCCGGCTTCCCAGCTCCTCATCCTCATCTAGTTCAGAGGACACCCCCCCCCCCCAGAGAAAGAGGCAACGAGTGGACCCTCGGGTCAACGACCAAATTGTAAAAGTAAGTATTTTTTGTCAATTTTTATGAATGCCTTTTTTACCTTTCCCTTTCATTTGTATATAGCAGGCTGTGACCCTTCCCCCATGTAGTGCACCGAATGGGAGTTGGCATCTCCCGGTGAGTAGCTCTGTATTTTACTAACTGCAGTATATGTCCCTATTATGGGGCTCATACATATAGAGTAGGGACCACACTAAACACAGGGTGCGGGGCGGTGTGGCTTCCACATGTATCTGCAGATATATGCAACCAAATCTCTGTCTTTCCACATAGTTAGACATGTTTGGTGCTTAATACTTAGGCCCTTATTTAATAGCGACAGGTAGCGACTGGTGAGCTGCCGGTAATGACGGGCCCGCCACGAGAACGCCGGCTCCCCACCACAATCACACATTTATCAAGCCAATCCTGCTTAGCGACTGAGATAGCGCCATATAGCGACTCATTCATCATTATTCAAGCCTCAGCCCACAGCGCCAGCGTCCGACCTTGAACAGCGACAGGTATGACCTCTCGCTACCTGGCGCGCTCCAATGCATTTCAATGGAACAATCTTTAAATATTAATAATTAATTGTTATTATTATTTTTTTTTTTAATGTGAAAATTTCTGTGACCACTTCTGCCATTTTAGATCATTTTTTTAAGGGAAAAAAAATAATATATATAAAAATAAAATAATTCATATTACAGGTCTGATATTAATATATTCATATTACTAAATTATTTAAAAAAACTTGTTTTTTTTGGTTTCCAAAACTATGGTTGTTTGGGGGTTAAAAAACTACTTTTAACCCATCGCCGCCAGCACTCTGGGGTTTAAACATGCATTTTACAGCGCGACAATTTTTGGAGCGTGATATTTTAATGAATATGGTGGGAGCCGGTCGCTAGGGCCAGTCGCTATCATGCGCTCCCATACAGCGCGGAACCTGTCCAATAGCAACTCCTCACCCAATATTCAACATTACGGCAAACCGACTGAGTCGCTATCAACTACCGAGCAACGGCCAAGCACAGCGACTACTAGCGGGCGCTCTGAAAATGCCGCTACAGTCGCTCAACTGTCGCTACCTGCCGCTATTAATGAATCGGCCTCCCCGATGAGACTGATGGGTGGGCCCACATTGGGGCCTCCCACACTGCCTACTTAATTCTCAGAGCAGCTTGCCATTTCCTGCCTTTTGTTGTATGCTTCTTTCAATGCGCTGTGTTGTGGCCTTCTTTCATTGTTTTATTATTTGCTGCTGCTTTAAATGCTTTAGCCTTATTAATATTTTTTTAAATAACTACACTAATTAAAGTGGATTTTAAACCATGGGTTAGATATGATTAATATATTTTAATTATTGGTATATTTTAGAAATAATACCCATGGAACATCCCAAATTGGGTTCTAGTTTTTAGGGTATTTTTTAAACATTGTGGAATGTATTTATAGTGAAATCCACAAGCACTTTATGACAGCTTAAAGTAGACCATCAAAGATTGTTATTGTCTTTCTGTGCATCTAGGACTTTTGTATAAAAGACCAGCATTGTGGAGGAGGTGAAGGCCACCGTGTCCTGGTTCTTTAAAACTGAATTAAAGTGGACCAACACCCATGATTTTGACTATCCTGGGTTTTGGGCCACTTCCCCGGGGCACCGCTCTTCCAATCAGCACGCTTGGAACTGAGCACGCTGGCGGCCGCATCTCGCGCTACCCTCTAACAGGGAGCGCACCCGCACCGTCCATTCACAAATTCTAGTGAGATGCGACCCACGCATGCTCCGTTGGACCAGGAGACAGGTAAGGTTTGCTCGCGTCCTGGGGGTTTCACACAGTAGGGCATCCCGATCTTGGATGCCCCACGAGGAGGGATTCGATCGGCCGGGAATGTTGATCAAGATGGGTGTTGGTCCACTTTAAAGATAATACCATTTTGTGAATACTCACCTTGTAAAATGGGTATTATAAGTATGTCACACACCCCGCTTCAAGATATTCATAACCTGTGGGTATACTGACCTGAAGAGGGCGATCTGCAGAGATGATTGGAGGAAAGCAAGCCCCTCCCGGTCCATAAATACCTGGGACCTCCCACTCATTCCCCAGTATAAAGAAAGCAGTAAGGTAAGGGACCAGGAAGAGCCAAACATAAGTCATAACAACGCAAAGTTCACAAAATGAAGGATCCAGAATAAAAAATGGGCGGGTTGAAGCGGGGTGTGTGACATACTTATAATACCCATTTTACAAGGTGAGTATTCACAAAATGGTATTATTCTAAGTATGTCACACACCCCGCTTCAAGATATTCATAACCTGTGGGACATCCAATAGCAGTGTCCATAAAGGGTGGGGATCCAAAACAAGGCATAAAGCACAACTTAAACTACTGCAGCCTGCAGAACTTTGCGGCCAAAAACAGCATCCGCTGAGGCCCGAACATCAACCTTGTAAAACTTTGAAAAAGTGTGAACAGAAGATCAGGTAGCGGCCTTGCAAACTTGCTCAACAGAGGCCTGGTGCTGAAAAGCCCAGGAAGCCCCAACCGCATGAGTAGAATGAGCTGTAACACGAAAGGGAGGATCTCTCCCCTTAGCAGAATAGGCCCGACAATGGCCTGACGAATCCACCTGCTGATGGTAGACTTTGTGGGTGCTAGACCCTTCTTGGGCCCAAATGGCACCACGAAAATTGCATCAGTCTTGCGAAAGGCAGACGTTACCACCAAATAATACTTCACAACCCGAACCACATCCAAAGAATGCAGGGCCCTCTCCTTGTCATTGCTGGGATTGGGACACAGAGAGGGCAGAACAATATCCTGATTCAAATGAAAGGACGAAACCACCTTAGGAAGGAAGTCCGTCTTAAAACGGAAAACCACTTTGTCCTGATGTCTTTCAAAATATGGGGCTTGAATAGACAGAGCCGCCAACTCAGAAACACGTCTAACGGAAGTGATAGCTACCAAAAAGGCTACCTTCTGCGTAAGGGAAGACATAGGAATATCATGCAAAGGCTCAAAGGGGGGACCCTGAAGTGCAGAAAGAACCAAGTTCAAATCCCAAACTGGAATCAGAGGCTTCCTAGGAGGCCGCACATTTGTAACCCCCTGGAAAAAGGTTTTAACCAAAGGATGAAGAGCAAAAGTTTTTTGGAAAAACACCGCCAGGGCAGACACCTGCCCCTTCAGAGTACTGAGTTGGAGCCCTAGGTCCAGACCATGTTGCAAAAACTCCAAAATTCTAGAAATAGAGAATTCCCTACAAGGGAAGGCCCTGGTTTCACACCAATCAATATAAGACCTCCAAGTCCTATAGTACACAGACGATGAGGACCTTTTCCTAGCACTAATAAGAGTCCGAATCACAGCATCCGAAAGACCTTCCTCCTTCAAGATGGAGGTTTCAGCAGCCACGCCGTCAAAGCCAGCGTTGGTAAATTTGGGTAACGAAGATGACCCTGTGTGAGTAGATCTGGCAGCAGGGGCAGAACGAACTGATCTTCTGCCAACCTTACCACGTCTGCGAACCAAACCTGTCTTGGCCACCTTGGAGCCACCAGGATTGCTGGTGCTCTCTCCAGAGCAAGCTTGCGCACTACTCTGGCCACCAAGGGAAACGGAGGGAACAGGTACAGAAACCCCAGATCCCTCCAGTTCAGAGACATGGCATCCGTCGCAAGGGCCAGAGGATCCTTCGCCAGAGACACAAATGACGGAAGTTTGTGATTGTGACGGGAGGCAAAGAGGTCCACCGCCGGTGACCCCCACCTGCGACAAATTGAATGAAAAACCTTGGGATTGAGAGACCACTCCCCTTTGCGGGCTGACAGCCTGCTCAGAGAGTCCGCCTCCGCATTCTCCACTCCCGGGATGTAAACTGCCGAGATGCACAGGACATGGCTCTCCGCCCAGTCCAGAATCAGAGACACTTCCTTGAGGGCATTCCTGCTGCGGGTGCCTCCCTGGTGATTGATGTAGGCCACCACCGTCCGATTGTCCGACCGGACCTGGACCGGCAAACCTCGCAGTTGATGAGTTAAATGACAAAGAACCATCCTGATGGCCCTCAATTCCAGAACATTGATAGGCTCGTGGGCTTCCAGGGGACCCCACAAACCCTGAAATTGCAGATCCTACCAGAAGCCTCCCCATCCCGAGAGGCTGGCATCCGTGGTGACTATCTCCCACTGGGGAGTCCGAAAGGATCTGCCCCTCAGCAGGTTGGTTGAGTTCAGCCACCACTGAAGCGAGCGGCGAACCCGGGGGGACATCTGACTGAGCGACTGAGGAGACCTGTTCCAGACCGACAACAGATGGAGCTGTAGTGTCCTTGTGTGAAACTGAGCAAAGGGAACTGCCTCGAAGGAGGCCACCATCAAACCCACCAGTCTCATCCCTAGCCGGATGGACGGTCGAGGAATGGACATAAGCGACCGAACCAACTCCTGAATCAGAAGAACCTTGGACTGAGGAAGGAACACTCTGGCCTGATCTGTATCCAGAGACATCCCCAGAAAAGATATTAACCTGGACGGGTGAAGGGAGGACTTGGGGTAGTTGATCACCCAGCCGAATCTCTCCAGAGTGGATAGAACCATCCTGGTGTCCAATTCCGCTTGGCTGAATGACGATGCCAATATGAGGAGATCGTCCAGATATGGCACTATGCAAATTCCTTGAGCTCTGAGAAGAGCCATTACCCCAGCAAGTACCTTGGTGAAAACCCTTGGAGCTGTGGTGAGACCGAAGGGAAGAGCTACAAATTGGAAGTGCCGATCCTCCAGAGCGAACCTTAGGAACCTCTGGTGCGCGGGAAAAATGGGAACATGGAGGTAAGTGTCCTGGATATCTATGGACGTCATGAAGTCCCCCTGACGAAGAGAGTGGATAGCGGAACGCAACGTTTCCATGCGAAATTTTTGCAGCTTGATGAATTTGTTGAGAATCTTTAGGTCCAGGATGGGCCGCACGGAGCCATCCTTTTTGGGAACCGTGAACAGATTTGAGTAAAAACCCCGACCCCTTTCTAATGGGGGTACTGGACAAATGACCGCCATTTCTAGAAGGCTCGATACCGCCGCCTGGAGCTGCAATGCAGCCTGTACGTCCGGGGACACCCGAGACGTGAGGAAACGCGGGGGGGGGGCGGGACTCGAACTCCAGCATGTAACCGGAAGACACCACTTCCCTGATCCATCTGTCCGAGACCTCCCGAATCCAGACTTGGGAGAAGTGTCGCAGGCGTCCCCCTCACTGTTGAGCGGGCTTGGCCGCGGGCTTGGGTTTTGAACCCCAACTGTATCCTGAACGGGCACGACCTCTGCCCCTGTTCCAGGAGTCTCCTCTTGTAGAAGGGAAGGCAAAACCTCTTCCCGCTCTAGCTCCCCGAAAGGAAGGGGTGAAGGAAGCCGCCCCTCGAAAGGGGCGACGTTGCTTCCTACGTTGAGGTAATTTTCCACCTTTAGCTACTGAGTCCAATTTTTCTCCAAAAGGCCTTAGACCAACAAAGGGAAGAGACGTCAGAGACTTTTTAGACCCAAAATCGGCCACCCACTGGCGCAACCAAATTGAACGCCTAATGGTAACCATAAGAGCAGAGGCCCTGCTGTTCATCATCAATGAATCATCCAGAGCAGTTAAAATGAAGGAAAGAAAAGACTCACAACGTTTCAGACCAAGAAATTCATCGCTGTCTGGTTCCAAGCCGGACGAGGACAGTAAATCCCTGATCACCTTTCTAGCAGCCACCACCAACAGTGATGAGGCACAAACTGGCCGTATAGCTGCCCCAATACTGGCAAAACCATGACAAGCCATCTGGTCAATGCGTTTATCCTCACCATCCTTGAGGGAGGAACAATCAGGGTTATTCAAAACGGCAGAGTTGGATAACCCCAAAATTGGGGCGTCCACTTCGGGGGGGGAAGCCCAGCGCTTAATCGTGTTCGCGGGGAAAGGATACCTTCTATCCCAACTCTGAGGAATGCCTGGGAGCCGAGCTGGTCTCTCCCATTCCTTGGAAATAATATTATCAAAATGCTTTTGATTAGGAAATTCTAAGCGTGGTCTGGATTCCTCATAAAACTCCCCTTGTTGTTGGGGGGCCTCCGCCGGAGGCGAGATTGCCAAAACCTCAAACATCTGAGTCAAAACGTTAGGGGTGTCCAAGGAACCTCCTGACCCCCTATCAGAATCAGCGCCAACAATTTGTTGATCCTCGGAATTATCCGAATCCTCATACACCTCCCCTTCCTCTGGAGGAGAATAATCTGACCAATCCAGACCATCCGTATCATCATATTCATAATGAGAAACCGTGGACAAATGTTTTCTCTTAGCCGGCGCCTTCTTAGCTACCGTAGAGGAAATAAATTTTTCAATACTGGCTAATCTGGCACATACATCAGATTGCGACTGCCCCCCCCCCCCCCATGGTAACATCGCATGGAGCACGGGTTAAAATGGGAGGGAGAGAGGATGAAGCCGGCGGTGCTGACCCAGAGGCCTGGGGTCCTGACTGCCGCATAATAGTGTGTTGTGCACAGGATATACATAAAAAGAAATCATCCCCAGTTAGGGATACCCCACACCCCAAACACTTCCGAGATTGTCCCGAGGGGAGCCCGGATTCCTGGGATGCCTCCATAAGGTGAACTTAATGAGTCGCTATGACAGAGGGAATTACGCTATGAAGCAACCCGGGATGCCCTTATAGTGTCCTTTTTAAATGGGAGGAATTTTGTAGGGAAAAACCCAGTGAAAGTACCCAGGGACTTAGGACCAGGAGAAACCCCCTTATAACTATTCCCTGAAGAATTCACCTAAAACACAGATAAAAAATATTTAGAAACCAAAAGCTATATTTGGATACTAATAAAAATTACAAAAGGCCCACAGGGCCACTCACAGAACCTCCGGACCAGAGCCCAGCAGCATGCAGCACAGATGCGTGAGGTAACTATATTCAGCACAGCAGTGAGAGACAGAGAAGAGGGGCGTGGCCTGCGTGGATCGCGCGCTTTACCGGCCCCGCCCCCCTAGAGATAGGCAGATAGGAGCCAAAGCTCCTCAGCGGTGCCCGGGCAAGATAGGGGGCGGGCCGCAGCGACGCGCCGCAAGTCCGGCTCCGCCCCCAATGACACAGCGCGTGAGGGGAGAAAGCTCCCCTCCGCTGACCTACAATCCGCCGGAGACGCGGGGTATAGCTGCCCCCGTCTCCTCATAGAACACATGAGACCGGCAGCGGCCCGCTGCCTGCGAGCCGCTGCCCGGCTAGATAGAAACAGGGCGCGGGCCGCGGCCTCTGCAAGAGGCCCGGTCCCGCCCCTGACAGAAGAGCGTGAGGGGAGAGCCCCTCCCCTCCGCCTTCTGAGGTAAAACATAGCACCGCAATAGCCGCCGCGATGTCTTATGAACAATGTTGCCAGTAAAAGTTACATTTAAAACAGACACACATACAACAAATAGCAGAGTAACCAAATTAATGAGGGATTACTCCTATACGCTCCTCAGAATCTAAGAAAGGAGGGCCCCCAGCCTAACTATGAGGGAGGAGGTAAATGAGGGAAATTTTTGAGGTAAAAATTTTTAAGGACAGGGCATCCCAAACCGGGGTCACCAACCCGGCATAACCGCCTACCCTCTAAATAGGGTCTCGCGGCGGAGCCTAGCTCCTAAGCACCTGTGTGCTAAAATACCATCACCCGGACCGCAGTCAAAACTGAGGAGGCATATAAATATTAAATATATTAAACAGGGATAATAAGTCCGAGTGGGAATAAAATAATATCGGCCGGGAGTAGACCCGGCTACCTTGGAAAATCCCCTTGCAAGGAGGAGAGATCATCTTCTGCTTGCTCGCCGTCCTGCAGAGATGAAGACTGGGGAATGAGTGGGAGGTCCCAGGTATTTATGGACCGGGAGGGGCTTGCTTTCCTCCAATCATCTCTGCAGATCGCCCTCTTCAGGTCAGTATACCCACAGGTTATGAATATCTTGAAGCGGGGTGTGTGACATACTTAGAATAAAAGCCATTGTGCAGCGTTGGTCGGATTTCAAGCACTGTAACAATGAAGGCATCTATAGTTTCTATGATGCCTATGCTTCTGGTAAGTGGAAGACACATACACATACACTATTCTTACATATCTACACATTATACGGAATTATACTAAATACCATGTCTTACATTTTTTTTTGTGTTTTTGTTCCCTTTACATAGGGGAGCGTCCTCCCCTGGGTAAGGGAAGGGTATTCGCCCCCACAGACGAGTGGTTGGGTCAGATGAGTCAACGGGGAGGGTCCCTCTCGGCGTTCACAAATTGAGGACCCAGGGGAGGAAGGGGATGAGGAAGTTGACGCACCAGTGGAGTCTGCTGCTGAAGTGAGGGCAATGTGGAGCCTCAGCTCCTCAGAGTCTGACTCGGCTGAGTCACCAAACCCTTGTGGCCACTCTCAAGTGGGGATTCCCAGTGAGGGGAGGGAATGAACTCCACCACACTCCCTGAGGGTTCAGGGAGTGAGAGGGAGGAGGGTGGCCTCTCGGATTTGGGCTCTGCTGGGCCGATTTTGATCTCAGAGCCCTCCCTGGGATCCAAGCAACATCTAATCCCCTGGTGAGTGTACTTCTTAGTTTTGCTTTGGTGTTCAATTGTTACATTGTTGTATATTAATTTTTATTTTTATGTCTATAAATCTTTTTCACGGCATCATAGAGCCGACACCTCCTCCACAGATGCAGGACTTTCGGCACTCAGGCATAGTCGAGGTAAGAATTACATTAATATTGTCATAAAACTATATGCATCCAGTGTTTTGTGCCTATATTATTTTCTTTGGAAATGTGACCTGATATTGTTGTAAAATGGGCATGTGGCCTTTAGCACAGTAGGGTGTCTTCTGGTGTTCCACAACTTCCAACAATTATGTGGCTTGATCATGTGTTAGCCAAAGTAGTTTAGTTTTAGCTAACACATGGGCAAGCGTGTTACAAAAATTAGTCAGATTTAACTCTTCCCTACAGATAAATTTGAGGGGTATAAATTAACTCACTAATACAATGTTCTTATGATTGTATCTGTTGTGTTTTCTCTCTATACAGATGTTTCCAAGCAGACGGATCCTGTGGTTATTCTCCCCACCCCATCTCCAGGACCCTCCAGCAGCATGGGCCAAGGCCAAAGCTGTGATGGCGAGTAATGTTATTTTTGACAATAAGGTTGTAGATATGCATATGTATGTGTCCATGACCATGTACACATGTTAGTGGCAGTCTAGAGTTGGCACTCATACATGGAGACCCTCTTTTTAGAATAATCAATCAGAATTGTATCAAAGCATGCTAGTTGCCTGCCCATGCTAATGTAAATTGACCCTACCTGATAAAGGCAGCAGTTGGTTATGTGCTTTATGTGCTGCTTTTCCATTCCTACTACAATTTTAAATTTCCATTCACTATTGATTAGATCCAAAAAATAATTTAATTTAAAAGGTCACTCTATTTAGATCATTTTGCCTCAGGAGTTAATGACCACTATATTAAGTACATTCTTCATGTGGTCAAGTACGCCTTATTTCGCTAGGTTATGCGCTTTGTGTTGTTAGACTAGGGTGGTTATGTAGAATGGCTGCACAAGTTCTTTTACTTTTCCATCAATTATTCATAAAGGTTGGTCTGTTGTGTATGTTTTAAAATATTTGTAATAAATTGTTAAACTAACATTTTTAGCAAATATCATAGGTATATACTGTATTTGTAGAGCTGTGGTACTTAATTTTGTCTTTTCTTTTCCACAGCTTGCACTGACGAGCATCACAGACTGTGGAAATATGTGAGGGAATCACTGCAAATGCTGCTGGAGATGCAGAACAAAAGACGGGGGGAATGTTTCCACTGTGCAGCTTTTGTTTTATGTTGCCATTTTTTTTTTTTAAATAACAAATATTTCTATTATTTAACATACATTTGTGTTTGGTTTTTATTTATCATAGTATTGTCTGACTCCACACACACAAAAAAAACAAAGAACCAAATTAAAAAAAAAGAAAAAAGAACAACAAAAAAACAAAGAACCAATTAAGAAACATAGAGAAAAACTAAAAAAAAAGAGAAAAGAACAAAAAAAAATTGTGGGTGGAATATAACAGTGCCAAAGATAACATTCTAAACAATGGTGGTGTTAGAGCAGCATTGGAACGCTCAGGCGCTGCAATGAATGAGGGTGAGCGCCTCTACGGTGCCTCTACAGGGACTCACATACATCACATTTATCATTGGTAAACTGATTACTACAGCGTGCCATCAGCGAATGAGACGCTCGGTTACAGCGCCCGATACCTGCTTACAGCAAATACTAGCGGTCACTCTAAGTGGTGCTATACAGACGCTTATCTGCCAATAGCTGGCATTAGTAATGAATCAGCCCCCACGTTTTCGCCTTAAGAATCTCTTTAAATCTCTTTAAAAGTATTCACATCATGCCCCAATAAAATTATTTTCATAACATTGGACCTGGTCGAATTAACTTGTAGCTCAAAGATTCTTCCAAAATATGTCAATACTTGTAGAAAATTATGGATAGATGTAAACAGGTTGATGAGAAAATCTGGATGATTTGTATTCAAGGAACTGTCCCATTTAATAAAATTGGTGCCATACTCCATTTATTCAAAGTGAAGTCCCAGGAGACTGAATCAAAGTTTTAATTAGAGATGAGCGAACTTTTGAAAAATTCGATTCGACTGATTCGCCGAATTTTCCGACAAAAATCGTTTCGACCCGAATAAATTCGCGACGAATCGCTATTAAAAACGGCTATTTCTGAGCCTCCTAGAGCCTCAATAGGGTTGTAAACCATTCTGCCTTGCTGTAACACGCACAGGATGCGTGCTGGGTTAGTTAAATAATACTTTGAATAAATATCACATGCAGATCAGAGGCATCGCTAATAGAATCGCAGAGCGGCACAATTGCAGAGAGTTGAAGTGGCATCACTATGAGGGGCAGGAGCCCAAACATTGCTTTAAAGAGACACTGGAGTTGGCAGCAGCAGGAGCCCAAAAATTGGATGAATCACACCCTGGAGTTGGCAGCAGCAGCAGGAGCCCAAACATTACTTTAAAGAGACACTGGGGTTGGCTTCAGGAGGCCAAACATTGGATGAATCACACCCTGGAGTTGGCAGCAGCAGCAGCAGGAGCCCAAACATTGGCTGAAAGAGAAACTGGGGTTGGCTTCAGGAGCCCAAAAATTGGATGAATCACACCCTGGAGTTGCAAGCAGCAGCAGGAGCCCAAATATTACTTTAAAGAGACACTGGAGTTGGCTTCAGGAGCCCAAAAATTGGATGATTCACACCCTGGAGTTGGCAGCAGCAGCAGCAGGAGCCCAAATATACACTGGAGTTGGCTTCAGGAGCCCAAAATTTGGATGAATCACACCCTGGAGTTGGCAGAAGTTGGCAGCAGCAGCAGCAGGAGCCCAAACATTACTTCAAAGAGACCCTGGGGTTGGCTTCAGGAGCCCAAAAATTGGATGAATCACACCCTTGAGTTGGCAGAAGTTGGCAGCAGCAGCAGCAGGAGCCCAAACATTACTTTAAAGAGACCCTGGGGTTGGCTTCAGGAGCCCAAAAATTGGATGAATCACACCCTGGAGTTGGCAGAAGTTGGCAGCAGCAGCAGCAGGAGCCCAAACATTACTTTAAAGAGACACTGGGGTTGGCTTCAGGAGCCCAAAAATTGGATGAATCACACCCTGGAGTTGGCAGAAGTTGGCAGCAGCAGGAGCCCAAACATTACTTTAAAGAGACACTGGGGTTGGCTTCAGGAGCCCAAAAATTGGATGAATCACACTCTGGAGTTGGCAGCAGCAGCAGCAGGAGCCCAAATATACACTGGAGTTGGCTTCAGGAGCCCAAAAATTGGATGAATCACACCCTGGAGTTGGCAGAAGTTGGCAGCAGCAGCAGCAGGAGCCCAAACATTACTTCAAAGAGACCCTGGGGTTGGCTTCAGGAGCCCAAAAATTGGATGAATCACACCCTGGAGTTGGCAGAAGTTGGCAGCAGCAGCAGCAGGAGCCCAAACATTACTTTAAAGATACCCTGGGGTTGGATTCAGGAGCCCAAAAATTGGATGAATCACACCCTGGAGTTGGCAGAAGTTGGCAGCAGCAGCAGCAGGAGCCCAAACATTACTTTAAAGAGACCCTGGGGTTGGCTTCAGGAGCCCAAAAATTGGATGAATCACACACTGGAGTTGGCAGAAGTTGGCAGCAGCAGCAGCAGGAGCCCAAACATTACTTTAAAGAGACCCTGGGGTTGGCTTCAGGAGCCCAAAAATTGGATGAATCACACCCTGGAGTTGGCAGCAGCAGCAGCAGGAGCCCAAATATACACTGGAGTTGGCTTCAGGAGCCCAAAAATTGGATGAATCACACCCTGGAGTTGGCAGAAGTTGGCAGCAGCAGCAGCAGGAGCCCAAACATTACTTTAAAGAGACACTGGGGTTGTCTTCAGGAGCCCAAAAATTGGATGAATCACACCCTGTTGTTGGCAGAAGTTGGCAGCAGCAGCAGCAGGAGCCCAAACATTACTTTAAAGAGACCCTGGGGTTGGCTTCAGGAGGCCAAAAATTGGATGAATCACACCCTGGAGTTGGCAGCAGCAGGAGCCCAAATATACACTGGAGTTGGCTTCAGGAGCCCAAAAATTGGATGAATCACACCCTGGAGTTGGCAGAAGTTGGCAGCAGCAGCAGCAGGAGCCCAAACATTACTTTAAAGAGACACTGGGGTTGGCTTCAGGAGCCCAAAAATTGGATGAATCACACCCTGGAGTTGGCAGAAGTTGGCAGCAGCAGCAGCAGGAGCCCAAACATTACTTTAAAGAGACACTGGGGTTGGCTTCAGGAGCCCAAAAAATTGGATGAATCACACCCTGGAGTTGGCAGCAGCAGCAGGAGCCCAAATATTACTTTAAAGAGACCCTGGAGTTGGCTTCAGGAGCCCAAAAATTGGATGAATCACACCCTGGAGTTGGTAGAAGTTGGCAGCAGCAGCAGCAGGAACCCAAACATTACTTCAAAGAGACCCTGGGGTTGGCTTCAGGAGCCCAAAAATTGGATGAATCACACCCTGGAGTTGGCAGAAGTTGGCAGCAGGAGCCCAAACATTACTTTAAAGAGACAATGGGGTTGGCTTCAGGAGCCCAAAAATTGGATGAATCACACCCTGGAGTTGGCAGCAGCAGGAGCCCAAATATACACTGGAGTTGGCTTCAGGAGCCCAAAAATTGGATGAATCACACCCTGGAGTTGGCAGAAGTTGGCAGCAGCAGCAGCAGGAGCCCAAACATTACTTCAAAGAGACCCTGGGGTTGGCTTCAGGAGCCCAAAAATTGGATGAATCACACCCTGGAGTTGGCAGGAGTTGACAGCAGCAGCAGCAGCAGGAGCCCAAATATTACTTTAAAGAGACCCTGGGGTTGGCTTCAGGAGCCCAAAAATTGGATGAATCACACCCTGGAGTTGGCAGCAGCAGCAGCAGGAGCCCAAATATACACTGGAGTTGGCTTCAGGAGCCCAAAAATTGGATGAATCACACCCTGGAGTTGGCAGCAGCAGCAGCAGGAGCCCAAAAATTGACCTAAAGACATAAATATGTTTTGCACCATTTGGAAAGTGTAAAACGTGGCACCATGCTGAATCTAGTCGCATGCATCAGGCATTGGTGGGTGGAAATCCTGGCTGATCCATCCCTGATTCATTTTGACAAAGGTGAGTCTCTCCACATTTTTAGTTGACAGACGAGTTCTCCTCGCCGTAACTATGGCCCCCGCCGCACTAAACACCCGCTCAGATGGCACGCTACTTGCCGGGCAGGACAGCTTTTCCAGGGCAAACTCTGCTAGTTGCGGCCACAAATCAAGTTTGGCTGCCCAGAAGTCCAGCGGATCCTCAAGGTGTGTTGGCATGGTCATGTCAAAGTATGACATGACCTGCTGGTTGAGGTCCTGCTCCAGGTCTTCCTGCTGCTCATGAGTAGCCTCACTATGCGGGTGTAGAAAGCTACTCATTAGCGACTGAAGACTGAGGCTGCTGCTGATGGAGCTGCTGCTGCTGCTCCTGCCAACCCCCCCAGCGGCCATGGCAGTGGAAGGTGAGCGCAGAGGTCCCCTCGAGTCAGACCTGCGAGAGTATGGACCATGGCGCAGATAGGCATCGGCCAACTGCCTACGTAGAATGTCTTTGTAGTAGTTGAGTTTGTCCTCCCTCTCGGTGGGTTTAAAAAATGCCCCCATTTTGTGCCGGAAGCGAGGTCCAATAAGGTGGACAGCCAGAAGTCATCCCGCCGACAGATGGAAACAATTCTGGGGTCACTACGCAAGCACGTGAGCATGCTTCGTGCCATTTGCGCAAGTGACTCGGATGGACTACCTGTCTCCATCTCCACTGCATACTGCCACGGTGTGCCCGGGTCCTCTGTCTCGCCTTCCTCAAAAACCTCTAGCTCCTCTGGCTGCTCCTGCTCCTCCTCTCCTGTCCGCTGACTAGATAAACCAGCCATTTCGCCAAGCCTAAACTGTGTTTCGCTGGGCAACTCCTCCTCCTCCTCTTCCTCCATCTCCTCCAGTTCAGCTCCAACGGGGTTCATGTGGCCGTAAGATGTAAACGCCATGTCTCCAGTGCCCTGACCATCCATGGTTTCCAACATGTGCTGTAGTACATGAAGCAGTGGAATCACGTCGTTCATCCCGTAATCCTGCCGACTGACAAATAAAGTGGCTTCCTCAAAGGGCCTGAGCAAACGGCAGGTGTCACGTATGAGCTGCCACTGGTTGACATTGAAGTTACACAGGGGAGTCCCCCTATCTGCTTGGATCATCAGGAAATCCGTGATGGCTTTTCTCTGTTCATATAATCGGTCCAACATGTGAAGGGTGGAATTCCAACGGGTGGAAACATCGCAAATCAGACTATGTTGGGGGATACCATTCTGACGCTGTAGCTCAAGAAGGGTTTGTTTGGCGGTGTAGGAGTGGCTGAAGTGCATGCAAAGTTTCCTTGAAGTTGTTAGGATGTCTTGCAGATGGGGGGAACACTTCAGAAACCGCTTGACAACCAGATTGAAGACGTGAGCCATGCAGGGGGCATGGGTCAGGCTTCCTTGGCGCAGCGCAGACAAAATGTTCTTCCCATTGTCGGTAACCATGATTCCCATTTTAAGTTTTCTTGGAGTAAGCCATGTTTGGATTTCCTGATGAATACATTTAAGCAGTTCCTCCCCTGTGTGACTCCGTTCGCCAAGACAAACCATGTGAAGCACTGCGTGACACCTCCGTGCCCTGCACACATGGTAGACTGGAGGGGCACTGAGACTTGAGCCTACAGTGGAGGGTGAGGAGATGGCGGAGGATGAGGAGGCCGAGTCGCACGGTGTCACAGGCCCAACGGGCAGGGAGCGCGGAGGCCGAAGCGGCGTGACCTGTCCAAGTTGCTGCTGCTGCTGCAAAGGGACCACATTCACCCAGTGGGCCGTAAACGACATGTACTGTCCCTGACCGTAGTTACAGCTCCAGATGTCGGCGCTGCCATGCACTTTGCTACACACCGACAGGCTCAAGGACTGGCCCACCTTCTGTTCAACAAAAGTGTGCAGCGCTGGTACTGCCTTCTTGGCAAAGAAATGACGGCTTGGGACTCTCCACCTCGGCTCGGCACAAGCCATCAGTTCTCTGAAAGGTGCAGATTCCACCACCTGAAAAGGGAGCGACTGCAGCACCAGCAACTTGGACAGGAGCACATTCAGCTTCTGCGCCGTAGGATGAGTGGGCGCATACTGCTGTCTCTTGGACATGGCTTCGCTGATGGATTGCTGGCGGGATGCATGACTTGGAGGAGGAGGAGCAGGAGCGACAGAGGATGGGTATGACGCACAGCTGCCTTCGGCTGAGGTGCTGGAGCCTTGGCTGGCAGAAACTGGAAGCTCACTTGGTGAGGAAGCAGACTGGACCACCCCTTGGGAGCCTCGGTTCTCCCAGGTCGCTTTATGGTGACGCATCATATGTTGACGCAGGGCCGTGGTGCCAACATTTGGACCCTGGCCACGCTTCACCTTCTGCCTACATATCTTGCATGTGGCCATATTACCCTCCTGCGGATGCTTCAGGAAAAACTGCCACACTGCCAAGTAGCTACTTTTCCCACCCCCTGGCCTCACTGATTCACTGCTGCTGTTGCCAACTCCAGGAACCCCTGCTCCACTACCTCCCGATAAGGTAGACTGCCGCACAGCAGGTGCTCTACCCCGGCCGGCTCCAGCCTTTGGAATTGTGCCCCCGTGCTGACTGCTACCACCTTGCTGCCTCAGCTGCTGACTCCGGGGCAACCTGCGCCCCTCTTCTCCTGATGATGACGATGAAGCCCCTTCATCACCCGGCTCCCAAGTGCGATCGGCTTCATCGTCATCATCATCATCACCGAGTTGTGGCTGTACGTCACTGATGTTCGTGGATTCGTCAACAGTGTCTGGCGCAGGAGCTGGAACGCTCGCAGCACCCACGACACTGTCCACATCACTATTTGTCTGCCTAGCTAGAGAAGCCACCTCCATTTCTTGGCTGGGCAGTAGCTGCTGACTGTCCTCTATCTGATGGTCCTCCTCACTAAAGAGTGGAGCTGAACCCAAAGCATAGGATACGTCGCTGGGGGAGGGAACGGCGTAGGCCAGAGGCAATGGGAGGACAGGGACTGCTCTCGGGGCATGCCAACTCAGGGTTGTGTCAGAGGAACCTACCGACCCTAGACTGGGGGTCTCAGACGTAAGTTGTGATGATGTTGTTGATGAGCGCGTCAACCAATCTACCACGGCAGATGCGTTACTGGTGGAGACCCGACCGCTAGCAGATACTGGCAGATTAGGTCTCTCAGCGTGACTCCTGCTGCTACTGGCCCCCAGTCTGATGCGAGCTCTGCCTGCGGAATCTTGGCCTCTGCCACTCCTCTTTTCACTTCCAGGCACTTGTCTGCCCAACATAGTCTAACTGGCGTGGTAGTAGGTGATATTTTAAGAACCCCCAGGCAGCGGTGGGTCTATATGAAACAGAATATAATGCACACCAAAAGTGAGCAGTAACACTCAGCATCCAACAGGCCTGCTTAGTGTAAATAAGAGAGCTGCTTAGTGTAAATAAAGAGGGGTATGGTATGTTACAGAATGGGATGCCCCAACAGAAGTGCACCTGGCAGGCAGCAGTAAGTCTATGCACAGCAAAAGTGTCTTTATCAGGCCTAATTTCAATTAGAATAAGTGCAAATGGTTATATGGTCTTAAACAGAGGCTGGTGTAGTCACAGAATGGGATGCCCCAAAAAAGAAGTGCACCTGGCAGGCAGCAGTAAGAATATGCACAGCAAAAGTGTCTTTATCAGGCCTAATTTCAATTAGAATAAGTGCAAATGGTTATATGGTCTTAAATAGAGGCTGCTGTAGTCACAGAATGGGATGCCCCAAAAAGGAGTGCACCTGGCAGGGACCAGTAGTGCTATGCACAGCAAAAGTGTCTTTATCAGGCCTAATTTCAATTAGAATAGGTGCAAATGGTTAGGTTCTTAAATAGAGGCTGGTGTAGTCACAGAATGGGATGCCCCAAAAAGGAGTGCACCTGGCAGGGACCAGTAGTGCTATGCACAGCAAAAGTGTCTTTATCAGGCCTAATTTCAATTAGAATAGGTGCAAATGGTTATATGGTCTTAAATAGAGGCTGCTGTAGTCACAGAATGGGATGCCCCAAAAACCAGCAGTGCACCTGGCAGGGACAAGTAGTGCTATGCACAGCAAAAGTGTCTTTATCAGGCCTAATTTCAATTAGAATAAGTGCAAATGGTTATATGGTCTTAAATAGAGGCTGCTGTAGTCACAGAATGGGATGCCCCAAAAACCAGCAGTGCACCTGGCAGGGACAAGTAGTGCTATGCACAGCAAAAGTGTCTTTATCAGGCCTAATTTCAATTAGAATAAGTGCAAATGGTTATATGGTCTTAAATAGAGGCTGCTGTAGTCACAGAATGGGATGCCCCAAAAACCAGCAGTGCACCTGGCAGGGACAAGTAGTGCTATGCACAGCAAAAGTGTTTTTATCAGGCCTAATTTCAATTAGAATAAGTGCAAATGGTTATATGGTCTTAAATAGAGGCTGCTGTAGTCACAGAATGGGATGCCCCAAAAACCAGCAGTGCACCTGGCAGGGACAAGTAGTGCTATGCACAGCAAAAGTGTTTTTATCAGGCCTAATTTCAATTAGAATAAGTGCAAATGGTTATATGGTCTTAAATAGAGGCTGGTGTAGTCACAGAATGGGATGCCTCACAGCAGACTTAAGATCAGTTCAGTATATATGCACAGTTAGTTAGTATAAGCAGCCTGAAAACGCTAACAAAGCCTGTCAGCCAGCCAGCAACAAACACTCAGGCTGGATGAAAAAAAAAAAATCTCCCTGTGACTGCCTCCGATTTTTCCTAACTTTCCCTGTTTTTCGCTGACTTTCTGTCTGTCTCCTGCCTGTCTCCTGCCTGTCTCCTGCCTGTCTCCAGCCTGTCCCTGTCTGTCCCTGCCTGTCTAACTGCCTCTCTCCCTCACTACAACGTTCTGTCTCTCACGAATGCAATAGAGAAATGAGGAAGGAAAAGCAAGATGGCCGCCTTAAATAGCGCTGTGACGTCACCGGGCTTGCTGGCTGCTGATAGTCTGCATGTGACTGTCCCAGCATACACTGCCCCACCTTACATGTCTGGACATGTCCCGTCCGCCATCTTAGAATGCCTGTAAATGTAAATGAATGGATGTTAAAGGAAAACTTCGAGCGATCGAATCGCGGGGAAATTCGGATTCGATCCGAATCGAATTTTTCATGAAATTCGGATCGAATCCGGGTTCGTCCGGATCGATTCGCTCATCCCTAGTTTTAATATATAACATAAAAAATAATATTAAAAAATTTTAATATTGAGCACTAATATAATAATGAATGACTTGTTAATAGCAAAGTGAATTAGGTGTGAAATTCTACCAATATTAACCCTAGTTTGCCAAAATGGTATTACTATGGTGTTAAACTAGTTTGTTCTGTTGAGATTTATTGACCTATAAAACAGTTCAATCTACATGCTACAATTTTAGCCAAAAGTCATTATTAGGCAGGTAAAACCACATAAGGTTAGAGCATATGGATTTGTCACTAGTGAACCTGGGTTCAATTTGGCCAAAGTTCGGTTCAGGTCCCCGGATCTAAACCCATTGAAGTCAATAGGGACCGAATTTGAGGACCACAAAAATGGCTGTAACATCAGTAGCAAGGGCCCCTTATCTGCCTTGAGAAAGAGACGTTGTCTCGGAACACATGGGTCTTAAAGTGGACCAACACCCAGGATTTTGACTATCCTGGGTCTTGGTCCACTTCGGTGGGGCACCCCCGATCGGGGTGCCCCGCTGTGTGAAACCCCCCCGAACCCCCGAACTCACCTCTGTCCGCGGCGACGGACCAGCCGCGGACAAGCGGCTCCTCCGCCGCCGCCTCCCGCGCGTCCCTGTTGACGTGCGCGTGCCCGCGCCGGCCATTCACAGACGGCCGGCGCGGGCGCGCGCACGACTAGAGGGGCGCGAGGGAGGCGAGGAGTTTGGGGGGTTTGGGGGGGTTTCACCCCGCGGGACATCCCGATCTCGGATGTCCCGCGGGGAGGGAGGTGATCGGCCCGGGCCGATCACCCGTGGGTGTTGGTCCACTTTAAAACAAGAGGGGGTGACGCTGACTGATTGACTGCACATTCAGATAAGTGGCACTGTTTATTGTCCTCATTGTTTTTCTCCTTTGCACATCTTCCTTCTTGGTTATAATGTTTGTATATGGCTTATGTTATATTTCTATTATGTGATTGATGCACTTTAGTTGGAAGTATTTTGTATTTTAAATATTGTGGTTAACCATTGAATTTTTTAAGCACATAAATTGGTTAGGTGTTTTTTTGATATAGGGAATATTAGAATTATAGTGATGTCTATCAGAGCGCATTACAACAGCCCCCCCTTGTGGCAGATAAGTAATTAGGTTGTCTTCTATGTTTTTTAAAATGTCTTGTATGTGATATGTACTTTTTGGATTGATATAATAATATTTTTCTATATATATTTGAGGTGTGTGCATTAAGACTCTGGTAGGTGTCTATAGGGGTTTTGGCAGGCCCTTTCCCCTTTTTCTTCTTGCTTACCCAACTCATTACAGCTAAACCTTCACCGCAGTAACAAGCCAGCAAACACACGGAACCTAGCCAACCTCAGAACAATCACCCCCTCCCTACGCACCCCCACTATTGTCACCTGTGCACTGTGGAATGCACGTTCAGTGTGCAACAAACTTGCATACATCAGTGACCTCTTCATTAGCATCCTCTTCACCTTCATGGGCTTTACTGAAACCTGGCTCATGCCCTCTGATACAGCCTCACTCACTGCCCTCTCATATGGGGGCTTACAGTTCAGCCACACCGAATCAAGCAACAACACAGTGTGGGGGTCTCTTCCCTCCTCTCTCACCTTCCTGAATGTCTAACAACCATCTCTTCCTTCATGACATCTCACTCCCTTAAACTGAACATGGACAAAACAGAACTGATTATCTTCCCACCATCTCACTCCCCTCCCCTCTCTAACACCACAATAATCTTACAATAACTGCAAATGGGTGTCATTTTGGACTCCTCTCTCTCATTCACACCTCACATTCACTCCCTAGCCTCCTCCTATCAAATATCTCCTGCATCTGTCCCTTCATCTCACCTGATACCACTAAAATGCTGCTGCATGCCCTGGTTATATCCCGACTGGACTGCTGCAACACCCTCCTTTGTGGTTTGCCAACAAACAGACTGGCACCCCTTCAATCTATTCTAAACTCTGCTACTCATCTCAACCACCTCTCCTCTCGATTCTCCAGTGCTTCTCCCCTCTGTCAATCCCTCCACTGTTTACCTGTCTCTCAGAGAGTTCAGTTCAAACTTCTAACACTAACCTACAAAGCTTTCTCCAACCAGCCCCCTCCCTACATTTCATCTCTGATCCAGCATTACCAACCCAAGTGCAACCTTCGCTCTGCCTCTGACATTCTCCTGTCTTCCTCCTTGGTTATCTACTTGCACTCCCACCTTCAAGACTTCTCCCGTGCCTCACCACTTCTCTGGAATGCACTCCCCCCACTTAATCTGTCACTCTCCATCACCTTCAAATGGCACATGCAGCCTAACTCAAGCTCTACCACTTGTGTTCCCTACCTTTTGTCTCCACCACCATCCTTTAGTCTGTAAGTTAGCAAGGGCAGGGCTCTCATCCCTATGGTCTCACACACCCTTTCCAAATTATACAAAGTTGAATTCCACCTGGTGGACATATGAGGCGGTGAGTGAGAAGACTGAAGTTCCTCTGCAGTGCAGATAGGCAAGCAGCACTTTGTTTAAACCTTGTGGCATCTAGTTTTGTATTGTTCCTTGTACTATATGTTTTACCTTGTCTAACCTAATAATAATAATGTAGTGGCTCATGTGAGCCAGGCTGCCCAGAGTCAAGCAAAACCCGTCCTCAGTCTCAGGTGTCTCCTTCTCCTGCTCCTCCTGTCAACCAGGCACCAGTGATGCCCATGAGCTGCGCTGGGTTCCACCCTGCTGTGAGAGAAAGTCCTCCTCCAGCTCCTCTGAATCATCCAAAACTGTCTGCTGACTGGACAGGGAGTACCTGGTCGCTGTCAACTCAGCAACCCACCCTGTGAGCCATGTGTGATGCCTGAGAAAATAGACCTTTCTGCTCTGCTTTCTACTGTAGCACTATACCATTCTTCGTCATGGCCTGAAGGGTTCTTTCCAGCAGAGAAAGGTTGGGGGAGGGTAGCATTGACGATTGTGTCATCAGCACAGACCATATTGGTGGCATACTGGAAGCCCTGCCGCACCGCACAGAAGTCCCTCATTGGTAGGTGAAGTGCTGTCGGTCTGCACTTCTACTCATCCAGGCATTTTGTAGCTAGAACTCCATTAAGCTTGCTGCTGCTCACACACCCTATCCACATTTTACAAAGTTGAATTCCACCTGGTAGGCAAGTCACATACGAGGCAGTGAGTGAGAAGACTGAAGTTCCTCTGCGGTGCAGATAGGCAAGCAGTAGGGTGGGAATGCCAAAAGTGCGTGCACACTTTATGCAGCAGCTTCAGCATGTCTAAATAATGGGCCAGGAAGCTCTGCACCGCCAACTTGAGCATGTGCACAAGGCAAGGGATGTGCATCAATCTGGCTTGACCCAAGGCTGCTACAAGGTTATGCCTATTATTGCACACCACCTTGCCAGCCTTCAGGCAGCTGCCACTCATCTGTCTGCTCCTGGATGCCGGTCCACAGCTCCTGGGTGGTGTGGGGCCTTTCACCCAGTTTAAGCCCTGCATGCTGCCATTTCCCAGTGACAGTGCTCAAATTAGTGGTGCAGGGGCTGTGCTGACTACATGAGGAGGATGCAGAGTAGGAGCAGGAGACACAGGAGGTACCGACTGTTGTCCAGCAACAGTACTCCAAAGTGCTTCCTGGCTCAGGCATGCATCTGAGCTGCCACTACATTGACCCAGTGGGCAAGTAGAGAGATGTAACATTCCTGCCCATGCATACTTTTCCAATTGTCAGTGGTGATATAGACACTGACATTTCTTAGTGCACGTCTTATTTTCTCCCCAACCTGAAATAGCAGGGATGGCCTGGTGAAAAAGGAAATGGCGGCTGGGAACGGCGTATTGTCGAACAGCCGCCGCCAACAGATCTTTAAAATGGTCTTCTTTAGGTGGAATAGGGACATTTAAAGGTCAGCAGCTCACAAATGCTTGCGTACAGAGATCTGTTTTATCTCAAAAAGTTTGTGGGATGGGAAGCTGAACCTGGGATGGTGTGGACATGCTTGGTGGTGGTGGTCTCACATCCTCCCTTTGGGAAGAGAAAGGTGGCCTTGTTGTTGCATAGGTGGTGGTAGAGTCAACCAAAGCAGTAGAGGGAGCCTCAGGTGGTGACATAATTTGAGCCTGTGTTGGTGTGCTTGGTCCCTGGGCATGGTGGGCAGTGGAAGCAAGAGGCTGGCCACTGGCAGCCTTCTCACTTTTCTGATGTCCGCATTATTGGACATACTTCCTGTTCCAGTAAGTGCAATGCAGGTGGGCAGAGGTGAACAATTCTGTCAAACCTAAGTAGAATGCAAGGGGTGCCAACAAGTGAGTAGCTTTTTCTAACACCCAATATGCAGAATGCAAGGGGTGCCAACAAGTGAGTAGTTTTATTTAACACACAGTAAGAAGAATGCAAGGGGTTCCAACAAGTGAGTAGTTTTATCTATCCCCCAGTAAATGTTATGCAAGGGGTGCCAACAAGTGAGTAGTATTATCTAACTCCCAGTAAGCAGAATGTAAGGGTGCAAACAAGTGGGTAGTATTAACTAATCTCCGGTAAGGGTTGTACAAGGGGTGCCAACAAGGGAGTAGCTTTTTATAACACCCAGTAAGCAGAATGCTGGTGATTTAGACAAGTGAATAGTTTTATCTAACTCTGAGTAAGTAGAATGCAGGGGGAGCTAATAAGCGAGTAGTTTTATCTAACCCCCTATAAGGGTTATACAAGGGGTGCTAACAAGTGAATAGTATTATCTAACTCACAGTAAGCAGAATTAAGTGGTGCCAATGAGTATTATTATCTGACCCCCCCAACAGTCAGAATTTAAGGGGTGCCAAGAAGTAGTATTATTTAACCCCCCAGTAAGTACTATGCAAGGGGTGCCAACAAGTGAGTAGTAATATCTAACCCCCTGTAAGCAGAATACAAGGGGTGCAAACATGTGATAGAATTATCTAACCCCCTGTAATTGTTATGCAAGGGGTTCCAACAAGTGCCTAGCTATTTCTAACACCCAGTAAGCAGAATATAAGGGGTGCAAACATATGAGTAGAACAATTTAACTCCCAGTATTCAGTATTAAAAAGGGTGCCAACGAGAAGTATTACCTGAACCCCCAATAAGCAGAATGTACGGGGTGCCAATCAGTATTATTATCTAGCCGCCAGTTTAGGGGCATAGCTAGGGGGTGTCAGGACTGGCGCTCGCCCAACCATTTAAATTAGTGACATGAGTCACTGCTGGCAGAGTTGCACAGGGAGGCCGAGAAGCGAGGCGAGGACTGGGTAAGGAGCTTCATCACTCCCCCTCCTGCCTCTCTGCTCCGCCCCTCCCAACCTCGCCGCAAACGCTGGGTTCCCGCTCGGCTTAGTCCCTCACCACCCCGCTGGTGTCCCATCCCTCCCCCATGCCCCACCCCGCTCTCACCTCCCGTGTGGAGCATCACTTCTCCACGCTCCACGCTGTCTCGGTGGGCGGGGTGGCAGCAGTGTCATCCCCTCCTCCCCTGCCTCCCTCGCCATCTTCAGAGCAGTAGAGCCGTTTCCCCCGTGCCATCTCGGTGGGCGGGGACATCATCCCCGCCTCCCTCAGCTTCTGCGGCGTGGCCCGAGCCTCAGAGCTCGGGCTGCAAGAGAGCCGCATCTCCCCACTGTCTCGCCGGGCATGGGGGGCGTGCTCCTGCCCCTCCCCGCGTACAAGTCAGAGGAGGGGGCACCTTTCTCACCCCACCCTCCCCACTTCTGCCATAACAGGGGGTCAATGCTCTGCTTCATGCGGAGCAGAGAACAGAGCTGGGGGGATGCCCTTCACCTCCAGCTCCACTAGAGGACCCTCCTGCGTCCCCCCCGACACCTGGGGGCCCTTCAAGCAACACACCTTCCGCACCCTGGAAGCTCACACGGGGGAGTTTAGGGTGGGGCCCACTTATCAACCCCCTTTTTTGGCACGGGCCCCCCTGAGCTCCTTGTCCATGCCCCCCTTTCTCCTTCCCCTCCCTTGTTGCAACATGCCCCCATAGTCCCTGTGGCATGGCACGCCCTGTGGGCTTGGCTGGTTGACCCGGCGCCCCCCCAGCCTGGGGGCTGGTTTGTATGGCATCCTCCCTTCCTCCCGCAGTTTAGCGCAAGCCCCGCTGACACGCGCATGTACGCCTCTCCTTTTTTCCCAGCAGGCGGTGTTCGACCAGGAGCCAGCTCAGAGGGGCATTGCGGTTGGAACACCAGGATGGCGCATCAAGGACGCCCGCGACCAGGCAGGCGGTCATTCCACAGGGGTGCAGATGGTCCTGCAAAAAGGGGTGACACTGGTGAGAGGGGCGGAGATGCGCCCTTGGCTAAATAAGTATCCCAATCGGGGGGGCACAGTTACTGGTGGAAGGTTTGAGCTGGGTTTTGTAATCCCATGTATGGCTCCCCCTGGGACACGCTCTCTATAAAAAAAAACACAAGTCGGCACAGGAACGGCCGGAGGTGGTAAGGGAAAAGCTGTGGGGGATGTGTCCTTGGGGCAGATGGTGGGCCCATTTAGCAACCCCCCCCTTGCTGGAAAACAGTGACCCCCATTGGGAGTGTTGCCTAAGAAGGAGCGAGGCAAATTTTGCCTCATACACCACTTGTCTGTCCCAAAGGGAGCGTCAGTGAATGATGGCATAGACAAGGAGCTGTCATAGGTGTCTTATACATTGTTTGACTTCGCTCTGGTCTTGGTGAGGGAAGCAGGCCCTGGGGCATTGATGGCCAAGACTGACATCCGCATTTCGGCTGCTGCCGTGCATCTGCATAGTTTGTACCACTCTAGATGCTTTTTTGAGGGAGTGTACTATGTTGATCGTTGTCTGACAATTGCGTGCCCGATTTCATGTGCATATTTTGAGGCATTTAGTTCGTTCCTGGACTGAGAGAGAGCGGGCTTGGGGTCCATCACCCATTACTTGGATGACTGCCTGTGCGTGGGGCCAGCGGGTGCCAGAATATGTGAGTTGTTGTTGGCGACCATGTTGGAAGTGTTCGGGGTGTTGGCGCACGAGAAGAAAAAAAAAGGTTACGCTGCAGCAGCTTCAGGAAAAGTTGAACTTCGCGTGTCGGGTCTTGCCTATGGGGCGGGTGTTCACGTGAAGGTTGTCTTTCACAACAGTGGGTATTATAGAGCCACATCACTTCATCAGGCTGACGGCGGCCATGAAGGAGGACATCAGGATGTGGGTCACTTTTCTAGACATTTAACGGGCTGGCGTACTGGTTGGAACCGATGAGGGCAAACGATGAGCTCCAGTTGTTCACGGACGTGGCAGGTTTGGGTGGTTTTGGGCCAGATTTGGGGTGTGCGGGCGGCGCATGTGGCTGGAGTGGAAAAAGGGATAGCTGATGCTTTATCTAGTTCACAGTGGGAGAGTTTCGGGAAACTGGCACCCGAGGCGATGGAGGTCAGCGAGTCATGGCCGAGCTGGCTGTTGGAGAGCGTGTGAGACGCCTTTTTGGTTTGATTCGAAGGTCAGTCGCACCATCCACGTGGGGGTCTTATGTGAAAACATGGCAGCATGGGTGCGGGCCACGGAAGGTGACAGACAGGGCTTGTTGATATGGTATATTAGCGATCTGTTAGCGGGAGGCGAGACCCCAGCCTCGGTAATCAGGAAGACGTCAGCCATGGCCTTTTTGTGTCGTCTGGAGGGTTGGTCGGATGTTACTAAATCATTTTGGGTGCGGCAGGCATGGTGGAAAGATGGTGGAAGGAGCACAAATCGGTGCATAGCAGGCGGCCAGTCTCGTGGGCTAGTACTTCGGGGGGTATTGCCCCAGGTTTGTTCGTTGAGTTTCGAAGTGCAGTTGCTTAAGGCGGCATTTTCATTGGCATTCTATTGAGCCATGAGGATGGGGGGAGTTGGTGAGCCCCAATAAATGGATGCCAGGGGGAATAAGGGCAGAGGATGTGGTTGTGTCAGAGGAGGGGCTGTCTCTACGCATTCGTAGGTCGAAAACTGATCAAGGGGGTCGGGGGGTTAGCATTTTTCTGGGAAGGTTGCCGCTCTTTGCGTCATGCCCGACAGCCGCCGTCCAGGAGTTTATGGGACAGGCCAAATGGGGGTGGTCCACTTTTGAGGCATTAGGATGGTTCCTTCTTATAACGTTTTCAGTTTCTGGTGGTATTTAGGAGTTGCCTGGAGGAGATGGGGCTTGCGAGTGGGGAGTACGGCACCCACTCCTTTCGTATAGGGGCAGCGGCCGAGGCCACTGGACGGGTAATTCTCAAAGAGATAATAAAGAGGCTGGGGAGATGGGAGTTGGCGTGATTTCAGTGATATGTTCGGCCAGATAGAATCGAACAGTCATAGGTGATCGCAATGATCTTCCCTTGTTTTTTGTTTTGGAATCAGCGTGCTCGGTCCTGATCGTTGGTCATTCTTTATATTCTGGTCGGCTCGGCGAGCGGCGTTGAGAAGGAATGGGACGCAACTGGAAATACTGGAGGAGTGGACACGATTGAGCTGGGCTGGTGTGAGAGGGCTGCAGTGGCATGAACTGCAGGAGCACACCATGGAAAAGGCGTCGAGGTTGGGGCCACCGGAAGTTTTGGTACTTCATGCAGGTAGTAACAATTTGGGGAGGGTGCAGATGAGGCATTTAATCAAGTCCATAACCCGGGACTTGTGGTATTTCCTTGGGGTGTTTCCGGGGGTGGTTCTGGTATGGTCACAAATTGTCCCCCGGTATGTGTGGTGGCATGCTAGAGACTTGTTGGCCATAGAAAACGTTCGGGTGAAGGTCAACAAGGCAATAGCACGGTTTGTAAGGTTGAATGGGGGGTTGACGGTGCGCCATGTCGATGTTGAGGGAGTTCGGGGCTTTTTTCGATCGGATGGGGTGCACTTGAATGACATGGGCATTGATCTGTTTAACATGTCATTGAAGGTGTGGATCGAGATGGTGGTGGAGTTGTGGTGGACCAGGCAGCGCTAAGGTGTCAGTGCTGCCTGGCTGTGGCGGGTCTCCTCTCGGGTTTGTTCGGCCACAGTCCTGATGGTATGGGGTATTATTGTGTGGATGATTTGTTAGGTATGTTATATAGGTTAACTATGTACATGTCGTATGAATTTTTTTTTTTAAATAAAATATGTTCTTTATGTTTGCACTATTGTTGTGGGCACCTGTTGGGGATGCTTCAGTCTTAATGTTATTTATTACTTTTAGATGCAGTTTGTTATTAAAAAAAAAAAGAGAGAAGAAATGTTGTATTTTATTTATATGTTAATGTATGATCCTTTGTATATGGGGGGATTCTTGTTGTGACGGGGTTAATTGTTGTAATGTAATTGTCACAGCTGTTGGCGGGTCTCCTCTCGAGTTTCGGGTCTAATTCGGTTGGGCATGCGGCTGTTTGAAGTGGAAACTGACCAGGAAGGTTCAGGTTGGTAAGATAAGAAATTTGGTGGATAAATTAGGGGGGGGGGGCAGGGGGAATTTTGTCCTCTGGCAGTTAGCTCAGTTAAGCTCCCAGGCCTAGGAGGTACGCGGCACTTTTGTTTCTCCCCCCTCCCATGGTTGTCTTATCTTATGCTGTTCAGACCCGGAATGAAAAGGGGGCTCTTTAACCCTTTAAATGCCAAGCACGTAGTTTCTACGTGGTTGCTTCTCCTACCGTTAAGTGCCAAGCACGTAGAAACTATGTGCCTGGCATTTCCCCCTAACAGTTAAACAATAGAAAAAAACCCCACTTACCTCTGGTATCCCCGTGAAGCTTGGGGTCCCCTCTTCCGGGGGGGGGGGCATCCGATCCCCCCCCGTCGTCCTCCTTCTTCAGGAGGGGGCCCGAAACCAGCCGCCCCCCCGTTTCCAGCGCTGACATCGCCGCTGTAAAAAAAAAAAAGAAATACAAACTGTCATTTACTCACCTCCGCGCCTGAGCCTTCTGCCTGGGTCTCTTCTTCACCAGGGGGGAATCCGATCCCCCCCCTGGGCTGCGCAGGCTTCAGGTGAGGACCCTCTTCCGGCCCTCACCTCTTGTAATGGCGGCGATGGCCGCCGCCCCTAGCCCCGCCCATTGTGGGAGGAGCGGGATGACGTCATCCCGCTCCTCCTATACTACTATCTGTCAGATGCCGGTGGTGATCGGTGCAGGGCGGATGAGAGGAGAGGAGGCTCCTGGGAAATCCCTGGAAATCCCTTCAAAAATCACATTTGAACATGGGGAGCGCAAAATAGTGCAAAATGGTCTGGCAACAAAGGGTGACAAAAACTCCAGGTAGGCTGGCACTTAAAGGGTTAATTGCATGTAACTTGTTTATATGTTTTGCTGTGGCCAATTACATTTTTATCTTTCCCAAGATATGGTGGTTCGTAGTTGTTGTTTGGTGGTAGTTTTTAAGGGAGGCAGGGCATATGGAGCGCTAGCCCAGTCAAGGGAAGGAAAAGAGGTGAGTACGGGCAGTACAGTACAGTACAGGCATTGGCATGCTGTGTGTGTGTCTGTGTGTGTGTCTGTTTATTTACTTTAGGCAGGAAGCTACTGTGATGAATGCTGCTGGTGCCGGAATAGAGAGCACACAGCTTGACGGGTTCCCACCTCTCCCCCCCCCCCTCCCCTCTCTCAGTGTGAGGTGCAGTGACAGGAGGAGGAACAGAACTTGTTACCAGAATCACATTGGCAGGAGACAGAACCAGCGTGAGTAAATTAAACTCCAGACCTCATTTACTTGCCATTTTTATTGTTTATTGGATTCATTTCTTCACGGTGGATAAGACTGATTGAATCTTAAGGTGGACCTAAACTGGTTTCTACTATCTCAAATTTGGTTTGGACTTTAAAGAGCACTTAAAACCTCCTTAGCTCTGTGTTTTATGTATTATCTGTTTGGGACTTATTGGTGAGGTATAAGTCTACACGTGGAGCTGTCTTTAATTCTAATTCTTAGGGAATGTGTTTAAATTTTATGGTTTAGTAATTAATTTTGAGCACGGTATTTTCTATACACAGATTCTAAGTTGTAAAAATACCATTTTGTGAATACTCACCTGTAAAATGGGTATTATAAGTATGTCACACACCCCGCTTCAAGACATTCATTAAACTTGGGTATACTGACCTGTAGATGGCGATCTTGCAGAGATGATAACAAAAAAAGGTAAGACCCTCCCGGCCCATAAATACCTGGGACCTCCCACTCATTCCCCAGTATAAAAATAGCAGTAAGATCAAGGGACCAGGAAAGCCAATTAAAACTAACAAAGGTTCACCATATAAAGGATCAAGAATACAAAAGGGCAGGGTGAAGCGAGGTGTGTGACATACTTATAATACCCATTTTAAAGGTGAGTATTCACTAAATGGTATTATTCTAAGTATGTCACACACCCCGCTTCAAGACATTCATTACACTTGGGACATCCAATAGCAGTGTCCATAAAGGGCGGGGATCCAAAAAACAAGGCACAAACTTAAACCACTGCAGCTTGCAGAACTTTGCGGCTAAAAACAGCATCCGCTGAGGCCCAAACATCAACCTTGGAAAACTTGGAAAAAGTGTGAACCGAAGACCAAGTAGCAGCCTTACAAACCTGCTCAACAGAAGCCTGGTGCTGGAAGGCCCAGGACGCCCCAACAGCACGAGTAGAATGAGCAGTAACACGAAAAGGGGGAATCTTCCCCTTAGCAGAATAGGCCCCAACAATGGCCTGGCGAATCCATTTACTAATGGAAGACTTGGCGGGAGCCAAACCTTTCCTAGGCCCAGAGGGCACAACAAAAACAGCGTCAGTCCTACGAAAAGAGGAAGTAGCCACCAAATAGTACTTCACACAGCGAACCACATCCAAAGAATGCAAAACTCTCTCCTTGTCATTGCTAGGCTTAGGACACAAGGAGGGTAGAACAATATCCTGATTAAGATGAAAAGCCGAGACCACCTTAGGAAGGAAATCTGGCTTGAAGCGGAAAACAACCTTGTCCTGATGCCTCTCAAAGTAAGGGGCCTTAATGGACAAGGCTGCCAGCTCCGAAACACGCCGAACAGAAGTGATGGCAACCAGAAAAACAACCTTCTGAGTAAGCGTAGAAAGTGCAATATCCTGCAAAGGTTCAAAAGGAGGACGCTGCAAGGCAGACAAAACCAAATTCAAATCCCAAACTGGGAGCAAAGGCTTCCTAGGAGGCCGCACATGCGTAACCCCCTGGAAAAAAGTCTTAACCAGAGGATGAAGAGCAAAAGACTTCTGAAAGAAAACTGCCAGGGCAGAAACATGCCCTTTCAGCGTACTAAGCTTCAAACCTAGGTCCAGACCATATTGCAAAAATTCCAATATCCTAGGGATAGAAAACACCCTGCAAGGCAAGGCCCTGACCTCACACCAATCAATATTACACCTCCAAATCCTATAGTAGATGGCAGAGGAAGACTTCTTTCTAGCCCTAACCAGAGTCTGAATGACAGCATCAGAAAGACCTTCCTCCTTCAAGATGGAGGTTTCAGCAGCCACGCCGTCAAAGCCAGCGTTGGTAAATTGGGGTAGAGCAGAGGACCCTGAGTGAGTAGATCCGGCAGAAGGGGCAGAACTAACTGATCCTCTGCCAACCTTACCACGTCTGCGAACCAAACCTGTCTTGGCCACCTTGGGGCCACCGGGATTGCTGACGCGCCCTCTAGGGCCAGCTTGCTCACCACTTTGCCCACCATGGGAAATGGAGGGAACAGGTATAGAAACCCCAGATCCCTCCAGTTCAGAGACATGGCATCCGCTACCAGAGCCAGCGGATCCCGCGAGAGAGACACAAATGCCGGAAGCTTGTGATTGTGACGAGAGGCAAAGCAACCGAAAAACCTTGGGGCAGAGCGACCATTCCCCCCGGCAAGATGACCCCCTGCTTAGGGAGTCCGCCTCCGTGTTCTCCACTCTCGGAATGTACACTGCCGAGATGCATGGGACATTGCCCTCTGCCCAATCCAGAATCAAAGACACTTCCCTGAGGGCACGCCTGCTGCGAGTCCCTCCCTGGTGATTGATGTAGGCGACCGCCGTCCGATTGTCTGACCGAACTTGAACCGGTAGTCCCCGTACCTGATGAGTCAAGTGAGCCAGAACCAACCTGATGGCTCTCAGCTCCAGAACATTGATGGGATCGTGAGCCTCTTGAGGCCCCCACAGCCCCTGAAACTGAAGATCCTTCCAAAATCCCCCCCAACCTGACAGGCTGGCATCCGTGGTGACCGTCTCCCAACGAGGGGTCAGAAAAGACCTGCCCCTCCTCAGATTGCTCGGTTTCAGCCACCACCGAAGGGAACGCCGCACCCGGGGGGACATCAGAAAGGACTGATCCAATGACAATGGGGACCCGTTCCAAGCCGCCAAGAGATGGAGCTGGAGCGTCCTTGTGTGAAACTGGGCAAAGGGAACCACCTCGAACGATGCCACCATCAATCCCACCAGTCGCATCCCTAGCCGGATGGACGGACGGGGGATGGATAGGAGACGCTGAGTCAATTCCTGAATCAGAAGAACCTTGGCTCGGGGGAGGAACACCCTGGCCTGATAAGTATCCAGAGACATTCCCAGGAACTCCACCACCCTGGAGGGAGTGAGGCAGGACTTGGGATAGTTGATCACCCAACCGAAACTCTCCAGAGTGGACACCACGTTCCCGGTATCCAGCTGCGCCTGACTGAGGGAAGACGTCATGATGAGAAGAACGTCAAGATAGGGCATGATGCGAATACTGAGGATGGCCATCACTCCTGCCAACACCTTGGTAAAAACCCTTGGAGCCGAGGTAAGGCCAAACGGAAGAGCCACAAACTGAAAATGTCGATTGTCCACGACAAACCTGAGGAATCTCTGGTGTGCCGGAAATATTGGAATATGCAGGTAAGCATCCTTGATGTCTATGGACATTATGAAGTCCCCCTGACGAAATGAGTGGATGCCTGAGCGCAGAGTTTCCATACGGAACTTCCGGGGACGAACGAACCTGTTGAGCAGCTTCAGATCCAGAATGGGACGCACGGAACAGTCCTTCTTGGGCACCGTGAACAAATTGGAATAGAAGCCCAGGCCCCGGTCTGAGAGGGGCACCGGACAGATGACAGCCATGTACACGAGACTTGCTACTGCCGCCCGAGGAACAAGCAGGGCCGCAGCTCTGCTACACATCACCAAAGTGTCGTCCAGGGCGGACAGCACAAAGGACAAAAACAACTCACAGCGCTTAAGGTCGGCAAACTCCTCACTACCCGGATCAAGCCCGGAAGAGGTCAACAATCCTCTAATAACCGACCTGGCAGCTACCAATACCAGTGCAGAAGCACAAACCGGCCGCAAGGCCGATCCAACACTGGCAGAACCATGACAAGCCATCTGGTCAATGCGTTTATCCTCACCATCCTTGAGAGTAGTGCACTCCGGTGAACGGAGGACTGAGGAGCTGGACAACCCCAAAACAGGAGCATCCACCTCGGAGGGAGACGACCAGTGCTTCACCGCGTCCGCCGGAAAGGGATATTTCTTGTCCCAACCCGGTGGGACACCCAGAAGCCGGGTCGGCCTCTCCCATTCCTTGAGAATGATACCATCAAAATGCTTTTGATAAGGAAATTCCAAGCGCGGCTTAGTCACTTCAAAGAACTCCCCCTTCAGCGGAGGAGCCACCTCGGGGGGAGAAATAGCCAGGACCTCAAACATATGAGCCAGGACCCTAGCGGTATCCAAGGAATCCCCCTGGCCCTGCACGGTATCAGCACCCACAAACTGCTGGCCATCGGAGCCCTCAGACTCCTCATGCAACTCCCCTTCCTCTAGCGGGGAACAATCAGACCAATCCAGGGAGTCAAAATCCTCCCTATCAAAGGCCTGCGCAGCCGTATACAAATGTTTTCTCTTTGCCGTGACCTTTTTAGCAACGGCACTGGAAAACAATTTTTCAAGATTGGCCAATCTGGCACACACCTCAGATTGCGACTCCCCGCCCAGGACCACGTCACAAGGAGCACGTGTCAAGCGAGGGGGAGACGGAGAGGAGACCGGCGGAGCAGAACCGGATGCCTGAGATCCGGTCTGCCACGAAATAGACCGCTGCGCACAGGGTACACAAAGAAATACATCATCCCCCAAAAGGGATACCCCACACCCCAAACACAGCCTGGATTGCCCCGAGGGGGGCACAAGCCCAGTATCCGGGGATGTCTCCATACGGTGATTTTTTAATAGATATATATTTATATATTTATATATGTGTACAATGCTCCGAGGGAATTACGCAGTAATGCAACCCGGGATGCCCCTTTAAGTCCCGAGTGGGAGGAATTTTAAGCCAACTAATTTTAACCAGGGACCCTAGGACCGGGAGAACCCCCCTTTAATAGGATCAATGGTCCACCTGGAACACACAAAAAACACACACGCAGACTATGCTGCAATGTCCATAAGGAGAAAATAATAGAAAATCTGATGGCCACAGGCCACTCACCCGACCTTCGCCCCACCTGACTACCGCACGCAGGCAGGAAGGAACCGTGGGGACATGAGGAGAGCAGAGGAGGAGGGAGGCCCCGCCCCCCCGCCTCAAGGAGGAGAAGCGCCTCATGGGCGCCCACAGGCGCCATTACCACACGCCAGAGGCCAGCGCCGCAAGGACCGCCGGCTCCGCGGCCCCAGCACCAGTCTGAACAACACACACTCTAGTTATGCACCAAACACACACATACGCAAAATAAAGAATAAATCCCTAAGGGGACCCCCCCCCTCTAAGGGTATCCGGGAGAGGGGGAATCCAAGCCAGGGTAGGGCCAAGGGACGGGGCATCCCAAACCGGGATCACCAACCCGGATAGCCACCTACCCCTTGTTATGGGGTCTCACGGCTCCTAAGCACCAGGGGTGCCAACTACCTTTGCCCGGACCAGCAGCCTAGGCTGGGAGGCAAGTAATTTAAAGAAAAGGGGGTCCGGGCAGAAATAGAAGAATAAAAAGTGGCCGGGAGTCATCCCGGCTACCTGCAAGGAGGAGACATCATCTTCTGACTTGCTCGCCTCTGCAGAGATGAAGACTGGGGAATGAGTGGGAGGTCCCAGGTATTTATGGGCCGGGAGGGTCTTACCTTTTTTTGTTATCATCTCTGCAAGATCGCCATCTACAGGTCAGTATACCCAAGTGTAATGAATGTCTTGAAGCGGGGTGTGTGACATACTTAGAATATATGTAGATAAACATTTCTGTCTAAAGCAGTTTCTGGGCTTTTTGCGATTGCGATTGCATAGGAATTCTTCCTCCACATTTAACCCATCCATGCAGTGCATGTCTGGAGCGGTGGATTTTCGTAAATACAGCACCGTGGAGCAGTTGAGGGATAGGTGCCTTGCTCAAGAGCAATTCAATCATGTTCTATGGCTGGAATTTGAACCTGCAACCCTCCCGCCTATACATTGTCATATATATATATATATATATATATATATATATATATATATATATATATATATATAATTAAAGCGGCATATGATTTTTATGGCATCAGAAGTAAGTTGGCTAAAAGCTGCCTAAAATGTGAGCAGGCCTGGGAACAGTTAGGCCAGGACATAACTGTAGTCTGGGATCAAAACTCAACAGTGAGGACTGCTTGCTAGGAGACCTGCATACCATTGCTGAATGAGATGAGGGACTAATGTTCAGGCTAAATCCTCAACCCAGAAGGCCTGGCCTCAAAAGATCACTGTGGTCTTCTCTAGAGTCCCCAGCAAGGGAGGATAGGTTTGCTGCAAGGGTGACCCCAGTTCGTGCCCTGGGTAGGCCTGAGCAGACAGCAGTGGTCTCCTGGTTGAGACTGAGAGGAAGACAGTGAAACAGAAGCTGAGGTCAAGGGTCACAGGCTTAGAGGTCACAACAATAGCCAAGGCTCATGCATGGGTTAGCGAGTTCAAAAGGGGTTAATCCAGAGAGCAAAGTCTAAAACTGGAACAAGGGGTCATACACAGGCTAGCAGGTCCAGCAATGGGTTTACGCAGAGAGCAAAGTCCAAAATTAGGAGCCAAGGGTCTGACACAGGTTAGGAGGTCCAGCAAGAAAGTCAATGATCTTACACAAAGGATACAAACATTTCTCAGGAATCAAATCTCTGAAATCACAGAGGTGGCACAGCAGAACAGCATAGAGATCTTCTAGCACCATATTGACACCAGAAGATTCCTTATATAGTAAAGTGTTTCCTCTGATGTTACTTGTCTTTACTACATAGTCCTGTAATTTGTCAAAAACTTCTCTCTTGTGTTGCATTAGGTAAGTGACTGTGTATCTTACATAGTCATCTATGAAAGTCACTATGTACCTGTTGCCTCCAGGTGTAAGTTGGTTTAGGGGACCACATACATTACTGTGAACTAGGTCAAGTGGTGTTGAACCTTTATTATGTTTGACTTTAGAAAGTGTTGCTCTTATAGCTTTGGATGCAACATTCACACGTAACAGTAACTGAACAAAGGGATACAGTCAGATCCTTTGGTAGATTCATCTTTTGTAGTTCCTGTATGCATTTTGGATGTCTGTGATCTAAACACCTGTGCCACATGTGCTAGTCATTGTGTTAATGGGAGCATAGTCTCACCTTTTCCATCACTGTGTTGAGGTGATATAGATGATAATCCAGCTTGCCGCTCGCTATGGGTCTGCTTGGCATCCAGGATAGAACACTTGTCACCTTGGAATTTGGTCCTTTGGTCAGACACTTCACAGATAAGAGCCTCACTTTAAAATCAGGAACATAAAGCATATCTTTCGTTGGTATGGCCAAGTTGTGTCCTGCATCATTGGGGCATACAAGAGTTCCATGCCCATATCCATCTGCATGTATTTTACTGCCATCTGCAAGGTAAATAGTCTCTTTGTTATTCAGATCAAGTTCTGTGAAAAGCCTTCTATCACTTGTCATGTGACTGGATACAGTCAGATCCTTTGGTAGATTCATCTTTTGTAGTTCCTGTATGCATTTTGGATGTCTGTGATCTAAACACCTGTGCCACATGTGCTAGTCATTGTGTTAATGGGAGCATAGTCTCACCTTTTCCTTCACTGTGTTGAGGTGATATAGATGATCATCCAGCTTGCCACTCGCTATGGGTCTGCTTGGCATCCAGGATAGAACACTTGTCACCTTGGAATTTGGTCCTTTGGTCAGACACTTCACAGATAAGATCCTCACTTTAAAATCAGGAACATAAAGCATATCTTTCGTTGGTATGGCCAAGTTGTGTCCTGCATCATTGGGGCATTCAAGAGTTCCATGCCCATATCCATCTGCATGTATTTTACTGCCATCTGCAAGGTAAATAGTCTCTTTGTTATTCAGATCAAGTTCTGTGAAAAGCCTTCTATCACTTGTCATGTGACTGGTTGCTCCTTAGTCAATGCACCAGGCTTGAAATATATGGTTGCCTGTCACTTTAAATGTGGAATTTCAGTTCCCTTCATATGGATCAGATCTGGCTTTGACTTTCTGTTTAATATAAGAGGGACCCTGTCTCATTTTTGCTGCTTTCCATATAGTACAGTCTCTCTTTATGTGTCCCTGTTTGTTGCATCTAAAGCAACCTTTGTTTCCTTCCAGTGTATCTTTGTGTCTATAGCTTTAGGAGCTGTTCTGGTGTCAGCTTCTGTGGAGTCATGCACAACCTCCTTTCTTTGCTGATACTCATCTATGAGCCTTTACAAATGCTAGTGTAGGATCTGTCTGAGGCCTTGTCTTCAGCACATTAATCATTACAGTATATGTATCAGGTAAGCTGCACAACAACGCGACGGCGATGTGATCTGATTTGTGCAACCACTTCCAGCATGGCATTTATATGCTCCTGTATGTCCTGCTTTGTGCTAAGTCTCATTTCGTAAAGGTTCCTAAGCAGAAACATCTTGCTTGTTAAACTGGATCTCTCATGCAGTCTTTTCAGTACATCTGACATGCCTTTTGCTGTATTCTCACTATGTATGTGCATAAGCCGATCGTCTTCAAGTAGTAAGCAGTAGTACAGCAGCTCGTGCCTGTCTGTTTTTACCTGTGCCAGTCCTGATAATTATCCTGTGGCCTCTCTGTTGTGATAACCCCTACAAGTCATCTCTGGATAATAGCATTTCCACTTTTAACTTTATACTGTAGCTGATAATTGTAATTGTTCAACCTGGCCAATGAGAGTTTAAGGTCTGAGCTGCTGCTCATTCTCCCTCCTTTATTTACAGGGCCAGACTAAATGTGGTGGATGCCCCTGGGCACAAAATCTGGTTGAGGCCACGGATCCAGTATTTTTTTTTTTCATTTAAAATAATAGTCCAGCCTACTTACTGGAGCATCAGATCGAGTGCAGCTCAGGAATGCCTGCTTTGTCATTCTGCGCAGGGGGTTGTGTAGTCACCCAGCTGGTCCAGCAGAAAACAGTTCCCTGCATTGAGCTGCCAGTGGCTGTGCTTGGTGGTTTATGTATAGTGAGTGGCTGTCGATTGACAGCTCTGCACCCACCAATCCCTGTAGTGTTGCTGATGGCGGCTTTTCACTCTAATCTCTTCATCCTGCCCTGTGGTGGCTTTAGCTGCAGCTTTACAAAAACAAAAAAGGCTTGCCCAGGCGCAAGGGGCCCCCACTGCCGCTAATAGTTTTGTTGCTGGCCCGCAGTCACTGGACTTTATGCCATCGCTGTGGCTTCATTCGGTTACTGGGACTTCAGGCCCATAACCTCTTGCGAAGTGTGAGTGCTGCGTGCAGTCAAATCCAGATAGACATTTGTGGTGTAAGAGAAACTGGCTTTACTGGAACATGAATGCAGTATAAGATTGTCACCTTAAAATGGTGGTTAACACAGACAGGAAAAAGAAATCATAGACTGGAGCTGAATATACAGGAAACACAACACAGCAGAAAAATACAGGCTGCAGTTAAGCACTGGTAATAGCACCATATCATAACTGTAAACTACATTTAATCTAGCAAAAGTCACATTGGTCACATCACATTCAGAGACAAGCAGAAGCTGTTGCAAAGTATTGTAGCTCCAACATCTACCCCTGCAAAGCTCCGCCAGGAGTTCTGTCAAGAGAGAGCTAAGGAAACCACTCTGCTGTCTTGAAATGGAGTGGCAGGGGACCGCTTCAGCTGCCTTCCTCCTGACAGTGGTTATATATTGGATCAAGTTGTAAACTGTAATTTGTCTGACAATAAAGGTAACTACAATCTTATTGTGTACTGTTATGCTGCTTGTATGGTTGTTTTTAAGATTTATATTTACTTTCTGTTGCCACTATATGAGTTAAGGGTTTAAATTGTAAATGATATTTTTGTATTTATTGGTGTCACAGAGGGTTTTTGAATTTTTAATAATATTTATATATTAATTGGGAAAAGTCAGAGCATAAAAATAAAAACACAATAGTAAATTGGTTTACACCAGGATGGTGCGAACCACAAAATATATATAATATTATTGTTTATAATACTAATTGTTTACATAATTGGATGAAATATGAAATATATTATTTTTAGAAGATAAATTTGTTTACAGGTGTATAAGAAATCATAGCTTAAAGCGGAATCACCACCACGTCCAGGGCCTTATTTTAGCCTGGACAATGTCTTTAACAATATTTAATTAGAGTTACCCAAATGTAATGTAAAAAAAACTGATTTAAATGTATGCATTCAATATTCTATATGTATCTATAGCAGCTTTTATTTTCAGTTATTCTTCACTTAAACTTATTTACTTATGTACATTTAAATTTATTGCAGATGCAATAAATCTTTAGAGAAAAGTTTACATTTATGATAATCACATAAAAAAAGTGTATCAGTTTACATGAGACAACATCGGATTATTACTATCCCTTTTTGAGGGAAAATAAACAAGAATCCTTATCCTTTGTGTGCCCTCTTGCTCTTTAACTTTCATACTTACATAGCTAATAACTAGTGAAGCTCAGTGGTGGACTGGGGCCAAAAATCGGCCTTCGACCAATGACCAGCCTATGACATCCCAGTTTATCTGGAATGCTGAAGCTATAGCATTGCAGGGACAGAGCATGATCAGAAGTGGATATGGTCAATCTTAAATTGATAGTACTCAAGCTTTAATATTATATAGGTGGATAATGTGGTGGGAGTGGGTATGGAACCCCAGTATCCATGATTCCTAGACTTTATATCATTACAGGGGGGAAAACATCAACAGGGTTTCTTTGGCTGGGGATGTAGAGAGGGGACCTGGGTACAGGGAGCTATGAGGAAGACTAGGAAGGCAGAAATTGAATGTACTGTATGTGTTAGTAGCAGCAGCCCAATCAGCCTCAAAGCAGTGTGGCCCACCAGTAAATCTCAAGGGTCTCCTTATGGCAGTCTGCCCCTGGTGACACCCAAGGTATATTAAGGGATGTATTTGATTATCCAGTTCTTGGAGGAGAGATGTTTTATGACCAAACCACAATTATAAAAAAAAGTCTCTGGGTTAGTTAAAGCTGATGAATGTAAGTTCCAGATAAACACATCCACTTCTCTGTTTTCTTTAATGCTAAATACAGATACAATTTGCAATAACACCAAACAAAATAATCAAAATAATCAGTTTTAGAGCGTGGACGCTGTTTGTGTGTAGTTTTTTCTTGACTAGGGGCTTCAGAGTGCCGGATGCACTTAACTGGCACTACCTATCGTTCGATGCAGCGGTGTCCTTTTGTTAGATTTAGCTTTGCCTTGGGCACTTTGACCTCGGGACTCCACCTAGCGTTCTCAGTTGGCTCTGTAGTGAATCAGGGAGAGCGCCTCAACAGCACCCTTCAGACATCATTCATCAATTCTGGACAGGATACTACAGCATCACTTGTCTGGCCACTAAGCTAGATCAAAGAGCTAGACACCAGCTTGCAGCAACCACTTGTGGGTGCCTTAAGTGCGCTACATAGACACTCACATGGCAATAGGTGGCACTAGTCTTAAATTAGCCTCAACATGTGTTTCCTGAATGTAAAGAACTCTGCCCATCAATAAATGTATCTCATTGGGAGGGAAATTGAGGCACCTACAGCAGGGCATTATGGGTCCCTGTGGACCTGTACTGACTTTTAGACGCTAGGGTCATTCCTTGGTTAAATAATGCCACTCGATTGGTCATTGCAGTCATGTCATGCCTGTGACCATATTACTGTGACATCCAGTTGCAGGGCTTGATTTCACCAGGGAAGCGAATTAAAAGGCATTACAGCATGGGCATGCTTCCCCTAGTTCTGCTTTAAGGCATGTTACAGATTAAATCAATCAAAAAAAAACAAGAGAAAATGTACCTCAAGATGATGGGGACAGTCTAGGACAAACCCCGTCCTTAAGGGCCACCAACAGACCATGTTTTACAGATCTCCATGCAGATGAACAGTGCTCAGAACAGTTATATAGCCAGCTATGTGAAGACCCACAAAATGTGAGCTGTTGGTGGCCTTTGAGGAGGGTTTGACACCAATGCTCAAAAGCATTAATAATATGTGTCTGATTGTTTAGGTGAAAAAGAAAGTCGCATTTGTATTGTATCTGTGATTGCTGTAGTGCTTGGGTGATTGGGTAAATCTTTTTTTTTGTCTAAGCAAATAGAAGTCACAATATGGTGATTCAGCATAATATTTTTTGTGAGTAAACAGTTTTATGAGTTTTTCCCTTAGTGCAAGTCAGCATAATATTTAGCTGTGCAGATGTTTGAAAAAATGCACAGCTAAATATCGTGCTGATTTGCACCGAGGAACAGTGTTCCTGAGAAACACTGAGAAAAAGTGTTTAAAAAACTTGAGTACAAAAATACTCACGGTGCTGAATCAAGCCTAATACTGACTATTAAGTGGTGACCTGAAGCCAGGACTCCAAGAAGCCTGCCAGGATCTTCAGCTGGAGTTGGGGTGGCATCCTACATTTTAGAATGATATAGCCTGAGAATATCTTGGAGTAGATATTTGATCAGAGAGGCAAACCAAGGCCATGTATATACAACCCATGTAGATTGTAGTCTACTTGAGTATTAAACTGGAACAACACCGGAAAATAAAACAGTTTGATATTTATAGCGCACAAGGGGGGGCAAAATTCCGGATTCCATAAGCCACTGTGCCTGCCTCAGCATCCCCATGGGATGCCATTCCCTTAACAAAAATGGATTGGATTGGAAGGTGTGTTTTTTTTACTGCCAGCAATCTGGATAGAGCGAGTGTGCCATCAAGAAGTACAAAAGGTTTTTTTAGGGTGTTATTCTGTTTTAATTTCAAAGTATTTAAATATCATTTTTAATATGTAATTGCTTTTGTAATTTTACTATATTTTAAATAATCAATGTAAGGTCTATTGACGATGAAACTGAAACAGTCATAGGTGTCATTGTATACATTACAGCTAATTATAAGTACATTGCTCCCCATGTATCTAAAAATTTACCCCAGATCCACAGATTTATGGTAGCAATAACTAGCATTTTATGAGCACAGCAACCAGAGCTGAGCAACATGCACATATTGTATATATGGTTCATAGGGCATTTTTGTCATATTGGACAAATTTAGAAATTAGCAATCTGCATCAGAGGTCCTTGTAACTTTGATTTCATATGTAGTAGGTAATTTCTTAAAGAGCTTACATGCTACATCTAAATGGCTATAGAGGGATAATTATCTACAGTAAATGGCAACACCTCAATAAAAATAGTTTTAAAAGAAATAATAATTTCTTTTCACATTTTATTGTTTGAAGTAAACATCATATTGAGCAAGAATTCTATTGTTAGTACAACACCTTGTAAATGATCAGGAAGCCTAGTAACAATAGACATAAATGTCTCCTTGGCAATACTATCCCAAATATCAAAACATGTATGACAAGACATATTAAAATAAAGCTGTATGGGGACAGGAGTTATTACAAACACATTTTTAGATAACAGTCAAATCTACGCCTTTATATCTTGTATAGACCTACATTTGTGTTAATCATCTGTGGGTGGCTATGACATTTTTTCTGCACTTTTTTTAATTGAGGTTTCCAACGTCACATATTAAATGTTGAAATATAAAACAATCATGTTCTAGTATCTATCAGCCTTGCCTATTAGACAATATCCATAATGACAATAGACAAATGAAGACCATTAAACATATACATTCCTTGTAACCCTGTCAATTTATTTTTTTTTTGTTGGTACATTTATTTTCGCTTGGGGTTAAAATGTTTAGATTTGCTACATTTTGGGGGAGGAATGTGCTCTCAATTGTGGCCCCTCCATTCCTATTTGGATCTCCCACTGCTATTTTGGTAAGATACCAGGTAGTATCTCTGTATGTAGTTTGTAACCTTTTTTTCAGGAGTTAGTGCATTACTGACGCTTTCTCATGTATCTAAAAAGATTCCCACTTTGGATTCATTGTTTGCAGCTGCCTCTATCCAGTGAAATTTGAAGAATAGTTGGAGATATTCTAGAACAATTTTGAACTTGGGTGGGTCAGGATATATACATGTTTGTAGAATAGTTTTTTCCTAACTATTGCTGAGAGGAATAACAACAACCTACAAATGCCCTCCTTTGGAAAGATGCTACTGAGACAATAACACTGTGCCCCCTCTTAAGTCTTTTCAGATGGGTTTGTCTGATTCTCCAAGATGCCTGAAATGGCTATTTTTATTTTATCAAGCTATAGCATCTATAAGGCTAAGTACAGCTGATGGAAAGTAATGTCAACCACTACTTAATATTTTGTTAACAATATAAAAGCATGTGACATTTATTTAAATATATACAGACATGTATAACATATAAATGTATATTACTAAAGACAAGTAGTACTGTACCATGGTCATTATTTATAATACATCACAGTGAAAAACTCCACTATTTATACAACAATCGGAAAGTGCTCCTTACCTAGAAAAGGTTTTGAAAATGTTGATTGGCAGGTGATGTTCTTTTGCTCAAAGTAACATGTAATGTTGTGAAAATCCACAATCTTACCCATGTCCAGGATACAAATCTAATACAAATAAGTCCACCAGAGTCATGTAAATGCGTAAAAATCTGGTTGAGCTTTAGCAGTAAAATAACTAGATCTGGTCAACGTCCATGGTATGCTTTGCTTGTGTCAAAGGAAACATGACTAGTGCACATTTCCTGCATTTATTCTCCAAGGGAATTGGTCACTTGTTATCTAAGGGGCGCACACGGTTCCTGAAACATGGAACCATTTCCCCTGCTGCACTGAATTGACTATAAACAATGCACAATTTCATTTACAGTCATTTTTAGTTTTCCCTGAAAAAAATATTTATCCATTAACCGTTTAAGTGCCAGCCACCATGAGTATTTGCCAACATCTATTGCCAGAATATTTTACACTGTTTTGTGCTACATATGTTCAACCTGATTTTTGAAGGGATTTCCCAGGAAAATAATATATTGTTTATTCTAAGTATGTCACACACCCCGCTTCAAGACATTCATTACATGTGGGGTATACTGACCTGTAGATGGCGATCTTGCAGAGATGATAACAAAAAAAGGTCAGACCCTCCCAGCCCATAAATACCTGGGATCTCCCACTCATTCCCCAGTTTTCCATCTCTGCAGAGGCGAGCAAGTCAGAAGATGATGTCTCCTCCTTGCAGGTAGCCGGGATGACTCCCGGCCACTTTTTATTCTTCTATTTCTGCCCGGATCCCCTTGTTTAATATTCCCTGCCTCCCAGCCTAGGCTGCTGGTCCGGGCAAAGGTAGTTGGCACCCCTGGTGCTTAGGAGCCGTGAGACCCCATAACAAGGGGTAGGCGGCTATCTGGGTTGGTGATCCCGGTTTGGGATGCCCCGTCCCTTGGCCCTACCCTGGCTTGGATTCCCCCTCTCCCGGATACCCTTAGAGGGGGGGCGGGTCTCTTATGGATTCCTGTCTTTTATGTGTGTGTGCGTGTGTGTGTTTTACATGTGTGTGCTTTTCATTCACTTTCATGGCGCCGCCGCGCTAAGAGTGCTGCCCGCAATGGCGGCGGCGAGCCCATGAGGGCTCCTTCTCCTCCGGGCGGGCGCTCGCACGCGCCTACGGCCCGTCCCCGTGCTGAGAGCGTGGCTTTTCATGTCCCGGCTTCAGGCCGGGAGAGACGGGGGAGGGGCGGGGCCGGGCGCGACGCGCGAACCGCACCGGCCCGCCCGCCCTCCTCCTACTGCACACTGCGTGTCATTACCTGCGGTACCGAAGGTCGGGTGAGGGGCCTGATGGCCATCACTGTCATTTGATATTATCTTCTATACATTTAGCATGGTCTGAGTGTGTGCTTGTGTTCTTGTGTTCCAGGTGGACCATTGATCATATTAAAGGGGGGTTCTCCCGGTCCAGGTCCCTGGTTAATTTTTAGCTGGCTTAATATCCTCCCACTCGGGACTTAAAGGGGCATCCCGGGTTGCATTATTGCGCAATTCCCAAAAATAAAAAGAGCATTGTACACATTTAACTGTATATACTATATATAGTACTAAAAAATCACCATATGGAGGCTTCCCCGGATACTGGGCTTGTGCCCCCCTCGGGGCAATCCAAGCTGTGTTTGGGGTGTGGGGTATCCCTTTTGGGGGATGATGTATTTCTATGTGTACCCTGTGTGCAGCGGTCTATTACGCGGCAGACCGGATCTCAGGCGTCTGGTTCTGCTCCGCCGGTCTCCTCCCCGTCTCCCCCTCGCCTGACACGTGCGTGTGATGTGGCCATTAGCGGGGAGTCGCGATCTGAGGTGTGTGCCAGATTGGCCAATCTTGAAAAACTGTTTTCTAGTGCCGTCGTCAAAAAGGTCACGGCAAAGAGGAAACATTTGTATTCGGCTGCGCAGGCCTTTGATAGGGAGGACTTTGACTCCCTGGATTGGTCTGATTGCTCCCCGCGTGAGGAAGGGGAGCTGTATGAGGGGTCTGATGACTCCGACGATCAGCAGTTTGTGGGCGCTGATACCGAGCAGGGCCAGGGGGATTCCTCGGATACATCCAGGGTCCTGGCTCAGGTGTTTGAGGTCCTGGCTATTTCTCCCCCTGAGGCAGCTCCTTCGCTGAAGGGGGAGTTCTTTGAAGAGACAAAGCCCCGCTTGGAATTTCCTTATCAAAAGCATTTTGATGGTATCATTCGCAAGGAATGGGATAGGCCGACACGGCTTCCGGGTGTCCCACCGGGTTGGGACAAGAAATATCCCTTTCCGGCGGACGCAGTGAAGCACTGGTCGTCTCCCCCCGAGGTGGATGCTCCTGTTTTGGGGTTGTCCAGCTCCTCAGTCCTCCATTCTGAAGGATGGTGAGGATAAACGCATTGACCAGATGGCTTGTCATGGTTTTGCCAGTGTTGGATCGGCCTTGCGGCCGGTTTGTGCTTCTGCACTTGTATTGGTAGCTGCCAGGTCAGTTGTTAGAGGACTATTGACCTCTTCCGGGCTTGACCCGGCTAGTGAGGAGTTTGCCGACCTAAAGCGCTATGAGTTATTTTTGTCCTTCGTGCTGTCCGCCCTGGATGACACATTGGTGATGTGTAGCAGAGCTACGGCCCTGCTTGTGGCTATCCTCCGGTCGGTTTGGTTACGTCAATGGGCGGCTGATTTTGTGTCCAAAAAGTCGCTCACGGCCCTTCCCTTTGTGGGATTGCGGCTCCTTGGAGAAAAATTGGATTTGGTGGCAAAGGGAGGTAGGTTACCTCAGCGTAAGAAGCAGCGTCGCCATTTTCGGGGGGCGGCTTCCTTCTCTCAGTCCTTTCGTGGGCTAGAGTTGGCATGGGTTCGGCCTTCCCTTCATCCAGAGGTGATTCCTGGCCTAGGGGCAGGGGTCGGGCGCGTCCAGGACACAGTTGGGGCTCCAAGCCTAGAGCCGCTGCCAAGGCGGCTCAGCAATGAGGGGGCGCCCTCACCCTTGTGGGTGGGGGGACGGTTGCAACTCTTCTCCCAGGTCTGGGTCCAGGATGTCTCGGACAGGTGGAGTCAGGAAGTGGTGTCTTCCGGTTACAAGCTGGAGTTCGAGTTCCGGCCCCCTCCCAGATTCTTCAGGTCCCGGGTGCCGTCAGATCCTCTGGCTGCCCAGGGGCTTCAAGCTGCAGTAGCAAGTCTCGCGGACATGGTTGTTATCTGTCCGGTGCCCCTTTCAGACCGGGGTCTGGGCTTCTATTCCAATTTGTTCACAGTGCCCAAGAAGGACGGTTCCGTTCGTCCTATTCTGGATCTGAAGTTGCTCAACAGGTTTGTCCATCCCCGGAAGTTCCGTATGGAAACTCTGCGCTCAGCCATCCATTCACTTCGTCAGGGGGACTTCATGACGTCCATAGACATCAAGGATGCTTACCTGCATATTCCAATATTTCTGGCACACCAGAGATTCCTCAGGTTTGTCGTGGACATTTGAACCAAAAAAAGAAAAAGGTGGAATTCATAAAGTTGGGCACACCAGCAAATATATAAGAATAAATGGTATAATTTATTAATGGCATATAAAATTAAAACATACAAAAGACAAGACAAAATTAAAACACATGGTCTCCTGATTTATCCTATTTGATGTGGTTATAACCACCCACGCTACTATGGGAAAGTTTTTTTTTAATATTAGACTGTGTCCATATATATGACACTAATTTATGATTAAAAATTACAATTAATACATACAAAATTCATAATTCATAATACCAGGTGAGGGCGGTAAAATGTAATTTATGTACTAAATCTATGAACCTGAAATGGTCAAAGTCAGGATCAAGTGCGCTAATACAAAAAATACTAAAAAAAATCTATTAGAAAAAATCTGTATACTATACTATAACTATGTACTATAAATCTATGTGCAATCTAATACCAAAAAATATACTGTGAAATTAACCAAAATTATATATACAAAGTGAAAAAAGATCCGTGCTGAAAAGTAATGAACTCGCAGACAGCAGTAATAAAACCTAGTATGACCCTAAGTATTCACATGAAATGTGTGAGCCAAACATGTAATGACTCTACCCTATTATGCCATCACTGAAAGGATGTCTAACCCTACACTATGTATGTACAAAATATCCATCAATGGTGCTATGCATAAAACAACCAAGGACTAGGAGCTGCCCATAATAATAAATGGCTCAGAGGTTACAAGCACGATACATGTAATCACTGATACAATGTGAGATGAAAAAATCCCAAACTGGGTCCAGCTCACAAATAAACAATGCAAGTGTTGCAAAGTGCAATGTGATTCAATATATACAACGATCCTGAACAAGATGGGGAGGCCGATTCATCAATAGCGCCAGGTAGCGACAGATGAGCGACTGAAGTATGGCGCTATGAGCGCCGCTAGCGTCAGCCGCGGGCGGTAGCGATTCGCTATAGCAGGCCTCCTCAGTCGCTACCTGCCGTTGTTGGGAACAACGCCTACATTGCTGAATATGATGTTGGCCCTCAGCTTTGTAGGCGCTGTCAGTCAGTGTGACCACGCTATTCAACACAGCGCCTGCGCTTTGCTTTGCTGTGGGCTGGGAATCAAGTACCTTCAGAATAAAACACATTGCAACATGTTTCTTTACTTTTTGTAGTTTTTATTTTGTGTTGAAAAGGAAATTAAATTAAAACAGATATTAGAATGTAAATGCAAAATAAAACATAATTAAACACATAGCCACAACAGAAATGAGAAAGAAAAGGAAAATAGAAAAGTAAAATAAAAACAGAAATGAGAAAGAAAAGGAAAATAGAAAAGGAAAATAAAAACAGAAATGAGAAAGAAAAGGAAAATAAAAACAGAAATGAGAAAGAAAAGGAAAATAAAAACAGAACTGAGAAAGAAAAGGAAAATAGAAAAGGAAAATAAAAACAGAAATGAGAAAGAAAAGGAAAATAGAAAAGGAAAATAAAAACAGAAATGAGAAAGAAAAGGAAAATAAAAACAGAAATGAGAAAGAAAAGGAAAATAAAAACAGAACTGAGAAAGAAAAGGAAAATAGAAAAGGAAAATAAAAACAGAAATGAGAAAGAAAAGGAAAATAGAAAAGGAAAATAAAAACAGAAATGAGAAAGAAAAGGAAAATAAAAACAGAACTGAGAAAGAAAAGGAAAATAGAAAAGGAAAATAAAAACAGAAATGAGAAAGAAAAGGAAAATAGAAAAGGAAAATAAAAACAGAAATGAGAAAGAAAAGGAAAATAAAAACAGAACTGAGAAAGAAAAGGAAAATAGAAAAGGAAAATAAAAACAGAAATGAGAAAGAAAAGGAAAATAGAAAAGGAAAATAAAAACAGAAATGAGAAAGAAAAGGAAAATAAAAACAGAACTGAGAAAGAAAAGGAAAATTAAAATAGGAATTAGAATGCAAAGGAAACTTACAACAGAATTAAACACATAGCCACATGTATCTATATATTGTTGTTTTTATTTTAACACTAAAAAACAATAAAAAAAGTAACAGAAAAGAAATTGAGATTCAAAAGTCCAACAGAAATGAAAAAGCAAAGTAAAGTGCATGAAACTTAGGAAAGTTGAAAATAGGGATCAGGGTGCATCTCTTGGTGCCTGAAAAAATAAGAAAAGTGCAGTTAGTATAGATCTTTAAAGTAGTTTTGTTGTAGAAAATAAAAAAAATTCATTACTTGATAACCAACATTGGCGTCTTACACCCCCCTTAGAGTGGTTTGGCTCATCTTACACCCCCCTTAGAGTGGTTTGGGTCATCTTACACCCCCCTTAGAGTGGTTTGGGTCATCTTACACCCCCCCTTAGAGTGGTTTGGGTCATCTTACACCCCCCCTTAGAGTGGTTTGGGTCATCTTACACCCCCCTTAGAGTGGTTTGGGTCATCTTACACCCCCCTTAGAGTGGTTTGGGTCATCTTACACCCCCCCTTAGAGTGGTTTGGGTCATCTTACACCCCCCTTAGAGTGGTTTGGGTCATCTTACACCCCCCTTAGAGTGGTTTGGGTCATCTTACACCCCCCCTTAGAGTGGTTTGGGTCATCTTACACCCCCCTTAGAGTGGTTTGGGTCATCTTACACCCCCCTTAGAGTGGTTTGGGTCATCTTACACCCCCCTTAGAGTGGTTTGGGTCATCTTACACCCCCCTTAGAGTGGTTTGGGTCATCTTACACCCCCCTTAGAGTGGTTTGGGTCATCTTACACCCCCCCTTAGAGTGGTTTGGGTCATCTTACACCCCCCCTTAGAGTGGTTTGGGTCATCTTACACCCCCCTTAGAGTGGTTTGGGTCATCTTACACCCCCCCTTAGAGTGGTTTGGGTCATCTTACACCCCCCCTTAGAGTGGTTTGGGTCATCTTACACCCCCCTTAGAGTGGTTTGGGTCATCTTACACCCCCCTTAGAGTGGTTTGGGTCATCTTACACCCCCCTTAGAGTGGTTTGGGTCATCTTACACCCCCCCTTAGAGTGGTTTGGGTCATCTTACACCCCCCTTAGAGTGGTTTGGGTCATCTTACACCCCCCTTAGAGTGGTTTGGGTCATCTTACACCCCCCCTTAGAGTGGTTTGGGTCATCTTACACCCCCCTTAGAGTGGTTTGGGTCATCTTACACCCCCCTTAGAGTGGTTTGGGTCATCTTACACCCCCCTTAGTGTTTTTTTGGGCTCATTTTGATGGGAGTTCAAATACATTTAGCCAGTAGTGCAGTACTTGCATTAGAGTGAAGGGTAGTTAGTTTACCGCAAAAAAAGAAGTGATCATCCTTTCCCTTAGCTCATCGCCAGTCTGGGTGTCCTCACTTCTTGCTGCGGGCATGTTGGGGATTTCTGGCACCAGTGCTGTCTCCTCGGGGGCTTGAATTCGGTGGCAAATACAAATGTTGTGTAGCACACAGCAGGCAAGGATGATCTTGGAGACCTTCTGTGGGCTGTAGAGCATCTCTCCTCCTGGCCGTGCCAAACAGAGAAAGCGTGCTTTCAGCAGGCCGATGGTTCTTTCCACAATGCTTCTGGTCTTGCGATGCGCTGCATTGTAGCGTTCATGGGCAGAGGTCCGTGGGTTCCTGACCGGAGTCATGACCCACGTTCTCTGCCCATATCCCTTGTCCGCTGTAGAAAAAACACAAGGAGAGAGACAGCAATTAGTACTAGTACATGTTTTTTTGGGGGGGTTTTGTTAAATTTGGCTTACTAGGCCACATATTTGCTAAATACATTGACATGGTTAATTTATTACCCAGTAGCCAGCCAGCTGGCATTTCGTTGTTATCAAACTTCCGGCACAGGACTGTCCGCTGCAAGACGTAAGAATCGTGGCATGAGCCGGGGAACCCCGATCTCACCGCCCGCAGCCTCATGTCTGGGTCACAGACAACCATTATATTGAGCGAATGGAAATGCTTCCGGTTTCTGTAAGACAGCTCCTGTGCACGGGGAGGGCGGAAAGGGATATGTGTACCATCAACGCACCCTAGCACATTCGGGATCCCTCCCATCAGATAGAAAGCATGTTTTATTTTGGCAACCTCTTCCTCATCCTCAGGAAACTTGATGTAAATTGGGATTAAATCACAAATCGCCAGAACTACCTGGATTAGTATGCGGCTCATAGTAGCCTGGCTTATCCCGCTGAGGAGGGCGGAGGTTGCCTGGAAGGTCCCTCGTGCCAAAATATTAAGAGTGGCATACAGGCGTACTATGCCTGGAATGGATTGAGTGCGTTTGGTGGATGGCTCGATTTTGTGCTTAATCTGATCATATAGGGACTGTAGTGCAGCACGATTCAGACGGAAGCGGCTCCTGATCTGCTCGTCACTTAAGTCCCATACTGAAAGGCGGATTGCAAAGGAGCGGGGTGCCCTAAGCCTCACAACACCCCGCTCCCTTTCCTCCTGCTCTTTCAGCATACACATACATCCATCCACCCAGACACCATACATCACCCTCTTATCCATCACACACACTCAAGATATATACAAAATAAACAAAAAAAAAAAAAAACACAAACACACCACACACACACAAACAATCACACTCCACACACACCCGCTACAATGCAGCTCACCACAAAACCAGAACTATAGTGGTCCAAACCACCAGCCTGCTGAAAACCAGCTTTCTAAGTTAGGCACAACCAAGAGGGGAGTTGCTGCACAGCCCACAAAAGGCCCCAAAATCAAGCCTCACTTGCTGTATGCTACACAATATTTGCAGATGCCACCAAAAACAAGCTCCTAAAGAAACAGCACTGATGTCAGAAATCACCCAACAAGCCACAGAGAGTGAGGACAGAAACCAGACAGAGGCTCAAATGAGCTAAGGGAAGCAAGCGAGCACCGCACCACACCACAGCCTTTGCCACAGTGTAAGAATACCAGAAGCTTGAAAATTCCTTCCATTTACACTTCTCTTTCAAAACGTACAGGTCCGCTTTGCCGCCTTTTGCGTCGCTCTGCTATTTCCGGGCGCCAATTAGCCGACCCAGGTGTGCGTAAAATGGAGTGCGCACGCGCACGCTAGTAGCGCTACTAGCGTACGTGAGCCGAAACTTGCGTGAAATAACGGACATGGCCCAAAAATCAGTGGTGGCCCAATGAAAGGTAAGCTGCTGTTTATTTAAATAGCCGTTAGGCTAGCCACATGTCACAAGGGGTTGAGATACATCAGTCCATTGTTGTATTTTGGTGTGTGTTGTTTGGTTAATGAGGTCTGTAATGAGTTAATTGGCTAACACACATGCTTCAGTCAGTGCAGTGGAGGTGTGGCTAGAAGGAACTGGGCTGTATGTGTGAATCAATTAAGTGGCCTGCTTTTTGATTGGCTGTTATAGCACATAAAACCTGCCCAACCCTAACAGATTGCGATGCCATTCTGTAGTCTGCATGCGTGCTTGTTGGGTGTGTATTTGTGTGTGTGTGCAGCTACAGGATGGAGCCAAATTCAGGACATCTGCCGGCCACAGCAGGCCCAAGTAGGAGTTTGGTGGGTGCTGTGCGCAGACCTCCCTTACGGAAAAGGGCCCAGCCTGAAGGTGGGGCAGCACCCCAGGCTAAGCGCCCAGGTGCCAAGAGGGAGCCTGAATTTAATTTGGCGGAGAATAATCATCTTGTGCGCCTTACACTTGCTAAATGGGAGCTGATATTTGGCTCCCAAAGCAAGTCCATAGGCAAACAAGAAAGAAGCAAACTGTGGGATGCCATTGGTGTGGAGCTTAGTAGCACTGCTCAACACCCACGTAGTGGCCCATCCTGCAGGAAACGCTTCTACACTTTGAGAGGGGCCCTTATGAAAAAGATGAATCACGATCTTGATGTGGACAGTGGGACCATCCAGGCTCCAAAGAGTACAGGCCGTAGGAGGAGATGCTGAAGGCCAAAATCCCACTGGCTCGGCTGCAGGGTGTGGATCCTGGGGAGTGGGGATGACACCACAGGTTGGACTGAAGGTACATATTTTCTGCCTTTTTTCAAAAGCTACTGTTAATGTATGTGATTAGCATTTTTTCATTCTGACCAACTAACAGTAGGACCTGTGAAGTAGTACATTAGAGCTCACACATTTTTTACTTTTCTGTCTGTTGCTTTCTGCATAGGTGCACATGCTGCTGTCCGGGATGTGCCTCAGGACACCCAAACTCCTGCCCTTCCAGCAACCTCAAGGCTACCCCAGTCTGCCATTGAAGGTATTTACCCCTAATTTTGGTGCTGGTTGTTTGGGGAACAAATGGGTGTGGGAGCAGCTCAAACAATCGAGTGTTGCACTGTTGAGTATTAATAATATGGGCCTGCGGCCTAATTTAACGCCCACTGTAACACTCACAGCAACTAACTAACAAGGCCCTAACATGTGTAGATATGTTTGAAGCCAGAGATGTGTGGCCATATATCGGCATATAAATGTGGAAGCCACACTGGCCTTGATTAGTGAATATTAGTGAAAGAGCTGCTCACACACACCTTAATGCATGTAGTATTTTTGCACGCACATTAACTATGGCTCAATGTTTGCTTGATTTTTGCATAGCTCCCATGCCATTGGCCCCAGCATCTCCTCCGGATCCAAGCTACTCTTTGGATGTCGGTAAGTGCATGTGTCCACCTTGCTTTATCCACTTTTACACAAGTGCATGTGTCTCATTCCTCTTTTTTCTTGGTAGGCCAAGTGACTGGTTCATCTTTGGACCCCACTTCCGATGTTGCAGGTCAACAGGACCCTGTTGGTGTGTATAGCAATACATAATGTATCCTTTATGCTGTTTATGTTACACTGGTTCAATTTGGTTAGTCTACTAATCTACATGTTTGCTTTGTCAACTTGAAGATGCCTCTTGGGAGTGCTTGTTGCCTCCCCAGGGTCAGTCTAATAGTTATTGGAGTGATAGCAATGTATTTTGGAGGACATATTTTTGGCCAAACATTACCCGTAGTAGTTTGAGGAATATTTAGAGCCATTACTGTTTTTTAGTTGACCCGAATATCGGAAGTGGCTGTCCAGAAAGGGCCCCTCAAGTTCAGGCTGCCAGAGATGAGGGTAAGTTGTTTTGCCTTGCTCTAGTCTTTATTTTGGCTCTACTTTTGTTGCACTTGCTTCTGGCAACTTGTGTGTCCACATGTATTTTCAAGGTCCAAGCTCGAGTGAGGGCCCTACTCCAGACATCTGGGAGATTGCGGGTATGTGTAATTTTAGCAATGTGTCTGCTCTTCTTTGCCAAAATTATTGCCTCTTAGTCCTGTAACATACATGTTAACAATCTGAGTTTAACAGATACCTTTGGTCTAGTGTGTAATTTTGCACTTTGTTGAGGTATGGCCTCGATAGCCTAGCCAGGTTACATTTGAGTTTGGGCCACTGACCTACTAACCTTACTTTCCTGTTTAGCATATGCCAACTTGCCGGACATTTCGGATGTGGAATTGCCACTCTCTGGCAGCGATACCTCGAGCCTACCTGTGCCGGAGGACACGCAGGTAACATGGCTGATGTCGACGACCTATAACCACATTGGCATGTTCGTGGGTAGTGGATGAAGCAACATGTCACATTTCCTTTCTTTGTTGTTTTTGCAGGAGGCGGAACCAGAACCCCAAGCTGGGACCTCTTCCCAAGTCCCATGTGGCCAAGCTTCCGAGGCTCAGACAAGGGTAAGTTGTATAGTGACTGTTTTGGATAATTATTTTGAGGGGCATACCTGCATTGGTTTGGTTTGACTAAAATGTTGTTTTCTATTTTGTTAGGCTCCAACCACAGCAAGAGGAGGTGTGGCACCAACCAGTGCTGATTTTTATGAGCTAGGGGTCCGGATGCTGGAGGACTACAGTCGCCAACAGCCGCGTGATGGAACTAATGAGCGCATTGCGGCGTTGGAACAGCAGGTGCTGATGTGTCAGCAACAACATGAGGCCCAGCAGCGCCAGATCGACCTATTGATGCACAATCTGCATCAAAACCAGCAACTTGGTCGGCTGGCCAATGCAATTGACGATTCCATACACCAGCAGCAGCAAGCGATCCAGCGGCAGGACCAAACGTTGTTGTTGATACAACAGCTCATACAACAGCAGTCTATATTTTTTACTGCACTGTTGTCCCCCAACACCGCCCCTAGCAATGACTCCCAACCTCCCCGGCCACCCAGCCAAGAATATTAATTTTGTTTGTTTTGGTTTGTGTAAATATATTTGCTTAACCCACCTCTAAATTGTGTTTTTCCTAAGACCTAGCTAATAACACAGTCAGGGATGAGTATCTTGATCTAGATATGTCAATGTATTTGTCAATTTAGGCCACACATTTGAGACCCTAGCTTACTATGGTTAACACATGAAATGGCTCCAAAGGTATGGCTAAATTGACACACAAATGGCTTTTGAGACAGTTAAACTATGCTTTGCAAGGCACCACACTGTAATGATGATCATAAAAATTTTTAATTAAAAAACGGGGCCAACAGGGCCAACATGGCCCAACAAAGGGCTTCAACAGGCCAGCCTTCCCCCCACCCTAACGACGCCGCCGGCGCCTCTTCTTGGCCAGCAGCATCAGCTTCAGGAGCCTGATCTCCCGCCACAGTCTGCGATGCTGGTTTTCACAAGCTGTAGAGATGTAGAAACAACAATTTATTAATAAATTGAATGTGACCTCAACAGACACAGATGTAGCAATGTAATGTCAGTGTGTCCAATTAGGTGACACTCACATTAACATTGTTGACCACTGTGCGCTTATTGGTTAACATGATATGAGTACTATTGACTGGCAGGAATGTGAACAACACATCCCAAGCATACATTTACTCTTAAAGTGTACCAACACCCACCGGTGATCGGCACCGGAATCTATCAGATTCCCGGCCCGATCACCTCCCTCCCCGCGGGACATCCGAGATCGGGATGTCCCTCGGGGTGAAACCCCCCCAACACCCCTAAATCCCCACCTCAGTTTCGTTTGGGCACGGCCGCCGGGCCCTCCCTGCCGCCCCTCTAGACGTGTGTGTGCCTGCGCCGGCCATCTGTGAATGTGTGTAACAAGGGACGCGCGGGAGGCGGAGAAGGAGCCACTTTGCCGCGGCTTGTACGTTTGCTGGAGTAAAAGTGAGTTCAGGGGGTTGTCACACAGCGGTGACGATCAGGGGTGCCCCACCGTAGTGGACCAAGACCCAGGAAAGTCAAATTCCTGGTTGTTGTTCCACTTTAACTCTGGGGAAGCAAAGAAGGTATAAGTACCATTGTGTCCATTTTTGTGTTTAGTCACAGCCAAACCTCAGGGCCGAAGTCCTAACGAGTACACGAGTTTGCCCTATAATGTTAGAGGTCCAGACCTAATACGGCCCATTTGGTTGTGTCTAAGGCAAAAATAGTCTCAATGTGGCCAAATGAAGAATGTGAGGCAACAATCAAGCATGCAAACAGGCATGTTGGATTATTGTACAAACACATTGAATCTAGATGTGTGTGAAATTAACACATAGGTACATTTTAAATGTCTGCAGATGTGAATAGAAGACATAGGTTTCACAAGTCTTTAGGCATATGAAGTGGGATGTACTCACCATCGCAGCTGTGGCGGGGGCCCATGCTGCTGGCCGTCCCTGGAGCTGGGGTGGGGAGGAGGTTCTCTGGCTCCGTCTGCGTAGCAACATCTGTCAACAGAAAGCAAAAGACAAAAACACAATTAGTGGGCCAATGACACCTGACTATTTGACATCCATCTGGTTATTGAGTCTGAAAAATCAAAGGCTTGCATGGTTACATACAGGTTGTCCAAAATTAGCATATTTCCTGGTCCATGAATTAATGTCAATTAGTTAGGGTTGCAACATGTATCCCTAAAGATAATGTGCAAATAACATAGACAGTGCTATGTAAAGGACTCATTAGCAGTTGATTGGCTAATGTTACTAGTGGGCCACATGTTTGAGCGGGAACAACTTAACCCAAGAAAAGAAATGAGAACAACCATCATGGTGTGGGCAGAAACATAGGGGTGGTTGCTAGTTGGCTAGCACTGTAGTGGGGTTTGTGAGGTTAAGGTACCTTATCAAACCAGCTGTGACAATGGACCAGGAAACATGTGTCTGTTAAAAGTGGGCCAATACACAGGATTGCATCAAATCTGGGTTTGGGTCCGCTTTGGCAGAGCACCACAATTTGAGTGAGACAACGTACTCCGCGGCCGCTGCCTTCCACACATCACTCCTCCAGTGTGTGCGCACGCGCAGCCCATTAGGAAACAGAGCGCAGGCGCACACACATCTAGAGTGTCACACAGGAGGCTGGGACGGTGGCTTTGGCAACCCCCAAAGAGGTAAGGAGTTTGTGGGGTATTTTTTGGGGGGGGGGCCCTGGGTGAGTGATGTGATTTTTCAGGGAACCTTCGAGAATCCAAGCACTATCAATGTTTGTGGGTCCACTTTAATGAATGTCATAACATAGGGAATGTGATGGATAACAACAAACACTTACCACGACTATGCCCGTGGAGAATGCTTCGCCAAAAGGCCATGGAGGTGCCGCCTATATGATGCCCTGCAAATTAGAGAGGAATGGCAAGGGCTAAGTACAAATTGCAAGATGAAACCTGTCACAGACTAACAATTAAAAAAAGGACACTCACCAGGGGATGAACCGCAACTTGAAGCCCAGGGAGGGCTCTGAGGAGGAGGCGGGGAGCCTCGGCTCCTCACACTCTGGTCAGAAGATCCACCAGGCAAAGGGCCACCCTCCTCCCTCTCACTCCCTGCTCCTTCAGGGAGTGTGGGCGAGTCCATTTCTACCACCCCACTTGGACTCCCCACTTGAGAGTGGCCCCTTGCCTGGTGAGAGTCCTCAGACTCAGAGTGTGAGGAGCTGAGGCTTGATCCTGCCAGCCCCCCAGCAGCACACTCCTCTGGGGCGTCATCCCCTTCCTCCCCTGGGTCCTCTAAATAGGACCCGCGGGAGGGACCCTCCCCCGATGACTCCCCCGAGTCCGCCTGCCTGGTTCGGGGGAGGAATCCCTTCCCACGTTTCCCCAGGGGAGGACGCTTATCTGAGTGGAGGGGGTGAAAGAAAATAATTAATATAAAGAGCACAAATGGACACAGCTTAGCAGATGATTCTGCAAAAAGTCTAAACAGAGCATAAGCTTTAACTTACCTGATGCGTAGGCATCATATAGGCGGTACACGCCTTCAGGGTCCCGGCGCTTGAAATCTGACCACTTCTGTTGAATGGCTCTGATGGACAGCTCGGTGTGGAAGCGCCGGGACACTGTGGCCTTCACCTCCATGGCAATGCGTTTTTTTCCTCCACGGGCATAGTCGTATTCGGCCACGCAGAAGTCCTATGAAAAATGATAAACCAAACAAAAATCAATACATGACATCAGAACAATGGCATCAACAGTTATACAGAGACCAGATCAAAGTGGACCCACACCCAGGATTATCACTATTCTGGGTTTGTGTGCACTTTGGTGGGCCACACCAATTGTGGGTGGTCCGCTGTCTGCAACCCCCTTGGAAGGCCACAAATACACCACTGAGGACGCTCCCACCTGACTGCGCCAGCCAAGCACAGCGCTCCGCGCCGCTGTGGTATGCGCATACCAGGCCGTTGGGACGTGCATACCAGCTCAGCTGGGTCTGCACGGCAAAGTACGCATGTGGCGTTTGACTCTAACAGGGAGTGCGCCTGCACACAAAATTAAAATATGTCTGGCGCAGGGGTACACCCTGCTAGAGGTAAGCGCAATAGGCATCCGCAGCTCACGCATGCACAGATGGGACGGGGCTGAGGTAATTTTTAGGGCCCTCCAGGGGGGGGCATCCCAGCAGGACATCCAGAATGGGGATGCCCCACGGGGAGTGATCCAATTTTGGCAGAAAACAAAGAAATTTCTGGGCCAATCCCCCCTGTGTGTTCTGCAACTTTAAAGCTACAAATACACAAACCAAATACTCACTTTGACCACCTGGCCATTAACGCGGCTATCCACCCGGTTGCGCCTTTTCTTTGGAGGCCCAGGAGGGGAAGGGGTGCGAGGGGTGCTAGTTGGGGAAGGTGAGGTAGGTGGGGGAGGTGGGGGAGGGGTGGTGGGGTCAGAGTCGGAGGAGGAGCTGGGGAGGCGCATAACTCGCCGTCTGGGCAGCATTGTGGAAACGCTAAGGAGGAAACAGGAACCGGAAATGACCAAAGCGACATTGGAAAAAAGTTAAAAAAAAAAAAAACGCTCCGCGCAACAGCAACAAGCTATTCTCAGCTATGTGCAAGCTAAGTGGCGGAAAAACTAAAATGACGCTTGAAAACAAGCTATTGGCATAAGCGCAAGACATTTTTACCTTAAGGTGGCGTTGAAACGCAAAGGAGGATACCGGAACCGGATCTGACGCTAGCAACTGTGATTCCAAATTCAAAAACAAACATGCGCGCAACAGGGACAAGCTAATATCAGCTATGTGCAAGCTAAGTGGCGGCCAAAAATTAAAATGACGCTGGAAAACAAGCTATTGGCATAAGCGCTAGACATTTTTACCTTAAGGTGGCGTTGAAACGCAAAGGAGGATACCGGAACCGGATATGACGCAAGCAACTGTGCTTCAAATTTAAAAAAAAAAGATGCGCGCAACAGGGACAAGCTAATATCAGCTATGTGCAAGCTAAGTGGCGGCAAAACATTAAAATGACGCTTGATAACAAGCTAGGGCCCAAGGCGCCACAAATTATTAGCTTGATTTAGCAGGGGGTTCTACATACTGTAATGCATAGGTCCTTATAAAGCATACACCGTTGTGCTTAAATATACAAATCTTATTCCTTCCCAAAGTCATCACACAATCAAACTAGACAACTACATGAAAATGTGGCACAAATGAGAATGCATTACGGGTTGTTATGAGCTGGTACGACTGAATGTTAATCCTGCAATATGTGGCCAGGCACGCTCACAACTACAGTGTATTCATTAACAACGACTGGGGTCGCGGGAATTGAATTCCTTGCAAATGGCAGAAGGGCACATGTATGAACAGCACAGCGCCGCACAACGCAGCGCAGCGAGGCACAGCGACGCTCGCGCCGCCACATAGCGAATTAAAACAGCGACTGCACAAACACTGACCAACACAGATTCATCAAGGATAGGGCTGCCGAATAGCTTGGGTGCTGACAATTTCGAAGAGCGAACGTGACCGCCCAACCTGACAGGCTACAAAATAGCTTTACAAGCCCCGTTTGTGTGGAAAACAAGCGATTTTGATGCCAATGTGTTTGGGTGGAGGAGATGCAATTCCCATGTCACTCACAACATTACATTGTGAAAAATAATAAAAACTTCAAATACATATAAATAACCAGCCAGATTCATAAAACATATCAATATAAACATGTGTTGAATTTTGTACCAAAGAAAAAAACCCAAAAACCACTAAAAACAATCATTGCAGCGTCTGCCATTGAAATGTATGGGAGAGCGGCAGGTAGCGCCAGGTAATACGTGTCGCTGTGAAGGAATTTGCAGCGGCGCTGTTCGGGCCTGCCGGCTTCATGATGAATGCCGCGCTAGACGTCGCTCTCGCCGGCGCTAGCCTCATTTAGCTTGATAAATGCGTCATTGTGACCGCCGCCGGGCGTACTTGAGTCGGTAGTCGCCGTTAGCTGCCGCTACCTGGCGCTCCTCAGACACTACTTGGCGCTATCGCTTGATGAATAAGGGCCAAAATGAATACCGCCCAAACGTGGAGATAAGAGACAGGAGACCGCAGCTACCCCGCGTGCTCCGCCGTCAGACACACGGCTTCTGATTGGGGTGCTCAGTCAGCTGAGAGTTGCTCCTTTGTACTCGAGCGCGCGGGCCACGCAGCGCGCCGCTCCCTCCCGTCACTGGAAACAGGTGATGGGAGCTGTCCACACACCCCCAGGTGGGGAGGGGAGAGGAAGCATAACCGCAATTGCGGGGCCCACTCGCCAAGGAGTCCAAACGGAGCCAGCCCCCATACCATAAAGCAAGCCTTTTCTCACTCTGTATATATAATTTTGGTTAATTTCACAGTATATTTTTTGGTATTAGATTGCACATAGATTTATAGTACATACAGTAGTTATAGTATAGTATACAGATTTTTTCTAATAGATTTTTTCTAGTATTTTTTGTATTAGCGCACTTGATCCTGACTTTGACCATTTCAGGTTCATAGATTTAGTACATAAATTACATTTTACCGCCCTCACCTGGTATTATAAATTATGAATTTTGTATGTATTAATTGTAATTTTTAATCATAAATTAGTGTCATATATATGGACACAGTCTAATATTAAAAAACTTTCCCATAGTAGCGTGGGTGGTTATAACCACATCAAATAGGATAAATCAGGAGACCATGTGTTTTAATTTTGTCTTGTCTTTTGTATGTTTTAATTTTATATGCCATTAATAAATTATACCATTTATTCTTATATATTTGCTGGTGTGCCCAACTTTATGAATTCCACCTTTTTCTTTTTTTGGTTCAATAAATGCATGTTGTGGAATTCAGGGAGCACCCAAGCTAGACTTGATTGAGGTTTAATATTGTTGTAGTGCCCCTTACCAGTATCTTCGATCAGTTTGTCGTGGACAATCGGCATTTTCAGTTTGTGGCTCTTCAGTTTGGCCTTACCTCGGCTCCAAGGGTTTTTACCAAGGTGTTGGCAGGAGTGATGGCCATACGCCAGGGGTATCTGCATCGTGCCCTATCTGGACGATCTTCTCATCATGGAGTCTTCTGGCACAGCTGGATACCAGGACAGTGGTGTCCACTCTGGAGAGTTTCGGTTGGGTAATCAACTATCCCAAGTCCTGCCTCACTCCCTCCAGGGTGGTGGAGTTCCTGGGAATGTCGCTGGATACTTCTCAGGCCAGGGTGTTTCTCCCCCAAGCCAAGGTTCTTCTGATTCAGGATTTGACTCAGCGTCTTCTATCCATTCCCCGTCCGTCCATCCGGCTAGGGATGTGACTCGTGGGATTGATGGTGGCGTAGTTCGAGGCGGTTCCCTTTGCCCAGTTTCACACAAGGACGCTCCAGCTCCATCTCTTGGCGGCCTGGGACAGGTCCCCGTTGTCATTGGATCAGTCCTTTCTGATGTCCCCCCGGGTGCGGTGTTCCCTTGGTGGTGGCTGAAACCAAGCAATCTGACGAGGGGCAGGTCCTTTCTGACCCCTCGTTGGGAGACGGTCACCACGGATGCCAGCCTGTCAGGTTGGGGGGGATTTTGGAAGGATCTTCAGTTTCAGGGACTGTGGGGGCCTCTGGAGGCTCACAATCCCATCAATGTTCTGGAGTTGAGAGCCATCAGGCTGGTTCTGGCTCACTTGACTCATCAGTTGCGGGGCCTACCGGTTCAAGTTCGGTCGGACAATCGGACGGTGGTCGCCTACATCAATCACCAGGGAGGGACTCGCAGCAGGCGTGCCCTCAGGGAAGTGTCCTTGATCCTTGCCTGGGCAGAGAGCAATGTCGGCGGTGTACATTCTGGGAGTGGAGAACACGGAGGCGGACTTCCTGAGCAGGGGGTCGTCTCGCCGGGGGGAATGGTCGCTCAGCCCCAAGGTCTTTTGGTCGCTTTGCCACCGGTGGGGGACTCCGGAGGTGGACCTCTTTGCCTCTTGTCACAATCACAAGCTTCTGGCATTTGTGTCTCTCTCAAGGGATCCGCTGGCTCTGGCAGCGGATGCCATGTCTCTGAACTGGAGGGATCTGGGGTTTCTGTACCTGCTCCCTCCGTTTCCCATGGTGGGCAGAGTGGTGCGCAAGCTGGCCCTAGAGGGCACGTCAGCAATCCTGGTGGCTCCAAGGTGGCCAAGACAGGTTTGGTTCACAGACGTGGTAAGGTTGGCAGAGGATCAGTTAGACCTGCCCCTTCTGCCAGATCTGCTCACTCAGGGTCCACTACTACTCTACCCCAATTTACTAACGCCGGCTTTGACGGCGTGGTTGCTGAAACCTCAATCTTGAGGGAGGAAGGTCTTTCTGATGCTGCCATTCAGACTCTGGTTAGGGCTAGAAAGCAATCTTCCTCTGCCATCTATTATAGGACTTGAAGGTCTTATATTGATTGGTGTGAGGTCAGGGCCTTGCCTTGCAGGGCATTTTCTATCCCTAGGGTTTTGGAATTTCTGCAACATGGTCTGGACCAAGTTTTGCAGCTTAGTATGCTGAAGGGGCAGGCTTCTGCCCTGGCGGTTTTCTTTCAAAAGTCTTTTGCTCTTCATCCTCTGGTTAAGACCTTTTTCCAGGGGGTTACGCATGTGCGGCCTCCTAGGAAGCCTTTGATCCCAGTTTTGGATTTGAATTTGGTTTTGTCTGGCTTGCAGGGTCCTCCTTTTGAACCTTTGCAGGATATTGCACTTTCTACGCTTACTCAGAAGGTTGTTTTTCTGGTTGCCATCACTTCCGTTCGACGTGTTTCGGAGTTGGCAGCCTTGTCTATTAAGGCTCCTTACTTTGAGAGGCATCAGGACAAGGTTGTTTTCCGCTTCAAACCAGATTTCCTTCCTAAGGTGGTCTCTGCTTTTCATTTGAATTAAGATATTGTTCTTCCCTCCTTGTGTCCTAAGCCCAGCAATGACAAGGAGAGGGTTTTGCATTCTTTGGATGTGGTTCGCTGTGTGAAGTACTATTTGGTGGCTACTTCTCCTTTTCGTAGGACTGACGTCCTTTTTGTGGTGCCCTCTGGGCCTAGGAAAGGTTTGGCTCCCGCCAAGTCTTCCATTAGTAACTGAATTCGCCAGGCCATTGTTGGGGCCTATTCTGCTAAGGGGAAGATTCCCCCTTTTCGTGTTACTGCTCATTCTACTCGTGCTGTTGGGGCGTCCTGGGCCTTCCAGCACCAGGCTTCTGTTGAGCAGGTTTGTAAGGCTGCTACTTGGTCTTCGGTTCACACTTTTTCCAAGTTTCACAAGGTTGATGTTCGGGCCTCAGCGGATGCTGTTTTTGGCCGCAAAGTTCTGCAAGCTGCAGTGGTTTAGTTTGTGCCTTGTTTTTTTGGATCCCCGCCTTTTATGGACACTGCTATTGGATGTCCCAAGTGTAAGTGTATGACATACTTAGAATAATACCACTTTGTGAATACTCACCTGTAAAATGGGTAATATAAGTATGTCACACACCCCGCTTCACCCTGCCCTTTTGTATTCTGGATCCTTTATATGGTGAACCTTTGTTAGTTTTTATTGGCTTTCCTGGTCCCTTGATCTTACTGCTATCTTTAATACTGGGGAATGAGTGGGAGGTCCCAGGTATTTATGGGTTGGGAGGGTCTGACCTTTTTTTGTTATCATCTCTGCAAGATCGCCATCTACAGGTCAGTATACCCCAAGTGTAATGAATGTCTTGAAGCGGGGTGTGTGACATACTTATAATACCCATTTTACAAGTGAGTATTCACAAAATGGTATTTTTTCAGAGCCTGAGTTTTAACATGAAATGTCTTGTTTGTCATTTTGTAAGTATATTCTCAATATGTTTTGAAAATCTGTGCAAAATCTTAACAAAACTATTTTTTACAATTTGTAGTGTTTTTTTGAAATTATAAATGTAAGTTTGTCAACAAAATCTTATTGCGTATGAAATCTCCACTTCTCCCAGTTACAGTGGTACCACATGTATTGGTAGACACCCTTTCCTGCCCAAGATACTCCCCCAAACTGAAATAAAGCTTTAGAAGATTTTCAGATAAATGCTGTGCGCTATGCCCACCTTGCAGTTTTTCAAGAAACGCAACCCTTTGAAATACCCCCCCCCCCCACAAACATATATTCTCTGGAATTACACACCGCAAGCTTTCTAGGCGTACCAGGATTGTTAATGTGGGCAAAGTTTTCTGGGGTAATCCTTCAATGAATTCTTTGGTTGCACAGAGTTTCCTTAAAAAAGAATGAAAAAGCAGAATCAAAGCCACATTTCCTTAAAAAAAAACTATATACAAACAAGAAAAAAAGTTCTCAAAAAGCAAGGTCCCCAAAACAGAACAATACCCAACATGCATAGGTACTGTCAAGGGAAGAGTTGCGAAATACGCCAAAGTAAAGCATGTGTGTAAGGGTAATTTTACTCAAAAATTTCAGCTCTGCAGACAAAGTCCGCACCTTGCACTTTTTCTACCAAAACAACCCTTTACATTTGGAATGCCCCCCACAAACCATATATTCCCTGAAAGTACACATGTTAAACTTTCTAGGCATATCCAGCTTGTTGTAGTGGGCTCATCTTTCTGGAAGTAATCCCTCAAAGAATTCTTTGGTTGCACAGGGTTTCCCTAAAAATTTATAAAAGAGCTGAATAAAAAACAGGTTTTTGTAAATTATCAATATGCAAGCAAGAAAAAAAAAAGCTAAATCTGAAAGCGCAAGGTCCTCCGAACAGAACAATACCCAACATGAATAGCTACTTTTAACCCTTTTAGTTGCCAGCCTACTTGAAATGTTGTCACCCTCTATTGACGGGTCATTTTTTTACCATTTTGCGCTGTTTGTGGTTTTTCCAGGAAAATAATTTATATTTTTTTTTTGTGGCAGAGTTTAGACTTTAACATGAAATGTCTTGTTTGTGACTTTTCTACCATTTATTCAAATATTTTTGAGTAAAAAAACAAAAAAAACTAAAAAAATATTTTTGAAAATGTTATTTTTAGAAAGTTGTCCCCTTTAAAATATTTGTTTTATTAAAGAAAACTATATTGCATGTGATAGGCCCATTTCTCCCGATTACAACAGTATCAGATCCTGGACCACTGTGCCCCTCGCCAATCACTCTTGCTTCTTCTCTCCGGTTGCTGATGGAATCCTTTTATACCTGCTGGGTGACAGAACATAAGAGGTTAATTAAAAAAAAATTAAAATTCCCCAAAAAAATAAACAGCCCGGGATCAGCTATGCAGGTTTTGTAGAACAGGGTACAGGGGCCAGCTTTGGCCAATGACAGCTGGCAGTGACAGATGCCGGTGGTGATCGGAGCAGGGTGTGTGGGGGCATGGGGGCATGAGATTAGAGCCTTCTCACCTCTCACCTGCTCTGCATCAGTACTACCGTACTAAGGAGAAGGATAACGTCAAGTCGTGACTATGGGCAGCAGCCGTTAGAAGCGGTGGGGGGGACCGTCCTCACCTAAAGCCTGCAGATTGGGTGAGGAGGTGAGTAAATGTCCTTTTTTTCACAGCCACAAGTGTCAGTGGCGGCGAGAGTGGGAGGACCTGTTTCGGGTCCCCTTCTGAAGCCTGGACACCCCGGGGTGGGGATCAGATGCCCCCCAGAGGAAGAGGAGACACTCAGCTTTCGATCCAGGCCGGAGGTTTTTTTTTTTTTTTTTTTTTTGTATTTTGACTAGAGATGAGCGAACTTTTGAAAAATTCGATTCGACTGATTCGCCGAATTTTCCGACAAAAATCGTTTCGACCCGAATAAATTCGCGACAAATCGCTATTAAAAACGGCTATTTCTGAGCCTCAATAGGGTTGTAAACCATTCTGCCTTGCTGTAACACGCACAGGATGCGTGCTGGGTTAGTTAAATAATACTTTGAATAAATATCACATGCAGATCAGAGGCATCGCTAATAGAATCGCAGAGCGGCACAATTGAATTCAAGAGAGTTGAAGTGGCATCACTATGAGGGGCAGGAGCCCAAACATTGCTTTAAAGAGACACTGGAGTTGGCAGCAGCAGGAGCCCAAAAATTGGATGAATCACACCCTGGAGTTGGCAGCAGCAGCAGGAGCCCAAACATTACTTTAAAGAGACCCTGGGGTTGGCTTCAGGAGCCCAAAAATTGGATGAATCACACCCTGGAGTTGGCAGCAGCAGCAGCAGGAGCCCAAATATTACTTTAAAGAGACCCTGGGGTTGGCTTCAGGAGCCCAAAAATTGGATGAATCACACCCTGGAGTTGGCAGCAGCAGCAGCAGGAGCCCAAACATTACTTCAAAGAGACCCTGGGGTTGGCTTCAGGAGCCCAAAAATTGGATGAATCACACCCTGGAGTTGGCAGCAGCAGCAGCAGCCCAAATATTACTTTAAAGAGACACTGGGGTTGGCTTCAGGAGCCCAAAAATTGGATGAATCACACCCTGGAGTTGGCAGAAGTTGGCAGCAGCAGCAGGAGCCCAAACATTACTTTAAAGAGACACTGGGGTTGGCTTCAGGAGCCCAAAAATTGGATGAATCACACCCTGGAGTTGGCAGGAGTTGACAGCAGCAGGAGCCCAAATATTACTTTAAAGAGACCCTGGGGTTGGCTTCAGGAGCCCAAAAATTGGATGAATCACACCCTGGAGTTGGCAGCAGCAGGAGCCCAAATATTACTTTAAAGAGACCCTGGGGTTGGCTTCAGGAGCCCAAAAATTGGACGATTCCCACCCTGGAGTTGGCAGCAGCAGCAGCAGGAGCCCAAATATACACTGGAGTTGGCTTCAGGAGCCCAAAAATTGGATGAATCACACCCTGGAGTTGGCAGCAGCAGCAGCAGGAGCCCAAACATTACTTTAAAGAGACACTGGGGTTGGCTTCAGGAGCCCAAAAATTGGATGAATCACACCCTGGAGTTGGCAGCAGCAGGAGCCCAAATATTACTTTAAAGAGACCCTGGGGTTGGCTTCAGGAGCCCAAAAATTGGATGATTCCCACCCTGGAGTTGGCAGCAGCAGCAGCAGGAGCCCAAATATACACTGGAGTTGGCTTCAGGAGCCCAAAAATTGGAGGAATCACACCCTGGAGTTGGCAGCAGCAGCAGCAGGAGCCCAAACATTACTTTAAAGAGACACTGGGGTTGGCTTCAGAAGCCCAAAAATTGGATGAATCACACCCTGGAGTTGGCAGCAGCAGGAGCCCAAATATTACTTTAAAGAGACCCTGGGGTTGGCTTCAGGAGCCCAAAAATTGGATGATTCACACCCTGGAGTTGGCAGCAGCAGCAGGAGCCCAAATATACACTGGAGTTGGCTTCAGGAGCCCAAAAATTGGATGAATCACACCCTGGAGTTGGCAGCAGCAGGAGCCCAAATATTACTTTAAAGAGACCCTGGGGTTGGCTTCAGGAGCCCAAAAATTGGATGAATCACACCCTGGAGTTGGCAGCAGCAGCAGGAGCCCAAATATTACTTTAAAGAGACCCTGGGGTTGGCTTCAGGAGCCCAAAAATTGGATGAATCACACCCTGGAGTTGGCAGGAGTTGGCAGCAGCAGGAGCCCAAATATTACTTTAAAGAGACCCTGGGGTTGGCTTCAGGAGCCCAAAAATTGGATGAATCACACCCTGGAGTTGGCAGGAGTTGGCAGCAGCAGCAACAGGAGCCCAAACATTACTTTAAAGAGACACTGGGGTTGGCTTCAGGAGCCCAAAAATTGGATGATTCACACCCTGGAGTTGGCAGAAGTTGGCAGTAGCAGCAGCAGGAGCCCAAATATTACTTTAAAGAGACCCTGGGGTTGGCTTCAGGAGCCCAAAAATTGGATGAATCACACCCTGGAGTTGGCAGCAGCAGCAGCAGCAGGAGCCCAAATATTACTTTAAAGAGACCCTGGGGTTGGCTTCAGGAGCCCAAAAATTGGATGAATCACACCCTGGAGTTGGCAGGAGTTGGCAGCAGCAGGAGCCCAAATATTACTTTAAAGAGACCCTGGGGTTGGCTTCAGGAGCCCAAAAATTGGATGAATCACACCCTGGAGTTGGCAGGAGTTGGCAGCAGCAGCAACAGGAGCCCAAACATTACTTTAAAGAGACACTGGGGTTGGCTTCAGGAGCCCAAAAATTGGATGATTCACACCCTGGAGTTGGCAGCAGCAGCAGCAGGAGCCCAAATATTACTTTAAAGAGACACTGGGGTTGGCTTCAGGAGCCCAAAAATTGGATGATTCACACCCTGGAGTTGGCAGCAGCAGCAGCAGGAGCCCAAATATACACTGGAGTTGGCTTCAGGAGCCCAAAAATTGGATGAATCACACCCTGGAGTTGGCAGCAGCAGCAGCAGGAGCCCAAATATTACTTTAACCCTTTAACCGCCAGCCTACCTTGAGATTTTGTCACCCTTTGTTGCCAGACCATTTTGCACTATTTTGCGCTCCACATGTTCAACTGTGATTTTTGAAGAGATTTCCCAGTATTTCCCTGGACAATTATATATTGTTTTTTTCAGCACAGTCTGGGCTTTAACATGAAGTGTCTTGTTTGTAAGATTGTCAGTGTTTTTTAAATATTTTTATGGAAAATATGTAAAAAAAAACCCAAAAAAACATTTTTTTACAATTTTAGTGTGTTTTCCTAATAAAACATGCAAGTTGTTCCAGAAAATCATATTGTGTGTAAAAGCCCTATTGCTCCCGATTGCAACAGTACCACATATGTATTGGTAGACATCCTTTCCTGCCCACGAGACACGTAAAACTAAAAAGAGCGACTGAGCTAATTTTCAAAGAAAATACACCATTTTGCTCTCCTTGTGGTTTTTCAACCAAAACACCACTTTTCAATTGAAATACCCCCCACAAACCATATGTTCGCTGAAAGTACACACCTCAAGCGTTCTAGGTGTACCAGGCTTGTTGTTGTAGCTGCAGCTTTCTGGGCGCAAGCCTTCCCGAAACTCACTGGTTGTACTGGATTTCCCTAAAAAAATAGCAAAAATGCAGCATTTAGACCAATTTTTCTATAAAAAACATGCGCTAACCAAAAAAAACTAATCAAATCTGAAATGGCAAGGTCTTCTGAACAGAACAATACCCAACATGCATAGCTACCTCCAAGGGTAGGGTTGCCAATTACCCCAAAGCAAAGCGTATGCATAACGGGCATTTCCATTGAAATTTCCTGCTCTGCAGACAAAGTGCGCACCTTGCGCTTTTTCAACAAAAACATCACTTTTCAATAAAAATACCCCCCACAAACCACATGTTCCCTGAAAGTACACACCTCAAGCGTTCTAGGCGTACCAGGCTTGTTGTTGTAGCTGCAGCTTTCTGGGCGCAAGCCTTCCCGAAACTCACTGGTTGTACCGGATTTCCCTAAAAAAATAGCAAAAATGCAGCATTAAGACCAAATTTTTCTATAAAAAACATGCGCTAACCAAAAAAGACGAATCAAATCTGAAATGGCAAGGTCTTCTGAACAGAACAATACCCAACATGCATAGATACCTCCAAGGGTAGGGTTGCCAATTACCCCAAAGCAAAGCGTATGCATAACGGGCATTTCCATTGAAATTTCCTGCTCTGCAGACAAAGTGCGCACCTTGCGCTTTTTCAACAAAAACATCACTTTTCAATAAAAATACCCCCCACAAACCACATGTTCCCTGAAAGTACACACCTCAAGCGTTCTAGGCGTACCAGGCTTGTTGTTGTAGCTGCAGCTTTCTGGGCGCAAGCCTTCCCGAAACTCACTGGTTGTACCGGATTTCCCTAAAAAAATAGCAAAAATGCAGCATTAAGACCAAATTTTTCTATAAAAAACATGCGCTAACCAAAAAAAACTAATCAAATCTGAAATGGCAAGGTCTTCTGAACAGAACAATACCCAACATGCATAGCTACCTCCAAGGGTAGGGTTGCCAATTACCCCAAAGCAAAGCGTATGCATAACGGGCATTTCCATTGAAATTTCCTGCTCTGCCGACAAAGTGCGCACCTTGCGCTTTTTCAACAAAAACATCACTTTTCAATAAAAATACCCCCCACAAACCACATGTTCCCTGAAAGTACACACCTCAAGCGTTCTAGGCGTACCAGGCTTGTTGTTGTAGCTGCAGCTTTCTGGGCGCAAGCCTTCCCGAAACTCACTGGTTGTACCGGATTTCCCTAAAAAAATAGCAAAAATGCAGCATTAAGACCAAATTTTTCTATAAAAAACATGCGCTAACCAAAAAAAACGAATCAAATCTGAAATGGCAAGGTCTTCTGAACAGAACAATACCCAACATGCATAGCTACCTCCAAGGGTAGGGTTGCCAATTACCCCAAAGCAAAGCGTATGCATAACGGGCATTTCCATTGAAATTTCCTGCTCTGCAGACAAAGTGCGCACCTTGCGCTTTTTCAACAAAAACATCACTTTTCAATAAAAATACCCCCCACAAACCACATGTTCCCTGAAAGTACACACCTCAAGCGTTCTAGGCGTACCAGGCTTGTTGTTGTAGCTGCAGCTTTCTGGGCGCAAGCCTTCCCGAAACTCACTGGTTGTACCGGATTTCCCTAAAAAAATAGCAAAAATGCAGCATTAAGACCAAATTTTTCTATAAAAAACATGCGCTAACCAAAAAAAACGAATCAAATCTGAAATGGCAAGGTCTTCTGAACAGAACAATACCCAACATGCATAGCTACCTCCAAGGGTAGGGTTGCCAATTACCCCAAAGCAAAGCGTATGCATAACGGGCATTTCCATTGAAATTTCCTGCTCTGCAGACAAAGTGCGCACCTTGCGCTTTTTCAACAAAAACATCACTTTTCAATAAAAATACCCCCCACAAACCACATGTTCCCTGAAAGTACACACCTCAAGCGTTCTAGGCGTACCAGGCTTGTTGTTGTAGCTGCAGCTTTCTGGGTGCAAGCCTTCCCGAAACTCACTGGTTATACTGGTTGTTGTGGAGGTTGGTCTTCCCCTGGGGAAGAGCGCCGGAACCACCGAACTGGCCAGATTTACATGTTGGTCATGGGACACGGGCGCCCATATGGGCATGCGCTCGGGAGCCCCGTGACCAAACTGAAAAAAAAAACACACATATACACACACACACTCCCTCTCCAAAATCAACATCTATTTTTTTTTTCGTTTTTTTAAATACCTTTTCTTCCGGGGTCTCTTCCTCAGTACTTCAGTCAGTCGCACGTCCCTGACCCAGCAGGTGGGCGGAGTCCGGCGGCCTGCTCTCATGTCCCGCGCCGGCAATGCTCTGTAACCAATGGCTGAGGCGGGGCAGGCAGGGCGAGAAGGCCAATCAAGATGCCGGCCGACCAAGATGGAGGCCAGGTGGGTGCGAGCGCGGCCACCAGGGAGCACATGATCGCCTGGGGGGATAGGATGGATGGCTGCATGGGGGTGATAGGATGGATGGATGGCTGCATGGGGGTGACAAGATGGATTACTGCATTGGGGGTGACAGGATGGATGGATGGCTGCATTGGGGGTGATAGGATGGATGGATGGCTGCATAGGGGTGACAGGATGGATGGATGGCTGCATGGGGGTGACAAGATGGATTACTGCATTGGGGGTGACAGGATGGATGGATGGCTGCATGGGGGTGACAGGATGGATGGATGGCTGCATGGGGGTGACAGGATGGATGGCTGCATGGGGGTGACAAGATGGATGGCTGCATGGGGGTGACAAGATGGATGGCTGCATGGGGGTGACAAGATGGATTGCTGCATGGGGGTGACAAGATGGATGGCTGCATGGGGGTGACAAGATGGATGGCTGCATGGGGGTGACAAGATGGATGGCTGCATGGGGGTGACAAGATGGATGGCTGCATGGGGGTGACAAGATGGATGGCTGCATGGGGGTGACAAGATGGATGGCTGCATGGGGGTGACAAGATGGATGGCTGCATGGGGGTGACAAGATGGGTGGCTGCATGGGGGTGACAAGATGGATGGCTGCATGGGGGTGACAAGATGGATGGCTGCATGGGGGTGACAAGATGGATGGCTGCATTGGGGGTGACAAGATGGATTGCTGCATTGGGGGTGACATGATGGATGGATGGCTGCATGGGGGTGACAGGATGGATGGATGGCTGCATGGGGGTGACAGGATGGATGGATGGCTGCATGGGGGGTGACAGGATGGATGCATGGCTGCATGGGGGGTGACAGGATGCATGGCTGCATGGGGGGTGACAGGATGCATGGCTGCATGGGGGGTGACAGGATGCATGGCTGCATGGGGGGTGACAGGATGCATGGCTGCATGGGGGGTGACAGGATGCATGGCTGCATGGGGGGTGACAGGATGCATGGCTGCATGGGGGGTGACAGGATGCATGGCTGCATGGGGGGTGACAGGATGCATGGCTGCATGGGGGGTGACAGGATGCATGGCTGCATGGGGGGTGACAGGATGCATGGCTGCATGGGGGGTGACAGGATGCATGGCTGCATGGGGGGTGACAGGATGCATGGCTGCATGGGGATGGCAGGATGCATGGCTGCATGGGGGTGACAAGATGCATGGCTGCATGGGGGTGACAAGATGCATGGCTGCATGGGGGTGACAAGATGGATGGATGGCTGCATGGGGGTGACAGGATGGATGGATGGCTGCATGGGGGTGACAGGATGGATGGATGGCTGCATGGGGGGTGACAGGATGCATGGCGGTGACAGGATGCATGGCTGCATGGGGGTGACAGGATGCATGGCTGCATGGGGGTGACAGGATGCATGGCTGCATGGGGGTGACAGGATGCATGGCTGCATGGGGGTGACAGGATGCATGGCTGCATGGGGGTGACAGGATGCATGGCTGCATGGGGGTGACCGGATGCATGGCTGCATGGGGGTGACAGGATGCATGGCTGCATGGGGGTGACAGGATGCATGGCTGCATGGGGGTGACAGGATGCATGGCTGCATGGGGGTGACAGGATGCATGGCTGCATGGGGGTCAGGATGGCTGGATTGGAGGTGACAGGATGGATGGATGGATGGATTGATTGCTGCATGGGGGTGACAAGAAGGATGGATGGATGGATGGCTGCATTGGGGGTGACAGGGTGACTGGATTGGGGGTGAGAGGACGGATGGCAGCATTGGGGGTGATGGATGGATGGATGGAGGCATGGTGGTGAGCGGAGAGCCGTCGGGCGCGCGTCGCGCGTATAGCCATCTAATAGGAGGCTGGAGGCGAGGGGCGGGCGGGCAGGCAGGCAGGCAGGCGGGGCGGCGGAGGCTAGGCTGGTGGAGGGCGTTTTGCCGGCGATCGGCCTTACCGTCGCCCTGGGCTCCAGAAACGATGCTGCGCCGGATGAGGTAAGCAGGGGGCGCCGGCTGATGACAGCTGCCGTGCGCCCCCTGCTGATTGGTCAGGGGAGCGATCGGGTGACTTGGGTCACACCCAGGTCACCTCCCCCTGACCCCTGGACTCCCTGCAAGCTGCTCCACAGCAACGGGCCCGCTGATGCCCCCCCGATGGCCCGGAAGGTAAGGGAACGCTAGCTACGTGAAATTCACGTAGCTGGCGTTTAACGACAGGAGAGGCAGCTACGTGAATTTTACGTAGCTGGCGCTAGAAGGGTTAAATGGACCCTGGGGTTGGCTTCAGGAACCCAATAATTGGATGAATCACACCCTGGAGTTGGCAGGAGTTGACAGCAGCAGGAGCCCAAATATTACTTTAAAGAGACCCTGGGGTTGGCTTCAGGAGCCCAAAAATTGGATGAATCACACCCTGGAGTTGGCAGCAGCAACAGCAGGAGCCCAAATATACACTGGAGTTGGCTTCAGGAGCCCAAAAATTGGATGAATCACACCCTGGAGTTGGCAGCAGCAGCAGCAGGAGCCCAAACATTACTTTAAAGAGACACTGGGGTTGGCTTCAGGAGCCCAAAAATTGGATGAATCACACCCTGGAGTTGCCAGCAGCAGGAGCCCAAATATTACTTTAAAGAGACCCTGGGGTTGGCTTCAGGAGCCCAAAAATTGGATGAATCACACCCTGGAGTTGGCAGAAGTTGGCAGTAGCAGCAGCAGGAGCCCAAATATTACTTTAAAAAGGACCCTGGGGTTGGCTTCAGGATCCCAAAAATTGGATGAATCACACCCTGGAGTTGGCAGGAGTTGACAGCAGCAGCAGCAGGAGCCCAAATATTACTTTAAAGAGACCCTGGGGTTGGCTTCAGGAGCCCAAAAATTGGATGAATCACACCCTGGAGTTGGCAGAAGTTGGCAGTAGCAGCAGCAGGAGCCCAAATATTACTTTAAAGAGACCCTGGGGTTGGCTTCAGGAGCCCAAAAATTGGATGAATCACACACTGGAGATGGCAGCAGCAGCAGCAGCAGGAGCCCAAACATTACTTTAAAGAGACCCTGGGGTTGGCTTCAGGAGCCCAAAAATTGGATGAATCACACCCTGGAGTTGGCAGCAGCAGCAGCAGGAGCCCAAATATTACTTTAAAGAGACACTGGGGTTGGCTTCAGGAGCCCAAAAATTGGATGATTCACACCCTGGAGTTGGCAGCAGCAACAGCAGGAGCCCAAATATACACTGGAGTTGTGCTTCAGGAGCCCAAAAAATTGGATGAATCACACCCTGGAGTTGGCAGCAGCAGCAGCAGGAGCCCAAATATTACTTTAAAGAGACCCTGGGGTTGGCTTCAGGAGCCCAAAAATTGGATGAATCACACCCTGGAGTTGGCAGCAGCAGGAGCCCAAATATTACTTTAAAGAGACCCTGGGGTTGGCTTCAGGAGCCCAAAAATTGGATGAATCACACCCTGGAGTTGGCAGCAGCAGCCCAAATATTACTTTAAAGAGACACTGGGGTTGGCTTCAGGAGCCCAAAAATTGGATGATTCACACCCTGGAGTTGGCAGCAGCAGCAGCAGGAGCCCAAATATACACTGGAGTTGGCTTCAGGAGCCCAAAAATTGGATGAATCACACCCTGGAGTTGGCAGAAGTTGGCAGCAGCAGCAGCAGGAGCCCAAAAAATGGCCTCAAGACATAAATATGTTTTGCACCATTTGGAAAGTGTAAAACGTGGCACCATGCTGAATCTAGTCGCATGCATCAGGCATTGGTGGGTGGAAATCCTGGCTCATCCATCCCTGATTCATTTTGACAAAGGTGAGTCTCTCCACATTTTTAGTTGACAGACGAGTTCTCCTCGCCGTAACTATGGCCCCCGCCGCACTAAACACCCGCTCAGATGGCACGCTACTTGCCGGGCAGGACAGCTTTTCCAGGGCAAACTCTGCTAGCTGCGGCCACAAATCAAGTTTGGCTGCCCAGAAGTCCAGCGGATCCTCAAGGTGTGTTGGCATGGTCATGTCAAAGTATGACATGACCTGCTGGTTGAGTCCTGCTCCAGGTCTTCCTGCTGCTCATGAGTAGCCTCACTATGCGGGTGTAGAAAGCTACTCATTAGCGACTGAAGACTGAGGCTGCTGCTGCTGATGGAGCTGCTGCTGCTGCTCCTGGCAACGCCCCCAGCGGCCATGGCAGTGGAAGGTGAGCGCAGAGGTCCCCTCGAGTCAGACCTGCGAGAGTATGGACCATGGCGCAGATAGGCATCGGCCAACTGCCTACGTAGAATGTCTTTGTAGTAGTTGAGTTTGTCCTCCCTCTCGGGGGGTTTAAAAAATGCCCCCATTTTGTGCCGGAAGCGAGGGTCCAATAAGGTGGACAGCCAGAAGTCATCCCGCCGACAGATGGAAACAATTCTGGGGTCACTACGCAAGCACGTGAGCATGCTTCGTGCCATTTGCGCAAGTGACTCGGATGGACTACCTGTCTCCATCTCCACTGCATACTGCCACGGTGTGCCCGGGTCCTCTGTCTCGCCTTCCTCAAAAACCTCTAGCTCCTCTGGCTGCTCCTGCTCCTCCTCTCCTGTCCGCTGACTAGATAAACCAGCCATTTCGCCAAGCCTAAACTGTGTTTCGCTGGGCAACTCCTCCTCCTCCTCTTCCTCCTCCTCCTCCAGTTCAGCTCCAACGGGGTTCATGTGGCCGTAAGATGTAAACGCCATGTCTCCAGTGCCCTGACCAGCCATGGTTTCCAACATGTGCTGTAGTACATGAAGCAGTGGAATCACGTCGTTCATCCCGTAATCCTGCTGACTGACAAATAAAGTGGCATCCTCAAAGGGCCTGAGCAAACGGCAGGTGTCACGTATGAGCTGCCACTGGTTGACATTGAAGTTACACAGGGGAGTCCCCCTATCTGCTTGGATCATCAGGAAATCCGTGATGGCTTTTCTCTGTTCATATAATCGGTCCAACATGTGAAGGGTGGAATTCCAACGGGTGGAAACATCGCAAATCAGACTATGTTGGGGGATACCATTCTGACGCTGTAGCTCAAGAAGGGTGTGTTTGGCGGTGTAGGAGTGGCTAAAGTGCATGCAAAGTTTCCTTGAAGTTGTTAGGATGTCTTGCAGATGGGGGGAACACTTCAGAAACCGCTTGACAACCAGATTGAAGACGTGAGCCATGCAGGGGGCATGGGTCAGGCTTCCTTGGCGCAGCGCAGACAAAATGTTCTTCCCATTGTCGGTAACCATGATTCCCATTTTAAGTTTTCTCGGAGTAAGCCATGTTTGGATTTCCTGATGAATACATTTAAGCAGTTCCTCCCCTGTGTGACTCCGTTCGCCAAGACAAACCATGTGAAGCACTGCGTGACACCTCCGTGCCCTGCACACATGGTAGACTGGAGGGGCACTGAAACTTGAGCCTACAGTGGAGGGTGAGGAGATGGCGGAGGATGAGGAGGCCGAGTCGCACGGTGTCACAGGCCCAACGGGCAGGGAGCGCGGAGGCCGAAGCGGCGTGACCTGTCCAAGTTGCTGCTGCTGCTGCAAAGGGACCACATTCACCCAGTGGGCCGTAAACGACATGTACTGTCCCTCACCGTAGTTACAGCTCCAGATGTCGGCGCTGCCATGCACTTTGCTACACACCGACAGGCTCAAGGACTGGCCCACCTTCTGTTCAACAAAAGTGTGCAGCGCTGGTACTGCCTTCTTGGCAAAGAAATGACGGCTTGGGACTCTCCACCTCGGCTCGGCACAAGCCATCAGTTCTCTGAAAGCTACAGATTCCACCACCTGAAAAGGGAGCGACTGCAGCACCAGCAACTTGGACAGGAGCACATTCAGCTTCTGCGCCGTAGGATGAGTGGGCGCATACTGCTGTCTCTTGGACATGGCTTCGCTGATGGATTGCTGGCGGGATGCATGACTTGGAGGAGGAGGAGCAGGAGCGACAGAGGATGGGTATGACGCACAGCTGCCTTCGGCTGAGGTGCTGGAGCCTTGGCTGGCAGAAATTGGGAGCTCACTTGGTGAGGAAGCAGACTGGACCACCCCTTGGGAGCCTCGGTTCTCCCAGGTCGCTTTATGGTGACGCATCATATGTTGACGCAGGGCCGTGGTGCCAACATTTGGACCCTGGCCACGCTTCACCTTCTGCCTACATATCTTGCATGTGGCCATATTACCCTCCTGCGGATGCTTCAGGAAAAACTGCCACACTGCCGAGTAGCTACTTTTCCCACCCCCTGGCCTCACTGATTCACTGCTGCTGTTGCCAACTCCAGGAACCCCTGCTCCACTACCTCCCGATAAGGTAGACTGCCGCACAGCAGGTGCTCTACCCCGGCCCCGGCCCCGGCCGGCTCCAACCTTTGGAATTGTGCCCCCATGCTGACTGCTACCACCTTGCTGCCTCAGCTGCTGACTCCGGGGCAACCTGCGCCCCTCTTCTCCTGATGATGACGATGAAGCCCCTTCATCACCCGGCTCCCAAGTGCGATCGGCTTCATTGTCATCATCATCATCACCGAGTTGTGGCTGTACGTCACATGTCATCCATGTTCGTGGATTCGTCAACAGTGTCTGGCGCAGGAGCTGGAACGCTCGCAGCACCCACGACACTGTCCACATCACTATTTGTCTGCCTAGCTAAAGAAGCCACCTCCATTTCTTGGCTGGGCAGTAGCTGCTGACTGTCCTCCTGTATCTGATTGTCCTCCTCACTAAAGAGTGGAGCTGAACCCAAAGCATAGGATACGTCGCTGGGGGAGGGAACGGCGTAGGACAGAGGCAATGGGAGGACAGGGACTGCTCTCGGGGCATGCCAACTCAGGGTTGTGTCAGAGGAACCTACCGACCCTAGACTGGGGGTCTCAGACGTAAGTTGTGATGATGTTGTTGATGAGCGCGTCAACCAATCTACCACGGCAGATGCGTTACTGGTGGAGACCCGACCGCTAGCAGATACTGGCAGATTAGGTCTCTCAGCGTGACTCCTGCTGCTACTGGCCCCCAGTCTGATGTGAGCTCTGCCTGCGGAATCTTGGCCTCTGCCACTCCTCTTTTCACTTCCAGGCCCTTGTCTGCCCGACATAGTCTAACTGGCGTGGTAGTAGGTGATATTTTAAGATCCCCCGGGCAGTGGTGGGTCTATATGAAACAGAATATAATGCACACCAAAAGTGAGCAGTAACACTCAGCCTCCAACAGGCCTGCTTAGTGTAAATAAGAGAGCTGCTTAGTGTAAATAAAGAGGGGTATGCTATGTTACAGAATGGGATGCCCCAACAGAAGTGCACCTGGCAGGCAGCAGTAAGTCTATGCCCAGCAAAAGTGTCTTTATCAGGGCTAATTTCAATTATAATAAGTGCAAATGGTTATATGGTCTTAAACAGAGGCTGCTGTAGTCACAGAATGGGATGCCCCAAAAAAGATCCAGTAGTGCTATGCCCAGCAAAAGTGTCTTTATCAGGGCTAATTTCAATTATAATAAGTGCAAATGGTTATATGGTCTTAAACAGAGGCTGCTGTAGTCACAGAATGGGATGCCCCAAAAAAGATCCAGTAGTGCTATGCCCAGCAAAAGTGTCTTTATCAGGGCTAATTTCAATTATAATAAGTGCAAATGGTTATATGGTCTTAAACAGAGGCTGCTGTAGTCACAGAATGGGATGCCCCAAAAAAGATCCAGTGGTGCTATGCCCAGCAAAAATGTCTTTATCAGGGCTATTTTCAATTATAATAAGTGCAAATGGTTATATGGTCTTAAACAGAGGCTGCTGTAGTCACAGAATGGGATGCCCCCAAAAAAGATCCAGTAGTGCTATGCCCAGCAAAAGTGTCTTTATCAGGGCTAATTTCAATTATAATAAGTGCAAATGGTTATATGGTCTTAAACAGAGGCTGCTGTAGTCACAGAATGGGATGCCCCAAAAAAAGATCCAGTAGTGCTATGCCCAGCAAAAGTGTCTTTATCAGGCCTAATTTCAATTATAATAAGTGCAAATGGTTATATGGTCTTAAACAGAGGCTGCTGTAGTCACAGAATGGGATGCCCCAAAAAAAGATCCAGTAGTGCTATGCCCAGCAAAAGTGTCTTTATCAGGGCTAATTTCAATTATAATAAGTGCAAATGGTTATATGGTCTTAAACAGAGGCTACTGTAGTCACAGAATGGGATGCCCCAAAAAAAGATCCAGTAGTGCTATGCCCAGCAAAAGTGTCTTTATCAGGCCTAATTTCAATTATAATAAGTGCAAATGGTTATATGGTCTTAAACAGAGGCTGCTGTAGTCACAGAATGGGATGCCCCAAAAAAAGATCCAGTAGTGCTATGCCCAGCAAAAGTGTCTTTATCAGGGCTAATTTCAATTATAATAAGTGAAAATGGTTATATGGTCTTAAACAGAGGCTGCTGTAGTCACAGAATGGGATGCCCCAAAAAAAGATCCAGTAGTGCTATGCCCAGCAAAAGTGTCTTTATCAGGGCTAATTTCAATTATAATAAGTGAAAATGGTTATATGGTCTTAAACAGAGGCTGCTGTAGTCACAGAATGGGATGCCCCCAAAAAAGATCCAGTAGTGCTATGCCCAGCAAAAGTGTCTTTATCAGGGCTAATTTCAATTATAATAAGTGAAAATGGTTATATGGTCTTAAACAGAGGCTGCTGTAGTCACAGAATGGGATGCCCCCAAAAAAGATCCAGTAGTGCTATGCCCAGCAAAAGTGTCTTTATCAGGGCTAATTTCAATTATAATAAGTGCAAATGGTTATATGGTCTTAAACAGAGGCTGCTGTAGTCACAGAATGGGATGCCCCAAAAAAGATCCAGTAGTGCTATGCCCAGCAAAAGTGTCTTTATCAGGGCTAATTTCAATTATAATAAGTGCAAATGGTTATATGGTCTTAAACAGAGGCTGCTGTAGTCACAGAATGGGATGCCCCAAAAAAAGATCCAGTACTGCTATGCCCAGCAAAAGTGTCTTTATCAGGGCTAATTTCAATTATAATAAGTGCAAATGGTTATATGGTCTTAAACAGAGGCTGCTGTAGTCACAGAATGGGATGCCCCAAAAAAAGATCCAGTAGTGCTATGCCCAGCAAAAGTGTCTTTATCAGGGCTAATTTCAATTATAATAAGTGCAAATGGTTATATGGTCTTAAACAGAGGCTGCTGTAGTCACAGAATGGGATGCCCCAAAAAAGATCCAGTAGTGCTATGCCCAGCAAAAGTGTCTTTATCAGGCCTAATTTCAATTATAATAAGTGCAAATGGTTATATGGTCTTAAACAGAGGCTGCTGTAGTCACAGAATGGGATGCCCCAAAAAAAGTTCCAGTAGTGCTATGCCCAGCAAAAGTGTCTTTATCAGGGCTAATTTCAATTATAATAAGTGCAAATGGTTATATGGTCTTAAACAGAGGCTGCTGTAGTCACAGAATGGGATGCCCCCAAAAAGATCCAGTAGTGCTATGCCCAGCAAAAGTGTCTTTATCAGGGCTAATTTCAATTATAATAAGTGCAAATGGTTATATGGTCTTAAACAGAGGCTGCTTTAGTCACAGAACGGGATGCCCCAAAAAAAGATCCAGTAGTGCTATGCCCAGCAAAAGTGTCTTTATCAGGGCTAATTTCAATTATAATAAGTGCAAATGGTTATATGGTCTTAAACAGAGGCTGCTGTAGTCACAGAATGGGATGCCCCAAAAAAAGATCCAGTAGTGCTATGCCCAGCAAAAGTGTCTTTATCAGGGCTAATTTCAATTATAATAAGTGCAAATGGTTATATGGTCTTAAACAGAGGCTGCTGTAGTCACAGAATGGGATGCCCCAAAAAAAGATCCAGTAGTGCTATGCCCAGCAAAAGTGTCTTTATCAGGGCTAATTTCAATTATAATAAGTGCAAATGGTTATATGGTCTTAAACAGAGGCTGCTGTAGTCACAGAATGGGATGCCCCAAAAAAAGATCCAGTAGTGCTATGCCCAGCAAAAGTGTCTTTATCAGGGCTAATTTCAAATATAATAAGTGCAAATGGTTATATGGTCTTAAACAGAGGCTGCTGTAGTCACAGAATGGGATGCCCCAAAAAAAGATCCAGTAGTGCTATGCCCAGCAAAAGTGTCTTTATCAGGCCTAATTTCAATTATAATAAGTGCAAATGGTTATATGGTCTTAAACAGAGGCTGCTGTAGTCACAGAATGGGATGCCCCAAAAAAAAGATCCAGTAGTGCTATGCCCAGCAAAAGTGTCTTTATCAGGGCTAATTTCAATTATAATAAGTGCAAATGGTTATATGGTCTTAAACAGAGGCTGCTGTAGTCACAGAATGGGATGCCCCAAAAAAAGATCCAGTAGTGCTATGCCCAGCAAAAGTGTCTTTATCAGGGCTAATTTCAATTATAATAAGTGAAAATGGTTATATGGTCTTAAACAGAGGCTGCTGTAGTCACAGAATTGGATGCCCCCAAAAAAGATCCAGTAGTGCTATGCCCAGCAAAAGTGTCTTTATCAGGGCTAATTTAAATTATAATAAGTGAAAATGGTTATATGGTCTTAAACAGAGGCTGCTGTAGTCACAGAATGGGATGCCCCCAAAAAAGATCCAGTAGTGCTATGCCCAGCAAAAGTGTCTTTATCAGGGCTATTTTCAATTATAATAAGTGCAAATGGTTATATGGTCTTAAACAGAGGCTGCTGTAGTCACAGAATGGGATGCCCCAAAAAAGATCCAGTAGTGCTATGCCCAGCAAAAGTGTCTTTATCAGGGCTAATTTCAATTATAATAAGTGCAAATGGTTATATGGTCTTAAACAGAGGCTGCTGTAGTCACAGAATGGGATGCCCCAAAAAAGATCCAGTAGTGCTATGCCCAGCAAAAGTGTCTTTATCAGGCCTAATTTCAATTATAATAAGTGCAAATGGTTATATGGTCTTAAACAGAGGCTGCTGTAGTCACAGAATGGGATGCCCCAAAAAAAGATCCAGTAGTGCTATGCCCAGCAAAAGTGTCTTTATCAGGGCTAATTTCAATTATAATAAGTGCAAATGGTTATATGGTCTTAAACAGAGGCTGCTGTAGTCACAGAATGGGATGCCCCAAAAAAAGATCCAGTAGTGCTATGCCCAGCAAAAGTGTCTTTATCAGGCCTAATTTCAATTATAATAAGTGCAAATGGTTATATGGTCTTAAACAGAGGCTGCTGTAGTCACAGAATGGGATGCCCCAAAAAAAGATCCAGTAGTGCTATGCCCAGGAAAAGTGTCTTTATCAGGGCTAATTTCAATTATAATAAGTGCAAATGGTTATATGGTCTTAAACAGAGGCTGCTGTAGTCACAGAATGGGATGCCCCAAAAAAAGATCCAGTAGTGCTATGCCCAGCAAAAGTGTCTTTATCAGGCCTAATTTCAATTATAATAAGTGCAAATGGTTATATGGTCTTAAACAGAGGCTGCTGTAGTCACAGAATGGGATGCCCCAAAAAAAGATCCAGTAGTGCTATGCCCAGCAAAAGTGTCTTTATCAGGGCTAATTTCAATTATAATAAGTGCAAATGGTTATATGGTCTTAAACAGAGGCTGCTGTAGTCACAGAATGGGATGCCCCAAAAAAAGATCCAGTAGTGCTATGCCCAGCAAAAGTGTCTTTATCAGGCCTAATTTCAATTATAATAAGTGCAAATGGTTATATGGTCTTAAACAGAGGCTGCTGTAGTCACAGAATGGGATGCCCCAAAAAAAGATCCAGTAGTGCTATGCCCAGCAAAAGTGTCTTTATCAGGCCTAATTTCAATTATAATAAGTGCAAATGGTTATATGGTCTTAAACAGAGGCTGCTGTAGTCACAGAATGGGATGCCCCCAAAAAAGATCCAGTAGTGCTATGCCCAGCAAAAGTGTCTTTATCAGGGCTAATTTCAATTATAATAAGTGCAAATGGTTATATGGTCTTAAACAGAGGCTGCTGTAGTCACAGAATGGGATGCCCCAAAAAAAGATCCAGTACTGCTATGCCCAGCAAAAGTGTCTTTATCAGGGCTAATTTCAATTATAATAAGTGCAAATGGTTATATGGTCTTAAACAGAGGCTGCTGTAGTCACAGAATGGGATGCCCCAAAAAAGATCCAGTAGTGCTATGCCCAGCAAAAGTGTCTTTATCAGGGCTAATTTCAATTATAATAAGTGCAAATGGTTATATGGTCTTAAACAGAGGCTGCTGTAGTCACAGAATGGGATGCCCCAAAAAAGATCCAGTGGTGCTATGCCCAGCAAAAATGTCTTTATCAGGGCTATTTTCAATTATAATAAGTGCAAATGGTTATATGGTCTTAAACAGAGGCTGCTGTAGTCACAGAATGGGATGCCCCAAAAAAGATCCAGTAGTGCTATGCCCAGCAAAAGTGTCTTTATCAGGGCTAATTTCAATTATAATAAGTGCAAATGGTTATATGGTCTTAAACAGAGGCTGCTGTAGTCACAGAATGGGATGCCCCAAAAAAGATCCAGTAGTGCTATGCCCAGCAAAAGTGTCTTTATCAGGGCTAATTTCAATTATAATAAGTGCAAATGGTTATATGGTCTTAAACAGAGGCTGCTGTAGTCACAGAATGGGATGCCCCAAAAAAAGATCCAGTACTGCTATGCCCAGCAAAAGTGTCTTTATCAGGGCTAATTTCAATTATAATAAGTGCAAATGGTTATATGGTCTTAAACAGAGGCTGCTGTAGTCACAGAATGGGATGCCCCCAAAAAGATCCAGTAGTGCTATGCCCAGCAAAAGTGTCTTTATCAGGCCTAATTTCAATTATAATAAGTGCAAATGGTTATATGGTCTTAAACAGAGGCTGCTGTAGTCACAGAATGGGATGCCCCAAAAAAAGATCCAGTAGTGCTATGCCCAGCAAAAGTGTCTTTATCAGGGCTAATTTCAATTATAATAAGTGCAAATGGTTATATGGTCTTAAACAGAGGCTGCTGTAGTCACAGAATGGGATGCCCCAAAAAAGATCCAGTAGTGCTATGCCCAGCAAAAGTGTCTTTATCAGGGCTAATTTCAATTATAATAAGTGCAAATGGTTATATGGTCTTAAACAGAGGCTGCTGTAGTCACAGAATGGGATGCCCCAAAAAAGATCCAGTAGTGCTATGCCCAGCAAAAGTGTCTTTATCAGGGCTAATTTCAATTATAATAAGTGCAAATGGTTATATGGTCTTAAACAGAGGCTGCTGTAGTCACAGAATGGGATGCCCCAAAAAAGATCCAGTGGTGCTATGCCCAGCAAAAATGTCTTTATCAGGGCTATTTTCAATTATAATAAGTGCAAATGGTTATATGGTCTTAAACAGAGGCTGCTGTAGTCACAGAATGGGATGCCCCAAAAAAGATCCAGTAGTGCTATGCCCAGCAAAAGTGTCTTTATCAGGCCTAATTTCAATTATAATAAGTGCAAATGGTTATATGGTCTTAAACAGAGGCTGCTGTAGTCACAGAATGGGATGCCCCAAAAAAGATCCAGTAGTGCTATGCCCAGCAAAAGTGTCTTTATCAGGCCTAATTTCAATTATAATAAGTGCAAATGGTTATATGGTCTTAAACAGAGGCTGCTGTAGTCACAGAATGGGATGCCCCAAAAAAAGATCCAGTAGTGCTATGCCCAGCAAAAGTGTCTTTATCAGGGCTAATTTCAATTATAATAAGTGCAAATGGTTATATGGTCTTAAACAGAGGCTGCTGTAGTCACAGAATGGGATGCCCCAAAAAAAGATCCAGTAGTGCTATGCCCAGCAAAAGTGTCTTTATCAGGCCTAATTTCAATTATAATAAGTGCAAATGGTTATATGGTCTTAAACAGAGGCTGCTGTAGTCACAGAATGGGATGCCCCAAAAAAAGATCCAGTAGTGCTATGCCCAGGAAAAGTGTCTTTATCAGGGCTAATTTCAATTATAATAAGTGCAAATTGTTATATGGTCTTAAACAGAGGCTGCTGTAGTCACAGAATGGGATGCCCCAAAAAAAGATCCAGTAGTGCTATGCCCAGCAAAAGTGTCTTTATCAGGCCTAATTTCAATTATAATAAGTGCAAATGGTTATATGGTCTTAAACAGAGGCTGCTGTAGTCACAGAATGGGATGCCCCAAAAAAGATCCAGTACTGCTATGCCCAGCAAAAGTGTCTTTATCAGGCCTAATTTCAATTATAATAAGTGCAAATGGTTATATGGTCTTAAACAGAGGCTGCTGTAGTCACAGAATGGGATGCCCCAAAAAAAGATCCAGTAGTGCTATGCCCAGCAAAAGTGTCTTTATCAGGGCTAATTTCAATTATAATAAGTGCAAATGGTTATATGGTCTTAAACAGAGGCTGCTGTAGTCACAGAATGGGATGCCCCAAAAAAAGATCCAGTAGTGCTATGCCCAGCAAAAGTGTCTTTATCAGGCCTAATTTCAATTATAATAAGTGCAAATGGTTATATGGTCTTAAACAGAGGCTGCTGTAGTCACAGAATGGGATGCCCCAAAAAAAGATCCAGTAGTGCTATGCCCAGGAAAAGTGTCTTTATCAGGGCTAATTTCAATTATAATAAGTGCAAATTGTTATATGGTCTTAAACAGAGGCTGCTGTAGTCACAGAATGGGATGCCCCAAAAAAAGATCCAGTAGTGCTATGCCCAGCAAAAGTGTCTTTATCAGGGCTAATTTCAATTATAATAAGTGCAAATGGTTATATGGTCTTAAACAGAGGCTGCTGTAGTCACAGAATGGGATGCCCCAAAAAAAGATCCAGTACTGCTATGCCCAGCAAAAGTGTCTTTATCAGGGCTAATTTCAATTATAATAAGTGCAAATGGTTATATGGTCTTAAACAGAGGCTGCTGTAGTCACAGAATGGGATGCCCCAAAAAAGATCCAGTAGTGCTATGCCCAGCAAAAGTGTCTTTATCAGGGCTAATTTCAATTATAATAAGTGCAAATGGTTATATGGTCTTAAACAGAGGCTGCTGTAGTCACAGAATGGGATGCCCCAAAAAAGATCCAGTGGTGCTATGCCCAGCAAAAATGTCTTTATCAGGGCTATTTTCAATTATAATAAGTGCAAATGGTTATATGGTCTTAAACAGAGGCTGCTGTAGTCACAGAATGGGATGCCCCAAAAAAGATCCAGTAGTGCTATGCCCAGCAAAAGTGTCTTTATCAGGGCTAATTTCAATTATAATAAGTGCAAATGGTTATATGGTCTTAAACAGAGGCTGCTGTAGTCACAGAATGGGATGCCCCAAAAAAGATCCAGTAGTGCTATGCCCAGCAAAAGTGTCTTTATCAGGGCTAATTTCAATTATAATAAGTGCAAATGGTTATATGGTCTTAAACAGAGGCTGCTGTAGTCACAGAATGGGATGCCCCAAAAAAAGATCCAGTACTGCTATGCCCAGCAAAAGTGTCTTTATCAGGGCTAATTTCAATTATAATAAGTGCAAATGGTTATATGGTCTTAAACAGAGGCTGCTGTAGTCACAGAATGGGATGCCCCCAAAAAGATCCAGTAGTGCTATGCCCAGCAAAAGTGTCTTTATCAGGCCTAATTTCAATTATAATAAGTGCAAATGGTTATATGGTCTTAAACAGAGGCTGCTGTAGTCACAGAATGGGATGCCCCAAAAAAAGATCCAGTAGTGCTATGCCCAGCAAAAGTGTCTTTATCAGGGCTAATTTCAATTATAATAAGTGCAAATGGTTATATGGTCTTAAACAGAGGCTGCTGTAGTCACAGAATGGGATGCCCCAAAAAAGATCCAGTAGTGCTATGCCCAGCAAAAGTGTCTTTATCAGGGCTAATTTCAATTATAATAAGTGCAAATGGTTATATGGTCTTAAACAGAGGCTGCTGTAGTCACAGAATGGGATGCCCCAAAAAAGATCCAGTAGTGCTATGCCCAGCAAAAGTGTCTTTATCAGGGCTAATTTCAATTATAATAAGTGCAAATGGTTATATGGTCTTAAACAGAGGCTGCTGTAGTCACAGAATGGGATGCCCCAAAAAAGATCCAGTGGTGCTATGCCCAGCAAAAATGTCTTTATCAGGGCTATTTTCAATTATAATAAGTGCAAATGGTTATATGGTCTTAAACAGAGGCTGCTGTAGTCACAGAATGGGATGCCCCAAAAAAGATCCAGTAGTGCTATGCCCAGCAAAAGTGTCTTTATCAGGGCTAATTTCAATTATAATAAGTGCAAATGGTTATATGGTCTTAAACAGAGGCTGCTGAAGTCACAGAATGGGATGCCCCAAAAAAGATCCAGTAGTGCTATGCCCAGCAAAAGTGTCTTTATCAGGCCTAATTTCAATTATAATAAGTGCAAATGGTTATATGGTCTTAAACAGAGGCTGCTGTAGTCACAGAATGGGATGCCCCAAAAAAAGATCCAGTAGTGCTATGCCCAGCAAAAGTGTCTTTATCAGGGCTAATTTCAATTATAATAAGTGCAAATGGTTATATGGTCTTAAACAGAGGCTGCTGTAGTCACAGAATGGGATGCCCCAAAAAAAGATCCAGTAGTGCTATGCCCAGCAAAAGTGTCTTTATCAGGCCTAATTTCAATTATAATAAGTGCAAATGGTTATATGGTCTTAAACAGAGGCTGCTGTAGTCACAGAATGGGATGCCCCAAAAAAAGATCCAGTAGTGCTATGCCCAGGAAAAGTGTCTTTATCAGGGCTAATTTCAATTATAATAAGTGCAAATTGTTATATGGTCTTAAACAGAGGCTGCTGTAGTCACAGAATGGGATGCCCCAAAAAAAGATCCAGTAGTGCTATGCCCAGCAAAAGTGTCTTTATCAGGCCTAATTTCAATTATAATAAGTGCAAATGGTTATATGGTCTTAAACAGAGGCTGCTGTAGTCACAGAATGGGATGCCCCAAAAAAAGATCCAGTAGTGCTATGCCCAGCAAAAGTGTCTTTATCAGGGCTAATTTCAATTATAATAAGTGCAAATGGTTATATGGTCTTAAACAGAGGCTGCTGTAGTCACAGAATGGGATGCCCCAAAAAAAGATCCAGTAGTGCTATGCCCAGCAAAAGTGTCTTTATCAGGCCTAATTTCAATTATAATAAGTGCAAATGGTTATATGGTCTTAAACAGAGGCTGCTGTAGTCACAGAATGGGATGCCCCAAAAAAAGATCCAGTAGTGCTATGCCCAGCAAAAGTGTCTTTATCAGGCCTAATTTCAATTATAATAAGTGCAAATGGTTATATGGTCTTAAACAGAGGCTGCTGTAGTCACAGAATGGGATGCCCCAAAAAAAGATCCAGTAGTGCTATGCCCAGCAAAAGTGTCTTTATCAGGGCTAATTTCAATTATAATAAGTGCAAATGGTTATATGGTCTTAAACAGAGGCTGCTGTAGTCACAGAATGGGATGCCCCAAAAAAAGATCCAGTACTGCTATGCCCAGCAAAAGTGTCTTTATCAGGGCTAATTTCAATTATAATAAGTGCAAATGGTTATATGGTCTTAAACAGAGGCTGCTGTAGTCACAGAATGGGATGCCCCCAAAAAGATCCAGTAGTGCTATGCCCAGCAAAAGTGTCTTTATCAGGCCTAATTTCAATTATAATAAGTGCAAATGGTTATATGGTCTTAAACAGAGGCTGCTGTAGTCACAGAATGGGATGCCCCAAAAAAAGATCCAGTAGTGCTATGCCCAGCAAAAGTGTCTTTATCAGGGCTAATTTCAATTATAATAAGTGAAAATGGTTATATGGTCTTAAACAGAGGCTGCTGTAGTCACAGAATGGAATGCCCCAAAAAAAGATCCAGTACTGCTATGCCCAGCAAAAGTGTCTTTATCAGGGCTAATTTCAATTATAATAAGTGCAAATGGTTATATGGTCTTAAACAGAGGCTGCTGTAGTCACAGAATGGGATGCCCCCAAAAAGATCCAGTAGTGCTATGCCCAGCAAAAGTGTCTTTATCAGGGCTAATTTCAATTATAATAAGTGCAAATGGTTATATGGTCTTAAACAGAGGCTGCTGTAGTCACAGAATGGGATGCCCCAAAAAAAGATCCAGTAGTGCTATGCCCAGCAAAAGTGTCTTTATCAGGGCTAATTTCAATTATAATAAGTGCAAATGGTTATATGGTCTTAAACAGAGGCTGCTGTAGTCACAGAATGGGATGCCCCAAAAATGATCCAGTAGTGCTATGCCCAGCAAAAGTGTCTTTATCAGGGCTAATTTCAATTATAATAAGTGCAAATGGTTATATGGTCTTAAACAGAGGCTGCTGTAGTCACAGAATGGGATGCCCCAAAAAAAGATCCAGTAGTGCTATGCCCAGCAAAAGTGTCTTTATCAGGGCTAATTTCAATTATAATAAGTGCAAATGGTTATATGGTCTTAAACAGAGGCTGCTGTAGTCACAGAATGGGATGCCCCAAAAAAAGATCCAGTAGTGCTATGCCCAGCAAAAGTGTCTTTATCAGGGCTAATTTCAATTATAATAAGTGCAAATGGTTATATGGTCTTAAACAGAGGCTGCTGTAGTCACAGAATGGGATGCCTCACAGCAGACTTAAGATCATTTCAGTATATATGCACAGTTAGTTAGTATAAGCAGCCTGAAAACGCTAACAAAGCCTGTCAGGCTGGATGAAAAAAAAAAAAATCTCCCTGTGACAGCCTCCGATTTTTCCTTCCTTTCCCTGTTTTTCGCTGACTTTCTGTCTGTCTCCTGTCTGTCTCCTGCCTGTCTCCAGCCTGTCTCCAGCCTGTCTCCAGCCTGTCTCCAGCCTGTCCCTGTCTGTCCCTGCCTGTCTAACTGTCTCTCCCTCAGCTACACAGCGTTCTGTCTCTCACGAATGCAATAGAGAAATGAGGAAGGAAAAGCAAGATGGCCGACTTAAATAGCGCTGTGACGTCACCGGGCTTGCTGGCTGCTGATAGGCTGCATGTGAGTGCCCCAGCTTGCACTGGCGCGGGATAGATGTCCAGACATGTCCCGCCCGCCATCTTAGAATGCCTGTAAATGTAAATGAATGGATGTTAAAGGAAAACTTCGAGCGATCGAATCGCAGGGAAATTCGGATTCTATCCGAATCGAATTTTTCCTGAAATTCGGATCGAATCCGGGTTCGTCCGGATCGATTCGCTCATCCCTAATTTTGACAGTAACAGGTGAAAATGCAAGCATGTCGATTCTACGTGCTTGCCACTTAACGGTCAGAGAAGCGAACACATAGAAAATACGTGTTTGGCATTAAAGGGTTAATCTACCCTAACATGACTAGAATACAATAAGGGGCCTATCAACCACTAAGCTCATCTGTGTTGTTTTCTGGGAGTGGATATTATCTGGCTCAGGCACATTGGATATTTTTTTTTTAGCTGAACATAACTGGACAGAACTCAAGCTTTGTCTTATATGATTACATCCCCTAGTTTAAGAGAGTAGTGTCACTTTTACTTATAGAGATAATAAGCTTTTTAAAATAATCAAGCAATTATTGAACTTTTGTTGAATTCACATTTTGATTTTTTTTACTATAATTTTCACTTAGGGCCATTGGACCCTCCGCATCCAGAAGAGCAATGCCCATCCACTTAACGTGGACCAAACCCCCAAAATCAACTCAATCTATTTTGCTCCCCCACCCCAGGTACATTACTAATCGTTCTGCCCTCAGAGCTGCTTGGCATTCCTGTTATAATGATTTTTGCATTTTCGACAGATATGCCATTTGTATGTTTGGTTTCTGACAGGATACCATTGTTATAAAATAGCTGTTTAAGCCCCCTCGCTTAACAAACTCATGCTGGGAGCAATTAAAGCCTGTTGAAAATGGTGATAGAAGATGTGTTAGAAGATATGAGCCAAAAGAAGATTTAATTTTCCCGTAATTTTCCCCCAATTTTTCATTTGAAGCCAAAATTGTTTGTGGGTATTTTTATCCAATTAATTAAAAGGACACTAAGGGGAGTTGATACATGTTTTTTTTTTAATGTAACATTCCATAGGAGGTGATTGGTCTGCTTTAAACATGAAAAGCCATTTACTTACCCCTCCATGTCTCTGGGTTTGTTTAGTCTAGTGGGTTTCACTGACAGGACGTATTTTAAGTTTCTTTCTGCTGTTGCGATCGAGATGAGAAAATTAAGCAATACATCCTGGTTGTAGTCAACAAGCAATTAAGAGGCTAATTCAAGACTAGCGCCACGTATTGCCATTTGAGCATCTATGTAGTGTCGCTTACAGCGTCCGCTGCAAACAGCTGTCTGGCGCTATAACCTAGCGTAGCATGTGGACAAGTAACACTGTAGTATCCTGTCAAGCAGTGATAAATGTGATGTCTGGAGGGCGCTGTAGAAGCGCTCTCCCTAATTCACTGCAGAGCCAATCGAGAATGCTAGGTGGTGTCCGAGGTCAAAGTGCCCAAGACGACGCTACATCTAACAAGGAGCCACAACACTCAACCCTGTTAGCTTGCGGACCAACCAAAAATCTGTCTCTAAATCTGGTTAAAAACAGAGGACTCGGTCACACACATCTGCAGAAGTATGCTTAAAGGAGCAGTATCGCAAATTTTTCTTGGTGACTTATATTTAAATGGTACTTTGAATGTAGGTAAGTGTTGGAGTAAGAATTACAAATTTAGAAAAAAATGATGTGTGTGTTGAGCAGCTGGAGACTAATAGCTCATGTTTATGTCTTGTGAGTGTCGGAACCCAACACTCTGGCCTGTTCCATGCTGAGGAGAGGGGTGAAACAATGTATCAGAAGTCTCAGCTGTTCAGTGCTGGCAGCCGTACAGCATAAGATAACAACATTGCAACATTGCCTGGCCAGAACTTATATATCTAAAACAGAGAGAAAAGCTCTAGAAGTCATTTAGCTGATTTTGACAGTTTTCCCTTCATGTTGGCTCTGCTGCAGAATCTTTCAGTTTACCATTTTCTCTCTTTTTTCCATATGATCTTTCTTTCAGCTTTGTGTGTTTTGAGCAAAGCCCAACCTAGGATTTTCACTATCTGGAGTTTTGTTTTGTGTCCCTAGGGGCATCCTGACTTGGGATGCCCTGATATGTGAAATCCCCAAGTTCGCCTGTGAAAACGTACCTTTCCCTGTCCCACAGCGCAAGCGCGGGCTCTCATTCAATCAGCGCTGTTTGCACGCAGATGGGGAGCCTGAGCAGTAACCTTCCTGGCCGCCCGGCCTGTCTAAATGACTATCTGCGTGAGCGCGCCAGAAAAATGGGGGGGATCTGTGGTTATCCAGGGGTCGTTTCACACAGTGGGGCATCCCGATTTAGAATGCCCAAGGGGCAAGGTCAATGGCCGGGTCTTATAGACTTCAGGGTCGCCACTCAGGGTTTTGTTCCACTTTAATACCTTTAGATTTTCTGCACAGTTAGTTATTCAAAGAAGAATTTAAGTTATTTTCAGTCAGTTTAGTTTATTTTGTATAGATTTTACACATTTGAGTCACCTGGTCTCATAACAAAAGCAGCACCTCACACACACACAGCTGTTACCACTGATTACAGTGTCAGCCTCTGAGGTAAAGTGTTGCTAGGAGACCAGTGGGCTAAATGAAGCAGCTCACTAAATACAACTCAGCAGATCCCCCTATTCAGCAAATGGACTGAGCCATTGTAATTATACAATTAAAAGAAAGGCATACATTTTTTCTTTTTTCTATCGCCAGATTATTTATACACATGTTAGAAGCTATTGTGTGGCTATTTAATTATTTATCTTTTTTAATGCAAATTTCGCGATACTGCTCCTTTAAGCTAGCAACATCTTACAACAGGACAAAGCTGCAGCGAACGATAGGTATCGCCAGTTAAAGGAGCAGTATCGCGAATTTTTCTTGGTGACTTATATTTAAATGGTACTTTGAATGTAGGTAGGTGTTGGAGTAAGAATTACAAATGTAGAAAAAAATGATGTGTGTGTTGAGCAGCTGGAGACTAATAGCTCATGTTTATGTCTTTTGAGTGAGGAGAGGGGGAAACAATGTATCAGCTGTTCAGTGCTTGCAGCCATCCAGCATAAGATAACGACATTGCAACATTGCCTGGCCAGAACTTATATATCTAAAACAGAGAGAAAAGCTCTAGAAGTCATTTAGCTGATTGTGACAGTTTTCCCTTCATGTTGGCTCTGCTGCAGAATCTTTCAGTTTACCATTTTCTCTTTCATATTCTTATTTTTCATTTTTCCATATGATCTTTCTTTCAGCTTTGTGTGTTTTGAGCAAAGCCCAACCCAGGATTTTCACTATCTGGAGTTTTGTTTTGTGCCCCTAGGGGCATCCTGACTTGGGATGCCCTGATATGTGAAATCCCCAAGTTCGCCTGTGAAAACGTACCTTTCCCTGTCCCACAGCGCATGCGCGGGCTCTCATCCAATCAGCTCTGTTTGCACGCAGATGGGGAGCCTGAGCAGTCACCTTCCTGGCCGCCCGGCCTGTCTAAATGACTATCTGCATGAGCGCGCCAGAAAAATGGGGGGATCTGTGCTTATCCAGGGGTTGTTTCACACAGTGGGGCATCCCGATTTAGAATGCCCAAGGGGCAAGGTCAATGGCCGGGTCTTATAGACTTCAGGGTCGGCCACTCAGTGTTTTGTTCCACTTTAATACCTTTAGATTTTCCTGCACAGTTATTCAAAGAAGAATTTCAGTCATTTTCAGTCAGTTTAGTTTATTTTGTATAGATTTTACACATTTGAGTCACCTGGTCTCATAACAAAAGCAGCACCTCACACACACACAGCCGTTACCACTGATTACAGTGTCAGCCTCTGAGGTAAAGTGTTGCTAGGAGACCAGTGGGCTAAATGAAGCAGCTCACTAAAAACAACCCAGCAGATCCCCCTATTCAGCAAATGGACTGAGCCATTGTAATTATACAATTTAAAAGAGAGGCATATATTTTTTTCTTTTTCTATTGCCAGATTATTTATACACATGTTATAAGCTATTGTGTGGCTATTTAATTATTTATCTTTTTTAATGCAAATTTCGCGATACTGCTCCTTTAAGTGCATCTGGTACCCGGCACTAAAGCCCATATTTAAACCGGACCTTCACCGTGATTTAATGAAACGCCCAAACCCTTAAAAAATGATTCCCCAGCATCTAAAATTAATATATTTTAAGTTTTTAGTCACGTATTATTCTTTCCCCCACTAGGCTGCAACTCTGTCCAGGACTTTAGGATACGGGTGCCGCCATCTTGACTCAGAAGCATCACACTTACTGAGGAGAGGAGAGTGGGATAAAGTACAGGGGGACAGGTTATAGCTGTGCTTTGCTCAGACAGAGCAGAGCTGGGGTCAGGAAAAGGCCAGCAATCCCAGAATGCAGAGCAGCACAGTCAGAAGGCAGTTCCTGTTTGCAGGCTGCCTGATGTTCCATGGGCCACCATCTTGGATGTTTAAAGGCTCATAACATGCAGTAGATGCAGGTAGGATGATTTTTAATATGAGAAATCTGTATGTACAGGGTGTGAGAAACATATAAGATATGCTCTTATTCAGAGTGAAGGACTGCTTTAAGAAAAAGCTACCCTCAACCAGCGTTGGCACTCTAAAACTGGGCGCTCTAGCTCTGAGCAGCAGATGATATGTGCAAAAAGTCTGTTTCTCAACTCAAACACCAGCACTAGAGCGAAAACATATAGAATGACATTGTTTTAACACTGTGACAATGACACTGCAATGGCAGACCTGCACATACAATTCTGCCAAAAACAAAACAAAAATTAAACACAATACAAGTGTTTGGTTGCTGGGCAGTAAAGGACACAGAATCATTTGAATCAAAAATTTAGAACATTGCTTTAGAAAAATGCTATTTATACACAACCAGATAAAACACCATTGAAATGTTTGGGAGAGCGCTACTGAGCGAAAGGTAATACATGGCGCTGCTGAACAAACAGCGCTGGCACTTTACACTGAGCCACCGCTATTGATACATGCGGCGCTACATGAAGCTATTAGAGGTGGGGGCTAAACTGGTCATTGCCAGGTCTTGGAAGTCCCCCAAACTTAGCTTTAAGGAATTCCAAGGCACGATCTCAAATATTATGGCTATGGAGAAAATGACCTCGATACATAAAGGTACTATGGACAGTTTTAGAGAAACATGGGAACCCTGGATTCAGAATTATTTACCTGCCGACTTCGACACTAATCTATTAGAGATATGACCTTGAAGTGCGGCTGATCTTCTCACGTGAACATTCTCATCCTTTATAAGGCACCAGGTAGAATTCTTTCTACCCTGGTTAAAGCGTTCTTTCCAACATGAAAAGTATTGATCCTACCGCACCTTTCAGGGCTATATCTCATCTCTTTCTCTTTTCTATCCCTCTCTTATTATCTCCCCTACTCCCCTCCCACCCCCCCTTTTTTTTTTATTTATTATTATTATTAGTTTTTTTTTTATTATTATTTACTTATTATTAGTTATTAACACTTATAGTTTGACAATTTGATCTGATTTTATTGCTGTTTTATTTGTTAACTACATATAGGTGATAATAAATATGCGACAGTTGGTCGTACCAGGAATGTTGTAATGCTGGTCAATAGACCTGAAAGTTGTATAATACTACCCTTCTTCCTTTGTGGAATGATAATTGTTGTGACTGTATAGCAAAATTGCTGTATATCTTTTACTTTCAAATAAAAATTATTGAACAAGAAGCTATTAGAGGTGCTCACTGGATTGACTTTCATATATATGGTTTTCATATACTGCGCCAGGCTTTCACCTGGCGCTATGTGGCAGTTCGTGGCATTAGCTTTTTGTAAATAACTGTTCTGTCTTCTTAGACGTTTATACAGTGTGTAATCCGACATTCAGCGTAAACCATTCCTGTCTTCCAAAATAAGAGGCCTGTTGTTTGCAGTTTAACAGGTTTATTATGTGATGGTGAAACAGGGTTGTAGAAATATGTGGTAAAACTATAAGAATACAAATGACAATGTATAAGTACAGAGTATAACATCTGTATGTATCATACATTACATACCAGTGAAGTACACAAGGCTGCCTATGCAAAAGATTGCATGGCTAGCTAGCAGTTTAACATCTACACACTAAACTCTCTGAGTAGTACAAATATCTAAACAGCTCTAGATATCATAATGCCCTAGTAACCGAGGTAAGTGACTCACCAGATATGCTGTTACACAGATGGTGGAGTTTCAGAAGAGAGAAATGTGATGGCAACTCTGATCTGTGTGCGGAGGCTAAAGACAGCCCCCTTCTTCTTCCCAGAATGCTTTGCAATCTCCCATAATACTTTTAAATCAGAAAAACATGTTATACACCTTAACACCACTAGATGGTGCTATAACCTCACTTAAGATATGATGACAGGGCAGAAATGAATTCTTCTGATTGTCTACCCTGCTGGGCAAAACAATAACCCCAAAAGTATTCTAAAAAAAAGTGTGTGTCAGAAGGATGACACAGAATCAACACAAATACCAATTAATTTTTTAAACCTTAAAAAGACCGGAAGTAGAGATTAGCTAATCTGTAGGATCTTTACTAGACATAAACTGCACATTTTTAAAATATAATGACAGACAAGATTTTTTTCTGTTATATATTGTCAGGTACCTGACAGGGATTTGTGATTGTAACTGAGGCACTAGCATAGTTCATACATATTTAGACACAGTGCAACATAAGCTGGATATTAAAGAGGACATAAACTGGCCCCTTGAGATCCTGAAACTCCAGGGCTAGATATTTCCCTCTTGAGGTGTGTGTGGAAGCTGTCACCCAATATGCTTACCTGTGAAACGAGCCCATGGCGCATGTGCGACTTGGAGTGGTATCAGTTGCCTTCCTTTTGAGCCGTAACTGAATGGCTGTACGTGGCTTCACACAGCTGAAGGTAGCAAGTGATGCCGCATGCCGATTGTGCGCACACGTCTAAGATTTAATTCAGCTTCTGCAGCTGCACATTAATATGTGTCACCAGAGAAGCTGATTTAAAAAGAGCTATGCCTGCACGTAAATGGCAAGGTGTCACATAGTGGGGCATCTCAAACAAGAGTGCCCCAGACACGCACTCATTTTCACCTAACTTATTCCCCTTGGGAACAGTAAATTTTAAACTGGAACAAAGCACATGTTGCTATAGCTTGAAAAGTCTCTAACTTGCTCTGCTGTAGTCAGGGAAATCTGTGAGACCACTGTTACTTGCTGTGATTGCTCATCCTGAGAGCTCCAAGGGACAAAATGGCTGTGGTACTGGAGGAACAAAATTGAAAGGGGGACAAACTCTGGAGCACTGCCATGGCTTCTATCCTGAGCTGCAGGAAATAAAGGAAAGGCACATGAGGCAGACATCAGGTTATCTGTTTGCTGCCTTGTTATTGCTGTTGCTTGGATTGTCGCAAATGTCAATAAATTTAAAAGAAAAATGACTGACTATGAGCAAGCCCAATGTCCAGCAGCTCCTACAGCATCATTCTCCTACTGTCAGCTCAAGTTCTGACAGTGCATTCCCCGGCTAGCTTCTGGGAATTATGCTTCCAGTCACAGTTGGCCACATCAGTGGGGACCACAAGTGATTAAAACACTGAGAGGCTGCCACTATTTCTTTGTACATAGTTTAAAAAAAAAAATACTTTTGTATTGTTCAAAAATGTTTATAACAAAATGTTTGTATAACCAAATTTTCTAAATAAAACAAAAAAAAACTTAATTACTACATTTACAACGATTGTTATGTCAATATTTTATGGTTCTTAAAAATCAGAGTAATGTGTTCATATATACACATCTGCACATTAATCTGAGAGAATGCACAAGGAAAACCAAACAAAGGTCAAGAGAGAAGGGACTTAAAGCGGACGTCCACTCTGAATAAGAGTCTATCTTATATGTTTCCCACACCCTGTACATACAGATTGTCCACATTAAAAATCATCCTACCTGCATCTACTGCATGTTATGAGCCTTTAAACATCCAAGAAGTGCCTCCTGACTGTGCTGCTCTGCATTCTGGGACTGCTGACCTTTACCTGACCCCAGCTCTGCTCTGTGTGAGCAAAGCACAGCTATAACCCGCCCCCCTGTACCTTATCCCACTCTCCTCTCCTCAGTAAGTGTGATGCTTCTGAGTCAAGATGGCGGCGCCCGTATCCTAAATTCCTGAACAGAGTTGCAGCCCAGTGAGGGAAAGAATAATAAGTTAGTGACTAAAAACGTAAAATTTATTAATTTTAGATGCTGGGGAACCGTTTTTTAAGAGTTTGGGCTTTTCATTAAATCACGCTGAAGGTCCGGTTTAAGGTAAGCATTGGAGCAGTGAGTAATGGAATAGCTGAAACCGGGTACATGAATCAGTTAATAAGCTGCGTGCATGCGTACATGCGTGCAGACATACCAGCTTCTACATCAACATTACGTTTCTACGTATATTTTAAGAAACATGCAAGCTGAATATCGTGGGACACTGAAATTTTACTTTGCTAGATACATTGAAAAATGCTCAAAAACGGTAGGAGACGAGGATTACAATTCAACGCAAAAGAAAACCTTGTCCTCTCGCCTACACTGCCAGAGCCATACACAGCCATTTACAATGGCTTACACAGCTACGAAAGCAAAACGGGATGCTCCCGATGGAGGCTCTGCATCATGCGTATGCACGTATACCTACGAATACTATGTGGAAATTACATTTAGAGACAAAAACGAGATGCTAGAGCATCCAGCTTTAGAGCGCCGATGCAGTGTGTGTGTAGTTTCTTGTTAAATATGGTGTGGAGAGTGTGGCAGAGTGTTGGACACACTGAGCTGGCACTACTTCTCGCTCGCTGCTGCATTGTGCTGTTGTTAGAGCACCCAACACACATCATATTCATCAATGCCGGACAGGTTACTACAGCGACCTCAACAGACCTAGGCCTGGGAGCTCAACTGGGCTAACTGCAAGGATCCAATTCCCCTCTTCTGCCCCTCCCCCCACAGATCATACACCTACCCTCCTGGCCAGTTTCAGCCGAAACAGCCGCTTACTTGACTCCTCCTGTTACCCATTTTCGTGCTATCTCAGACCTGAACTTGAAAAGGAGACAACCAAAGCTGGACGACGCTAAAACCTTATCACCGTCCACCTCTCCACTGCCAGCTCAGTCCGTTCCTTTAGCAGAACATTAAACACGTTGATCCCCAAATCGTTCAAATGCACCCCGTCGGCCCCGTAGAACCCTCTAACGCCTTCCACCTCTGCGTGACGCGCATTCAACCCCCCATTTAGCCGCATAAACTGGGCTATCACCTTATTGACGAGAGACAATCTCTGACCAAACCAAGACCACTCCATGAAATTCCCCTAAAAAATATAACAAGTCCCTTGTGATCAACTTAATCAGATGCCTCATCGGAATTTGACCCAAATGTTTCCCCCCCGTGTGACACACTAAAACCCCAGGAGGCCCCCCTTCTTTGCTATCCTCATAGCCTGCTCTCTTAACGCACGCCACCTCAATACCCTAATGCCGGCCCAAACCAGCTTCGCTCGCTCTTCGGGAATGCCGAGTTGTCTGCCACGCTTCCGCAGTGAGTGAGCACCGAGCACACCGAACCTAAAAATAAAAATTTTATTAGTGACTGTGCCAACACACCCCCTGGGCAACGTATTCCCCCAACAGTCCTTTCGGCACTGTTACAGATGCTCGATTCTTCCCAGGCGGATGTATGACATGAACCTCTTCGATTCCTATCTCCCCAATTTCTTTACACGCTCCTCCGGCAAGCCCAGTCTTGCCACCCCCATTGCTGCTCCTATGCAAAAAGAATGAGTGCCATACTCCCTGCTGGACAATCCAATTTCCCGCCAAGCATCTCCTGAACACCGCCAAAAATTGAAAATGTGACAAAAAGGCCCCGTCTTTGTGCATGAACAAAGGCCCCCGAATGGCCTGATGCCCAAAAAAACCCTCAACGCTAAGACCAGACATGATATGCAAGGACCCAGCTGACCCAGAAAAATACCCCCTTTCCTCCCTGGTCAGTTTTTGAGAAACAAATCCGGATCCAGACCCGTTCCCCTGCAAAAGCCACATCATCTACCTGCAAACCTCCCGGTTAACTTCCCCACTCGTAGCGCCCCAAAGAATGCCAACTAAAATGCCTCTGGAAATAACTTCACCTCAAACTCAGATGAGCAGACCTGAGCCAATCTACCAATGATCCCCCGCAGAATCTCCCAAGAAACTGGCCGCCTACTATCCACCACCTTGTGCTCTCTGCACCATCCTTTCAGCACCTGCCTTACCCAGAACGTCTTTGTAAAATCCTTTGATCCCGCCAATCGGCACAAGAAGGCCAGCGCCGCCAATTTTTTATCTCTTGTAGCTTGGGACACCCCCCCTGCCAGCTGCTCCCCCACATACCACACAAACAAATCATGCCTCTCTCCTTCCGTGAGAGGAACCCCGAATTCACTCTCAAAACCAAACCAGTGTCGCCACACCTTCGAATAACCCCCCAAGTAGATGGTGCGACCAACCTCTGTATAAACTCGAACCAGTGCCTCATACGACCTCCATCAGCCTCTCTGGGCACACTTCGCCGACCTCGCTCGCCTCGGGCACCAAGCTCCGAAAACGGTCCCAATGAGAACATCAGCCACCCCATTCTCCTCTCCCGGCATGAGCCGCACTGACCCACACATTACACCTCAAACATGCCAGTACCAGCTGATGTAACAGTACGATGACTGTGAGTTAACCGCTGCTACTACCGTCGTGTTGTCAGAACGAAAACAAACCACCTTGTTCCTCAGTGCCTCCCCATACAGTACCATTGCCACCACCAACAGGAATTGCTCCAAAAAAGCCAGGTTTCTAATTAGCGGTGATTACGCCCATGACCCAGCACACCAACACCCGTTCAGATAGGCCCCAAAACCAACAGAACCTGCCGCATCTGTAAACAATTCCAATTCCCTATTCATCCTCATATGATCCAACCAGTAGCCAAGCCCGTTAAACAATTTAAAGAAGGAAATCCACATCCTGACATCCTCTTTCAGCTCTGCTGTTAATCGGATGAAGTGATGTGGCTCTTGAATTCCCACTGTCGCTATTGACAACCGCCGCATGAAAACCTGCCCCAAAGGCAATACTCGACATGTGAAGTTCAGCTTTCCCAGCACTGACTGCAGCTGCTGCAACCTAATCTTTCTAAGTCCGAGGATTTCCTCCAGCCCCGCCACCAGATCCACCACCTTGTCAGCTGGCAACCTGCAGACCCTTTCCACTCTGTCGATCTCAATTCCAAGAAACTTAATGGATGTCACCGGTTTATCGTGCGCCACCGGTACACCGAATCCCCAGAACACTTCGAGCATGGTCACCAGGATGAGTTCAAACAATCTCGTTTCTGTGGGCCCAACACATAGGAAGTCATCCAGGTAATGCGTGATGGACGCCATCCCCACTCTCTCCGTCACCACCCACTCCAGAAACGAGCTAAAAGCCTCGAAGTATGAGCATGAGATCGAGCATCTCATCGGGAGATAGCGATCCACATAATACCCCTCTCAAAGAGACACCCCCAACTGGTACAAACTCTCCGGGTGCACTGGCAGCAACCTGAACGCTGATTCAATATCAGTTTTTGCCATGAGCGCCCCTGGGCCAGCTTCCCACACCATTGCCAGCTCAAAGTCAAATCCCATCATTAACCGAACCCCCCTTTGGAATGGACAGGTGGTGAATCAGGTGAAACTTGCCCTGCTCCTTCTTTGGAACTACTCCCAATGGGGACACCACCAATCCCTCCAGTGGGGGATCGGTAAACGGCCCTGACATCCCCCACAATAATACCTACTTTTCCAGTTTTCGCCTCACCACCTCCGGATGGAGGCGGGCCAACCCCACCCTGGGGGGTGCATTACATGGGATCCTGAAACCACCCTCAGGAAAACAGCTTTGCCGCACATTTGTCTGGATACCTACTTAGCCACAGGCCCATCACTTCTCCTTTCACCGGTGTTGTCCCTCTTTGCAGGCCCCTCTGGGTTCCTTTGGAACCTCCCATCTCTTCCTGAAGCAACGCCCAATGGAATGGTTTCCTCCACAGGCCGAGCATTCATGCCGAAATTTACACCCTGCCCCGAACTTACAGTGGGAATCGTTAAATGCTCTCCCTTCTTTGCTGACTCCGCCACCCCTGGGCTAGCTGAGGTGACGTCGAATTGAAAGGACAAGGCACTGGTTGATGCCAAATACACCCCCCCGCGAGTTCATCACCCGCAGCCAAAGCCCGATGTCTCTATGATCCCATCCTAGGTCTGCACAATTTGACATCCGCTGTCAAATGGCTAATCGTACCTCAACCATGCTGATCCCCCATATACCTGATGTGCTTCCCATATGACATCCAGATAAAAAAAGAGCAGAGAACAATTCTTCGGGTTCTTTTCCCCAACTACGCTGGCTAAAATTGCAAAGGCCTGCAGCCAGTTCCGAAATGTTCTTGGAATCAGCCTAAAACTTCTATCCTCCTCCTTGAGGTGTTCTTTTCCCTTTACCCATCATTACGTTCCAAAGCACTTGATGGGTAGCAACGTGAAGAAAGCCACATACTCCCACTGCCAGATCCTTTCCTTCACTTCTGGCTTAAGGTGGTCCTCCAAAGGGCCCTTGAAGCAGATGTACGAGTGCCCCTTGGCAAGGTCTGAAATTGGCACCACTCTCTCCCCCCCTCTTCTCCTTATTCTGACAGGGACCCATGTCCATACCCGAGTCCCGTCCCGCTGCCGCCACCACTCCGATGCCTCGTTATAAATTCTCATCATCCCAGCAACCCTACGTGTGGCGGAGTTGCTGGCCCTGCTGGGAATCTGAAACCCGCTGGAGGGGGCCGGGGGTCCTGTTCGGCATACGCTTCGGGGAGGAGGGGTGCGCTGGGGGCCGGGTCAGAACCAATGTAGCGGCTGTGTAGGGGGCATCCCAGGCCTGGGACCGAATGAGGTTGGGGAATATGCTGCTTGAGGAACCCCCCGTGTGTCTGTGCAGCCATCAGGGGGTCCTGTACCTGGCCTGCAAATGTGTGCAGGTGGAGGAGCCCCACAGGCGTCAGTAAAGATGCCAGGGGCTCCTGCACTTGGCCTGATAATGTGTGCTGTTTTAGGAGCCCCACTGGCGTCAGGGCAGACGCCTGGGGCTCCTGTACCTGAGTAGGTGGCCAGCTCGAGGGCACCTGCCCCATACTTTGACCCCCGCCTCTACTGCCAGACGGAACCATGTGATGGGAGGAGGGAGGGGCTTCACCCCGGTGCTGTGAGCGGCCCGGTGGGGAAGGAACCTTCTGCCCGCTGGAACGCCATGAACCCGGAGTGGCCGCGGCAACCTGAGGCTTGGCTCCCACGCCTCTCACTCCGGGGGCGGCAAGCTTATTGAAACCTCAGAATCACGGGGCGGGGCCTCACTCTGGGCCTCCGCGGCCCGTTGAGAGCGGGTGGCACACGCCCGCACGGGGCATCATCTGGCAAGGGGGAGAGGGGCTGCGAATGTGGTGCGAGTGCCCGGGAGGGGGGGGTCCAATTCCTAGTGCAGAACCGCCATAATTGCATCCATGTGGGCAGGGGCGGACTGGGACTAAAAAACGGCACGGGACTTTTTGGGGCACTCCAGCCCTGCTGTACTTTTCCTGGCCCAGTATAGTATATTAATGTCACACGTCACATAATTTTATATATATATATATATATATATATATATATATTCTAAGCATACAGCACGTCCTGCTCCAGACATATTCATAACGTATGGGTATACCTCCACCTTCAGCGCCGTGCACTGCAGATCATGAAGAAAACAAGCTCCTTCCGGCCCTACATATACCGGAGGACCTCCCACAATCCCCAGATTTCTCTGCAGTGCTGAAACTGCGAAGACATGAAGTATCACGCTCTCGCAGGCGAGCGGGGCTCGACAGCCCGAGGCCCTGCAGGACTATTCCCACCCGTCCTTTTCCAAATGACAATGCCTCCCAGCCTGGGGTGCGTGGGTCAGGTGAAGGTAGGCAGCACCTGGTGTGCTTATGGAGCTAGACTCCACCGCAATTCCCCAACCATAGGGTAGGCGGTCTAGGCTGATGGTGAGCCTCCAAGGGAGGCCCCTCCCACATTATTGTCCCATACCCCGCGTAGTGCTGGACCCTATTATCGGGTCGCCATTCTCCTTCTTTTCCCCGTCCACTTAGGGGGAAAAGAAAGGGGGGGGAGGGTATGCGTGTGGCGGTCCCAGTGTACCGGTGTGTCATGCTCGTGGCTTCTATTCTGCCCTTTATTAGCTCAGAGATGTCAGAGCCGCGCTACTTGCTCCTTATTTCGGCAACCGCTGTGTGTTTTTTACTTTGATTGCCATAATATTGTTGCCACGGTACCCGCGCTTATTGTCAGTATCCGCTCTATGGTACGTTAGGCCTGCATCCTTGCCTCATTTTTTACCTCAGAGCTTCGCGCTCTTTGGAATGGGCGGGGCCTTAATTTGGCACGCTTCGCGTCACGGCGGAGTATTTAGCCGGCCCTTTGAGCTTCGCCGGGCGCCATTTTGGTTAGCTTCACGCGCACAGTCTCCTCCTCCACTTGAGCTGTAAGTGCCCTTGCGGGCGAATCCCTCTCATTATTGTCTGCCCATCTGCGCATGTTCCTGACATCTCTTTCCCATTGTGTCTTTCAGACGCTGAGTTCCCGGTGGCCTCTCCCGGCCTCATAAACATATATACCTATTCATATATTTACTATATACGTATACATTGCTATACTCATACGTATAAGGAGCAGGCCTTCCCAAAATCTCCCACATTGATCAGCGGGTAGTTGGGGCATCCAGGGTTGCTTACGGCATAAATCCCTATCGACATCCTATATGTAAACAATCACCATATGGAGGCATCTCAGGATTGTGTTACCGGGGTCCCCTTGGGACAGGACCGGCTGTGTATATCGTGCGGTCTCCCCCATGCTGAGGCGGACAGGGCACGGGTCTGCGCGTCATGTTCTGAACAGACGCTGGAATTGCGAGCGACGCTTGCGGTTGTACCTCGCTCCTTCTCTCCCCTTTCCCCTTCCCTAAACCTCACTCCTGTTGAGTCTTGTACAAGTGGCGAGTTACAAATAGATACCTCTCCTAGACGGCCCACGCTTGCCCAGATTGTTGAAGGTTTGTCTGGCCGGATGGGTCCATATAGACAACGGCCTTGTACTCCCGCGGCTTCGGCCTGTGCTATGGGCTCTGAGGAGTCCTTTTCTACACGTGCTAGCGCCACGTCGGAAGAAGGGGACCTGTTCTCTGACCTAGGCTCCTCTGACGAGAGACCGAGGGGTCAGGATGATGCTGATCAGGATGACAGGGACCAGCTTGATATTGGCGGGAGGTTACTCAGGATTTTTAATGTACTGTCCATTTCGCCTCCCGGTGCGGTCTCCAGGCCGAGAGGGGGGCGCTTTCATACTGCGCCTGCGCGCTTGGAATTTCTCGAGCAGGCTCACTTCCATGCTCTTGTACTTAAAGAGTGGGAATGTCCTGCTGCTCTTCAAAAGCCCCCGGAGGACTGGGTTTGGAAATACCTTTTTCCCCCCGGAATGGTAGATATTTGGTCCTCGTCCCCATCAGTGGACGCTCCGATTATTGGGGTTCCTAACCCCCCCTTCCTTACAGCTCCGGCTTACAGCTCCCTGCGGGACGCCGAGGATCGGCACATTGATAGGCTTGCTTCTCACGACTTTGCCTGTGCTGGTACGGCGCTGCGCCCTGTCTGTGCCGCGGCTATCACGGCAGTGGCCGCTAAGACTCTTATAAGAAAGATGCTGGAGCATCAGCCTGAAGATTTACACTGGGAGGTGTTTTACACACTCTCTAGCTGCGATATTTTTGTTAAATTTATCCTTTTGGCACTGGATGACACCATCAAAATGTGCGCGAGGACTTCTGCCCAAGTGGTAGCTATACGTCGCCTGCACTGGCTTCGCCAGTGGGGGGCAGATGATGACGCTAAAAGGACCTTGACGGGGCTTCCCTTTAGAGGGCATCGCCTGTTTGGGGCCCGTCTAGACTTATTTGAAAAACAGGACAGTCCACCCAGTCAGAGGCGGCCGTTGCGCCCCCCGCGGAGCAGGGATACCCCACCTCCTCCGTATCCTACGGTTAAACAGGAGCCGGGGATGCCCCCTGCAGGGTCTGGTTCGGTATCCGGTCCTAGGAGTGACGTTCAATGCCCGGGGCCCTCTGGTCGGGCTAAGCCTTTTTCCTTCCCGGAAAACCCTCAAGCATGATGGGTGAGGGGATGGCCACAGCACCTTACTCCTATCAGGAGGCATCCTGCCTCGTTCCAGTGGCTTTAGGAGATAGTTCCTCCAGATATGGAATAGTGTTTGCTGGGTGGTCCTTCCCTGAGTCGGTCAGGAAGACTATGGTTCCATGCCTTTCTTCAGGTATGGGTGCAGGCTTTACTAGGCCTGTCAGGTATGGCTTCCTTGCAGAACGCCATTATCATATAGAAACTGGGGCCCCTGAGTGGGTCTGTCCCTTCCTCCCTTCATGGATGAGGGAGTCTATCTGCCTAACCCCTAGAGGGGTGTGGCACCTGTATCCATAAGCATTCAGCCTGGCGCCCTTGACAGGGCTGTCTGTGCCCCATGCTCCAGGGGTCCTATGGCCGCTGGTGGCGTGTTCAGATTTTTTTCTAGACTCCAAGGAGTCTTCTGGATATTGAGCCCACTACTGCTGGGTATTGGTGATCATTGCCTCCGTTGGAGCTTAGGCGAAGCACCCTGTCGCGCCCTTGTACGCGCTAGACCTTAGAAGGGTGTGATGTCTCACACGGCATCAGGGGGCATCTACCAGGGGACCTATCAGGCCCTCCTGTTCCTCACGATAGCAGTAGTGGGATGGAACTTGGCAAACCGGGGCTCTACTCTGTTCCGTCCTCTAGTTCCTGGTTGTGCCTGGATTAGGCTTCACTTAGTGTCTTTTTTCCTTGGCTGTCCTGTATAGTTATTTCTCCAGACAGAAGCGCTAGTTGGTGGCTGGCCCTTTGACATCACTTGTCTATGTGCTCTTTGGGCTCTGAGGCGCTTTAGCCATTAGCCCTGGATGAAGGGTTTGCACCCTGGGTCTAGGTCTGCTTACCTTACTCCTAGTGGAGACGGTTATTCTTCTAAGGGTTACTTGAGAGTGCCGTGGGGGAGCATTCCATACCTGTTTGCTCTTCCCTGATTGGTTACCATGGTACCTAATCTGGCAGGATGACAAAGGGGGCTTATTCTTCTGAAACACCAGGGGGTTCCTAGGAAGGGAACTCGAAGGTTCTGCTTCCTAGGTCATTTTTGGTCATAATGAGCATTAAGTGGGTCCTATTTGGGGACTACTCCTTCTTAGTACCTGTCCATTGGGGGACATTTTGTCCATGGTAGGACAGTGATTGCTCCTTGTTCCTGCGGAACCCTTACTCCTGGAACTATTACAGGGGAGCCCTGATTCCTTGGGGGACTTAATACTCCTTGTCCTTCCTGTAGTATCCCTCCCGTGGGAGGTTGTCTGTTGTGCCTCTGTGCTCACACTGGCAGGGTTCTGTGGGACTCCGTCCCTATTGTAGGGGTCAACCCCTGTTATTGGCCAGATTGGTCTGCCCGGGTTGGGGTTAGTGGTTCTGGCTGGATAGTGTACTTGAAAGACGTTATACCCTTGCCCTACTGGGCGTGGGGAGAGCTCGCACTAGTCTCTGTTGGCAAGCAGCACCTTATGCTAGGGGCCTGGGTGGCCCAGTGGGGTGTTGGTTCTCAGGGAGTTCTGCTGAGAACAGTAGGACTGTATGTTCCCTCATGAGGACTATTTTTAACATAGTAAGGTGCCTTTACTTCAGGCCTACCTTAGCGTTGGCAGGATCCTGTGCTTACCCTGTTGGAGATGACAGACCTCGGGGTGTCTTGTTCCTTGGAGGCTCTGGACCTTGTTCTTCCTCTTTATTTTCTTCCTTCTGCCACGCTAGGTTAGGTTATGTTGTACCCATGCTGTGTCGCTGGGACTAAGCTCCTTCCCTTGCGGGACTATATCTGCTCCTGGGATTAGGGTACTATAAGCAGTGTTTGGTATTGGCTCACGACTTGACTCTGTCTATGGTTGGGGCCTGCCCTGTTCTTCTTTTGCAAGACCTGATCCAATCTTTTGTCTGCATTCTTCAGGGTCTGCTCAGGTGCATTCCTGGGGGATTCCTAGTTCCCCTTTTAGGGGATGACTTATTCTGATGCCCTACTAAGGGTTCCCATGGGTCTTAGTCAGGTCCTTGTCTGACCTGCTCCTTCCATCAGGCTGCTCTTCTGGGGAGGTTGTTCCAGTCAGAAGTGTGCCATAAGGAACGGCACTATTGACGGTCCTAGTCATTATATATACCGTATTTTTCGCCCTATAAGACGCACTTATTTTTCCCCAAAAGTGGGGGAAAAATGTCAGTGCGCCTTATCGGGCGAATGTAAAAAAAAAAAAAAATAAAAAAAAAAAAAAAAATTAAAAAAAAAAAAAACTCACCCGTCCCCGGCGCTCCCGCGTTGTCTGGCACAGTGCGAGAGGCCAGAGGAGCGGCGGGGGCTCTGTCCCGGCCCCGCCGCTGCGATCGCTGTCTTTTCAGGCAGCGATGACAGCGGCGGGGCCAGAGACAGAGCCCCTGCCGCTCCTCCATCTGCTCCCCGACATGCGATCACGTAGGTCCCGGCAGTGGGTGGGCGTGGCCTGCACCGGCGCAGGCCACGCCCACCCGCTGCCCGGACCTTCGTGATCGCATGTCGGGGAGCAGATGGAGGAGCGGCAGGGGCTCTGTCTCTGGCCCCGCCGCTGTCATCGCTGCCTGAAAAGACAGCGATCGCAGCGGCGGGGCCGGGACAGAGCCAGCTCGTGAATAGGGTGGGCGTGGCCTGCGTCGACGCTGCGGCGCAGGCCACGCCCACCCCATTCACGGAGCCGGCCGCTCAGCTCAGCGGTGTCAGCGGACAGGTGAGTTTAAGTTTTTTTTTTTTTTTTACTTTGGCGCCTGTCTATACTAACGGGGGGAGGGGGTGGGAATGTGGGGAGAGGGGCCACACTGCCTATGGGAATGGGGGGATGGGAATGCCACACAGCCTTTGGGAATGGGGGGAGGGGTGTGCCACACAGCCTATGGGAATGGGGGGAGGGGTATGCCACACAGCCTATGGGAATGGGGAGAGGGGGATGCCACACAGCCTTTGGGAATGGGGGGATGGGGATGCCACACAGCCTATGGGAATGGGGGGAGGGGGATGCCACAAAGCCTATGGGAATGGTGGGATGGGTATGCCACACAGCCTTTGGGAATGGGGGGATGGGGATGCCACAAAGCCTTTGGGAATGGGGGGATGGGGATGCCACAAAGCCTTTGGGAATGGGGGGATGGGGATGCCACACAGCCTATGGGAATGGGGGGATGGGTATGCCACACAGCCTTTGGGAATGGGGGGATGGGGATGCCACACAGCCTATGGGAATGGGGGGATGGGGATGCCACACAGCCTTTGGGAATGGGGGGATGGGGATGCCACACAGCCTATGGGAATGGGGGGATGGGGATGCCCCACAGCCTTTGGGAATGGGGGGAGGGGTATGCCACACAGCCTATGGGAATGGGGGGAGGGGGATGTCACACAGCCTATGGGAATGGGGGATGCCACACAGCCTATGGGAATAGGGAGAGGGGGATGCCACACAGCCCATGCTAATGGGGAGAGGGGGATGCCACGCAGCCCATGCTAATGGGGAAAGGGGGATGCCACGCAGCCCATGCTAATGGGGGGAGGGGGATGCCACACTGCCTATGGGAATGGGGAGAGAGGGATGCCACACAGCCTATACTAATGGGGGGAGGGGGAAACCCACACAGCCAATGGGTATATGGGGAATGGGAGGGGGGGATGCCACACTGGATATACGGGGAATGGGATGGGGGCATGCTACACTGTCTATGGAATGGGGGCATCCCACACTGCCTATGGGAATTGGATAGGGGAATGCCACACTGTTTGTGATGGTGCGTTTTTGGTTAAAAAATTTTTTTTCTTATTTTCTTCCCCCAAATCCTAGGTGCGTCTTATGGGCCGGTGCGTCTTATAGGGCGAAAAATACGGTACTTATATGTATTTATATATATATATATACACATACCTTGTGTATAGCTGTATACCATGAGGTGAGGGTACTCGCCTTGCACCAAGTTGAGTCCAGGCGATATTTTGTTTTCCTTCTGCCTTGACCGGATCCTCTGGTCTCTGGGCTATTATCTAATTTACTATGAGATAAAAGGGATCTGTGCCCCTCTACTGGGGTTAGAGATCTGCCGGAACTGTCTTGTCCCTGATAGGGATCTTATCTTTTGGGGCCTACCGGTGTCCCCTTCTTGAAGTACCGGATTGATTGCTTCCATGGGCTAAGGGCCCTCTGGTTGGTCCTATTCTGTTGGTCGTCCTTCCGGACCTGCAGTACTCTTTCGGCTTCTGCTGAGTATTGTGTTAGCACCACTGCTGGTTCCGTCTGCGACCTGGACATGTATTCCCTGTTGGGGAAAGTTTTTGAGTTGCCATGGCTACCCTCTCTTGTAGTAGCATGGTTAGACAGTTACTTTGACCTATTCTTTTAGGGGAAGTTTCTTCCTCCCTATTGTTTTTCGTTCTCTTACTGTTAGTGCTTGGCTGGGGCCTTTAGCACTATGTTCTGGTGAACAAGCTGGCTAGTCCGCTGCTTGTGTTCAGTTCTACCTTTACAAGGTTCAAAGGTTGACGTTAGAGCATCGTTCTCGTTGTTAATAGCATGGTCAAGGGTGACAGCGCTTTACTGTTGGCTGTGCCTTCTTACGGGGATCCCACCCTATTTATGGACACTGCTATTGGATGTCCCATACGTTATGAATATGTCTGGAGCAGGACGTGCTGTATGCTTAGAATAATACAATTCTGTGAGAATCTCACCTGTAGAATTGGTATTATATGCATACAGCACGTGCTCCACCCCACCCTGGTTTCACTTGTTCTGGATCCCCTGTATGGTGATTGTAATCACTTGGTGTTATTGACAGATATTCTGGGTGGTTTGTTTCTCCTGGCTTCTCTTCTCACTGCTTTTCAATGCTGGGGATTGTGGGAGGTCCTCCGGTATATGTAGGGCCAGGAGGAGCTTGTTTTCTTCATGATCTGCAGTGCACGGCGCTGAAGGCGGAGGTATACCCATACGTTATGAATATGTCTGGAGCAGGACATGAGGTATGCATATAATACCAATTCTACAGGTGAGATTCTCACAGAATTGTATTATATACCTCCCAACTTTTAAAAACTGAAAAGACAGACACATGAAGAAATTTTTTTGCACTTAAACCATGCCCCTGCCATACCCTTAAAGGGAAACACCACCTAAGAATGACATATTATTATTACTATTAATAATAATTACAGACAAGCACCACACATATACTATAGACAGTGAGCAGCATCACTCCATTAAAGCCAGTGAGGGTCATCCCTCCATACACACACACACACACACACACACACACACACACACACACCATCCACCTCACCCCTCACTACATTTTTCTTTCCTGCATCCGAGCAGGACCCGAGTGATGTGAGCGGGCTCCTTCCTCCTGGAGTCCCGCCGCGTGCTCGGCTGCACACCTGGGGCCAGACACATGGAGACGGCGTGGGACAATTGAACGTTGGTGCGATCCTGGGACGGTCCTGCCGTAGGACGGTTGGGAGGTCTGCATTCACACAACAATGGCAGATGGAAAGAAGTAGAAAGAAGATTGAAGGAAAATAAATGAGAGGACAACAAAGATTGAGGGAATGCAGTAAATAGTAAATAAAGGGGCAGTGGGAGCACACAAATAACTGAGTGATAAGGGAAGTTTATTGATTCCCCCCTCCCAGGTTCACCAACAATCGTTACCTCAGCAGCGATCCCATGGCGCATGTGCATTAACCGGCAATCCATTCTTAATGAGGAAAGACCCAGGTGTCCGCCTTTGCTTCACTGTAGCTGATGCGCTCCCACACCCGCTATTCATAAATGGCATTAGCTGAGGAAAGCCGGTGATGTGGCCATGACCAACACATGCGCCGTGGGATTGGCTGATTGGTCAAAACCTGGGCTCTTGCCTTACTTGGGTTTTGGTCAGTGACCTTGGGGCATTCCAATTTAGGATGCCCCACTTTGTGAAACCCCTGGATTGAGGCCATTTAGATAGGTCTAGTGCGGGAGCGTGCAGCAGCTGGCCGGCATGGGATGCCCAGCTAGGTAAGTCAACTCAGAGATCCGGGGCTTTTACACATAAAGGAAAAGGGAGGAATCTGGCAGCCCTAGAGTCTTAGTCTGCTATTGGTCCACTCTAAATATCAAATACAGAAGACTGTGGAGTCAGTACAACTAACTGCCAGCAAGGGGTGCCCTCTTAGCACTGTTAAAGCGGACCTTCACTCTGAATAAGTCTATCTTATATGTTTCCCACACCCTGTACATACAGATTGCTCACATTAAAAATCATCCTACCTTCATCTACTGCATGTTATGAGCCTTTAAACATTCAAGATGGCGGCTCATGGGTCGTCAGGCAGCCTGCAAACAGGAAGTGCCTTCTGACTGTTCTGCTCTGCATTCTGGGACTGCAGACCTTTTCCTGACCCCAGCTCTGCTCTGTCTGAGCAAAGCACAGCTATAACCAGCCCCCCTCTACTTTATCCCACGCTCCTCTCCTCAGTATGTGTGATTCTTCCGAGTCAAGATGGTGGCGCCCGTATCCTAAAGTCCTGAACAGAGTTGCAGCCCAGTGGGGGAAACAATAATAGATAAGTGACTAAAAACTTCAAATATATTAATTTTAGATGCTGGGGAATCATTTTCTAAGGGTTTGAGCTTTTTAATAAATCATGATGAAGGTCCGGTTTAAGTGGAACTGCTTGCTTATTTCAATCTACGGTTGCTTATCTCGATCTGTGGATGCTAAAGGATACATACCTCCCAACTTTTGAAAGCCGTAAAGAGGGACAAAAGAAGCCATGCATAGCCACGCCCCCAGTCACACCCTCAGCCACACCCTTAAAGGGAAACACCACCTAAGAATTAAATAGAGCATCCCTCATTGCAGCCAGTGAGGGGCATCCCTCGTTACACAACCAGTTAGGGGCACATACACACAGACACACACACACAAACACATAGACGCACACACACAGATACACATACACAGACACACACATAAACACACATACACAGACACACACACACACACACACAGATACACATAGACACACATACACAGACACACACACATAGACACACAAACACACACACATAGACACACAAACACACGCACATACACACACGACCATACACACACAGACTGACACAAACACACACACAGACACAAACATACACACACATAGACACAAACAAACACATACACAGACACACACACACACACACACACACAGACAGATACAAACACACACGCATAGACACAAACACACACACACACACACACACGCACGCACGCACGCACACACTATTGTGTGCAATAATGAAAATCCTGAGTTTAGGTCCACTTTAACTGATTACTTGCTGCATGGTTGGAAGGGTTTAGAACATTACATATCACACAGTCGGCATACCTAGATAAACAAAATGATAACAATGTATATTAATTTGCTAGATAGCAAGAGGAGGGGTCGCTTATATACCCTGCATCCCAAAAATTCCAGTCAGGTCTATTACTTTCTCTTGATAAAATAAAGATTTAGGGGCGACAGATTTTGATCGTACCATTCTTCTTTTACAGAGGAGAACTGCTCAGCTCTACCTGCGCACTGTGCCAACATGTGCTGGTATAACAGCTCATTGCTACTTTAATTTGTATAGATGGTTTTACCCAGCATGCACTGATGTAGTAAGATATTTAGAATGGTGAAAGGGATTGACCACCCACAAAATAAAACAATAGGGTACTCATCTTTTGTCTCCCACAGCTGATCTGTCCATATCTGTCAATCAGCAACTCACCTGATCGCTGGATTGAATCCTGCGCCACCCAGGAGTAAACACCAGTCACTGGTGCCCCCCAATATTAGTCACAGTGGTGCTGCCACACCCTCTCCAGAGGCTGGGTGCACCCCTTCTATTGAAATGAATGGAGAGGGTATGTGTCACTGTTGCCAAGGTGTGTGAACCCAACACAGAAGTGGCAGTGACTGAAGTTTAGGTCCAGGCTGCATGGGATTCCATCCAGCGATCGGATGAGTTGCAGAACCATCAGCTGCGGGGAACAAAAGGTAAGTACCCTTTTGCTTTGTTTGGGTGGACAATCCTCCCCACAGGCATTGGAAGGGAGCTGATCACACCAGTAAAAGTGCAATGGTATAATAAAAAAACCTGTCACTCCTAAATTTATTTCTACTAAGAGAAAAACAAACACGCTTGGTTCAATCTGATGTATTTAGCATTTGGTGTATTTAGCATGTATATAAGAGTTTTTAATATTAGGGAATTTGCCAATTTGCATTGCCAGAATGTCCTAACATATAACAAATCCAATGGCCACCCTTCTTAAGCTGTTACAAACACACATTATTATAATTGACCAGTCACATACACCCACACAGTACACAACAGTCTACAGCAGTGGTTCTCAACCTTTCTAATGCTGTGACCCCGCAATACAGTTCCTCATGTTGCGGTGACCCCAAACCAAAAAATAATTTTGGTGGCTACTTCAAAACTGACATTTTGCTACAGTTATGATTTGGAATGTAAATACCTGATATGCATTATGTATTCTCATTGCTACAAAGCAAACATAGTGATTAATCACAAAAACAATAATTAATTATATGTTGAAAAATATTTATTACTAATTCCAATAAATAACATTTCACCATGGCATAGCATGTGTCGGAAACTGTCATTTCTCTGCCTCTTATTGAATTAATAGGAGGCAGCGGCGGATTGTGTGGTAACTCGAGATTCTCAGGAGCTCTGTTCCACAAAATCCGCCGCACTCACAATGAAATCAATAGGAGGCGGATTCAATGCCGGAATTTCCCCATTCAGAATATGGGAAAATAGTGGGAGATATGGGAGATAATTATACATTGGGGAACAGCGTGAACTACATCTTATAGTGGTCTCTTCTAGTATAAGACCAATGTAGTTCACACTGTGTAAATGTATGGTGCTTTGTGTAAGTGTAAGCTGCTTTGTGTACTGTGTAATGATTACACACAAAGCTCCTTACACTTACACAGTATTGTGTGTATGGTTTGTGTACTGTATAAGACCGATGTAGTTTACACTGTGCAAATGTATGGTGCTTTGTGTACTATGTAATGATTACACACAAATCACCTTACACTTACACAGTATTGTGTGTATGGTGTGTGTGCTGTTTTTACATTATTAACCGTTTTTACACCAGCAGGCTGTCTCGCAGGCTCTCTAGCCTTTCCGCCTCCTAGGCTTCTGTCCTCCGGCGCTTGCAGTGTCCACCCACTGATGACGTCAGCAAGCGCCAGACACACGTAATGCGCTGCTATGGACTGTGGAGTGTTCCCCCCGCTTCCCCCGTCCCTTAAGGCCCCGGACGGATGATGCAATCAGGTCTGCGCATGCGTGCAGGCATTCAGTTTGGAACGCGCATCCATAACGGCGTGCGTTCCAGCTGAATAGCGCTGCTGCAGACGGTAGCGCAACTTTTCAGTGGTTAAAGCCATTGGAAATATGTATTTTCCGATGACTTTAGGTGATCCCTCTGTTTTGGTCGTTCGACCCCCGCCGGGGTCCCGACCCACAGGTTGAGAACCGCTGTGTTAATGGCCTCGTATACCCCTCTTATTCAGCTGAAGCTTCCTATACATGTCATCCTTATTCCATCCTTACACACACAGACACAGACACAGACACACACACACACACACACACACACACACACAAAAACACACACACACACACACACAGACACAAACACACACACACACATAGACAGACAGACACAAACACACACACACAGACAGACACAAACACACACAGACACAAACACACACACAGACAGACACAAACACACACACAGACAGACACAAACACACACACACACACACACACACACACACACACACACATAGACAGACAGACACAAACACACACACACAGACACAAACACACACACACACACACAGACAGACACAAACACACACACACAAAACACACAGACACAAACACACACACATAGACACACAGACACAAACACAGACAAATACACTCACCAGTTTGGCCATTTCCCCTCCTGTTCGAGGCTCTTTGCTGTAGTCCTGCCCACCTGCAGCTCAGCGGCAGGGACAGGCTCCTTCCTGGAGTCCCGCCCCCACCCACTGAACCACCAATGACATCAAAGCAGAGAGAAGAGAAAAAAAAACCCTGCCTCTCAGACTCCCGGCTGCCGAAGCCTCTTGCACGCCCCCTGCCACCGGCCCGAGTGTGCAGCTGAGCGCTTACACTCGGGGCCAGCGGAGGGGGGCGTCTGAGAGTCCGTGGCAACCCCCCGGGGACGGCGTGGGACATGACAGTGCGGGACAAGAGTATGCGCCGCGGGACGCGGGACCAAGTAATAAAAATTAGGGCAGTCCCGGGATGGTTGGGGGTATGAGGATATTTAGACTCAATGTACACTGAGATGTGCAGGATGGCTCCAACTAACCCATTTTTGGGATGCCCTCTTTCTACTTATTATAGATTTATTATGCCTGGCTGTGTCAACATGAGGATGCAAAACTGCGTTTATGTTGATACTCTGCAACATAACGTGGAAGGCAAACCTGGCAAGATTTCATCGGCACCACCCCACAGGTCATGGATTAAGTGGTCAGGGTAGCTGGGCCAATCAGGAGGTGCTGTTGCAGGAGTGATGCGCCGTCTATCCACCATTATCAAGCTGGCAGGGTGAGCATTGCTCTTAGAGCAGGGACAGATTAGGGCATTTTGAACCACAGCATAGGAGAAAAGAAGGGACCAGAAAAGAAAGCTGTGTGTGCTGCACAGAAAAACTGCATCTGCCTGCCCTGGGATCATTGTTCATTGTAGTTCACCCTGTGACAATATCTGTCTGGTTTAGCTGGCCCCTGTCACTGCATTGGAGAACTAGGGGTACAAAGTGTTTAATACAGTTAAAAAAAATGACCTTCCAAGGAAATATTGGGGGGGGGGGGGCAGCTCTTAAGTGTGCACGCTCTGTCTCTCTCTAAGTTGGGGTCAATGGTGTCTCTTTGTTACATACAGTTTAAAAAAACAGGGGGCAGCTCTGTTTTACGTGTGCAGGCCCCATCTCTCTCTAAGTTGGGGTCATCAGTGCCTCTTTGTTATATACAGTTAGGGAAAATCTATCTGTTTTAGGAAATACTAAGAAAAGTGTCTGGGAAAGGACGAGGTAGAGGAAAAGACAAGCCTGCAATTCATTCTGCCATTAAGGATATATAAGGGGACAATCTCACTTCAGTGAATACAAATAGGTTTGGGGGGGGGGGGACACTCTCACCCCAGGCTTTACAGCTAGGTTTTAAATTTGGGGGTACAAACTCTCACCCCAATAAATCCAGATAAGTTTGGTACAAGGAGAAAGTCTCCCCAGTCCTTACAGCTAGGTCTGCTATAAGAGTAAACAGTCACCCAATTAATTACTGATGGGTTTGAGATATGGGGGTACACACTCACCCCGGTCTTTACATATAGGTTTAGTATAAGGGGACACTCTCATCCCAATCTTTACAAATAGGTTTAATATCAACTCTAACCTCAGTCTTTACAGATAGGGTTGGTATTTTGGGTACACACAATCACCAAATACTTTACAGCTAGGTGTGCTATAAAGGACACAAATACCCTATTGAATACAGATACATTTGGTATAAGGGAGCACTATCACTCCAGTCTATACTGATTGGTTTGGTATAAGCGGACACTCTCACCCCAGTATTTTCAGCTGTGCCTGCTATAAGGATACACAGTCATCCCAGCAATTGCAGGTAGGTTTGGTATATGGGGGTACACACTAACTCCAGTATTTATAGATAGGTTTGGTATTTGGTGGTACACACTCACTTCAGTCTTTACCAGTAGGTTGTTATAAGGGGATACAATCATTCCATTAATTACAGCCAGGTTTGGTATACGGGGGCACACACAATCACCCCAGGCTTTACAGCTAGATGTGCTATAAAGTACATGCTCACCTCAGGCTTTACAGCTAGGTTTGGTATTTGGGGGTACACAGTCAACCCAGGCTTTACAGCTAAATGTGCTATGAAGCACACACTCACTCCAGTTTTTACAGTTATGTTTGGTATAAGGGGAAACTCTCACTCCAGTCTATACACATAGGTTTGTTATAAGGGGACACTCTCACCCCAGTCTATGCAGATAGGTTTGTAATAATGGTAGACAATCACCCCATTAATTACAGATATGTTTGGTGAATGGAGGTACACAATCACCCCAGTAATTAAAGCTAGGTTTGGTATATCGGGGTACACACTCATACCAATCTTTACAGATTGGATTGGTATAAGGGCACACTCACACCCCACTCTTTACAGCTAGGTCTGTTATAAGGATTCACAGTCACCCCATTAATTACAGGTAGGTTTGGTATATGGGGGTACACACTCACTCCAGTCTTTTCATATAGGGTTGGTATATGGGGTTACACACTCACCCCACTCTTTACAGATAGGTCTGCTCCAAACCAAGATGGTGCCTGGAATGGCAGCTACGGCTGGAGGCTCCTGGTGAGGAGTCTCATACACAGTGTTTCTTTCGGTTATTTTTTTTGTTCTTTTTTGGGCTGTTTGCCCATTGTTCACCCTACTATACACCACTCCATTCATTGTGGGTGGCTTACCTTTTTGGGCGCCCCCATCGGATGTTCATGCGGCGCTGCCATCGCACACGTTAAATGGCTGCAGGGAGAATCGGAGCGCGCTCGGTAGCTGCAGAGTGACGGCGGAGGTCGCGGGAGGACAGCCATAGACACCAGGAGGCTGTAAGGTGATTCCTGTGTGGTGGTTTGGCTGTGTCGGGGCAGCGCTGGAGGCCGTGGGGATAGCGCAGTCTGGTCGGCGTCTGGGCAACGTGATCTGGTCAGCGTCTGGGCTGCGTGACCGAGGGGCAGCGCTGGAGGACGGAGGCCATGGGAATAGCGTGCCTGGGCGGCGTGAGGGATAGCGCTGGAGCTGCGGTACAGCGCGGTTTGGTCGGCGGCAAGATCGAGGGGCAGTGGAAGAGCGAGGTGCAGGGAGACAGCTGGCAACATGAACGGTGAGCTGTGGATCTACGTGTGGGGAAGCCTGTGAGGATGCCTGCCATGGGAGCGTGGTGCAGCAGCTGCTAGTGATGTATGGCTGGATGACGCTGATGACCAATGGAGGAGAGGTGATGTTTTCTTTTCTGAACATCACGTGTGTTTTTTACAATTTGCAACACTGAGTACTGTTCAGCTCAGTACTTGAATTCAATGCTTACACACATCCATTCACTCTGCACCTATAATCTTTCCCTGTGTACTGGGCTCCTTGCTGCCACCCAGTGGCCATCAAGCTTTATTTGGACATTGCTTGAGCCTTCTCTCACTCTACTGACACCTATTGGTCAAGTCCTGCTGTTACTCCAGGAACTCTTATCTTGCTACCAGCTGCTTTATTTGGGCATTGCTTAACCTTTCTCTCTGCTGACACCTACTGCTGTTATTCCAGGAATTTTTACCTGAATAGCTATTCCACCACCATGGAACACACTTAACACAAACATATAATCACACTCCCGTTAATTGAAAAGTTTATACCAGAGAACTGCTTCTCAGATGGGAAAATCACCATCAACTGTCGATATGCTCCAATCCCAATCTCTCACTACTGTACGGTACAGTCATCTCGCACATCAAACACATCTCACATACTTACGTTCATCGTAAAAGGAGGAGGGGCAAGCGCGCCGGTGCTTTAGTGAGATTGAGGAGGAGAGGATTTCGTTCTGCCATCCCGGACATTCATCTGGCCAATGTTCAGTCCCTGACCAATAAGCTAGATGAGCTGAGGTTATATGTGCAGCAGGAGGGAATCTAGGATGTCGTGCTCTGCAGTTCTGTGTTTTACTGAAACTTGGCTTAAAAACTCAATCCCGGACTCTAGCCTGGAAATTGAAGGGTTCACCATCCATAGAGCAGATCGGGACTCAGATGCAACTGGCAAAGCTAGGGGAGGTGGCATTTACTTCTACACCAACAACAGATGGGTCAAAAATGCTCATGCATTAGATAAGAGGTGTACATCTGACATAGAATGCCTGGCTCTTATCTGCAGACCTTTTTACTCTCCACGGGAGTTCTTGTGCATTATTCTAATAGGGGTGTACATTCCCCCTCAGGCCAATGTCAACATGGCCCTCAGCTCATTATCCGAGGCTATCGCGGACTACGAAAAGTTGTTCCCAGACTCATTTGTCATAGTTCTGGGTGACTTCAACAAAGCATGTCTTAATCTCGAATTTCCTAAATTTATACCACATATTACTTGCCCTACAAGAGGGAACAACACTCTCGACCAATGCTACACAACAGTAAAGCGTGCTTACAGGGCTGTTCCCACAGCAGCTCTGGGATGCTCTGATCATTGCTTACTACATCTGCTACCTCTATACAAGCAACGGCTGAAGTCAGTTACTCCCCAAACCAGAACAACCAAGGTCTGGTCAAAGGAGGCCATCGACCAGTTGCAAGCCTGTTTTAATAGTACCAATTGGGATGTCTTCTACTCTAAATCTATAGAGCAATGGACTGACTCAGTGCTCTTACATTACCTTTTGCGAAGACACAATTGTACCATCCAAAATTTCCAGGAACTATGGCCACTTCAACAAGCCATGCTCTCATTAACAGCATAAGGAAGTTACGGAAGCAGAAGGAATATGCACACAGAGATGGGAGCATCCTTATGTTCAAGAAGTTGAGGAATTCCCTGTCCAAGGAGATCAGCAAAGAGAGGTTACGCTAAGAAACTGGAAAAGCATTTTTCCTCCAGTAACCCGGGAGAGGCCTGGCAGGGTTTTTTGGCATCTTACTAACTACAAAGGGTCCACCCAGATACTGAACCCTAGCAGGCAACAGGCTGAGGAACTCAACCACTTCTACTGCAGATTTGATTCAGCTCCAAACATGGCAGCTTGCTCCCCCAAGTCCCTAAGTCAATCTCTATCGTCAATCGACCATAACATTCATACCAATGGCTCTCAAACAGCAAACACACTTTTGGTCTCAGAGATTAAAATTGCCCAAGTTCTCAAAGGCCTCAACATAAGGAAGGTGTCAGGACCAGATGGAGTATGCACAATCTGCCTCAAGTCATGTGCGGACCACCAACTTAAAAACATCTCCCGCATCCGTCCTTTCCTCTCACCTGACACCACTAAAATGCCAGTGCATGCCCTGGTCATATCCCGTCTAGATTACTGCAACATCCTTCTTTGTGGCTTACCAACTAACAGACTGGCACCCCTCCAATCTATCCTGAACTCTGCTGCTCGCCTCATCCATCTCTCCTCTCGCTCCTCCATTTCTGCGCCTCTCTGCCAATCCCTACACTGGCTGCCAGTCCCACAGCGAATCCTGTTCAAAACTCCAACTCTCGCATACAAAGCTCTCTCCAACCAGGCCCCTCCCTACATCTCATCTCTAATCCAACAGTATCAACCTAGACGCAGTCTCCGCTCTTCTGCCAACCTTCTCCAGTCCTCCACCCTGGTCACCTCCTCTCACGCCCGCCTCCAGGACTTCTCACGTGCAACTTCAATCTTCTGGAATGCCCTCCAGCACCCAATCCGCCACTCCACAACCCTCAAAACCTTCAAAGGTGCCCTTAAAACTCACTTATTCAGACAAGCATATAATCTGGCCTAACCAATCTTCTAAAGGGCACATGCCACAAAGCTCAATACTGACTGTTTGTGATCCTTCCTCCTCGTCTTCACCCCTCTTCCTTTAGACTGTAAGCTCGCAAGGGCAGGGCTCTCTCCCCTATTGTATCTTGTACTCAGAATATCCATTGTCAACTCTGTAAAACTGCATTTGAAATAGTATATGTACCGTATGTTTCTTCCCTGTCTGTAATTACTACTTTGTAAAGCGCTACGGAAAATGATGGCGCTATATAAATAAACAATAATAATAATATGATATAGTTGACATAAAGGATGCTGTGATAACCTTTGACCACTAGATGGCAGCAGATCTCAGCTTTCTTATACCTGTACACAGATAGGCACTACACTACTACACTGGAAACAAACCATACCATGCATACAAACTATGCATATCCTTAAACTGATGGAAATAAATATATGTAAATAGTTGATCAGCATAAAAAAAAAATAAGTTAAACGGAGAGAGAAGTCTTGTATTTTGTCTCCCCTTTTGTCTCCCACAGGAGATATAGGAATTCCTCCCGGGCAACTGGTTCTACTGCGCCTCAATTAAACTAGATTGTGGGAAGTCAGCCGGAAGTATAAAGTCCGGGAGGAGGAGCCACACCTTTGTCTTGCAGTCCACACCCTTTGGACAAGAGTTAACCCAATCATTACAGAAGAGAAATAAATTCTACAGATTTATCTTTTCGTAGCCGGAGTAGAGGAGCTTTGAGTAAAACGCTGCCATGCTGGTTGACTCCGCCCCTCGAAGTCTGCTCTATTACTTTTAAATTCCTCCAAGCACCTCCATGTTGTTTCAAATTGCTGCTGTTTGTTGGCCAGAATACTAGCCAACTTCTCAGTCATCATCATCATATCGTACATCTAAAAAGGCTAAAGGAGATTCTTTTCATCTTCCAAGACTGTGCAATAGTGGCTTTTGCCATAGTCAAAATTAGGTCAGTCAGTTTCTCTCTCTCAATCTCTTCCATATTCCCCCCTAGTAAGGCTGTCCTTGGATTACGTTTAAATCCCACGTTGAGATCCACCTTATAACTCTAAAAACTACTTTAGTCCAAAAGGCTCTAGCCCTAGAGCAAATCCACCAAGTGTGAAAGATATCACCCTTGACTCCACACCCCCTAAAGCAATTACCTCCATTTCCCTGGATTATTTTACCCCATCTAGCTGCCACTAGGTACCACCTTGTTGCCACCTTTACCCTAGTTTCCCGGGCCCAGCTACTCGGGGAGGAGCGACCCATATTTCTCACGGTCCTCCCCCATCACTCTAGCGAAAATGCTTCCCCCAAGTCCCTGTGCCATGCCTTCATGTATGAAAGCATATCTCATCTATGGATCAACTCCCTATAGATTAGGGAGATACCACCTGAACCCCCTGGATGCTTTTCAAATGATGTGGGTTCCTTCCACTTCTTGCCTTTGATTTTCCTTGATCTAATAAAGTGCAGTACGTGAGCAGCTTTAAAAATTTTCTTGTAGCAACATCTGATGTTGATGCCTCAGCTGCTGCATTGTTATGATCATATTTTTTAAGGAATTGTCCCACCCTATTCAAGCCCCTGCCCCTCCACTATTCCCAGTCACCCTCCATATTTGGTTTAAAGCTAGTGTTTGCCAGTAGCAAGTCCCCCAATCCCAATGGGCATATTTTGAACACTCTATCCCAGATACTTAAAGTGGACCAACACCCAGGGGTGATCGGCCCGGGAATCTATAAGATTCCTGGGCCGATCACCTCCCTCACCGCGGGGCATCCGAGATCGGGATGTCCCGCAGGGTGAAACCCCCCCAAAAGCCCCAAAAAACCTTACCTTATCGGCGACGGATCAGCCGCCGCCGCCTCCCGCGCGCCCCTCTAGCAGTGCGTGCTCCCGTGCCAACCATTTGTGAATGGCCGGCGCGGGCGTGCGCCCTGTAAGAGGGACATGCGGGAGGCTGCGGCTTGTCCGTCGCTGAAAAGGTACGTTTTTTTGGGCTTTTGGGGGGTTTCACACAGCGGGGCATCCTGATCTTGGATGCCCCGCTGAAGTGGACCAACACCCAGGATAGTGAAAATCCTGGGTGTTGGTCCACTTTAATGCCTCCTGTAAAATAGGGCATGTGATCTTTAATCTTTTTTTTACAAGGGATCCAAAAAACTGAGTCCACTGAGACCAGGAAGCAGCCCTCTGTCTCCATTTGAGCACATTTAGGTTTCCCCACTCCTCTGTAGATCCCAGAAAGCTGTGAAATCCTAGTCACACAGAAATATCTCCTCAAACATGGAAGCCCCAGTCCCCCCTGGTCCCTGGCTGTGCAGTGTATCCCTAATCAGTCTCTTAGTTTTACCCTTCCAAATAAATCTAAAAATAGCCCTTTGAATGCCTTCAAGGTCTTCAAGCCTGACCCCATATGGAATTTAGGTAAGAGGTCCATCTTGGTGTCTGCATCTCAACCCAGCCAGGACAGGGGTTTACCCCTCTTTGATGGTTTCTTTAAGCTTTCTGAAAAGTGGAGGATAGTTTAACCTATACAGGTTTTTTACATCAATTGGTAGTTTAATATCCAGATAGGCTATCGCATTTTTCACCCAGTAAAACTCAAATATTCTTTGTAGCAATACCTTTTGCTTCTGGTTGAGATATAGAATTAGAGCCGATGACTTGGTCCTGTTTACCACCAACCCGGAGATCCTAGAAAATTGGTCTAGTACCTCCGTTATTACCATCAAAGACTTCTCCGGGCTGGTGCCAATAGGAGCAAGTCTTCAGCAAATTGAGCACATTTATGTACCCTTTTGCTGCACATAACCCCCTTAAATTCGGGGTTCTGGCGGAGTCTACTAGGCAGTACTTCTATAGCCAGTATATACAAGGCTGGAGAAAGGGGGCAACCATGTCTCGTTCTCTGGTTGACGTCCAGAAAGCCCGACTCATACCCATTGATAGAAACCAAAGTCTTGGAGTTAGAATACCATAAATATCCCAAGACCCCCTTCCCCAAAGCCAATCCTTTGAAGAACAATGAGAACATATTTCCAAGAAAGAGAATCGAGTGCCTTCTGGATATCATCTGAGAGCAGCTGCCCCCCCCCCCCCTCAGTTTAGCCTGCCCACCAATATCTTGGTAAATACTTTAATGTCGTTGTTTATTAAAGATATAGGGGGCGATAGCTTGCACAGTCTGTAGGGTCTTTCCTTTTTCATGAGGCCATGTGGGGGGCTAAGAAATAACTAAATTGCTTATAGTGTAGACTTCATAGTGGCCCTGGTGATCTCCTCAAAGCCATATTTCGAATAGTGTGAGAGGCCTTCTCCTTCAAGATTTCCTTGTCCATTAAGTCCCTCTGGAAAGCAGAGAGCTGGACCCCCCCTCCCCCTTCATCCAGCCATGAATCCAATAATTTCAAAATGCAGAAGGCTTGGCATACAGAGCAGAATGGAACTCTCTGGATTTTAGGTCACCAAACCATCAGCTTGATTATTTTGGGGAATGCATAGGCTCTCTTATGCTGGGCCAGTTATTTTGCCAACATTTTACCCAGCTTGTCCAAGTAGAACCTTACTTGGTTCCATTTTAACTCGTTCTTGATTCTTGATGTAAGGAGTAAATTTAACTCTGTCCGCGGGTCTTCTATTTGCCTCCCAAGGCCTATGCCAAGTTGTCTCTTATTCTCCCTAATAAGATAAGTCAGGGCTCTAAATTTGGCCTACATCATACTCATAGCCTCTTTTTTTATTTTAGAGGTGATCTGTATGAGCCTGCCCCTGACATAGGCCTTGTGCGACAACCAGTTTATGGTTGGGTTGGTATCCTCTTCCCTGTTCCATGAAAAAAAAATCTGTTAAATCTCTTTGATTCTCCTCGTCAATGTCTGGGCATCCCAACATCACCTCAAGTCTCCATCTGGAACTATTCAGTTTGGTCCAAAGACCCTCTAAAATGAGCAACACTGTTGCATAGTCAGACATTGCGCAATCTATTATCTTGCAAACTTGGGACTACTTTATTAGAAACAAATATATGATCAATGCAGGTGTAAGTCAGGAGTGCTCTCCAAACATCTATTAACGCCTGAAATGCCACCATCCTGGCCAATTGCCTACTGCTCCAAGGGGGTGTTTTAATTCTAGTTTTCCTGGAGTTTGACTTGTCCAGGATCGTATCCATTCGATCCATCGATTCGAGTTCCCTCCCAGGGTTACAATCCCCTCTAATCTGGGAGCATTAGTACTGAATATATTATGGAAAAAGTCAATTTTGCCTTTGTTTTGGAGATAATAATAGATTAAGACCAGGGCCCCTCCCACCTGCCCTTTGACTATCAGGTATCTCCCCTCTCTGTCTGTCCAAGAATACTTCTAGGATGGAGAAGGGGACCCTTTTTAACATGGCTATTACTCCCCCCCCCCCCTTTTTTTCTGCGGTGCTGGACAAGAACACCTGAGGGTACTTACTACTTAAAAATTTCGGAGGGGCATCTTTTTAAAAATGGGTTTCCTGGAGCAGAAAGATCTCTGCTCCCAAAGATCTATAATAAAGAAGGATGAATTAAACCTCTGCAAATAATGGGACACTATTTTGTACTTAGGTCTATTGGGGGTCATAGTCAAATTTTAAGTTGTTCAGTTTCAAAAAAAGGAAGGAAGGGAGGGCAAGACTTGACCTGAGAGAACACACACCCCTCAAATTGAAGAAAAGAAATAAAATAGAAATAAAAACAGAGAAAAAAAAACATTTCGAGGACAAACAGCAGTCGTTCCCTGCCCGTTTCCTTTACTTTATCCCACTTGATGCAATTTGTGGGGAGTGCAATGTCTATCCCACTCAGCTTTAGGTATAGAGTTCATACATCACATAAAAGCATGTCTCCCACCTAGCGCTCATGAAGCCCAAGTTACCACCTTCCATGTAGAATTTCTAGTTAAATTCCTCCTTTTTATTTCATCCGTCCTACCCGATGCCTCCTTTAGTACCAATACTAGAAACCCGGGTGGCATATCAAGGGAAAAAAAGGAGCAGACAAAAAAGAAAAGAAAGGGGAAAAAAGGGAAGGAGCCAATAGAAGATCCATCTCTACCTACTCACGCGGACCAACGTATATGCCTGCACAAGTCCCCCCCACTCCCCCCCCAGTCAGAAAGAGGGGAGACGAAGAGAAAAAAAGAGTGGGGGAATAAAAATAGTAACCCCAACGTACCATGCAATGGGGATCCAATAGCTACCCCCGAACCCCGAAAAATTATTAAAAAAAATATTGCCCCCCCCACCTTACACCTTCTAACCCTCTTCCCCCACTTCACCTTTGTGATCATCATATGTGGTCTAATTTTCCTCACCTTTACTTTGAAAAACAATTAATTAACTCTTAAATGTGGAGAAGAGGGAAAAGAACCTACCTTATGTAAACCTCAATTCCTATAACACGCAAAATATGTACCATCCAAAGAACACTACTACATCTAATAAATTACAATAATTCTAATACATCACAAAGTGAATACCTTACATAATCAGTCGGCTGTAATAAACTCTTAAGAAACCCTTGTGTTGCCCCAAATACAAACTTAAAGCGGACCTTCACTCTGAATAAGAGTCTATCTTATATGTTTCCCCCACACTGTACATACAGATTGCTCACATTAAAAATCATCCTACCTGCATCTACTGCATGTTATGAGCCTTTAAACATCCAAGATGGCGGCTTATGGAAGCCGCCATTTTATCAGGCAGCCTGCAAACAGGAAGTGCCTGCAAACAGGAAGTGACTGTGCTGCTCTGCATTCTGGGACTGCTGACCTTTCCCTGACCCCAGCTCTGCTCTGTCTGAGCAAAGCACAGCTATAACCTGCCCCCCTGTACCTTATCCCACTCTCCTCTCCTCAGTAAGTGTGAGTCAATATGGCGGCGCCCGTATCCTAAATTCCTGAACAGAGTTGCAGCTCAGTGGGGGAAAGAATAATAAGTTAGTGACTAAAAATGTTAAATATATTAATTTTAGATGCTGGGGAATTGTTTTTTAAGAGTTTGGGCTTTTCATTAAATCATGGTGAAGGTCCGGTTTAATGTAAATCTTCAATGGAACCCAATGAGTTGTTTGCCTTCAAAAATATATATATTTTCCATTGTTTTCCATTAAACCTAAAAATAGAGCATTTGCTTTTAAGTTTTACACTACTTTGGGGTGGATTCTTTTATGAGATACTTGTTGCCATATTGGGGAAATAGGTCTAACCCCCTGTGTTTGGTTCTCTGGGACGCTCTGTAATAGCCTTAAGGAGGAGAGGAGAGCTTCAACTGCCATGATTGTTGCAAAAAGATAAGATTGCTAATTATATTTAAAATACAAATTAAAGGGATTTAACCATTTGCACTTGATCCCCTCTTTGCCGAAGTTCCGATGTTATCACCTTTAACCCTTTAAACGCCAGCCACGTAAATTTTACGTGGCCACCTCTCCAACCGTGAAACGCCAGCCACGTAAAATTTACGTGCCTGGCTTTGCCCCCTGCTAGCGCCTGCAAAATGTTAAAAAAACCACTTACCTGACACCTCATTTGAACTGGCCGGGTCTCCTCTTCACCCTGAGGGGCTCCGATCCCCCGTCGGGGCTCCTCCGGAGGAAGGGGAGAGCCCGGAACCCCCCCCCCCCCCGCTTTTGCGGCCGCTGGCTTTTCCTGTAAAAATAAAAATGACATTTACTCACCTCCATGTGCGGTCAGTCTCGCCGGCCCTCTTCTTCCCCTGGGGGGCCTCTGATCCCCCCCCCCCCAGGGCTCTATATCTTCAGGAGAGAGCCTGTCAGGCTCTCTCCCCTCTTCCTCCGACAGGCGCCGCCATCTTGCCGCAAAGCCCTGCCCCTTCCTCTGATCTCCTGCCTCCCCTCCTCCTCTGGCTGCCGATCACCGGCATCTGTCATCAGATCAGTGAGGGACAGAGGAGCTGACGATCGGAGGTGAGTTTTTTTTTTTTTAAATAAATTTTTAATAATTTTTACTCTGTGTTTGTGTGTTTTATTTTACTGTTAACCCTTTGTGAACTGGTAAGAGGTCCATGGGACCCCTGTACCAGTTCACAAGGCTGGGGGCTGGCAAGTCACCTGCGCTAGCGGGTGACTTGCCATTAACCCCCACACCCCCAATTACCTGCCTCCTCAAAGCCCGGGGGAGGCAGAAGAGCCCGGGCCCACACAGGCTATGTGGGCTTGTAGGCTGCAGGGTGGGGGGGCTATCAGACCTGGCCGCTCCACTCTGTTCCTACAAGCCCCCATAGCTGGTCCCAGGCTGGTTATGTCGGGTAGGGGAGACCCTACGTCATTTTTTAAAAAATGTTAGGGGTTAGGGATAGCCTAACCCTAACCCTTAAAATTCCCCCAAAAAATGGGGTCCCCCCACATCAAAAAAACTACGTCAGTTTTTTTTTTTTTATTTTAAGGGTTAGGGTTAGCCTAACCCTAACCCTTAAAATTCCAAAAACAAAATGGGGTCCCCCCCCCCTGGGAGGGGGGACCCTACGTCATTTTTTTTTTTAATTTTAAGGGTTAGGGTTACGCTAACCCTAACCCTTAAAATTAAAAAAAAAAAATGACATAGGGTCCCCCCTCCCAGGGTTAGGTTTTTTTTTTAAAAATGTTAAGAGTTAGGGTTAGCCTAACCCTAATCCTTAAAATTCCCCCAAAAATTCCCCCCCTATGTCATTTTCTTTTTAAATTAACTCCTTATGTTTATAGTGGGGATAGTAGTATTTTATTTGTAAATGTTATAACGTGCTCTTTTCAGTTTGGGGGGTCTCCTGGGCACGAATGGGGGGGCTATCGATACATATGTGGTCCCGTTGTAATCGAGAGAAATGGGGCTTTCACATGCAATATGGTTTACATTAATAAAACAAATGTTTTATTTAAAATAAAGGAGACAATTGTCTAAAAAATATTATTTTATTTATTTTTTTGGTTTTTTTTACGCAAAAATATTTAAAAAACGTAGAAAAATTACAAACAAGACATTTCATGTTAAAGCCTAAACTCTGCTGCAAATATATATATATATATAAAAAATCATGGTTAAACATGGTGCAAAATGGGGAAAAATTACCTTTCAACAGAGGGTGACAAAACTTCAAGTAGGCTGGCAATTAAAAGGGTTAATAGTACCTATGCATGTTGGGTATTGTTCTGCTCGGGGGACCTTGCGCTTTCAGATTTAGCTTGTTTCTTTCTTATTTGCATATTGATATTTTAGGAAAAGGTGTTTTTTATTCTGCTTTTTTATAACATTTTTTTGTGAAACCCTGTGCAACCTAAGAATTCTTCAGGGGATTACTCCCAGAAAGATGAGCCCACTACAACAAGCTGGGTATGCATAGAAAGCTTAAAATGTGTAATTTCAGAGAATATATGGGTTATGGGGATATTCCAAATGTAAAGACTTGTTTTGGTAGAAAAAGCACAAGGTGCGCACTTTGTCTGCAGAGCTGAAATTTTTAAGTAAAATTAACGTTACGCACATGCTTTACTTTGGTGTGTTTGGCAACTCTTTCCTTGACAGTAGCTATGCATGCTGGGTATTGTTCTGTTCGGGGCATGTTGCTTTTTCAGATTTTCAGTTTTTTTCTTGTTTGCATATAGTTTTTTTTTAGGAAAATGTGGTTTTGATTCTGCTTTTTTATTCTTTTTTTAGGGAAACCCTGTGAAACCAAAGAATACATTGAGGGATTACTTCCAGAAAACTGCACCCATGTCAACCAGCCTGGTACGCCTAGAAAGCTTGAGGTGTGTACTTCCAGAGAATATATAGTTTGTTGGGGGTATTTCAAATGTAAAGGGTTGTTTTTCTTGAAAAACTGCAAGGTGCGCATATTGCATAGCATAGTTGTATTTTATCTGAAAATCTCCTAAAGCCTTGTTTCAGTTTGGGGGAGTCTTCTGGGCAGGAAAGGGTGTCTACCAATACATATGTGGTACCGCTGTAACTGGGAGAAATTCGGGTTTCACACGAAATAAGATTTTATTGACAAACATTTTTTATTACAAAAAACACTACAAATTGTAAAAAATAGTTTTTTTATTTTGTTTTTTTTGCACATATTTCATCCAAAAATATTGAGAATACACCTAAAAATGACAAACAAGACATTTCATGTTAAAGCCCAGACTCTGCTGAAAAAAACAATGTATCACTTTCCTGGGAAATCCCTGGAAATCCTTTCAAAAATCACAGTTGAACATGGGGAGCGCAAAATAGTGCAAAATGGTCTGGCAACAAAGGGTGACAAAATCTCAAGGTAGGCTGACGGTTAAAGGGTTAAACCGGACCTTCACCATGATTTATTGAAAAGCCCAAACCCTTAAAAAACTATTCCCCAGCATCTAAAATGTATACATTTTAAGTTTTTAGTCACTTACTTATTATTCTTTCCCCCACTAGGCTTCAACTCTGTTCCAAAACTTTAGGATATGGGCACCACCATCTTGACTCAGACGCATCACACTTACTGAGGAGAGTAGGATAAAGTACAGGGGGCGGGTTATTGCTGTGCTTTGCTCAGACAGAGCAGAGCTGGGGTCAGGAAAAGGTCAGCAATCCCAAAATGCAGAGCAGCACAGTCAGAAGGCACCTCTAGTTTGCAGGCTGCCTGATGTCCCATGAGCCGCCACCTTGAATGTTTAAAGGCTCATAATATGCAGTAGATGCAGGTAGTATGATTTTTAATGTGAGCAATCTGTATGTACAGGGTGTGGGAAACATATAAGCTCGTACTCAGAGTGAAGGACCGCTTTAAAGCTTTTCCCCTCTGTAAGATACCTGGGGAAATATCTATAAAAAAACACATGTTAATACCTCTAACTTTAACAAATTCAACAGTTTTAGCTAGCTGGATGACTTTCTCTCGAGTGGGAAAAAAATTAGGTTTAGCAATGATATCCCGATGGACCCGGTCTAGTTCAAGATGAAGCTCATCTATGCCAGATAGAGAGACAGGTCTTTGATAAATTGGACTAAATTTTTCACCAATTTTGTAACTCTCATTCTGAAGTTCCCTCTCCTGCCTCTTCCATAAATTTCTTTAATTCACCGATCTGTTTAATGTGTTGATTCACTCAGTCAATAGCAATCAGTAGTAGTGTCTATTTTCTGTCCACTGTTTCTAGCAGCTAGGCAGGGACATGCAGCCATTCCCTATCTTCTCGATCTCTTTGGGGGTTCTCCTGGAAAAATCCTGCACCCTGACAGAGACTTTTGGGGATCAATTTGTTCCCATGTGGTTTCAGGCTGTGATCCCCTGCCAACTCTACCTGTGGCCCCCCATTTTCTCTTGAAGCCATCTCCAAAGACTTATCTCCGCTGCTATCTCCAGTAACGGGTCAAACTAAGGCTGGTCCAATAACTTCACCCCCTTTTTCAAGAATTGGGGGCTCCTGTGTGACTCCACTGTAGACTCCTCCAGGGGGATAGCCTCCTTGCCCATGTTCTGCTCATCCCTCAGCTGGGGACACAGTCCTTATTGTATGGGGGGGTGCTCCCCTCTTACCTGGCCCTCAAGGGGTGTGTTTTCAGGTGGTTTCTGCAATGGACAAAATCCCAAATACTGCAGAGGGGGTGCCTCCAATGCTGGGCCCTGTAATCCTGCAGCTAACGCCGATGCCTCAGCAGTTGCTCTGTTCCCCCACTTGCTTGCCCAGCCCTTTCACTCCCATTGGCCGCGTGTTGTGCATCGTGATGGCCCTCAGAGCTGGGATCCGACCCCTCAGCACTTCCCCTCTCCCCTTCTAGTGGCCCCAGATCTCAGAAGTCATTTTTCAGCTGTTCCAGATGCCACAAGATAGGTCGCTCTCCAAAAAGTAAGCTGCTCTCCAAGCTGGCTCTGTGGTGATTAATAGGGATTGAACAGGCAACCTCACCTCCTTCCAATCTGCAGATGTTGGATCCTGGGGCCCGGTTCTCAGTGGCTCCTAGCCGCATATAGCACACTGCCCTTAAGGCAATCGCCCGGCCAGCTGGACAGGAGCGAACGGACAACTTTAACACCTCTCCTCAGCTGCATTGCTCTCAATGGCTTAGGGCACCTGGCAAGCCGCTCCCAGTGAATTCCACCGGATGGCTCTCGGGCGCTGGGTGGGAGGCGTGCAAGCAGACTCACCCTCTGTTGTGCCCACATCCTGACATGCTCTCCAAGGTAACTTTAACCATTTAACTGCCAGCCAGTTTTTGTCACCCTATTTTGCCAGAACATTTTTCACTCTTTTGTGCTACACAGGTTCAACTGTGATTTTTGAAGGGATTTCCAAGGAAAATATATATTTAGTTTTTTCATCTGGGCTTTAACATGTAATGTCATTTTAAACAGCACTTTAGAAGATTTTCAGATAAAATACAACTGCTATGCGCACCTTGCAGATTTTCAGGAAAAACAACCTTTTATATTTAAAATACCCGCCACCAAACTATATATTCTCTGGAATTACACACCACAAGCTTTCTAAGCGTACCAGGCTTGTTGATGTGGGCACAGTTTTCCGGAAGTAATCACTCGAATTCTTTGGTTGCAAAAAGTTTCCCTAAAAAGAGAATAAAAAAGCAGAAGCAAAGCCACAATTTCCTAAGAATAAAAAATGCAAAGAAGAAACAAGTTAAATCTCAAAAAGCAGGACAGAACAATACCCTGCAAGCTTGGGACCGGACATTTTTACATTCCTCACTCTACATGACCATCAGTAATGAATTGGGTTCATTTGGCAGTAGGAGCACAAGGTACCTGCACTGCCACCTACTGAACCTGGTTGCCAGTTACAAGGAGCAGCACAATGGCATTGGTAGCCGTATGAGGAAACACAGAAAGATCGCCTTCCACCTGCACAAACAGACTAATACACACCTTTTTTAGTTGAATAGTAAGGTACAGTTTTGGACTGTAAGGTCTGGGGCCCAACAGGAGAACTGACCCTGGGGGCTACACTACAGGTATGGCCAAGGACATACTTTGCACCTCACTAGGGCTGGATGCCACCGCTGTGACATCATCTGCATAAGCAATAACAGTGACTGAAGTAGCCTAGGACTCCGGCACCCACTGAAATATGCACTCCTGGGCGCGCGCACGTGACCGCGCAGCATGGACGTCTGCTGAGTGAGCTCCGTGCAGTCGGGAGGCACAGAGCCCAACCAACACCACCAGACCCCTAAATTCCCACACAAGTCGGCTGCGGAAGACCCCAGGACTTACCTGGGCCAGATGTCTGCCACCCCAGCCAAAAGGAGAGGCCACAGAGAGGGTCGGAAGTCGGCAGCCCCAGGATCCAAGATGGCGGCCGCAGCACGGCTGCTAGCAGAGGAGACTGCAGCACCTGAGGACGCAGCTTGCTCCAGAGCAGGAGAGGACAAAGAAGAAGCCCTAAGGGTGAGTGCTGATGATCTCTCCCAGGAATCTAATGATAGCTGGCCGCAAATCCCCTCCTCTCCATATAGTTCAGCTCACAAAGCCCCAGCACAGCTTTCCTCAGAAAATCAGACCCTGATTACACAGCTTAGAGCTGTTATTAGAGAAGAGGTCACAGCAGTGTCAGTTAAGCACACAGAGACACTCTTGAAAGAAATCAGGGACATTGGAACCCGCACTGATGCCCTGGAATCCCGCATGGATGACTCCACACTGATCCTTGATAACCATAACTCCCTGCTGGGTCAAATGCAAGATGAGATTACCTCACTTAAAAATTTAAACGAGGAACTCGAGAATCGAAATCGCAGATCTAACTTGCGATTCCGTTGCCTCCCTGAGACCATGGAGGATGCCACAGCCACTATCACCGCCCTCCTCCAGGAACTGGTCCCAGATATACCAGTAGCCAGGCTCGAGCTGGATAGAGCGCACAGGGCCCTGGCAAGAAAACCCACAGAGGGCCCACCGCGTTACATCATCGTCAAGTTTCATCACTACTTAACAAAAGAAGCGGTCCTCAAGGCATCTAGAGAGAAATCCCCCTATACTTCCAAAAGCACAATTACCAAATCTTTGCGGATCTCTCGCAGACCACCATCCAAAAAAGGCGGGCCTTTAGACCCTTACTCCAAGTCTTACAAGCTCAGGGGATTCGATACCGCTGGGGATTCCCCCTTAAACTCACGTTTACATACCAATCTAAGCAGATCCAGGCCTCTTCGCCCCCAGAACTCCTGACCAAGCTTAAAGCCCTGGACATTAGAATCCCAGACATGCATCCTACAACCTCGTCTCTCCCCACTACTCCAAGAACCCCGGGAGTGCCCCGCAGATCTACCCCCCAAACCACCCCCTCTCCAAGGATGGAACCTCACCCGAGAATCAACCAGGCGATAAAACGGCTCCTGTCCCAGTCCTTTCAGCCGGCCTCCAAGGGCTGACATACCCCTGCAATAACTTTTTGTATTAACCTTCATGCTCGTCAAGGTCCAGTAAGTCACTACTGCGCAAAGACCCATTTACTTGAGTCATACTATGTTTATTAACATCTTGTTTGCTCTCTACAGAGCATGTTCAGATTCACTAGGGTTGCAATGTTCTTTCCCTCTGTTATTGCTCCCCTTCATGCCATGAGCAGCTGCTGTTACCCTTAAGAGCGGAAACATGTAACTGCAGGAGACCTCTCGGTGCATTCTCACCTGAGAGTGGACCAGGTGACAAAACGACCCCTGTTTCAGCCCCTTCAGCCGGTCTCAGGGGGCTGAGACAAACCCCTGCAATAATTTCCTTCATATCAGCCCCCATGCTTGTTATGCTTGTTATGGTTTAGTAATTCACCACTGTGCAAAGCCCCAGTTACCTGGATCACACCAGGTTTATTAATACCTCTTAGCTCCCTATGGAACATGCTCATATTCACTCTGATTGCAATGTTTTTATCTTGATGATCACTCTCCTTCATGCCATGAGCAGCTACTGATAACCCTCATGAGCTGACACATGCCACTGCAGGAGACTTTTTTATAGTTTGTATTTGTATTCTGTATTTACATTAATGTTGTTGCTGTTGTTGTCTTTTAACCCCTGAACTACCTGCCCTACAGCTGAAATACTATTCTCAAGGCTAACTGCCTGAAATATGCTGCTGCAAGAGACCTTATTATACTGCATGGTGAAAACAGCAGGTCCCTGGCCCTGAGCTTTTCCAGATCATTCCACCGGGCAGGCGAGTGCTCCTGCTCCCCCTGGTGGGGGGACGTCGCTCCTCTGTGTATTTGGGACAGCTTACGGCCACTGAAAATCCTTGAGCCGACTGACCCTCCTGCCCTGACATTTAAACTTATTAGCACACCCTTGCTCACTGGTGGGCATGATCATATTTATAACATATGGCCGCCGAGAGACCCTAGTTTAACTGGAGCCCCGGTGATGCCATCCACACTCTTTAGGGCCTTTCGCCCACCAGTGAACACGGCAGGTCTCATCTATCCTGTTTAACCCTTTTCTTGGGAACCATTCTTTCCCAAGGCGGAAACCCCTTCAGGTAGTTACTGGAGCACTTAAATATGCCACAGCGGGAACTCCTCTTGTGGCCATAGTGGTGCCTGGACTCCCTCCTGCCCCTGATCATATAGCCGGCAGTAGGTGGACCCTTATTGATTCTGGGGAGCTCCTCCACCTCCAGGCCCCCGAGATGGTACACAACCTGGAACAGCCCCTTCCCTGCTGGCCGTTATTAAACCGGTACCTCTTCTCTATAAGTGGATGTTCCTCCTCTGCTCCTTGTACCGCGATGCGGGCCCTACCGGACTCTCCCGTGGCGGGCCCCGTGCGTGTTCACGGGAGTAGAGGAAAATCATGCTCCAATTGTGGCCTTTTGCATTTTCTGCACTTTTTGCACTCTCTTTTTACTGAATTGAGATATGTTGTTGTGTTGTTGAATGTTTACAAGTTTGTGCCAGTTTTGCCTCCCGACTCACTCTGGCGCACCCCCAACTCCCTTTGGTTCCGACTTCTTTCCGGTCTGAGCCTCTGGGACCCCACCCTGCACGGATGTGCAGTTTCAAAAGAGCTCTAAATTGTATGTTAATCTTAAATGTCCTATGTACTTTTTTCTCTTCTCTCCTTTTCTCTCCTCTTTCTCCTTCTCTAATTCCCTCTCCCCTTCCCCCCTTTCCCTATTCCCCCATCTCCTGTCCCATCCTCACTGGGGCCCTGGGCTCGAGGCCTAGCACATATTTGGAATCAGCTACCCCATTCTCCCAGATATGGCCCTTAAAGTAGTGTCACTCAATGTTCAGGGTCTGAATTCACCCAATAAGTGGTCTAGAGCTTTCAAATACTTTAATTCCATTCACGCTGACATGGTATGTCTCCAGGAGACCCATTACATGACATCCTCCACACCTAAGATTCTTAACTATAAATTTCCTCTCTTTTTCCAAGCAGTAGGACATAGTAAACAAAGAGGTGTTCTCATCGCCTTCCGTAAGGAGGTCCCCTTCACATGCCATAAACAAATCGCAGATCCTGGTGGCAGGTTTATTCTACTCCAGGGGACACTCCAAGACTCTGAGGTAACCTTTCTAAATTATTATGCTCCCAACACTAAGCAGATACCCTTTATATCACAAATGTGCTCCATGATCCAGATACACGGGAAGGGCACTATCTTCCTATGTGGAGACTCAAATCTAAATCTACAACCTGATATAGACAGGTCCCTCCCGCCAAATACACAAATCAGACAAGAAGGGAAACAATTCCAGGACATAATCAATAATTCTAATCTAATAGACCCTTGGCGGGATCAGCACCCTCACAAGAAAGACTTCACCCACTATTCAGCCCCCCATAAACTTATAGAATAGACCATATTTTTGTGCAGACCTCCTTCCTCCCCCAGGTCACTGCCTCCAGAATTCATCCTATACCCTGGTCTGACCATGACTTGACTTCAATTTCTTGTAAAACACTGATTGCTGGGTCCAGATCTTCCTCATGGTCGCTTAATGACTCTTTGCTCTCCTCAAATTCCCTGGTGGAGGAATCCTGTGCACGGGCCAGAGACTTTTTTGCATTAAATGAGACCCCAGACTCCCCCCCAACTATGGTTTGGGGCGCCTTTAAAGCCGTGATGAGAGGCCACTATATAGCCCTGTCTTCTCGGAAGAAAAAAGAGAGAATGGCGCTGGCAACAAAACTTAACGAGCAATACTTAGCAGATGCTCAGGCCTTTAAGGCTAACCCCTCCCCAAAGCGCCTCCGCCAGCTGGAGACCTCCAGAGCGAAATTAAACCTTTTACAAACAGAGCAGGCTGAAAGGTGATATAGGCACTCTAAACAGCATTATTATACTTCAGCCAATAAACCAGGGTCACTCCTAGCCTCCCAACTGAAATGTCAGGACCAATACATAGCTCCCGTCAAACTACAAACCAGGGAGGGTACAGAGACCAGCAACCCCCTAGCGGTGGTAAAGGAGTTCTCAGAGGGCTTAGCCAGCTTGTATGAAGCCCCTCCGCCCTTGGAGCTCCATCGGGCACAGACCTTTTTTGATAACATTAACCTCCCACACATTTCTGAAGATCAAAGATCTCTTGTAGATGGGGACATTACTACTGACGAAGTCCTGCAGGCTATCAAAACCCTGAAAAACAATAGGAGGCCTGGGCCAGGCGGATTTACCGCTCTATTTTATAAAAATCTAGGTCCTATAGTGGCCCCTAGACTAGCAGCAGTTTTCAACCATGTCAAGGAAGGAAACCTCTTTGATCCAGAGATGCTTAGAGCATCCATAGTTATGATTCCGAAACCCGGAAAGGATCACCGAAAATGGACCAATTTCAGACCTATCTCTTTACTGAACATAGATCTCAAAATCCTCACCAAAATCCTGGCCACCAGAATTAATGAGTTTCTCTCTGAGATAATCCATAAGGACCAGGTAGGTTTTGTGCCTAGGAGACAAGCAGGGGATGGGGTGAGACGGGTCATGCAGCTGATGCAGGAGGCAAAGGATAGTAAGGTTGAATCAATGCTTCTCTCTCTGGATGTGGAGAAGGCATTTGACTCCTTATCATGGCACTACCTTCGCTTTTCCCTTGAAAAGAGGGGATTTGGCACGGGTTTTCTTTCCTGGATAGGAGCGCTTTATTCCCACCCTACTGCCTGCATCAAGTACGCTGGCTTCTCCTCAGCCACTTTTCCAATCCAGAGGGGAACTAGGCAGGGCTGCCCCCTTTCCCCTATCTTATTTATATTGGCACTTGAACCCTTAGCCCAAAAACTCAGACAGAACCCGACGGTTAAGGGTATCCCAATGGGCCCCACAGAACAAAAAATCTCATTATTTGCAGATGACATGTTACTCATGCTGTCTACCCCCCATGTCTCGGCCCCAAATGCACTCCAGGATCTGGCTGACTTTAGCCAGTTTTCTGGACTCCGACTGAATACCTCCAAGTCCATGGCGCTTGACATATCTCTATCTGAAACCACAAAGCAAACCCTTTCTCAGAACTTCTCATGGACGTGGACACAGCGCCTGCCCTTCCTGGGAATTATTCTGACAGCAAACATTAACGATACTTTTAAGGCAAACTACCCGGGAATCATCAAAACAATTGACTCCCTGCTCCATGCCTGGCACTATGTAAAGCTCTCCTGGCTAGGCCGCATTGCTGCCCTTAAAATGACGATTTTACCCAAAATTTTATACCTATTCAGGGTACTTCCAGTCCGTGTCCCCCAAAAAACACTGGACTCTCTCCAACAGAAATTTATGCATTTCGCGTGGAACAAGGCCAGGCCCAGAATTAATAAAGCCACCCTGATATGTAAAAGAGAGAGGGGGGGCCTCGCGTTTCCCTCAATTAAAAAGTATTACATAGCAGCCCAAGTGGCACCCCTGGTCTTACTCCATGTGACAAAAGACAGACCGATTTGGGTATCTAATGACTTCTTAAAATGTTCACCCATCTCCCCAGCTTCGTTGTTATGGCTCCCGAAAGCTTCCCGACCTAAATCCCTACCTCCTGCCCTGGCATTTTCCCTCTCCGTTTGGGATGGGGTGAAATCCCATTTTACTTCTTCTTTAAAGCCGGCTTCCCCGCTGCTTGGGAACCCCCTGTTTCCTCCGGGTGTTACCCACTCCAATAATTTCAGATGGTGGGTAGAGAAAGGTCATACCAAAGTGGAGAATTTCTGCACCTCAAGGGGGATGAAAACAGCCCAGGACCTCAACTCAGGTGAGAACCTGCCCCCATCTGAAACCTTTAGGTTCTTACAGATCAAGCATTTTATTAATAGCACGCTGACCCGCTCTCCTCCTCCATATCAAAGTACTGATTTTGAATCCCGGTGCATCAGAGACCACTTCAGTGGGGGTTTGATATTGAGCCTTTATGCAACTCTAGTGTCCCCACCATCCCCTATTAAACATAATTATATGTCTCAGTGGGAGAGAGAGCTGGGGTGCGGCGTGGAGGAGGAAGAGTGGCAGAGAACGTGGGACAATATAAAGAAGATTTCCTGTAACACAGTAGTTTTGGAAAATGCCTACAAGACACTCTTTAGATGGTATCTCACGCCAGACCGTATTCACAAGTTTTCCCCATCAACTTCCCCACTCTGCTTTAGGGGATGCCCTTCCGTAGGATCTATGGCTCACATCTGGTGGGACTGCCCTATAGCCTTGGCCACATGGAACAGGGTATACAAACTGCTTTCTGACATCATCCATCTCCCAATGACTAAGAACCCTAGGGAGGCTTTACTTTCCCACAAATCAGGTAGATACTCTAAAAACCATTGGAAATTAATTCAACACGTCCTAGCCACCGTCCGCCTCACCATTGCCAGAAACTGGAAATCTCCCAGAATCCCCTGGCAGGAGATCTTGAACAGAATCTCAGATACACTGTGTAACGAGAAAATTACAGCGATTAAAAGCGACACCTATGAAAGATACCTTGATGTATGGACCCCTTGGCTAGAATATATAGATGTCGGCCACCACCAGACAGACCCAGTCCACCCAGTTTGAATATAGTGAAATTCAATTCTATTTCAAGTATGGCCTCCAGCCTCGGATCCATCCCTATCCCCCTTCCCTCTCCCCGTCCCACTCCCTTCTCTTCTCCCTTCTTCTACTTTTCCTTTTCTCTTCTCATCCCACTGTCAATCAATCCTATCAACTATGCATTAATCTTTAGCTCCAACCACTGATCCTTAGCACCAATAAAGAATGGATGTGTTATACACATCTCTTTAGTACAAGCCCCCCAGTCCAGACTACAACCCACCGCATCCCAAGCACTTGTTGTCCTGTACCAGAAGTTGACCCTAATAGTTAGCACCATGCTTTAGTGCAATTAAACTCAGGAATCTTCATACCTCTTTTGATAACTATTGGAAAATCTGTTAACGCAAGTACACTCAGGAATCTTCATATTTCTGTTGATAACTTTTTGATACTGTACCATTATGTACATTCTGTAAACCTGTTCAACTGTCATCATTAATGCATATGTAACATCTGATCCATGTATACCTTATATGAAAACCCAATAAATTCTTTGTAAAAGAAATATGCACTCCTGTAGAGACCTTAGAGGGATCGATGGCAAATACATACAGGAGGAGACTCAGAGGGCAACCTTGCCTCACCCCTGCTTTCACCATAAAAATATCTCCACATTGCTGGTGACCAAACCTAGGGAGAGGCTTTCCATCATTATGCAAAACAACAAAGTATCATAAGGCATCATCATAAGTCTACATCAGCGTTCCACTGCCTACCACTTGTTTCCATATCGAAAACCCCCACATGTTCTACTGCTGCTGGTGAGATTTTCTTTGTTGGCAGGTCTTCCTCAGATGCACCTATTCTCTGCACTCACGTTTTAGTTCCTGTTCTAGTTCGGCAGAGACTTGACAGGAGGAATCAGTGCTCGACTCAGACAGCACATCAAATCAATTGAGGTGACCACTACTCCCACATCTTCTAGCAGGTTTTGGCACCATGATCACTTGCCCTCAGGTCTGCGTGTGGCCCCTTTTTTCCCCTCTTACTGCCAGAAGTTTTGCTGTCTTCAGAAGAGGGACTACAAAACGGGAAGGGGATTCAACAGGGGGAGAGCTATAAGCTGATTCTAGTGCAGCCTGTGGTGTAACCGGGGCAGGTGGTTAGGATGTAGGTAAAGGATTTAAATCTTCAGATGTTTTCCCAAACACAGGCCTTGATATTAACTCTCCGGCCATCAGAGCCTCCTGCTCTTCAGTCTCTCCTGCCTCCACCAGCTCCTCATCTTCAGCCTGGCTGTGGGTGTTATGGAAGGTCTCCGAGCAATCCTTGTAGCAATGTCCTAGCTTGCCAAACAGATTGCATCTGGCATCTGTACAAGTCACACTAGTGTGACCCATCTACCCACACAGATTGCACTTGATGACTCTACAGACACCAGCAACATTGCCAGCATTTCCGCACTTAAAGCACAGTCCAGGTTGCCCTGCATAATAACAACAGGCCCCCCTCTCACAGTCTATAAAGAAAGAATTGGGTAAATGCAGAGTTACATTATTTTGCTGTCTTAACTTCACAAAAACCCTCCAACTACCCATCCAAATCCCATCGGCATCTAAGCACTTTGTGAGGTTGAATCCCATAATGCAGTGTTTACTGAGCCACACCACAATATCTTATCTTATATTCTAATATTCTTATTCCAGAATATAATATTCACTGTCACATTGCCAGGCTTTGACACAGGGATGAGGTTGAACTTGTTCCAGCTTTTTAGTGTCCCTAAACCTCACAGTGCTGATCCAGAACCTATCCAAGCTTCCTGTGAGTTAGCAAGTAATGTCATAACCATGCCCCTCTGGGAGCTTGATCACTTCCAGTGCGTGAGCCAGTGTTAAGCACATTTGGTGACACAGGAGCTAACATATAAAAAATCTCCTATCCGGCAGATCTTCCCTAGCACCGTTAGTTCCTCCTCTTAAACCCCTTTGGTTGAACGTGGATTCGTCACTCTGTGGAAAATGCAGTCTAGCATCAAAGCTTTTGGGGTGTTGCTCACTGCTGCCCCCCGGGGGTGGTGGACTTGCTTGGCTGGTGTCCTTCAAGGGCAAGCTGGTCTCTTGCAGCAGCTGTAGATTCAATGCTTTGTCAGTATGTAGTTAAAGCTTGTAAACCCTCAAACCACTGCTACATTTTGTAGTGTTCTGCCATGGCCCCATTTGCTCCATGAGTTCATTAATGTCTCTGACTATCAAACCAATCTGTGTGTTGAGTGATGTCAGCTGTTCATCATAGGAGGCTGTCCTGCTTGGGTTTGCAGCCTTCAGACTGTACATTTGGTTGATTTGTTGTACAAAGCCTTCCTGGTTTCTATCAGATTGTCCATCTTTTTCATCAGTACTGGGATATTGTCTGCAAGGGTACCTGCAGGGTGACTGAATTTATCCTGAGATTTTTTTAGTATTCGCCTCCAGTGCAGAATTTGTACTTCCCAAGCAGAATTTGTCTCCCAGCTGAAGGGGGGGAGCATGTCTGTGATTGTTTTCCTCAAAGCAGTTGGTATTACAAGTTTTTTTGAGTCCTGAGCCTTATTCTTCATGCTGGGTCTGGGGTTGGCAGTGGACCATGATTTAGCAGTGCTCTGCAGTACAAGCCAATTTAGTCTTCCCTAATTTATTTCCACTACTAAAGTCGCCTGTTCCAGGTTACCTCTGAGATCTTAACACCCTAACACAGACTTTTTACTAACCATGACATTTGTTTTATGTTCTCCTCCATTGCCATGATGATTTTCCACTCTGCTTTAGTTGCTTCACATTTACATCTGCTGCACTGAGATAGGCTGGCTGAGGCCTATCTGCCATAGCTGGCTGCTGGTTCCTGTCCCCACATGCTGCATGTATGTACTTTAATCAGACATAAACATCACTCTTATCAGCACACATATTTCTCATCTCTGTTGGTGTCTTTTCCTTTGTTAGGGCTCCTCGAACTCCCATTATTGCAATCCAGCAAATTAGCTTGCTCACCAGATGATTCCATAGCAGAAAAGCCTTGCACATCGTCCTAAGATCCAGGACTGGAAGCCTGCTGCTTGCCTTGGGAGCATCACCGCCCAGGGCAACCCAACCCTGGGTTAGAAACAGACATCCACACACCCTGCTGAAAGCTCATGCACACACCTCCTTCCTCAATGTTCAATTATGGTATGATGGAAAAATACCATTTTGTGATTACTCACCTGTAAAATGGGTATTATAAGTATGTCTCACACCCTGCTTCGGAAGTATTCATTACACGTGGGTTATGTCCAGTAAAGGGCGAACTTCTGCAGAGATGACTAGAAAAAAAGAAGCCCCTCCCAGTCCATAAATACCTGGGACCTCCCACACATTCCCCAGTATAAGAAAGCAGTAAGGGGACCAGGAAGAGCCAATAAAACCTATGAGAAAAAATGTTCACCAAAAAGAGGATCCAAGATACAACTCAGGGTGGGACGAAGCAGGATGTGAGACATACTTAAAATACCCATTTTACAGGTGAGTAATCACAAAATGGTATTATTCCAAGTATGTCTCACACCCTGCTTTGGAAGTATTCATTACACGTGGGACATCCAATAGCAGTGTCCAACATGGGCGGGGATCCCAACAGGCAATAATGCACAAATTAAACCACTGCAGCTTGCAGAACTTTGCGGCCAAAAACAGCATCCGCTGAGGCCCGCACATCAACCTTATAAAAAAATGTGAACAGAAGACCAAGTAGCAGCCTTACAACTTGTTCAACAGAGGCTTGGTGCTGAAACACCCAGGAAGCCCCAACAGCACGAGTAGAATGAGCAGTGATCTGGAAAGGGGGATCCCTCCCTTTAACAGAATAGACCCTAATAACGGCCTGACAAATCCATTTACTAATGGTAGACTTGACGGCCGCCAAACCCTTCTTGGGTCCAGAGGAGACCACAAAAAAAGGCGTCCGTCTTCCGGAATAGCCACCAGATAGTACTATACACATCTAACGACATCCAGAGAGTGCAAAGCCCTCTCCTTGTCATTGCTAGGTTTAGGACACAATGAAGGAAGCACAATGTCCTGATCGAGGTGAAAGGCAGAGACAACCTTTGGCAAGAAGTCTGGTTTAAAACGGAAAACCACCTTGTCCTGATGTCTCTCAAAGTAGGGGGCCTCCGAAACATGTCGAACAGAGGTGATAGCCACCAAAAAGGCAACTTATAAAGGTGAAAATGGATAGAGCAGAATCCTGCACTGGTTCAAAAGGAGGACCCTGAAGGTCACACAACACCAAATTTAAATCCCAAACAGGTAACATGGGTTTGTGAGGAGGGGGCACATGAGGGACCCCCTGAAAAAAGGTCTTAACCAAAGGATGAAGAGCGAAAGATCTCTGAAAGAAAACCGCCAGAGCTGACACATGCCCCTTAAAAGTGCTAAGCTGAAACCCCATGTCCAGACCATGCTGAAGAAACTCCAGAATTCGAGGGATGGAAAAACACCCGACAAGGAAAAACCCTGGCCTCACACCAAGCAATATAGGAACGCCAGGTCCTGTAGTAGATATGAGAGGAAGACTTCTACCAAGCTCTAATGAACGTCTGGACAACAGACAAACCTTTTTCTCTTAGGATGGAGGTTTCAGCAGCCACGCCGTCAAAGCCAGCGTTTGTAAATTGGGGTAACAAAGCTGACCTTGTCTGTGAACCATACCTGTCTTGGCCACCTTGGGGCCACCAGGATTGCTGGCACACCCTCAGGAAGCAGCTTGTGCACCACCTTGCCCACCATGGGAAAGGGGGGAAACAGATACAGGAGACCGAGATCCCGCCATGACAGAGACATGGCATCCACTGCCAGAGCCAGGGGGTCCTGGGACAGAGACACAAATGCAGGGAGCTTGTGATTGTGACGGGAGGCAAAAAGATCCACTTCCGGAATCCCCCACCTGTGACAGATGGATTGAAATACCTTGTTGCTGAGGGACCATTCCCCCCGGCGAGAGGTCCCCCTGCTCAGGGAATCCGCTTCCAGATTCTCCACCCCTGGAATGTACACTGCCGAAATGCATGGAACATTGCTCTCGGCCCATGCAAGAATCAGAGACACTTACCGGAGGGCACTCCTGCTGCGAGTCCCTTCTTGGTGATTGATGTAAGCGCAGTCCGATTGTCGGATCGAACCTGAACCGGTAAGCCCTGGAGGCGATGCATCAGGTGCGACAGCACCAACCGAACCGTCCTCAGCTCCAGAATGTTGATGGGGATGTGGGCCTCCTGAGGACCCCACAGCCCCTGGAACAGATGTTCCTTCCAGAAACCCCCCCAGCCCGACAGGCTGGCATCGGTGGTGACCGTTTCCCAACGGGGCGCCAGAAAAGATCAGCCCTCCAGAAGATTCTTCGGGTCCAGCCACCACTGGAGACTGCTGGACCAGAGGAGACAGAACAAAGGACTGATCCAGGGACAGAGGACATCTGTCCCAAGCCGATAAAAGATGGAGCTGAAGAGGTCTCATGAGAAACTGAGCAAAAGGCACTGCCTCGAAGCAAGCCACCATCAATCCCACCAGTCTCATCCCTTGCCTGATGGACGGACAAGGGTTGGACAGAAGGAGACGAATTAGTGCTTGAATAACATCCACCTTTGGCTGGGGTAAGAACACCGTGGTCTGAATGGTATCCAGATTCATGCCCAGAAACGAAGTCACCCTTGACGGAGAGAGAGAGAGGACTTGGGGTAAATGATTACCCACTCGAACCTCTCCAGCATTGTCACCACCGTCCTGGTGTCCAGATAAGGCACAATGCGAATGCCCTGGGCTCTGAGAAGGGCCATCACACCTGCCAACACCTTGGTGAACACCCTGGGCGCCGAAGTCGACCCGAAGGGGAGAGCCACAAACTGGTAGCGCTGATCGCCTACCGCGAACCTGAGAAACCGTTGGTGTCCCGGGAAGACCGGCACATGAAGTTAAGCGTCCTTGATGTCTAATGAGGTCATAAAGTCCCCAGGACAAAGGGAGTTGACAGCAGAGCGCAGAGTCTCCATGCAAAATTTCTTGGTTCAGATGAACCGGTTGAGTAACTTTAAGTCTAAAATGGACCTTATGGATCCATCCTTTTTCGGGCACCGTAAAGAGGTTGGAGTAGTAACCCTGACCTCTCTCTATGGGGGGACCGTAGAAACAACCCCCATATCAAGAAGGTTTTGTACCGCCAGAAAAAGTCCCTGTGCAGTCCGAGGTTCCGCAGGAACCCGAGGCCGTTAAGCGAACTCCAGCTTGTACCCATAAGAGACCACCTCCAGGATCCAGTTGTCTGTGACCTCCAGAGTCCAGATCTGTGCGAGGATCCGCAGCCGTCCCCCCACCCACGAGGGTAGGGGCGCCCCCATATTGCTGAGCGGGCTTGGCAGCGGCTATGGGTTTGGTACCCCAGGAAGTCCCGGGTCGGGCGTGTCCACTGCCCCTGCCCCAGGAATCTCCTCTGAACGCAGGGAAGGACATTCCCCTGCTCGTCCGAGAGCCACAAAAAGAGGGATTGAATAAGCCTGAGCCCCGAAAGGGCCCGGTGTTGCTTCTTGCGCTGAGGTAGCTTACCTCCCCTAGCCACAGAGTCCAATTTTTTACCAAACAGGCGCAGACCCACGAAGGGAAGCCCTGTGAGCGCCTTCTTGGCAGCGATATCGGCCGCCCACTGGCGCAACCAGACCGATCGGCGTATAGCCACAAGCAACGCCGAAGGTCCTGCTACACATACAGATAGTATCATCCAAAGCTGATATGGCAAAGGCAATGAACATCTCACATTACGACAAGGCTGAAAATTCCTCACTGGAAGGATTCAGATGGGGGCCATCCAACAGGCCCCCGATTTACGCTCTAGTAGCCACGCCCGTGAGAGCAGAGGCACAAACCGGGCGCAAGGCCGAACCCACACAAGCAAAGGCATGTGAAGCCATTTGGTCGAGACGTCGGTCCTCACTGTCCTTCAAGGTAGTGGAATCCGGGTAATGCACAACCGACATATTGGACAATCCCAGTACGGGAGCATCGACCTCTGGGGGTGTCGACCAACGCTTAACCACATCAACAGGGAAGGGATACTTCCTATCCCACCCCTGAGGAACACCATGGAGCCGGCTAGGCTTTTCCCATTCTTTAAGGATCAGGTAGTTAAAGTGCTTCTGATCCGGGGACTCCAAACAAGGTTTGGCGGTACCAAAAAAATTCCCCCCGTTGCGGAGGGGCCTCCGCAGGAGGGGAAATAGCAAGCATATCAAAAATACGGGACAGGAGTCTGGGGGTATCCACGGTAGCCCCGCGCTCCGTACCAGCATCAGCATCCAGGTACTGCTGATCGTCAGAACCTTCAGAGTCTGAAAAATCAATACCCCTTCCTCAAGCGGGGAATAAACAGACCAATCAAACGAATCATAATCGTCATAATCAAAGGCCGGTGCGGCAAGCGCCAAATGCCGTCTCTTAGCTGGTGCCTTGCTGGCCGCAGAGCTAGCAATCATCTTCTCAATGTTAGCCAGTCTGGCACAGACATCGGATTGCGACTCCCCGCTAATGACATCACTTGGGGTCAAAGCCAGGCGTGGGGGAGTAGGTGATGAGGCCAGCGGAGCCGACCCGGCCGTACGCGGCCCGAATTGCCGCGCAACGGCCTGCTGTGCACATGGTATACAAATTTGCACATAGTCTCCCACAAGGGATACCCCACAGACCACACACTGCCAGGGTTCCCCCGAAGGGATCCCGAGCCCGGTATCCTGGGAAGCCTCCATATGGTGATTTTTAAGGGTAGTCGCAATGACAAATGGGAATTACGCTATGAAGCTACCCGGCATGCCCCTTAGCGTCCGTTAGTAGGAGGATTTGCAATGACAAAAGGGAACCCCAATTTGACAACAAGGGACGTAAGGACCTGGAGAACCCCCTTTTGTATTAAAGGCTAGGTAGTCCCACCTAAAAGACACAATAAGGGATCCCTAAGAAGATGCACCCAGAGGCATCCTAATGCACAAACATATGCAGGCATAAGACATCCATTTACATATATATATATAAATATATGTACATATATATATATATATATACACAGAACATAATATCACACACCCGCACGAGATATGGTAATGCCGGATAACAAATGCAGAAAATAAATGCGGAATTCCCAGGCCACCAGGGCGCAGTAATACTAGCGCAATTAAGAAAACAATAATAGAACCAAGGGGCCCCGAGGGGCACTCACAATCAGCCGGCAGCAAGGAATGGCGTCCAACACCCGGAGAACAGCAGGAAGAAGGGCGGGCAGAGCGCCAGGCCCCCCCCCCCCTCCGCTGAACCGAGGAAGGAGAGCCGCGCTCCCCAGCCATGCTGCCGAGCCGGCCAAAAAGTAACCGGCCATAATGTAACCGGCCCGCCGCCGCTAAATAGTGAGCGTGCGGGCCGCAGTCAAGAGACACACAATTCATACACTGACACACACATACGTACCCACGCGCTGGCAGTAGCCAGAGCGTGAAGTAAAAGCGTGAAGTAACAGCACAAATGCACTGACAGACAACTATATGGGGGAACAATGGAGGACCGCCCCCCCCTCCCCCTACTATCCGGGAACAGGGAGTAATGGAGGGGAAGCCAATAGCTACATATAGATATGTAGAGATGGTTTCAATACGGACAGGGCATCCCATGTCAGGGTGACCAAGCTGACAAACCGCCTACCCCTTGGTGGGGGTCTCACGGAGGAGCATGGCTCCTAGTTAGTACACCACTAAGGTGTAACCTACCCTCGGCCGGACCTACAGCCGAGGCTGGGAGGCATAGTAATCTATTTAAAACAAGGTCCGGGCAGAAATAGGGATAAATTGGCCGGGTGTAAACCCGGCTTACCTGCAAAGGAAGGAGACAGCCATCTTCTGACTTGCTCGCCGTCTGCAGAGATGAAGACTGGGGAATGTGTGGGAGGTCCCAGGTATTTATGGACTGGGAGGGGCTTCTTTTTTTCTAGTCATCTCTGCAGAAGTTCGCCCTCTACTGGACATAACCCACGTGTAATGAATACTTCCGAAGCAGGGTGTGAGACATACTTGGAATATACAATTTATTAGGGTATAAGGGAGGATAAAGAAAGAGAGGTGCTTACAATCGATTAGGGTATAAGGCAGGATACAAAAGAAAGAATAGCTTACAATCTGTTAGAGTATAAGGGAGGATAAAGAAGGAAAACAGCTAACAATCTATTAGGGTTTAAGGAAGACATGAAAATAGAATAGCTTACCATCTATTAGGGTATAAGGAATGGTAGCGAAGAAGAAGAACAGTCTAGGGTATAAGAGAGGATAAAGAAGAGCTTACAATCCATTAGGGTATGAAAGAGGATATTAAAGGGGAAGAGCTTACAATCCATTAGGGTATGAAAGAGGATACATAAGGAGGAAGAGCTTAAAATCTATGAGGTAATGGGGGGATAAAGAAGGAGAATAGCTTACAATCTTTTATATAACATATAAAGGAAGATACGGGAGGTGGAAGAGCTTAAAATCTATTAGGGTATAAGGGAGGATACAGAAGGAGAAGAGCTTACAATCTATTACGGTATATGGGAGTATACAGAATGAGGAAGTACTTACAATCTATTAAGGTATAAAGGAGGATATAGAAGAAGAGCTTACAATCTATTAGGATATAAATGAAGATACAGGAGGTGGAAGAGCTTAAAATCTATTAGGGTATAAGCGAGGATACAGAAGGAGAAGAGCTTACAATCTATTAGGGAAAATACATAAGAGGAAGAGCTTATAATCTAATAGGGTATAAGAGAGGATACAGAAAGAGAATAGTTTACAATTGGAGTTGGACAAACCCAGGCAAAGGCTTTTGATAGGGTCAATCATGAGTACCTATGGCTCCTGCTTATTTGCCCTCTGAGTTCCCTACTATGTGTGTTTGCGATTGATCCCTTCATTAGGAGGGTTGGAAGCAGCATGTTACGTGAGGTACCTCTGGGTGTGTGTGTTGAGCCTCCTATTAAGGTCATTGCCTACGCTGATGTAGTATCTGTGATTGTCTCTGGGGCAAATGAGGAAGAGGAAGTGGCCTCACTGATAGCGCAGTATACAGAGCATCAGTCAATCATGAGAGGAGTGAAGTTTTATGGATGAGTAGGGATGGTGAAGGCTTCGAACTTCCCAGTGCCCCAGCAGGAAATCAAGATTCGGCATTCATTTTGGGCCAGGTGACTATGGCCACAAAAACTAGGAGTGCAGGCTGGAAATTGCCAATGCCAAGATTGCAGTCTGGAAAAGCTGTAAAATGTCTTTCAGGGAAAGGGTTGACCTTATCAAGACCTGCCTTTTTATATATCAGCTTTGTCTGTGTAGTGCCAGTATCTCTCTTCACCAGGGTCTACTGTGTGTTTTTCCAGATGTTATGGGGAAACCAAATGAACCTGGTGAAAAGAAATATCAGCTACCTGTCCAGGTGGGAGGGTGGCCAAGGGATGGTCAAACCAGTCATGTTTTGGTAGCATGCTGGCAGAGAGCCCATCTCTCTTGTCTGTAAAACATAATTTTGATAGCATATTGGCAGAGAGCCCAACTGGCTGAGTGGGCATTTTCAAGTCCTGGTTTAGGCTCTTCCTGGGAGAGCGGTGGCCGGGTGAGGTGGAGACTATGGACCACTTCTTGCACCGGTGTCCCTTTAATGTAGAGGTTTGTAAACAGTTGGTGCTGGTCCTCGATGCCCCCTTCTCCCAGCTTTCCTATGCTGAGTGGATTCAAGAATAGAGGTGATTTTTGTTTATATCTAGTTAGTCTAGTGATCCACTGTTTCAAGTGGAATGCACGGTGCCAGCTCTGCATCATGAAGAAAGTCCTCCCTGTCATGGTGGTGTTGTATGATATCCTGCATGAGGTAGGGAAGATCCGGGTGCTGTATAATATATATATATATATATATATATATATATATATATATATATATATTGATTGATTTTACTCAAATTGTATTAGTTTATTAATTTAATTTATTAGGATATAAGGGAGGATACATAAGGCTAAAGAGCTTACAATATATTAGGGTATAAGGAAGGATACAGAAGAGCTTTCAACTTTGTACTTCAGAGACTAGACATCCACTTTAAGCAATGTCCCTGGGGTATAAAGCACCCTCTTTTTTCTTGGTTGTTTCACAGGCACAACAAAACAATAATTGCCTTGCATTTGCTATGGAATCGGCTACATTTCACCTCAGGGTGACTATCCAGTCATACCTAATTAAAGTTGGGCAAAAGTCTAAATAGACTTTTGGCATTCCTAGAATGTGTTCTATGAAGCATCCCATCCAAATTAGGGCATACTAACCAACTTTCCAGATCCAGTGGCAGTCAAATGTGGAGCTATCCTGCTTGATGCCAGATGGGTTCCTAAGGTGAATATGTTGAATGTCATGAGTAAGGACTGGACAGTCTGAAACGCAGAGACATCATATTCTACCATTTATTGCTTTTTGAAACTGCCTTGTATTTATTAGATGGCTTTTTAACAATATTGAAATAAAGATTTTGGACTTTTTCCATTGACTGGCTTTTTCGATTGAATATGTTGAATGGATTGCTAGGGATTTACACTACTAAGGAAATAATCTAAGCAGTTCAAAAGTCTTATTTACACTTTCTGTTTAGAATAGGAACAAAATCCAGTTGAGTTTCAGCCCACTTAACTGGGGCATCCCATGTAGGGGGGGAACCCCCTGGTTCGGCTGGTATTCTTACTTCTCTGCTGATCCCACATCATATGTGCATTCTCTCCATCAATCAGAATAGACTGCTGGTTGACACCAGCATCAGGAGAGGGCCCGAAATAGGGCTCCTCCCGCTTCAGCTGCCACTGGCATATCCCGTAAAAAAAATGACATTTACTCATCTGCATGCGCACCCGGTCTCATCTTCATCGAGCTCCGATCCCCCCGGGGCTCTTCAGTCTTTAGGAGAGGGGCCAACAGGCTTCTGCCGAGGCTGCTGCCATCTTCACCCCCTTTGGGGCGGGGCAGATGATGTCATCCTGCTATCATCATCCCGCTCCTGGCCTGACAGTTGTCAGATACAGGGATTGCTGGCAAGAGAGGTGGAGGTCCATGAGATCCTCTGATCCCCTGCCTCCCTCCCCTCCAGTGATCATTGCATCTGTCATTGAAATCGGCGAGGGGCACAGGAGCTTGTAGGTGAGTAAAGAGAAAAAAAATGTTATTAATAAAGTAATTTCCTCTATGTGTGGTGTTCTTTTTTACATTTAACCCTTTGTGAACTGGTAAGGGATTCATGAGACCATTATACAAGTTCACAAGGCTCTGGCAAGTCTGGCAAGTCATCTGTGGCTAGCGGTGACTTGCTATTAACCCTGAACCCCTCATTACCTGCCTCCCCAAAGCCCATGGGACAAAAAAGTCCAGGGCCATTAGGCTGCGCGGACCTGTAGCCTACAGCGTGGGGGGCCACCAAGGCTGGCACCTGCACTCTGTTCTACAAGCCCCCATAGCTGGTCCCTGGGGAGACCTCACACCATTTTTATTTTTGATTTTAAAAGCTTTTAACCCTTAAAACTCCACAAAATAACCCCCAGCCCCCATTACCTGCCTCCTCAAAGCCTGGGGCCATTTAGCCTTTGGAGGTTTGTAGCCTGCAGGTGGGGGGGGGCACCAAGGCTGGTCCTTGCACCCTGTTTACAAGCTACCATAGCTGGTCCCCAGGCTGGTTATGCTGGGTAGGGGGAACCTCACGCCATTTTTTGCATATTTTTTTCTCTTTAACCCTTTATAGTGTGGATAGTAGTTGTATGTTATTTGTAAATGTTATAAAGTGCTCTTTTCAGTTTGGGGGTCTCCTGGGCAGGAACGGGGGGCTACCAATACATATGTGGTACCATTGTAATCAGGGGAAATGGGGCTTTCAGTTGCAATATGGTTTTCTTTAATAAAAATACAATATTGTGAGTACTCACCTGAAAAATTGATATTGTCAGTGTGCCACACACCCCGCTTCCCCTTTCATTCTTCACGATTGGGTTACTCACCGCCAGGTGACGCAGTTGCAGAGAGGAAGTCTTGTAACGAGCCCCCTTCCGGCCTATATATACCTGGTACCTCCCACTTAACACCAGTGATTTAAAAAGCAGAAAGACAAGGTACCAGTAATCTAAAGGTAACCTCAAAATAAAGAAAAGCTTCACCATATAAAGGATCCGGGATACCGAAAAGGGCGGGGTGAAGCGGGGTGTGTGGCACACTGACAATATCCATTTTTCAGGTGAGTACTCACAAAATGGTATTATTCTCAGTGTGCCACACACCCCGCTTCCCCTTTAATTCTTCACGATTGGGACATCCAAAAGCAGTGTCCACAAGGGATGGGTATCCGAAGGCAAAAAATGAAGCATAACTTAAATGACTGCAGTCTGCAGAACTTTGCGGCCAAAAACAGCATCCGCTGAGGCCCGCACATCAACTTTGTAAAACTTAGAAAAAGTATGAACAGAAGACCAAGTAGCGGCCTTACAAACTTGTTCAACAGAAGCTTGGTGCTGAAAAGCCCAAGACGCTCCAACGGCGCGAGTAGAATGAGCAGTGATACGAAAAGGGGGAACTTTCCCCTTAGCAGAATAGGCCGCAATAACGGCCTGACGTATCCATTTGCTAATGGAAGATTTGGCCGGTGCCAAACCCTTCTTAGGCCCGTGCCAAACCCTTCTTAGGCCCACAGGGCACAACAAAAAAGGCATCTGTTTTACGAAAAGGAGACGTAATAATCAAATAGTACTTAACACAGCGTACTACATCCAAACAATGCAAAACCCTCTCTTTGTCATTCTTAGGATTAGGACACAAGAAGAACAATATCCTGATTCAAATGAAAAGCAGAAACAACCTTAGGAAGAAAGTCTGGTTTGAACCGAAAGACCACTTTATCCTGATGCCTCTCAAAGTAAGGCGCCTGAATAGACAAGGCCGCCAACTCCGAGACACGCCGGACCGAAGTGATAGCTACCAAGAAGACAACCTTCTGAGTCAGGGTAGACAAAGCAATATCTTGCAAAGGCTCAAAAGGAGGAGCCTGAAGAGCAGAAAGAACCAAATTCAAGAACCCGACGGATGGCTCTCAGTTCCAGAACATTGATGGGTAAGTGGGCCTCTTGAGGTCCCCACTGCCCCTGGAACTGAAGCTCCTTCCAGAATCCCCCCCATCCCGAAAGACTGGCGTCCGTGGTGACAATTTCCCAAAGAGGGGTCAGGAAAGACCTGCCCTTCACGAGATTGGCCGAGACCAACCACCATTGGAGGGACTGCCAGACCCGGGAGGACAACTGGAAGGGCCGATCCAGTGACCGAGGCCGCCGGTCCCAGGACGCCAACAGATAGAGCTGAAGCGTCCTCGTGTGAAATTGAGCAAAAGGAACTGCCTCGAACGAGGCAACCATCAACCCTACCAGCCTCATCCCCAGAAGGATGGACGGCCGAGGATTGGAAAGTAGGACCCGAGCCAACTCCTGAATCAGATACATTTTGGACTGATGGAGAAACACCCTGTGTTGACAAGAGTCCAACTGCATCCCCAGGAAAGACACCACCCTGGCTGGAGTGAGGGAGGACTTGGGAAAGTTGATCACCCAACCAAAGCTTTCCAGCGTGGAGACCACCATCCTGTCTGATTGATTGAGGGAAGGAGCCATGATGAGAAGGTCGTCCAGATAAGGTACGACACGAATGCCCCGAGATCTGAAAATGGCCATCACCCCTGCCAGCACCTTGGTGAACACTCTTGGGGCCGAGGTAAGGCCAAACGGAAGTGCCACGAATTGAAAAGGCTGATCTTTCATCACAAATCGAAGAAAACGTTGATGAGCCTGGCAGATGGGAACATGAAGATAAGCATCCTTGATGTCTATGGACGTCATGAAGTCCCCCTGCCGAAGAGAACCAATGGCCGTACGCAAAGTTTCCATGCGAAACTTCCGAATACGGATGAACCTGTTGAGTAATTTCAGGTCCAGGACGGGACGAACCGACCCGTCCTTTTTGGGGACTGCAAAAAGATTGGAGTAGAAACCGAGGCCCATCTCGCGGTACCGGCCGGATGACCGCCATTTCTAAATGATTCCTTAGCGACGCCAGGAGCCCCTGTGCGGCCAAAGGATCGATGGGCACCCGAGACCGAAAGAACCGTGAAGGAGGGCGAGACTCAAACTCCAGTTTGTAACCGGATGACACCACCTCCTGGATCCATCTGTCCGGAACCTCGTGGTCCCAAACCTGGGAGAAGTGTCGCAATCGTCCCCCCACCCGCACGGGTGAGGGCAGCCCCTCATTGCTGAGCGGGCTTACCAGCAGGTTTGGGCTTGGAGCCCCAGGACTAAGCGGGACGGCCACGGCCCCTCCCCCGGGTCCAACCTGCACCTCTGGTAGCGGGAAAGGAAGCCCCCCTACCCGCTCTAAATCCCCGAAAGGAAGGTCTAAAGGCACTTGCACCCCGAAAGGGGCGACGAGGCCTCTTGCGTTGAGGCATTTTACCACCTTTTGCAACTGAATCAATTTTATCACCAAACAGTCGCAAACCCAAAAAAGGAAGTGCTGTGAGCACCTTTTTAGAGACCAAGTCCGCCGACCACTGGCGCAGCCACACTGACCGACGAATAGCCACCAGCATTGCCGCTGTCCTGCTACTCATCGCCAGAGCATCGTCCTGAGCGGTCAAGACAAAGGAAATAAATGACTCACTGTTTTAGGAGAACTAAACTCATCACAAGCGGGATCAAGATCTGCGCACAGATCCCTAATAATGGATCTAACTGCCAACAGAAGAAGCGCCAAAGCACACACTGGCCACAGCGTCGATCCGGCACTGATAAAAACCATGGCGAGCAAATTGATCAATCCGACGATCCTCACCATCCATAATGGCAGTGGTGTCAGAAGAATGTACCATAGCCGTGCTAGACAGCCCTAACACAGGGGTATCGACGTCAGGGGGAACTGACCAAAGCTTCACCAAATCCTCCGGAAAGGGATAGCGTTTATCCCAACTAGGAGGGATTCCAGCCAGTCGCGTGGGTTGTTCCCATTCCTTAAGCACAACCCTCTCCAAGTGTTGTTGCCTGGGAAACACCAAACGTGGCTGAGGCACATCAAACAACTCACCCTTTGGCAGGGCGACTGCCTCAGGTGGATCTAAATTCAAAATTTCAAACATTTGAGCCAAAATGGAGGGGGTGTCAAGGGATACCCCTGTAGACTGATCGCCAACAGCATCAATCTTTAGCTGGTCTGCAGGCTCATCCGACTCCACAAGGAGTCCCCCCTAGGCATAAAGCCACCCGGGATGCCCCTTTAACCCTTTAAATGCCAAGCACGTAGTTTCTACGTGGTTGCTTCTCCTACCGTTAAGTGCCAAGCACGTAGAAACTACGTGCCTGGCATTTCCCCCAAACAGTTAAAAAATAGAAAAAAAAAACACTTACCTCCGGTATCCCCGTGAAGCTTGGGGTCCTCTCTTCCTGCGGGGGGCATCCGATCGCCCCCCCGTCGTCCTCCGTCTTCAGGAGGGGGCCCGAAACCAGCCGCCCCCCCCCCCCCATTTCCAGCGCTGACATCGGCGCTGTAAAAAACAAAAAAAAAACAAACTGTAATTTACTCACCTCCGCGCCCGAGCCTTCTGTCGGGTCTCCTCTTCACCGGGGGGGGTCCGATCCCCCCCCTGGGCTGCGCTGTCTTCAGGTGAGGACCCTCTTCCGGGTCCTCACCTCTAGTAATGGCGGCGATGGCCGCCGCCTCCTAGCCCCGCCCATTGTGGGAGGAGCGGGATGATGTCATCCCGCTCCTCCTATACCCCCTCCGAGCTCCGGCATCTGTCAGATGCCGGTGGTGATCGGAGCAGGGCGGGTGTCAGGTGAGGAGGCTCCGATCGGAGCCCCCTCGCCTGTCACCCGCCCTGCACCGATCACCACCGGCATCTGTCAGTGACAGCGGCGCGGGACAGACAGCGGCGAGGGACGTCGGATCGGTGGTGAGTACAGTGTAAAAAAAGAAAAATAAAGATTTTTTTTCTCTGGGTCAGTGTGATTATTTACTTTTAACCCCTTGTGAACTGGTAAGGGGTCCATGACCCCTATACCAGTTCACAAGGCTGGGGGGATGGCAAGCTACCTGCGCTAGCGGGTGGCTTGCCATTAACCCCCGGCACCCCCATTACCTGCCTCCCCAAAGGCCAGGGGGGGGCAGAAGAGCCCGGGCCCACATAGGCTATGTGGCCACAAAAGCTGGCCCCCCCACTCTGTGCCTACAAGCCCCCATAGCTGGTCCCGGGCTGGTTACTTTGGGTAAGGGGGACCCCACGTCAATTTTTTTTTGATTTTTAAGGGTTTTTTTAAATGTCAAGGGTTGTTTTGGTTGAAAAATCGCAAGGTGCGCACTTTGTCTGCAGAGCTGAAATTTTCAAGTAAAATTACCGTTACGCACATGCTTTACTTTGGGGTGTTTGGCAACTCTTCCCTTGACAGTAGCTATGCATGTTGGGTATTGTTCTGTTCGGGGGATGTTGCGTTTTCAGATAAAACTTGTTTTTTCTTGTTTGTATATAGTTTTTTTAGGAAAATGTGGCTTTAATTCTGCTTTTTTATCCTTTTTTTAGGGAAACTCTTTGCAACCAAAGAATCAATTGAGGGATTACTTCCAGAAAACTATGGCCACATCAACAAGCCTGGTACGCCTAGAAAGCCTGAGGTGTGTACTTCCAGAGAATATATAGTTTGTTGGGGGTATTTCAAATGTAAAGGGTTGTTTTTCTGGAAAAACTGCAAGGTGCGCATATTGCGTAGCACAGTTGTATTTTATCTGAAAATCCCCTAAAGCGCTGTTTCAGTTTGGGGGAGTCTCCTGGGCTGGAAAGGGTGTGTACCTATACATATGTGGTACTGCTGTAACCGGGAGAAATTGGGATTTCACACGCAATAAGATTTCATTGACAAACTTACATTTTTTATTACAAAAAAAACTACAATATGTAAAATTTTTTTTTTTTTTTTTTGCACATATTTCACCCAAAAATATTGAGAATACACCTAAAAAATGACAAACAAGACATTTCATGTTAAAGCCCAGACTCTGCTGAAAAAAACAATATATCATTTTCCTGGGAAATCCCTGGAAATCCCTTCAAAAATCACATTTGAACATGGGGAGCGCAAAATAGTGCAAAATGGTCTGGCAACAGAGTGTGACAAAAACTCCAGGTAGGCTGGCACTTAAAGGGTTAAATTAATGTCCCGGGAAAGGGAGGATTTAAAAATTTTTTTTTTTTTTTTAAACCCAATTTAGAGTAATAAGGCTAGCCAGGTATAACAGAACCGGGAGAGCCTGCAGTGAGGGAATCCCAGAATCTGTGGAGGAAAAGAGACCACAGTCAGTCCCCCAGCCAGAATGCACCACAATCATACATAACCAATAAGGCAAACATATATGGCTAGCTTAAACATCTTGAATAAATACACATGACACATGCAATTTCAAGGCAAAGCCAAAAGTGCAAAGAAAAAAATCAGAGTACATACCGGTATGAATACATGCCCATACATATATATATATCTATACACAACACACACACACATATATATATATATATATATATATATATATATATATATATATATTGTGGAGATTAGCTCTGGTAGGCGACCGGGTGTCAGCAGTATAGAGGCGGAGGCAAACAGTTCAAAGTAAAGTCTGTGTTTATTTCACACAAAAAATCCACAAAAGCACATGTCCATACAGGTTACATCACCTTTTCAGGAAACCGCAGCATAAATGATTCAATCAGGCAAACAGCTTTTAGTCCTTGAGCAAAAGTCCTGTTTACAGTCAAAATAGGCCTCAGGTCCGCATGAAACAGCCTCCACAGGAGATTTCAGCCAGGCTCACAGAGTCTCACTCCCATGTGAGCTCTAGACAAAGGACAGGCCACAGCTGATTCCCCAGGCTATTTAAACAGCCCGCAAAACCCAGACCTGGGTAGTGGGATGGAGTCCCACCCTGCTCTACTCCATCCCAGTAAAGCCGTCCCAGGTTAGCCTTTCGGCTATTCTAAAGCAACAGCAGCAAACTGCCACCAGCAGCTGATGCTGGAAATCAGACTACACGACTTTACTGCACCAATGCCAGGTACATTGGTGCTACATACTTGCCGTCAATAACGGCCCCTTGCACCTTACCACATACCCCCCCCCTTTGTTCAACCCTGACGGGGTGGACACATGCCAAACAATGTGCTCGGGACAGGGCATCCGCATTACCCAATAATCGTCCCGCTTTGTGCTCTACTGTAAACTTGAAGTTTTGTAATGCCAAGAACCATCGGGTGACCCTGGCATTTCTGTCCTTAGCCTGGCACATCCACTTGAGGGGAGAGTGGTCCGTAATCAGACGGAACCTTCTCCCCAGCAAGTAGTAGCGAAGAGACTCCAGGGCCCATTTAATGGCCAAACACTCCCTCTCCACTATACTATACCGGGTCTCCGCGGGTGTTAATTTGCGACTCATGTAGACAACGGGGTGCTCCTCCCCGTTGACTTCCTGAGACAGTACAGCACCGAGACCTACCTCGGAGGCATCGGTCTGCACTATGAACTCCCTCTTAAAGTCGGGTGTCACCAACACCGGAGACCCACACAGGGCAGACTTCAAAGCGGAGAACGCTTTTTCGGCCTGTTCATTCCACTTCACCATGACAGACTTGCGTCCCTTTAACAGGTCTGTCAATGGTGCCGCTAGGGTGGCAAAATTGGGAATGAACCGCATATAATATCCCACCAACCCCAGAAATGACTTTACCTGGCGGGTGGTGTTAGGCCGGGGCCAGTTACGGATGGCTTCTAGTTTGTTCACCTGGGGCTTGACCACTCCTCGTCCAATCACATAGCCCAGGTATTTTGTTTCTTCTAGGCCTAAAGCACATTTTTTCGGGTTTGCCGTCAACCCAGCCTTCCTGAGGGAATCCACTACGGCCTGGACTTTGGGTAGGTGACTTTCCCAATCCGTGCTATGGATAATTATATCGTCCAGATATGCCGAAGCATACCGACGATGTGGCCTGAGGACAATATCCATTAACCTTTGGAACGTAGCGGGAGCGCCGTGTAACCCAAAGGGTAATACCTTGTATTGGAACAGTCCCTCTGGTGTAATAAAGGCTGTTTTCTCCTTGGCAGCCTCAGTCAAGGGCACCTGCCAGTACCCTTTTGTGAGGTCCAAAACCGAAAAGTACCTGGCTTGGCCTAGCTTCTCAATGAGTTCATCTAGCCGGGGCATAGGGTAGGCATCAAACTTGGAAACTTCATTAAGTTTGCGGAAATCGTTACAGAACCGCAACGTACCATCGGGCTTGGGAATCAAGACTATGGGGCTGGCCCACTCACTCTTTGATTCTTCAATCACGTCTAACCGGAGCATTTGCTGCACTTCCTCCGCGATAGCTTGTCGCCGGGACTCAGGTACCCGGTAAGGCCTCAACTGGACCTTGACCTGAGGTTCCGTGACAACATCATGTTGGATGACCGAAGTGCGCCCAGGGAGTTCTGAAAACACGTCCGTGTTTCTGCTAATAAACTCCCTGGCTTCCTGAGTCTGTTTAGAGGAGAGGTTGTCGCCAGTTTTCACCTCGACTACTGCTTCTCTAATAACAGACCGAGGAATGGGAAGCTCCACCCCCACCATACCTGGTCGGGGACTGTCACCCCCAGGGGTCTCCCTGTCTTTCCACAGTTTCAACAGGTTTACATGGTACACCTGCTCTGGCTTCCTCCGCCCAGGCTGATGTACCTTGTAAGTCACTTCCCCAACTTTTTCAATGACCTCATAGGGACCCTGCCACCTAGCTAGAAATTTACTGTCCACCGTGGGTACCAGAACCACAACTCTGTCACCTGGGTTAAAGTTCCGTACCCTGGCTTGCCGATTATAAATCCTGCTTTGGGCCCGCTGCGCTGCCTCCATGTGTTCTCTGACAAGCGGCAAGACGGTCTCTATCCGTTCCTGTAGGTGAGTAACGTACTCTACCACACTTTTGTGGGGTGTGGGTTGCTGTTCCCAGGCCTCCTTGGCTATATCCAACAGGCCCCGTGGATGTCGACCATATAAGAGTTCGAAGGGCGAGAACCCCGTAGAGGCCTGGGGCACCTCTCGCACTGCGAACATCAGATAGGGCAGCAGCAAGTCCCAATTCTTCCCATCCTTGGCGACCATCCTCTTTAACATGGTTTTTAAAGTTTGATTAAACCGTTCTACTAGGCCGTCTGTTTGCGGGTGGTAAACGGATGTCCGCAACTGTTTCACCTGCAGCAGTTTACAGAGCTCTTTCATTACTTTCGACATAAACGGGGTACCTTGATCGGTCAGGACCTCTTTAGGCAGACCTACTCTGGAAAACATTTCCATAAGCTCCTTAGCAATGAGCTTGGCAGAGGTGTGACGCAGGGGCACTGCCTCAGGGTACCGCGTGGCATAATCCAAGATCACCAGAATATGTTGGTGCCCTCTAGCGGACTTTGGCACTGGACCCACTAGATCCATGGCAATCCGCTCAAAGGGTACCTCAATAACTGGGAGAGGAACTAAGGGACCACGGTAATGAGGCTGAGGGCTAGTCATCTGACATGTTGGGCAGGACTCACAATATCTCTCCACCTCCTTGTACACACTGGGCCAGTAGAATCGTTGTAAAACGCGGTCCAGAGTTTTCTGCTGGCCTAGGTGTCCACCCAGAACATGTTGGTGGGCCAAATCCAACACCAACTTGCGATATGGATTGGGTACCACCAATTGTTCCACCACCTCTTCACGTACCTTGTTTACTCGGTACAACATTTCCTGGTGAACCACAAAGCGAGGAAACTGTAACTCCGCCCCTGGCTGTTGTGGTTCACCTTCCACCTCAAGAACATTCTCCCAGGCCCGAGACAGTGTCGGGTCCTGGTGTTGAGCGGTACCAAAGTTAATTGTGGAGACATGGAGTTCTGCCAACTCTGGACCTGTTGCCAACTCTTCCACATCTCCAACCATAACATTTAGTGGGGTTGACTCCCCCTCTTCCATTTTAGGGGCGGGCACCTCTTCCACGGTGCCTCCTGATTCCGGTTCCCAGGGCACCGGGGTCTCCCCTGAGTAGGGCCAGTCTATAGGTAACACACCCGCCTCGCGGGTTTCCGGAACTGCCAACTTGGCCCACAGTGACCTGAACCCTGGAAAGTCTCTCCCAATAATCAGTTCATACGGGAGTTTAGCGGCGACAGCGACTTCATGTTTCCAGCTGCCGGAGACGGTGGTGAGAGACACTTGTGCTGTGGCATAGTCTCTCAAGTCCCCATGAATGCACAAAACCCTGGTTTTCCACCCAGTGTACTCATCGGGCAGTACTAAGGCGGGTCTTGCCAGGGTAACCATACTCCCCGAGTCCAAAAGGGCCACAGCCAGGGTGTCTCCCACTTTCACCTGACAGAGGTGACTTTGCCCCACGAGCTCAGGGACACCGGCAGCACACAGCCTCCTGGCATACATGGAAGGGCGGTAACCAAAGTTCATGTCCATGGGCTCCCCCTGGTGGGGACAATTGGCTCTGATATGTCCCGGCTCCTTACATCCCCAACACAACACTTGGGCAGGGACTTTGGGGGGTAGGTCCTGAGGGGGTTTAGGTGACGCCACTCGCCTGAGCTGGGGCGGGGACCTCCGGGGTTTCCCCGAATCCCTCCTCATGGAGCCGCCTTGCAAGTTCCTGGTGGCCTCATATCGCTCCACTAGGTCCACCATCCCTAGTGCGTTGTCAGGGGATACCTGGCCAACCCAGTGCTGAAGAGGGTGCGGTAAAGCCCTCCAGAAAATGTCCGCCAGCAAGCGGTCCAACATGGCAGTGGGGCTTAACAACTCCGGCTGCAGCCATTTTTGCAGCAGGTGCAGCAGTTTATAGTACTGGGGCCGGGCGGGCTCTGCCGACTGGTAGCTCCACTGATGCACCCGCTGAGCCCGAACCCACACATTCACCCCCAGTCTGGCCAGTATCTCACCCTTCAGAGTCGGGTAGTCAGCGGCTTGGTCCTCTGGGAGATCAAACAACACCTGCTGGGGTCCAGACGCCAGAAATGGAGCGATGACATCAGCCCACTGGTCATTCGGCAACTTCTCCCTTGCAGCCACCTTTTACCGCCAGGTAAGTCTCAACGTCATCTGAAGGGGTCATTTTTGTGAGCGCCGAGCGGACAGCTTTCCGGGCATCAGGAATACTTTTGGGCGCACCTGCAGCTTGCTGCGCCATCATATGTTGCAAAAACAGCTGGTTGGTCTCCTGCTGCTGCTTGTTGGCCTCCTGCTGCTGCAGATTCGCCTCCAAGAGCGCTTTCACGACCGCCTCCATTTTGTCTGCAGTCCCAGGTAGCAGCCTGGCAGGTTTAATATAGGACATGCACAAAACAAAAACTTTTTTGTCGGTTGCTCCTAGCAACGGCCTCACTGCTGTGCCCGCATCCGACACCAAATGTGGAGATTAGCTCTGGTAGGCGACCGGGTGTCAGCAGTATAGAGGCGGAGGCAAACAGTTCAAAGTAAAGTCTGTGTTTATTTCACACAAAAGCACATGTCCATACAGGTTACATCACCTTTTCAGGAAACCGCAGCATAAATGATTCAATCAGGCAAACAGCTTTTAGTCCTTGAGCAAAAGTCCTGTTTACAGTCAAAATAGGCCTCAGGTCCGCATGAAACAGCCTCCACAGGAGATTTCAGCCAGGCTCACAGAGTCTCACTCCCATGTGAGCTCTAGACAAAGGACAGGCCACAGCTGATTCCCCAGGCTATTTAAACAGCCCGCAAAACCCGGACCTGGGTAGTGGGATGGAGTCCCACCCTGCTCTACTCCATCCCAGTAAAGCCGTCCCAGGTTAGCCTTTCGGCTATTCTAAAGCAACAGCAGCAAACTGCCACCAGCAGCTGATGCTGGAAATCAGACTACACGACTTTACTGCACCAATGCCAGGTACATTGGTGCTACATACCTGCCGTCAATAACGGCCCCTTGCACCTTACCACAATATATATATACATACATATATATATATATATATATATATATATACACATACACAAACACCAATATATATATATCCATATACATTCATATCAGAATGGTAATGTGTAATAACGCAGCAACTGGAGCCCAAATCCCACAGTTATGTGATATATTAAGTCAACCTATCAGAAGGCTGACATAAAAAATATACCCATAAGTAGAAATGCCCCAGGGAAACGCTACACAAGCAGCACATAGCATAAGAACGGCCCTACGTGCACAATGGTGGGGCCGTTTACCTGTGAAGTTTCAGCTGCACAGAAGGCTCTTCCCCCACCGGCTGCAGCGTACAGGTCTCTAATGAGACCAGGGAAACGAAGGGCGGGCCCGGAGCCGAGAAGAGAGGGAAATACAAACGTGCAGTAACTGAAACAGGCCCTGGCCATGTGCTGACACTAAAAACTGCCAAGGCCTTTTCACAGTAGAGTAAAGCACTCATGCACATTACACCCCCCCCCCCCCCCAGCGAAGGGAGAAGGCCAAGCGGGAGAAGGTGACCTAAAGGGACATTGGGACAGGGGCATCCCAAATCCGGATCACCATGCCGGATAGCCACATTGCCCCACGCGTGAGGTCGAGCGGAGGAGATAAGCTCCTAGGCACATATAGTGCCATCTACCATTTGCCCAGTGAGCAGCCCGAGCTGGGAGGCTTCCATCAACCATATAGGTAACAAACTATCAACTGAGCAGAAATAGACCCAAAGGGGGTGCCGGGGTAAGACCCCGCTACCTGCAAGCAGGAGGCTTCTTTCTTCTGTCTTGTCATCATGCAGAGAGAAAAACACTGGTGTTAAGTGGGAGGTACCAGGTATATATAGGCCGGAAGGGGGCTCGTTACAAGACTTCCTCTCTGCAACTGCGTCACCTGGCGGTGAGTAACCCAATCGTGAAGAATTAAAGGGGAAGCGGGGTGTGTGGCACACTGAGAATATAAAGGTTTTATATAAACTAAATGAGACAATTAAAAACAATTTTTTTTTACTCAACAATATTTAAAAAAAAGAGTGGGAAAATTACAGACACAATATTTGATGTTAAAGCCCAAACTCTGCCACAAAAAGAAAATATGTAATTTGCCTGGAAATTCCTGCAAACAATTTAACATGACAAAACCTCAAGTAGTCTGGCAGTTAAAAGGGTTAAAAGTACCTATGCATGTTGGGTATCATTCTGCTCGGGGGACCTTGCACTTTCAGGTTTAACTTGTTGTTTTCGTGTTTGCATACTGATATTTTGAGAAAATGTGTTTATTTTCCTAAATGTGTTTTATAACAATGCTCATTGCAGGAAGCAAATTGGCAGTACCAGGCTTCCTGTAACAAAAACATCCATTTTTAAAAACTGTCATGTTAATAATCCTTACCTGTCACCCAAAAACTTTACCTGTCACCTTGCTGCCTTGGCGACATGCAGCCGCGTGATTGGCTGTTGGCGGTCACGTGTCCTAAGAATGGCACCACCTGCCTCTGGCAGTTGGCCGAGTGAATGGCAGCTACTGCGGGCTGTCCAACACGCTGTGGCGGCTCCCATTCACCCAGATCGCCACAAGATGCATTGCCGGAAAGCCAGCAGGTGGCCTTCAGGCAGCCAAGGTGGGAGGCCGGGTGCAGCATGTGGCAGGCGGGCTTGAGGTGAATGGCCTGTCAACTGTAACATGACAGTGGACAAGCTGAGAATAGACTTGCTGGCCTGGCCGTCATGGTGCCGATACAGTGACGCGTGCTCTCCACTGAGGAAGCCAGTGCCAGCTGCCATCATAGTCATTATGTTTGCGACTTGCAGCAGCCCATTGCCGGACTATGTTGAAGCCAAATAACATCTACAGAAGGTATGGATGTGAGTCTATTTGGAGGGATGCACTGCCACACTGCTTGCTATGGGGTGATTTGGGGGAATGCTCTGTTGCACTGCTTTCTATGGGCGATTTGGGGGGATACTCTTCTGCTCTGCTTGTTATACGGTTTGGGAGGATACTCTGCTGCACTACTTTTTATGGGGTGATTTGGGGGACACTCTGTTGCACTGCTTGTTATTGGGTGATTTGGGGGTACTCTGCTGCACTGCATGTTATGGGGTGATTTAGGGGAATGCTCTGCTGCACTGCTTTTTATGGGGTGATTTGGGGGGAATACTCTGCTTGTTACGGGGTGATTTGGGGGAGATGCTCTGCTGCACTGCTGGCTATGGGGTGATTTGGGGGAAACTCTACTGCACTGCTTGTTATGGAGTGATTTGGGGGGGTACTCTGTTGCAATGCCTTTTTTGGGGTGATCTGGGGGGATACTCTGCTGCACTGCATATTATGGGGTAATTTGGAGGATACTCTGCTTGTTATGGGATGATTTGGGGAATACCCTGCTGCACTGCTTGTTAAAATTGGCTGATTGGGGAATTCTGCACACTGCCTATTATCGGGGGGAGGGGGTATTATATGGGGTCAGACACTGCAGATGTGACCCAAAAAGTCCCGGGGTGTTTTTTAACCCCAGTCCGCCATCAAAATAAATTGAAGCTTAGCAAGCTCAGTTTCTCACTGACAGCAGAGGGAAAAGGCTGCGAATGATCACCCAACTGCTCAGTGTCTGTTGCTTCTAGAGAGCGAGGAACACAGCTGAGGGACTCACACGCGGGTGTAAGGGGCTGTCGCTCTGCTCCCTTTTCAGGCTGCGGGGTGACGGATAGGAGCTACGATGTCAATCCCTTGTAACAGGTTGCTGCAGAGTCATCCCGGGCCGGAAGGCAGGTGGGCAGCATGCGGTTAAGAGTGAATCATAGTAGCACTCCTCCTGGATGGCCAGCCTCCTCAGCCCTTTCCCCTCACAAATACATCGCTCTGCAGCCTTACTACTGTAGGAGACCCTAGATAGGAGATTGCTGCAGGGAAGCCTCAGCCCCTGTTTGGGATTCTCCATCAGCCCAGGCAGACAGGGTGAGTCGTGGGCAGTCTCTGTGCCTGTGCCTAATGTCCTGCTTACCTCTGCTTTGGCAAAATTTCTCATGCGTATGATCAGCCTCTCTGTTCATGATCTGATGGTGTGTTTTCAGTCTATGGGTTCTCAGGGCGCTGTGCGATGTGTATAAAAGGCGATTGCCCCTCGTAGAGATCCATGTATTATGGAGGCAGAGCTGTGAACTTGTATCTGGAACAGAAGTTGCCAATGCCAAAGATTGTTGTAGTTGGTTACCAAGCAGCATGGCTTCCACTCAGCACATATCACAGGATGTGAGTGAAGCGGCTGCATGTCAATAGTGAGCAGAAGGGAGAGGATTAGTGGAGGAATCCTGCAGAATAGCCCTTCAGTGGGGGGCTTACATGGTTTCACGTAGCAATCAACCTGGGCACAAACACCACACTATGCGGACACCTTCACAAACTATGAGAGGAAAATGGTTGCGTGAACAATGCACCAGGGCCTAGTTATGTTTAGTTATGCCTCTGCTAATAAACAATTTTCTTAATTAGAGGAATCTGAGGGTTTGATCTGATCCGGCGGAATAACTGATTAAAATTAAACGTTAAATTCTATCAACATATTAAACACAATACTTTACAACCACATTTATAAAGGAATGATAAGATATAGAGTCTATGAGAGCAAGGAGGGGGTTATAACTCTTGTATCCACCCCGTGTGCTTGAACTTCTTATCCACACTTGATTTCCAAGTCACCGATTCACAACATACCAGATAGCAGATGAAACAATGCCTTTCAATCCTCCTCCACCTCGGCCCCCATCACCACCTTTCAAGAGACTCCACGGGTGGGTGAATTTAGCTCCACTTAGATGCACTAGGAATATTTTATATAATTTGTGTTTCCTGGATATACTAATTCATTTCCAGCCAGTGGTTTGTTTAAAATCACTCAATTTTAATATAGCAGCACTCAGCTCATAAAGTAAAAAGCACAAAAACATCACATAGCGCAACACTGTTAAACCTTAAAATATGTGCACAGAGATCTAAACAGTAAAGTGCATTTATGCTATATCCCAAGGGGAAGCAAGATACAAAAGATACAAAAGATCCCTCAACACCGCACTGCAGATACGGGTCCTGCCCACCGCTTGGTTCCCCGGCCATGGGAAGAGAAGCTCTGACGGCGAGACAGCAAGGAGGGGAGAAAAAAACGAAAATAAAAATGCTGCCGTAACCAAGCCCAATAAAAAGGTTGCTCAAAGGTGATCTAATCAAGAGGATTAAAATTGAAATTTGCAACCTGATAGGGCTGTCACCAATCGGCACTTACCTGGGCCCCAGTCCAGCGTTGTCGCCGGCCGGCCGGCCCCAGCAGCTCCGGCCCGGCGGCGCCGAGCACGGCCTCTCTCCCTCCTCGCGCGCGTCATCAGTTCCCGGGCGCGCGCGCGTGCCCGAGATCTGTTTTCCCTCCGGCGGCGCTGTGCTCAGCGCGCCCGCCGGAGGCTGTAGATTAACCAGGGGGCACTGGCACGCCCCCTGGTTCGGATTAAAGGGCCAATGAGCCCAAGAGAGGTTCTGGGCTACACGCCCTTTTCAGGTTCTGGCCAATGTGTGTTTAGATTCCAGTTGCACCAATCATACACTCACCTCCCATCATGTCTGTCCCTATATAAGGTTCACTCAGTCAGTTGCTCAGCGCCTGTGATAGTGCCTTGTACCCTGTTAGCAGCTTGTCTCTAGTGTTTATTCTGAACTCCCGTTGCCGACCACTGCCTGTCTTGACTATCCTCTATCCGTGTTCCTGTTGCCGACCTTCGCCTGTGTTTGACCATGCCCGATCTGATCTCCTGTTGCCGACCTCTGCTTGATCCTCAACCACGTCTTGTCCAATCCTTTGTACCGCTGCCATTTCTGAACTTCCGTTGCTGACCCTAAGCCTGTTGGACTTCCGTTATACGCTCAGCGATTGGGCTTCTCAGCACCACTTCCAGTCACGGGTTCTCCAGGCCTCTGAACAGTAAGACTCCAATCTTTGAGCCATTGAAGTCCTGGGGGCAACCGATCCCGGGCAGGCGTGCTCTGCGTCCCGGCAAGCGGGGGCTCCTATAGGTGAAGCTGGCTGCGGAGATTGGGGGTTGAGGTCTTACCGAGAGGGCTGGAGTTATCTAAGTGGATTGCTGCAGTACCCAGAGCGTGACATTATCACAGGCCAAAAGATGGATGACCTGGTACAGCAGGTACAAGCTATGGCTACGGCGATAAACCAGCTCGCTCAAAGAGTGGCCACTCAGGAAACTCGTCAGTTACCGGCATCCTCTGTACCACCTCATATCTCAGAACCAAAGATCCCATTGCCTGAAAAGTTTTTTGGAGAACGAGTTAAATTTTCAAATTTTAAGAATGCCTGTGAACTGTATTTCAAGCTGAGACCCATCTCCTCCGGCACTGAGTCCCAACGAGTAGGCCTAGTCATTTCTCTGCTTCAAGGAGACCCGCAGTCCTGGGCCTTTAGTTTACCATCTCATGATTCTGCCCTACAATCCGTTACAGCATTCTTTAATGCCATGGGCATTTTATATGCTGATCCTGATCAACAATCTACGGCAGAGAATAGGCTTCGGGCCTTAAGACAAGGACGGAATTCGGCTGAAGATTATAGTGCTGAATTCCGCTGCTGGGCCATCGAATCGAGGTGGAATGATCCCGCTCTGTGTAGTCAGTTCAGGGTGGGGCTGTCGGATAGCATCAAGGATGCTTTGGTCAACTTTCCTCCACCAGCAGACCTCGACCAATTTATGCAGGTCTCCATTAAAATAGACAGGCGTCTTAGAGAGAGGGCTAGGGAGAGAACCAGGGCTCCCACGTCCTTCAGGTCCTTCCAGACTCCTAGTTCCCCGGCTACCCATGGGGAAAATACCTCATCTCCTTCCCAGGAAGAACCCATGCAATTAGGGAGAACCCGGTTATCCCAAGAGGAAAAGCAGCGTAGGCGGGCCAAGGGGTTATGCCTATATTGTGGGAACTCGGGACATTTCGCAGGGTCCTGTCCCAACAAGGGGAGACCGGCGGAAAACTTCCGCACCCAGACCAGGTAGAGGGTACTGATCTGGGTGAGTCAGTTTGCAACTCTCGCCAAAATAAAATGTTAGTGCCCATTGACCTGTCTTGGGGTTCTTCCAAGCAATCAGTTTCCGCCTTTATCGACAGCGGTGCGGCGGGAAACTTTCTGGACAAGAGTATGATCTCCCTTTTAGATATCCCTTTAGTTCCTCTTGAAAGATCTCTACAAGTTTTGGCCATCAATGGGAAGGTCATCCAGGGGGGACCTATAACCACCAAGACCCCCCCCCCCCTTCGGTTAATTGTTGGCTCTTCCCACTCTGAATTATAGAGTTTTTCATCTTCGACTGTCCTGAGACTCCGGTGGTTTTGGGATACCCCTGGTTACAACTCCACAACCCGGTGTTAGATTGGCGGGTTGGAGAATTGATCAAGTGGAGTGACCACTGTAAAAACCACTGCTTTACTACAGGTCTTAAAAGTGTGCAAGTTTTACCTCATGGATTACCTCAACCTTACGCTGACTGGGTTGATGTCTTCTCTGAACGATCTGCGGATACCCTTCCTCCACATCGGTCTTATGACTGCCCTATTGACTTGCTTCCTGGCACGATTCCCCCGAGGGGAAAAATTTATAATCTTACTCTGCCCGAAGAGCAAGCAATGAGGGAGTACATCACCGAAAATTTAAAGAAGGGATTTATTCGCCCCTCTACCTCACCTGCCGGGGCTGGATTCTTTTTTGTAGAGAAAAAAGACGGCGGCCTGAGACCATGCATTGATTATCGAGCCTTGAATAAGATCACTGTTAAGAATCGATACCCCTTGCCCTTGATCGGGGATCTGTTCAATCAAGTCACAGGGTCCCAAATTTTTTCCAAGTTGGATTTAAGAGAGGCATACAATCTGATTCGTATCCGACAGGGGGATGAGTGGAAAACCGCATTTAATGTGAAAGACGGCCATTACGAGTACCTGGTCATGCCTTTTGGTCTTTGTAACGCGCCAGCCGTTTTTCAAGATTTTGTTAACGATATATTCAGAGAGTATCTCGGTAGATTTGTGGTCATATACTTAGACGATATTCTCATTTTTTCTAATTCCTTGTTGGAGCATAGACGTCATGTTAAGTTGGTACTACAGAAATTAAGAGAAAACAACTTATTTGCTAAACTTTCTAAATGCGTGTTTGAAGTCACCACAGTTCCTTTCTTAGGGTATATTATTACCAACCAGGGTTTAGAGATGGACGCGGGGAAAGTTTCGGGGGTTCAGGATTGGGTTCAACCCAAGACCTTAAAAGAATTGCAGCGTTTTCTAGGTTTTGCTACTTTTTATCGGCGGTTCATCAAAGGCTTCTCTCATGTTGTTGCACCTCTTACCAATCTTACCCGCAAGGGGGCCTTCACTGCTAACTGGTCTCCCTCTGTCTGTGAGGCCTTCCTGACTTTGAAACGGGCCTTCACGTCGGCACCAGTGTTAATTCACCCAGACATTCGTAAGGCCTTCATTGTTGAGGTGGACGCTTCAGAGCTGGGAGTGGGTGCAGTTTTGTCGCAATATTCCGGTAACCCTGAGCGTCTTCATCCATGCGCTTATTTTTCACGTAAATTCAATACCGCGGAGCAAAATTATGATGTCGGTAATAGGGAACTATTAGCTATTAAACTGGCTTTTGATGAATGGCGACACTGGCTGGAGGGTTCATTACATCCTATAACTGTGTATACCGATCACAAAAATCTTGAATACATTGGGTCTGCCAAGAGATTGAACTCTCGTCAAGCACGTTGGGCATTATTCTTCTCGCGTTTTAATTTTATTATTACGTTCAAGCCGGGTGTAAAAAATACTAAAGCGGATGCTCTATCTCGCATGTTCGGTGAATGTAAGGATCGGGGTGATACTGGTGACCCGATTCTACCCATGGGTTGTGTGGTCGGGGCATTACTTCCTGATCTCTCTAACACCTTGGCGCCGTTTCAAGACCAGTCTCCTAGTGATGTTCCCTTGGGATGCCAGTTTGTACCGCCACATTTGCGTTCAGATGTAATTCGCGAGTTTCACGATGCGAAAACTGCTGGTCATGTGGGTAACCGAAAAACCTTTATGCTTGCCCGTCGCCATGTATGGTGGCCAACCATGAGACGCGATATTACTGCCTTTATCGACGCTTGTGCTGTTTGCGCTCGAAGTAAGGGGGTTCATAAGGCTCCCAGTGGCGGTTTGGTTCCTCTTGAAATCCCTGCGGAACCTTGGACTCATATTTCTATGGATTTTATTGTAGATTTGCCTTTATCACACGTGAATACTGTTATTTGGGTGGTCGTAGATCGCTTCAGTAAAATGGCACACTTCATTCCTTTGGCTAAGCTTCCTTCTGCACCAGAGCTTTCTCGACTATTTACTTCACACATTTTTCGTATTCATGGTATTCCGTCCAATATATTCTCTGATCGGGGCGTCCAATTTACTTCCCGTTTTTGGAAATATTTCTGTTCGCGGCTGGGTATACAGATCTCTCTTTCGTCTGCCTACCATCCCCAGTCCAATGGGCAGACGGAAAGAACTAATCAAACTCTGGAACAGTACTTAAGGTGTTATGTCTCTGATGCCCAAGAACAATGGGCAGAATTTATTGATTTCGCCGAATTTGCTTACAATAATGCGCCTAGTGAGAGTACCAAGATATCGCCTTTTTATTGTAACTTAGGGAAAAATCCTAGAGCCTCTTCCCTTTCAGGGTCACCCTCCAACTTGCCGGCGTTGGAGGAGTGGCTTCAAGAACGGAAGAATATCTGGACACATGTTCAGGAAATTCTTAAAACCACTAGTTTAAGATATAAGAAATTTGCTGATCGTCGTAGATCACGGGAACCTACTCTTCAAGTAGGCGATCTAGTTTGGGTCTCCACTAAAAATATTGCGCTCCGTCAACCTTCTTGCAAGTTGGGTCCAAAATTCATTGGCCCCTTTCCTATAATTAAAAGGTTGAATAATGTGTCTTTTAAAGTTCAACTCCCGCCAACTATGAGAATACCCAACTCTTTTCACGTTTCACTGTTAAAACCGGCGAAGAATACGCCTCTTGCTGGTCCTGCACCTATTCTTGTGGATAATGAGCCCGAGTACGAAGTAAATAAGATCTTGGATTCTCGTAGGATGCGCAATTCTTTACAATACTTGGTGGACTGGGTTGGCTATGGTCCAGAAGAAAGATGTTGGGTGGCTGCAAGGGATGTTCATGCCAAAGCTCTTGTACGGAAATTCCACCGTGATAATCCGGAAAAACCGGGTGAGGGTCCGGAGGCCCCTCGTGAAGGGGGGGTAGTGTCACCAATCGGCACTTACCTGGGCCCCGGTCCAGCGGTGTCGGCGGCCGGCCGGCCCCAGCAGCTCCGGCCCGGCGGCCGCGCCGTGCGGCGTCTGCTCAGGAAGCGCCGAGCACGGCCTCTCTCCCTCCTCGCGCGAGCGTCATCAGTTCACGGGCGCGCGCGCGTGCCCGAGATCTGTTTTCCCTCCGGCGGCGCTGTGGTCAGCGCGCCCGCCGGAGGCTGTAGATTAACCAGGGGGCACTGGCACGCCCCCTGGTTCGGATTAAAGGGCCAATGAGAGGTTCTGGGCTACACGCCCTTTTCAGGTTCTGGCCAATGTGTGTTTAGATTCCAGTTGCACCAATCATACACTCACCTCCCATCATGTCTGTCCCTATATAAGGTTCACTCAGTCAGTTGCTCAGCGCCTGTGATAGTGCCTTGTACCCTGTTAGCAGCTTGTCTCTAGTGTTTATTCTGAACTCCCGTTGCCGACCACTGCCTGTCTTGACTATCCTCTATCCGTGTTCCTGTTGCCGACCTTCGCCTGTGTTTGACCATCCCCGATCTGATCTCCTGTTGCCGACCTCTGCTTGATCCTCGACCACGTCTTGTCCAATCCTTTGTACCGCTGCCATTTCTGAACTTCCGTTGCTGACCCTAAGCCTGTTGGACTTCCGTTATACGCTCAGCGATTGGGCTTCTCAGCACCACTTCCAGCCACGGGTTCTCCAGGCCTCTGAACAGTAAGACTCCAATCTTTGAGCCATTGAAGTCCTGGGGGCAACCGATCCCGGGCAGGCGTGCTCTGCGTCCCGGCAAGCGGGGGCTCCTATAGGTGAAGCTGGCTGCGGAGATTGGGGGTTGAGGTCTTACCGAGAGGGCTGGAGTTATCTAAGTGGATTGCTGCAGTACCCAGAGCGTGACAAGGGCATGGAGGAATAGGTTTTCCCCCCGAAGGATTACCAGTCTGAATAGGATAGGAGGTAAGTCTGGAGGCTTAGAACCACTGTGTTGGGTGAACATGGGAAGGGTTATGGGAACACATTTGAAGAAAGAGTAAAAGTTAAGTCTCCCCCTTTTACTATCCGAGAGGACACACAAAGGAGAAAACAATTATGGTGGGAGGACCAAGAGGAATGAGGGGAAAAAACTTTGAATCCCCAGACCCCTCCATCTTTCAAGATGTCTGGAAAACGAAAAAAACTAGGGGAAAAAGAGGTGGGAGGAAGCACAATAAAAATGAGAATATTTTACGGGGGAAAAAGGAGTAGTTGGGGAAGGCATCTTTGATTTAAGTACCAATAGGTTATCTCTGGATGAATTGTTGGTTTTGGATAATGGCCTTAAGTTTGCCCCAGGTGTAGAATGGATCCATTTAGATAATATATTGATACTAACCTTTTTTGGGGGGAAATTAAATGTGAAAAGGTTTTTTCTGTCAAAAAATTTGGAGGAGAAGAAGGGGGGTATTTAGACCCCTTTTAGCCATTCTAACCTTAGAAATCCCTCTACATTTAATCCCTTGTAGAACAATAATCACTGCTTGGAACTATTTAAAAAGATGGTCCTTAGGGACCTGGAGGAACATGCGCTGAGGTGTAAAAAGTATTTAAATAGAAAGGTCTGTAAAAGTAGGATGAAGATTGGGATGGAGAGGTTAAGGAAGGATTCTTCCAGGATAATTAAATAGGCGGGTAAAGGGGGGGGGGGTAGTTATACAGGATGTTGAAATGTATAAATTGGATATTGAAAACATGCTAAATGTGAGTGAAACATATATGAAATTAGAGAAAGACCCCACTAAAGAATAAAAGAATATAGAGGAATTGCAAAGGATTATTAATTTTGGGTAGGAACTCCAATTATTAACATCTAATTATTAACATCCCAGGATAGCGACAATATATACCTGGCCTCCCAAAAATACACAAAAATCAGATTGTTAGCGGGATAGGTTCTATTACATATAATTTGGGTAAATATTATTTTTTACAACCACTAGTAGTCAATTTACCATCATACACTAGAGACAGTGAGCATATATTGAATCTTTTGGAGAATATAGAAGTCTCAGAACAAACGTGGCTGATCACGATTTATGTTGTTGCACTTTAGGTCCACTTTAATTCAGGGTGGGTGGTTTTTAAGAACAACATGTCATAAAACTTGGAGGTTTAAGGATTCATTGAGTTATATATTGATTCACCTAATATGTGCTAAGGATACATTTTTGTCAGTTTAGGTCCACCTTATGACTGTTAGTAGGATATGATCACATGTAGGGTATGTTCTAATGTGCTTTTTGAATTTTTGCAAACTTTGTTATAGATACAGGGTCTTTTTTTTCATTATCCCATTCTTCCCTTTTGTCATGGTTGTAATGGTTGTCAGTTAAGGAAAAATAGAAAGCGCTTTTAAATTTTATTTTTATAAATTGGAATACCTTTTTTTTTCCTTCCCCAATTTATCTCTGCTGTCAATATTGGAAATGGCGAGTAGTTCTTGAGAAGTGGAGAACATTGGGGTGGAAGGAGTTAATCCTCTTAATTAGGTTACAGGTGAGCAACCTTTTTTATTGGGCTTGGTTACTGCTTTTTTTACTTTTTACTGCATTTTTACTTTAGTTTTTTCTCCCCTACTCACTGTCTCGCCGTCAGAGCTTCTCTTCCCACGGCCGAGGAACCAAGCAGCGGGCAGGACCCGTATCTGCAGTGCGGTGTGGAGGGATCTTTTGTATCTTGCCTCCCCTTGGGGTATATCGTAAATGCGCTTTACTGTGAAACTCTGGTGAGCATTGTTAGATCTCTGTGCGCATATTTTAACCTTTAACAGTGTTGCGCTATGTGATGTTTTTGTGCTTTTTACTTTAGCTGCGTGCTACTATATTAAAATTGAATAATTTTAAACAAACCACTGGCTGGAAATTAATGAGAGAGTATATCCAGGAAACACGGATTATATAAGATATTTCTAGTGCATCTAAGTGGAGCTAAATTCACCCACCCGTGGAGTCTCTTGAAAGGTGGTGATGGGGGCCAAGGTGGAGGAGGATTGAAAGGCATCGCTTCATCTGCTATTTGGCACGTTTAATCTTGAGAATTGGTGACTTGGAAATCACGTGTGGATAAGAAGTTATAGAATATGGGGTGGATAGCCTTATAACCCCTCCTTACTTTCATAGACTCTATATCTCATCATTCCTTTATAAATGTGGTTGTAAAGAATTGTGTTTAATATGTTGATAGAAATTTTTAAAGTTTAATTTTAATCGATTATTGTGTGGGATTGAGATCTTTGATCGAACAGATCAAAACCTCAGATTCCTCCATTTGCATATAACAATTAATCCCTGCGCATGAGTGATAGATTGCTTATATTTATTTTTAATAATTTTTATATAATTTCATTAGCCTGTTGTATTATTGTTATGCACGTGACCCGATAAGACCTTTAGATCAGATCGTAATTTTCTTAATTAACACAGATACTTTTGATAGAAAATACCCCATACCACGAAAATATAACCAAAAATGCATTTTATAGGAGTTTTTCCTTTCTTTGAATGGGTTCTGGCAGTGAAAGCAGGACATGCTTTTCAAGCTGCCTTCAATATACCATACACCATGGCTCTAGACAAGTGTTAGGTTGCAAAAACATTTTTGTGGTTGCTCAATATCTACACCAACTGAACTACTGACACATCAATTACATACAACACTTCTGTTCTTTTAATTATTTACTAAACCTATTCTTTTCTCCTGCTATGCTATGAGGTGATTTGGGGGGATGACAACTGCACGGGTTGATCAGACGTCTTGATGGTTCAACTGATTAAACCAGCCAATCGCAAACCACGTGTGTCACCTCAACGTTAGATGTCGTTCAATTGGTAACACGCGTGGCTATACAAGGCTGCCACCAGAACACAGAGTTCACCACTATCTAAGCCACACACAACACAATCAGATCTAACAAATCAATCATCCCACAACCGCTTCCAGGCATGGGGCGATCAAGCGTCCTAGGCAATAATGTACCAGACTCTTCAGAACTAGTGTGAGCTATTTTAGATCGTTAATTCAGAGCATCAGTGACCCTCTGCTGTATTTTCAGAATTTATTTAAAAAAAACAGAAAAAAACAAAAAAATTAGAAAAACTGTGCAAGGTGCAGGATTAACTATAAAACACGGTTTTCTGACCCCTCCTATTGGGCAGAGCGATTGGAGTCACCCACTCTTTGATTAGTGCATCTGGGATTCTCCATCTTTGGGTACCTGAAAGTTGGTCCATAGGATATCCCCCATCTGTCCTGGGATTCCAAGGGGAGGAGGGATGAAGAGGATATTCCATGGAGACAGGAGATGGGCCCTGTCTCTGCTTTCCATGGTTGGTTGATTTGTTCTGATAACCCTTACTCTGTTACTTTGTTTATGCTTGGGAGTTTTATGAGGAGAGAAAGTCATCCCAGCTGACCCTGTACATGAAGGGGGTTATATGGTGGGCAGGTAGGAGGGGGGAGACATGAGGAAAGTTATACAGTGCAGCGGTGGGCAGCTAGGCTGAAAAACACAAACTATACGTATATGTCTATGTAGATGTGTCTATACATACACACATATAAATGTATATATGCATCGATACACACGCCAACATACACACATAGCGAAATAAACGACACCTAGGATATGTTCTGTCACACCTTCCCCCATTAAGATGTTGGCTGGAGGGAAATAGCAGTTTCTCTTTTTAGCCGACTGACTCTTGCTAGTTCGGCCCGCCATGATAGCCCATCCGCATTACCATGGTTACTCCCTTTTTTATGTTGAATGCTGAAATCGTATTGCTGGATAATTAGACCCCAAAGGAGTAACTTACCATGGTCACCAGCAACTCGATTCAGCCATCTTAGGGGGTTGTGATCAGTGATCACCGTGAAATTCCTGCCATATAAGTAGTGTTGGAGTTTCTGTAATGTCCAAAAGATCAATAAGCATTTATTTTCAATCGTGGCATATGCCACTTTGCAAGGAAGCAGCTTCCTACTCAGGTAGAGAATGAGGTGTTCCTCCCTAGCATGATCCACCTGGCTTAGCACTGCTCCCAAGCCAAAAGCGGAGGCTTCAGTTTGCCCCAGGAATCGCAAAGTCCGGTGCCTGTAGATCTGGGGCACTGGCCAATGCCTCTTTCAGGATCTGAAAGGCTTGTTCGCATTCAGGAGTCCAATTTATCGAACTTGGCATCTTCTTATTTGTCAAGTATGTCAGGGGTTTGGCTATGGCGCTGTAATCCCGGACAAACTTCCAGTAGTACCCTGCTGTCCCCAAGAAGGACCTGACTTGCTTCTGGGTTTGGGGGGGTGGGCCAAAATGGCCTTAACTTTCCCTTTGTCAGGCCGCAGGTTGCCCTATCCTACTGTTAGGGTGTGCGCTGCACGCCCGTCTCACAGCAAGTCACTTACCTCCATGGCTGCATGCAGCCGTCATCCATCTTGCAGCACTTCCTCATGGCTGCATCCAGCTGCCGCCCTTCCCCCCCATGCTTCCTCCCCACATGCTCAGGTGCACGCACGTCTCTGTCCACTAGAGGGCGAGCACACTGGATTCCTGAGATTTAAAGAGCCTGTACAGCACTGATTGGTGCCTGCTCATCCAATCCTGCATCCACTTCCCCTATTTAAAGAGGCACTTCCTTTCCTTCAGTGCCAGATCTTGGTCTCTCCATGCCTGTTGAAAGTCAGACATTCTTGGATTGCTCACCCGTGTACCGACCTCTGCCTGTCCCCGACTCTGAACCTTTGCTGCCTGCCCCGACCTCGGCTACTCACCTTTGCCGCGAACCTGTGCTGCCAGCCCTGATCTCTGCCTGTACTTACTACGCCTTTTTGCCTGCCACTTGTGTACCTCACTGAACTTAGGCTGACTGTGGGACTGGGCCGCTGTTAGGGGGTAGCGACCTGGGAGTCACTCGCCGCACAAGACCAACCTGCCTTGGGTGGGCTCTGGTGAATACCGGTGGCTCCTTAGACTCCGCTCCCCTGACACGGTACCCGCCATCGGTTCCACAGTTAAAGCGGATCCACACCCGAGTCCGCTCCACCCGCTCCCTGACAGTAAGATCTGGCCATGGATCCCGCTGAGGTGCCATTGCCTAACGCCTCAGAATTGCTCACTGTAGTGGCTATGCAGACTCGCCAAATCAACCAGCTAGCCGCCATGGTTCAGCAATTACTAACAATCCTGCAGCAGCAATTGCCACCTTCCGCTCCGGTGTCGCCGCCACCTGTAGCACCTCCAGCTAGACTTTGTCTCTCCTTGCCGGCTAAATTTGATGGGGATGCCAAGTCATGCCGAGGTTTCCTTGCCCAGTGTTCTCTGCATCTGGAGATGTTGGCGGACCAGTTTCCCACTGAACGAGCCAAAGTGGCCTTTATTATTAGTCTGCTTACAGGAAAGGCCCTGGCCTGGGCCACTCCATTATGGGATCGCAACGAACCAGTGACTTCCAACTTACATGCCTTTGTTTCGCCATGTCTTTGAGGAACCAGCCCAGGCCTCATCGGCAGAAGCAGTCCTGCTTAACTTGGACCAGGGCGACCGGTCTGTTGGCGAATATGCCGTACAGTTCCTCACCCTGGCGTCAGAATTATCCTGGAATAATGAGGCCTTATGTGCCTCCTTTAAGAAAGGACTTTCTAGCCATATTAAAGATGCCCTAGCGGCACGTGATTTGCCTTCGTCTTTGACTGATCTTATTCGCTTGGCCACACGCATCGATGTGCGTTTTTCTGAAAGGCAAGAGGAACTCCACCTGGGAAAGAACTTCGAGTGCCCTAGGAGGGCTTCACGTCTGGCCCCTGTTTTCCAACATCCACCTTTGCCCGCACATGCGCCTTCCACTGAGGAGGCTATGCAGGTGGACCGATCTCGCCTAACTCCGTTGGAGAGAACTCGTCGAAGAAACGAGAACCTTTGTTTGTACTGTGCCAGCTCTGAGCACTTCTTGAAAGACTGTCCTGTTCGCCCGCCACGGGCGCACCTAGTAAGGGTGGGAGAGGCATCCCTGGTTGGGTGTGCTACCTCTTCACGCCTTACGGTTCCAGTGCAACTCTCCATTTCTGCTAACGTCTCTGTGAATTTGTCGGCTTTTCTGGATTCGGGCTCCGCGGAAAACTTCATCGGGGCCTCTTTGATTGACAAGTATAATATCTCTGTGAATCGCCTCGCAAGGCCTCTAGTTATTGCTTCGGTCAATAAAGATAGACTTGATTGTATCGTGCGATATCGCACAGTACCGCTCCTTTTGAAGGTTGGACCCGACCATCTGGAGAGTATTGAGTTCTTCGTCCTCCCCAGTAGCACTTCTCCAATTCTTCTCGGCCTACCTTGGCTTCAACGTCATGACCCCACGCTTGACTGGAATACTGGCGATATTAAGTCATGGGGCCCAGCCTGCCCCAAGAGGTGTTTTGGACCCATTCCCGCCAAGCCTGCTCCTGTCACTGCTCCCTCCGCCCTGGTACAGGCACCAGCCGGAGAGGCCTTTGTATCTCCTCGCCAATACAGCAAAGTCTTGAAATTAGAACCTGAAGAGAACATTCCAGTTCATAGTCTCATCCCTGACTTTCTGGGTCCCAAGAAGAGGGGTAGACCCAAGAGCGGGGTACTGTTAGGGCGAGCGCTGCACGCCCGTCTCACAGCAAGTCACTTACCTCCATGGCTGCATGCAGCCGTCATCCATCTTGCAGCACTTCCTCGTGGCTGCATCCAGCTGCCGCCCTTCCCCCCCCATGCTTCCTCCTCACATGCTCAGGTGCACGCACGTCTCTGTCCACTAGAGGGCGAGCGCACTGGATTCCTGAGATTTAAAGAGCCTGTACAGCACTGATTGGTGCCTGCTCATCCAATCCTGCATCCACTTCCCCTATTTAAAGAGGCACTTCCTTTCCTTCAGTGCCAGATCTTGGTCTCTCCATGCCTGTTGAAAGTCAGACATTCTTGGATTGCTCACCCGTGTACCGACCTCTGCCTGTCCCCGACTCTGAACCTTTGCTGCCTGCCCCGACCTCGGCTACTCACCTTTACCGCGAACCTGTGCTGCCAGCCCTGATCTCTGCCTGTACTTACTACGCCTTTTTCCCTGCCACTTGTGTACCTCACTGAACCTCGGCTGACTGTGGGACTGGGCCGCTGTTAGGGGGTAGCGACCTGGGAGTCACTCGCCGCACAAGACCAACCTGCCTTGCGGTGGGCTCTGGTGAATACCGGTGGCTCCTTAGACTCCGCTCCCCCTACCCGCCATCGGTTCCACAGTTAAAGCGGATCCACACCCGAGTCCGCTCCACCCGGTCCGTGACACCTACCTGGTGCCCTAGGTACTGGATTTCAGTCATGCCCACCTGATATTTGTTAGGCTTTGTCGTCAGCTGGCGGCAGCCAGCCGGTCCAGGACCTCCTACAGGTGTTTGAGGTGTTCTGCCCAGGAGGGGCTGAACACCATGAGATCATCCAGGTAGGCCACTGCAAAGTCCTCCAGACCCCCCTAACATCTCATTGATGATCCTCTGGAAGGTGGCGGGTGTGGTTTTCATCCCAAACGACATCACTACGGACGAAATGGGTCAACTTTTCACAATCCTCAGTGGAATTTGCAAGTACCCTCTGCTCAGGTCCATTATTGTGATATAGCGGGCAGCCGCCAGCAGCTCATCAATCCTAGCCATTGGGTAGGCATCAGATGTGGAGATTGGAATTTAATTTCCTGTAGTCCACACATAACCGGGTGGTCCGGTCCTTCTAGGAGACTAAGACTACAGGTGATGACCATGGGCTGTGGGATTTCCTAATTACACCTAGGGTAAGTATCTTGTCAATTTCCCTTTTTATATCTGCCTGTGCCTCCAAGGACACACGGTAAGCAGTCTGTCTATGTGTCCACACGGTCTCTGTGTCTCTGGTCTCTTAGCTCTCTGAACTGGGTATAGTGAGGATTGACATTCAGGTCAGCCCCCACCTCTCGGGTACCCTCCAGTAGATCTAAGAAGGGGTCCAGTCCCTCCTGATCAGACTGACCGCACACCAGCATTATGTATGCTGTCCTTTCATGATGAGTAGAGATGAGCGAACCGGTTCGGACGAACCGGAATTCGCTCCGAATTTCAGGAAATATTCGATTCGGCACGAACCCGAATATTTTGTGGTTCGTGCCGATCGAATTTTTCCTGAAATTAAAAAAAAAAAAATGCCGGCATGGTGGGAGCGGGCCGGCCGGTTCCGCTGTCAGCGGGCCCGCTCCCACCATGCCGGCATTTAAAAAACAAAGAAAAAAAGAAAAAATGCCGATATGGTGGGAGCGCTCCCACCATGCCGGCATTTAAAAAACAAAAACAAAAAAAAAGCATTTTTGCCGGCATGGTGGGAGCGGGCCGGTTTTTTTTCTTTTTTTTTTTTTAAATGCCGGCATGGTGGGAGCGGGCCGGCCGGCTTTACCGGCCCGCCGGCCGGCTCCGTCCCCACCATGCAGGCATTTTTGATGGGGAACTTCGTAAAAGTTCGATTCGGCCGAACCCTAATTTCTTTGTGAAATTCGGCGAATCGGCCGAATCGAACTTTTCAAAAGTTCGCTCATCTCTAATGATGAGCCTTCAGCATATTCTGTCTCCTTCCCCCTTCAGGCTGACCACGTAAGTGACATCGTTCAGCATTTTGGTTATAGTGTGTGGACCCTCCCTGGCTGCTTGTAACTTGTTTTGTTGCATTGGTAGTAGGACATGTACCCTTTGACCTACATTTTATGTCTGCTCTCGAGCATTGCGGTCATACCAACTTTTCTATTTGGCTTGGGCTTGTGCCATATTTCCCTGTACCATTTCCACCAAGGCTTCCATTTTGTCTCAGAACCGGAGGACATAATCCACAACTGATACCTCGGGGCCCTCAATCTTGCCCTTCCAGGTCTGCCAGAATAGGTCCAATAGGTCTCCTCACCCGCCTCCCATATTGGAACTCAAACGGGGAGAAGCCCGTGGACTCCCTTAGGCAAACAAAAGATAAGGCAAGTATTGTTCCCACTCTCCCTTGTGATTTCATAAAGGTTTTGTGTTTTAGTGTCCCATTGAAACACTCACACAGACCGTTGGTTTGTGGGTGGTGGGACTGGCCATGATATGCGTCATCTGTATTTTCCCACAGAGAGCATGCATCATGTCAGACATGAACTGAGGCCCCTGGTCGCTCAGGAGTTCAGTGGCGAATCCCACTCTTGTGAAGATTCCCATTAGGGCATCAGCTACCTTGTCTGCCCTGAGGGAGGAGAGTGCCCTGGCTTCTGGGTACCGGGTGGCATAGTCCACCACTGTCAGTATATACCGCTTGCCTGCACTGCTGGTGATGGCCAGCGGCCCAATGATGCCCACTTCGACATGCTTAAATGGCTCATCCATTTTGGGCAACAGCTGCAAGGGGGCCTTCTGCACATCCCCAGCCTTGCCAACATGCTGACAGATGGTACGGAACCGACAGTAGGTGGCTATGTTGGCCCCCATGTTAGGCCAGAAAAACCTCTGGGTTATTCGGGCCCTAGTTTTAGAGATGCCCAAGTGACCCGCTAGCAGAATTTCAAGGCCACCTTTAGGAGGGATCCCCGAATTGCTTTGACACAATCAGCTGCTGTCTTACCAGTTCCGTCTCCCCATCTCCACGGGGCAGATCTTCCCGGTACAACTTTGCATTATCACAGTAGACCTTTTGTCTGGCCCCCTCCTCTGGAGAGCTGGAAGCTAGACTCCTAAGCTGCTCCAGGCTTGGGTCGGCTTGCAGGGCTTATTCGAAAGTGGCACTACCTGTCCCAGCTGGGTGATCCATAGTGAACAAAGTGAGCGGCTGAGTTTCTAAAGAGGCTGTGTCAGTTGGCTCAGAGCAAGCAAGTGGCCACCGCCATTCTTGCAGCACCAGCTCTGGTAACTGTGAGTACAGGTGCCATCATATAAACAGGGGAACGTGTGACACTTACATCCTGATCACTTACCTTCTCCTCTCCCCCTCTGGGAGAATAAGGCATCCCCAACCCCTCTCCCTCTCTTTGCCCAAGGGGCGTGCTTGACACCAGAGGCTTCAAGGAAGGGCTTGTGGAAGGTGTCACTGGCCAACTGTTACTAGCGGCAGGTGACAGTCTTTCTACTTTCCAACCACTAGGGGGCGCAATACGGCCATCAGACACCTGGGTGTGCACATAGCTGTCGGCCAGTTCTGCTGTTGGCCGAATTGGGTTTGCACTTCGAAACAAACTGTCTGAGGTCAAGGGGGCAAATGTGCATGAATTGGTCTTACACTATCAAATCCCCCAGGGTGTCATAACAGTCCTTTTTGAGGCCCTGGACTCACTGCCGGAAGGTGTTGCATAGTCGGGCCAACAGGTCTAGGTAGCTGTCCGTGGGCCCCTTTTGTAGCGATCAGAACCACCGGCGGTAGACCTCTGGGATGAGCTGATACTTGGCAACAATCCAGTCTCTTATCGCCTCATAGTCCCCATCTTTTTCAGGAGGCAACTCAATGATTGTTAGGTATAATGCCCAATGAGACCGTGGCAAATGATGTTGGTGGCAGATCTTTTCAAATGACTGCAGGTACACATCCGGTCACAGTTTGTGTCCATTACAGGAAACTTTGGGGCAGAGAGTCCACTGAAGGTGAGCGAGGAACAGGGTCAGGGGTATTTTGTCAGATTTTAGCCATTTCTAGCTCATGACGGCGGGCAGATTCCCACTCTGCCTGGTGTTCTAGGAACTGTAGATAGGTCTTCGAATAGGTGGGGTCAGGACCGATTGAAGCTGGGGGTCCCTGCCAGAAGCAAAGAGGCTAGGGCTGGGAGACCCAATGGGAGCAGGCACTTCTCCAGCCACTTGAGTCTGGGAAGGATCAGCAGTGCTGGAACATGCAAGCCTATCTGTTAAGGGCTGTGTTGGTGCCTCCAAATCGGCTTCATTGACTGACTGTACAAGTCCTTGGTTCAATCATAAATGGGCACTTGTCTGCACTGGCATTCATTGATCAAATCGTCTTTGCTCATTCGCTTGTACTGCGCCAGCCCAGACATGTTAGCAAAAATGAAACAATGGGACAGAAAAGGAGGGGGGCCAACAGTCGCTATCTTACCATCAGAACTATGCACCGATAAAATAACTGCTTATTTTAATCCTTTAAGTGACAGCTTACCTGGAGATTTTGTCACCCTTTGTTGCCAGACCATTTTTCACCATTTTATGCTCCACATGTTTAAGTGTCATTTTTGAAGGAATGTTTGGGGATTTCCTAGGAAAATTATATATTGTTTTTTTGGCAGAATTTGGGCTTTAACATAGAATATATTGTTTGTAATTTTTTCAGTACTTAAGCAATATTTTGGGGTGAAATATGTGGGAAAAAATAAAAAAATGCTATTGTAGTTTAAAAAAAGTAACTTTATCAATAAAACTGTATTGTGTGTAAAAGCCCCAGTTACAATGGTACCACATATGTATTGGTAGACACCCTTTCCTGCCAGGAGTCTCCCCAAATTGAGACAGTGCTTTAGGAGATTTTCAGATAAAATACAACTGCTATGCGCACCTTGCAGTTTTTCAAGAAAAACTATTTTTTACATTTGAAATAACCCCCACAAACTATATATTCTATGAAAATACACACATCAAGCTTTCAAGGCGTACCAGGCTTGTTGTTATGTGCAGAGCATTCTTCAAGTAATCCTACGGCGAATAACTTGATTGCAGAGGGTTTTCCTAAAAAAAGAAATAAGCAGAATCAAAACCACATTCTCCTAAAGAAAACAATATGCCGTCAAGAAAAAACATACTAAATCTGAAAGCGCAAGGTTCCCTGAACAGAACAACATCCAACATGCATAGCTACCTCGCAGGGTAGGGTTGCCAAACACCCCAACCTAAAGCATGCGCGTAAAGGTAATTTTACCTCATTATTTCAGCTCTGCTGACAAAGTGCACACCTTGCACTTTTTTAACCAAAACGACCCTTTAAATATAAAATACCCCCACAAACTATATATCCTTTGAGAGTACATACCTCAAGCTTTAGAGTACCCCGGCTTAATTGTAGTGGGAGAAGTTTTCTTTCAAAACTCTTGCAGAGGTGGCATGTGCGTGTACAGTATTTCCCTGCAAAAATACTAAAAAAGCACAATCCACACCACATTTTCCTAAAAAAACAATATGCAAAAACTAGCTAAATCTAAAACTGCAAGGTTCTCTGAACAGAACAATATCCAATATGCAAAGCTACTTTCAAGGGTAGGGTTGACAAACACACAAAAGTATAGCATGTGCTATAAAAGACACACCAATCAACCCAAATTTCTTGACGGTACTAAGAGGTGCAATTAGGGTTAGCTGTGAGGTGCAATTAGGATACAGTAGCTGTGACATCAGATTATAAGATCAGTTATCAAGATCCTAAAACTGGGCCCACGTTTTAATCATCATGTGTCACAAATATGGAAGCTGCTCCTGCTCCAGCGCTTCACTTTGCATCAGTAACGTAAGAAACTCAAAAAAATATATATATATACTGACCACACAGAAAATGCATACATTATAGAGGAAGTCCAGTATGTACCTGCTCCTGCCTGTCAATTGAAGTGAATGGATGGGTGGGGCCATGTACAGAGCAGGAAAGCCGCTCTGTGTTTTTTGCCCAAAATAGGGGCCACCAAGTAGCTGGCGCATGCCTGCAGGCGAGGTAATTGTTTTCTGCCTTTGTAACCTGTGTCCTGCTTCAGTTTCAGCGGAGCGTGGCAGGGCAAGGGTTACCTCTAACTCAAAAATATAGTCTAAAATGAAAAGTATGCAGAAAAAAAAATAAAAATAAATAAAAAATCTAACTGAGTATGATAAACTTCAAAACAACCCTCAAAACACAGACCTAGTTGATTGGGACATGTCGGGCAGTAATACCGCACATCCTTTCTAATGCCATGCTTCCTACATACCCTGCAGGCCTTTTGGGAATACTTCTTTTTATCGGTGGAGGGATTTCACTTTATAAAGTGCTTTCCAATTAACCTGCACTCATTGTCATTACCAGCTAAGTCTGGTTCCTCCGTAGCATACCCAAAAAGCAAAGCAGGGAGTAACTGCTGCTGGTACTATATAAAGGTAAAATTGGAGCCTGGTACTGCTGCCTTGAAGACAATGAAGCTGTTATAAGTTGCCAACTAGATCAAATGAATTGCAACTTTTTTGTACCAGGCTCGAGATTTTCGGGTGGCATTGTAGTATGTAAGAATCTGAACGGTTTTATCGACCCCACCAATGAATTTATTGTAATCTTTGATACAACATGGCTTTTGGGTAGAGGCTTGGGGGCCACATTGCCTTCCACTTGTTACTGACTCGTCGTGGATGGTAGTCAGCAAGAACACATTTTTTTTGTCCATATATTTAACGGCCAGGAGCTCATCGCATCTCAGGGTGTAAGACTCCCCACGTTTTAGTTTTTAATTCAGCAATGTCCTTGGCAAGCCTTTCCGGTTACGGTTGACTGTGAAGCTGGCGGGAGTGTCTAAGGTGTAAAGGGCTCTAAACAGGGGGATGCTGGAATAAAAATTATCCACATATAAGTGGTACCCCCTCCCTAGTAGCGGGGTGATGAGCTCCCAAACGATCCGGCCACTGACACTCAAATCATGGGGACAACCAGGTGGGTCTAGTTGCGTGTCCCTTCCTTGATAGACTCTAAAAGATTTTGTGTACCCGGTCATACTTTCACACAATTTATAAAGCTTGCTAGGGATATATTGATGAAATATAATGCTCTCTTTAAAAATCAGAAATGATTCATCAATAGTTACATTTTGGGAGGATCGCACTGGAGCGGCTATCTAGCAGCCCCCTACCCCCCAAACCACAGAAAAGCCCCCCCGCAGCCTTCCTTACCTGTCATGCGGTGCTGGATGAGGAAGCGTGGTGGCTGCACCAGTTATTTATTTAGCCAGTACAGGCGTCGGCTGATGACGATTATGCTGCATTTTCATTGGTTGCTGGGAGAAGTGTCATTCCTGTGACCCGGACCTGACCCCACGATGGCGCAGGGCAGGATCTGCCCTGCAACACAGCACACAGGGACCCCCGATGGCCAGAAGGTAAGTAAATGCCAAGCACGTCGTTTCTACATGCTTTGCACTTAACGGTTGAAGTGGCAACCACGTAGAAACTACGTGCTTGGCATTTAAAGGGTTAAATAAAGTCCTTCAGCACAGCATTACTTAATATGGCACTTATGCTCTAAATTGAACGAAATAAAAAAGATGATCAGACGAGCTGCCAACCAATTTGTGGCAATTGCACAGATTGATCAGACTTTTTGATCGTTCATCTGATTAAACCAGCCAATTGAACTCCACGTGTGTCATTTGACGTTGTTCAATTAGCAACACGCTTGGCTATACAAGGCTGCCACCAGAACACGAACAGAGTTCACCACTATTTAAGCCACACACAACACAATCAGATCGAACGAACCGATCGACCAATGACCACTTCCAGGCACGGGGCAATTGAGCGTCTTAGGCAAGTAATGCAGCCAGGCTCTTCAGAACTAGCATGAGCTTTTTTAGATCCTTCATTCAGAGCATTAGTGACCCTCTCTGTATTTTCAGAATTTATTTAAAAAAAACACAAACAACAAAAAAACTGTGCAAGGTGATAAAACAGGATTAACTATAAAACACGGTACAAATTAATAGATAGCAATACCAATAAAAAAGGGAAAAATACTTAAGAGTGTGTCTGGGCTGCGGTTCGATTGAATCAATTGTCTGTCAGTCCTCACACGTCTCCTCAGATGTTCAAATTGAGTGTGTGTCACCCTTGATGCTAAGACTTGAGTGTCCCTGGCCATTCCAACACTCTCTTCTAATTCCCTCTCACCAGGGGTCAGCTTCTGACCCCTTCTATTGGGCAGAGCGACTGGAGTCACCCACTCTTTGATTGGTGCATCTGGGATTCTCCATCTTTGGGTACCTGAAAGTGGTCCATAGGATAGCCCTCATCTGTCCTGGGATTCCAAGAGGAGGAGAGATGAGGAAGACATCCCATGGAGATAGGCCCGGTCTCTGCTTTTCACGGTTAGGTGGTTGTTCTGATAACCCTTATGCTGTTACTTTGTTTATGCTGGGGAGTTTTATGAGGGGAGTTTTTATGGCGGGCAGGAAGGATGGATGAGACATGAGGAAAGTTATACACAAACTATACGCATATGTCTATGTAGATGTGTGCATGCATATATACATCGATACACACGCCAACATACACACAGAGAATTAAACTACACCTAGGATATGTTTTGTCACAGGGGGATACTCTGCTGCACTGCTTGCTAAAGAGTGATTTGGGAGGATACTCTGCTGCACTGCTTGTTATGGGGTGATTTGTGGGGATACTCTGCTGCACTGCATGTTATGCGGTGATTTGGGTGATACTCTGCTGCACTGCATGTTATGGGGTGATTTGGGGGATACTCTGCTGCACTGCATGTTATGCGGTGATTTGGGTGATACTCTGCTGCACTGCATGTTATGGGGTGATTTGGGGGATACTCTGCTGCACTGCTTGTTATGGAATGATTTGGGGGGGGATACTCTGCTGCACTGCTTGTTATGGAATGATTTGGGGGGATACTCTGCTGCACTGTTTGTTATGGAATGATTTGGGGAGATTCTCTGCTGCACTGCTTGTTATGGAATGATTTGGGGGGATACTCTGCTGCACTGCTTGTTATGGAATGATTTGGGGGGGGGGTACTCTGCTGCACTGCTTGTTATGGAATGATTTGGGGGGATACTCTGCTGCACTGTTTGTTATGGAATGATTTGGGGAGATTCTCTGCTGCACTGCTTGTTATGGAATGATTTGGGGGGATGCTCTGCTGCACTGCATGTTATGAGGTGATTTGGGGGTACTCTGCTGCACTGCTTGTTATGGAATGATTTGGGGAGATTCTCTGCTGCACTGCATGTTATGGGGTGATTTGGGGATACTCTGCTGCACTGCTTGTTATGGAATGATTTGGGGGGATGCTCTGCTGCACTGCATGTTATGAGGTGATTTGGGGGTACTCTGCTGCACTGCTTGTTATGGAATGATTTGGGGGGATTCTCTGCTGCACTGCATGTTATGGGGTGATTTGGGGATACTCTGCTGCACTGCTTGTTATGGAATGATTTGGGGGGATGCTCTGCTGCACTGCATGTTATGAGGTGATTTGGGGGTACTCTGCTGCACTGCTTGTTATGGAATGATTTGGGGAGATTCTCTGCTGCACTGCATGTTATGAGGTGATTTGGGGGATTCTCTGCTGCACTGCTTGTTATGGAATGATTTGGAGGGATGCTCTGCTGCACTGCATGTTATGAGGTGATTTGGGGATACTCTGCTGCACTGCTTGTTATGGAATGATTTGGGGGTACTCTGCTGCACTGCTTGTTATGGAATGATTTGGGGGACACTCTGCTGCACTGCATGTTATGCGGTGATTTGGGGGATTCTTTGCTGAACTGATTGCTATGAGGTTATTTGGGGGATACTCCGCTGCACTGCTTATTATGGAATGATTTGGGGGGATACTCTGCTGCACTGCATGTTATGGGGTGATTTGGGGGATACTCTGCTGCACTGCTTGTTATGGAATGATTTGGGGGACACTCTGCTGCACTGCATGTTATGCGGTGATTTGGGGGATTCTTTGCTGAACTGATTGCTATGAGGTTATTTGGGGGATACTCCGCTGCACTGCTTATTATGGAATGATTTGGGGGGATACTCTGCTGCACTGCATGTTATGGGGTGATTTGGGGGATACTCTGCTGCACTGCTTGTTATGGAATGATTTGGGGGACACTCTGCTGCACTGCATGTTATGCGGTGATTTGGGGGATTCTTTGCTGAACTGATTGCTATGAGGTTATTTGGGGGATACTCCGCTGCACTGCTTATTATGGAATGATTTGGGGGATACTCTGCTGCACTGATTGCTATGAAGTTATTTGGGGATACTCTGCTGCACTGCTTGTTATGGGGTGATTTGGGGGATACTCTGCTGCACTGCATGTTATTGTGTGATTTGGAGAATACTCTGTTGTGCTTTTCATGGGGTGATTTGGGCGGATACTCTGCTTGTTATGTGGTGATTTGGGGGGATATGCCCTGCTGCATTGCTTGCTATGGGGTGATTTGGGGGTACTCTGCTGCACTACATGTTATGGGGTGATTTGAGGGATACTCTGCTGCTCAGCTTGTTATGGGATGATTTGGGGGGATACCTTGCTGCACTGCATGTTATGGGGTGATTTGGGGTTACTCTGCTGCACTGCATGTTGGGTACTCTGCTGCACTGCTTGCTATGGGGTGATTTGGGGGTACTCTGCTGCACTGCTTGCTATGGGGTGATTTGGGGGGTACTCTGCTGCACTGCTTGTTATGGGGTGATTTGGGGGATACTCTGCTGCACTGCTTGCTATGGGGTGAGATGTTCTGCTGCATTGCTTGCTATGGGGTGAATTGGGGGGATACTCTGCTGCACTGCTTGTTATGGGGTGATTTGGGGGGATACTCTGCATGTTATGGGGTGATTTGGGGGGATACTCTGCATGTTATGGGGTGATTTGGGGGGATACTCTGCTGCACTGCATGGTATGGGGTGATTTGGGGGATACTCTGCTGCACTGCTTGTTATGGGGTGATTTGGGGATACTCTGCTGCACTGCATGTTATGGGGTGATTTGGGGGTACTCTGCTGAACTGCATGTTATGGGGTGATTTGGGGGATACTCTGCTGAACTGCATGTTATGGGGTGATTTGGGGGGATACTCTGCTGAACTGCATGTTATGGGATGATTTGGGGGTACTCTGCTGCACTGCATGTTATGGGGTGATTTGGGGGATACTCTGCTGCACTGATTGCTATGAAGTTATTTGGGGATACTCTGCTGCACTGCTTGTTATGGGGTGATTTGGGGGATACTCTGCTGCACTGCTTGTTATAGGGGGTTTTGGGGGATAATCTGCTGCGCTGCTTGTTATGGGGTGATTTGGGGGATACTCTGCTGCTCAGCTTGTTATGGGGTGATTTGGGGGATACTCTGCTGCACTGCTTGTTATGGGGTGATTTGGGGACACTGCTGCACTGCATGTTATGGGGTGATTTGGGGGGATACTCTGCTGCACTGCATGTTATGGGGTGATTTGGGGGAATACTCTGCTGCACTGCTTGTTATGGGGTGATTTGGGGGATACTCTGCTGCTCAGCTTGTTATGAGGTGATTTGGGGGAATACTCTGCTGCACTGCATGTTATGGGGTGATTTGGGGGAATACTCTGCTGCAGTGCATGTTATGGGGTGATTTGGGGGGATACTCTGCTGCACTGCATGTTATGGGGTGATTTGGGGGGATACTCTGCTGCACTGCATGTTATGGGGTGATTTGGGGGGATACTCTGCTGCACTGCTTGTTATGGGGTGATTTGGGGGATACTCTGCTGCGCTGCTTGTTATGGGGTGATTTGGGGAATACTCTGCTGCACTGCATGTTATGAGGTGATTTGGGGGATACTCTGCTGCACTGCTTGTTATGGGGTGATTTGGGGGATACTCTGCTGCACTGCATGTTATGGGGTGATTTGGGGGAATACTCTGCTGCACTGCATGTTATGGGGTGATTTGGGGGGATACTCTGCTGCACTGCATGTTATGCGGTGATTTGGGGGGATACTCTGCTGCACTGCATGTTATGGGGTGATTTGGGGGGATACTCTGCTGCACTGCATGTTATGGGGTGATTTGGGGGGATACTCTGCTGCACTGCATGTTATGCGGTGATTTGGGGGGATACTCTGCTGCACTGCATGTTATGGGGTGATTTGGGGGATACTCTGCTGCACTGCTTGTTATGGGGTGATTTGGGGGATACTCTGCTGCACTGCTTGTTATGGGGTGATTTGGGGACACTGCTGCACTGCATGTTATGGGGTGATTTGGGGGGATACTCTGCTGCACTGCATGTTATGGGGTGATTTGGGGGAAACTCTGCTGCACTGCATGTTATGGGGTGATTTGGGGGAATACTCTGCTGCACTGCATGTTATGGGGTGATTTGGGGGGGGTACTCTGCTGCACTGCATGTTATGGGGTGATTTGGGGGGATACTCTGATGCACTGCATGTTATGGGGTGATTTGGGGGATACTCTGCTGCACTGCATGTTATGGGGTGATTTGGGGGATACTCTGCTGCACTGCATGTTATGGGGTGATTTGGGGGATACTCTGCTGCACTGCATGTTATGGGGTGATTTGGGGGATTTTCTGCTGCACTGCATGTTATGGGGTGATTTGGGGGATACTCTGCTGCACTGCATGTTATGGGGTGATTTGGGGGAAACTCTGCTGCTCAGCTTATTATGGGGTGATTTGGGGGGATACTCTGCTGCTCAGCTTATTATGGGGTGATTTGGGGGATTACTCTGCTGCTCAGCTTATTATGGGGTGATTTGGGGGATACTCTGCTGCACTGCATGTTAAGGGGTGATTTGGGGGATACTCTGCTGAACTGCATGTTATGGGGTGATTTGGGGGATATTATGCTGCACTGCATGTTATGGGATGATTTGGGGGTACTCTGCTGCACTGCATGTTATGGGGTGATTTGGGGGATACTCTGCTGCACTGCTTGTTATGGGGTGATTTGGGGGATACTCTGCTGCACTGCTTGTTATGGGGTGATTTGGGGGATACTCTGCTGCTCAGCTTGTTATGGGGTGATTTGGGGGATACTCTGCTGCACTGCTTGTTATGGGGTGATTTGGGGGATACTCTGCTGCTCAGCGTGTTATGAGGTGATTTGGGGGATACTCTGCTGCACTGCTTGTTATGGGGTGATTTGGGGGATACTCTGCTGCACTGCATGTTATGGGGTGATTTGGGGGAAACTCTGCTGCTCAGCTTGTTATGGGGTGATTTGGGGGATACTCTGCTGCACTGCTTGTTATGGGGTGATTTGGGGGAAACTCTGCTGCTCAGCTTATTATGGGGTGATTTGGGGGGATACTCTGCTGCTCAGCTTATTATGGGGTGATTTGGGGGGATACTCTGCTGCTCAGCTTATTATGGGGTGATTTGGGGGATACTCTGCTGCACTGCATGTTATGGGGTGATTTGGGGGAAACTCTGCTGCACTGCATGTTATGGGGTGATTTGGGGGATACTCTGCTGCACTGCATGTTATGGGGTGATTTGGGGGAAACTGCTGCTCAGCTTGTTATTGGGTGATTTGGGGGATACTCTGCTGCTCAGCTTATTATGGGGTGATATGGGGGATATGCTGCTGCTCAGCTTGTTATGGGGTGATTTGGGGGTACTCTGCTGAACTGCATGTTATGGGATGATTTGGGGGATACTCTGCTGCACTGCATGTTATGGGGTGATTTGGGGGATACTCTGCTGCACTGCATGTTATGGGGTGATTTGGGGGAAACTGCTGCTCAGCTTGTTATTGGGTGATACTCTGCTGCTCAGCTTATTATGGGGTGATATGGGGGATATGCTGCTGCTCAGCTTGTTATGGGGTGATTTGGGGGTACTCTGCTGCACTGCTTTCTATGGGGTGATTTGGGGGACACTCTGCTGCTCAGCTTGTTATGGGGTGATTTGGTGGTACTCTGCTGCACTGCATGTTATGGGGTGATTTGGTGGTACTCTGCTGCACTGCATGTTATGGGGTGATTTGGGGGATACTCTGCTGCACTGCTTGTTATGGGGTGATTTGGGGGTACTCTGCTGCACTGCATGTTATGGGGTGATATGGGGGATATGCTGCTGCTCAGCTTATTATTGGGTGATTTGGGGGTACTCTGCTGCACTGCATGCTATGGGGTGATTTGGGGGATCCTCTGCTGCAATGCATGTTATGGGGTGAGATGCTCTGCTGCATTGATTGCTCTGAGGTGATTTGGAGGTACTCTGCTGCACTGCTTGCTATGGGGTGATTTGGGGGTACTCTGCTTTCTATGGGGTGATTTGGGAGACACTCTGCTGCACTGCTTGTTATGGGGTGATTTGGGGGTACTCTGCTGCACTGCATGTTATGGGGTGATTTGGGGGTTCTCTTCTGCACTGCTTTCTATTGGGTGATTTGGGGGACACTCTGCTGCACTGCTTGTTATGGGGTGATTTGGGGGGATATCTTGCTGCACTGTTTATGCTCGGATGATTGGGGGAATTCTGCACACTGCCTATTACAGCAATAATAGGCAATTTTTTTTAGATCAGTTTCTTCAAACATCAGCAGCCGAGGGAAAAGGCTGCGAACGATCCCCCAACTGCTCAGCGTCTGTTGCTTCTAGAGAGCGGGGACTGGGGCTGAAGGAGCCGCACACGGGTGTAAGGGGCTGGCGCTCTGCTCCCTTCTCAGTCTGCGCTATCAGACCATGGAACAGGTTGCTGCAGAGTCATCAGTCCATGGAACAGGTTGCTGCAGAGTCATCCCGGGCGGGAAGGCAGGCGGGCAGCTTGCGGCTGAGTATAAGACACAGAAGCACTCCCCCTGCATGGCCAGCCTCCTCCTCCTCAGCCCCCTCCCCTCACAAATACATCGCTCTGCAGCCTTATTACCGTAGGAGAGCCTAGATAGGAGATTGCTGCAGGGAAGCCGCAGCCCCCACTTGGGATTCTCCATCAGCCCAGGCAGACAGGGTGAGTCTCGGGCAGTCTCTGTGCCTTGCTATGCCTGTGTCTAATGTCATGCTTATCTCTGCTTTGGCAAATTTCTCATGCGTATGATCAGCCTCTCTGTTCATGATGTGATGGTGTGTTTTCAGTCTATGGGTTCTCAGGGCGCTGTGCAGTGTGTATAAAAGGCTACTGATTGCCCCTCGTAGTGATCCGTGTATTAGGGGGGCAGAGCTGTGATCGTGCATTGGGGACAGAAGTTGCCATTGCCGAAGATTGTTGTAGTCGGTTACCAAGCAGCATGGCTTCCACTCAGAAGCGGCTGCATGTCAATAGTGAGCAGGAGGGAGGGGATTAGTGGAGGAATCCTGCAGAATAACCTTTCAGTGGTGGGCTTACATGGTTTCATCTCGCAATCAAACCTCCACACTATGCAGACACCTTCGCCTTTCCATGCCTGGCATTATCAGCATTTATCACAAATGTCAATGTATGGGCTGCAAGTGTAAGCGACTGTGGAACGTCTATGCCAGTCCAATGGTCTGTTTCTTACTTGAGCCTTAGCTTATGGAGAGCTGCTCCCCAGTTGAATCGATCATTTGTTGAGAGGGAAGTCTGAGCACTTCAAGATGTAAGGTATCTCATCCCAGTGATGCTCTATTCCCACATTTCCGAGGTTGAAGTTTTGGTTGTGTGCAGTTTTATGTGGGGCTCTGGGCAAATTGACAGCTGGAAGAGGTTCCCTCCCCCTTGGGCATCCAAACTGGGGATGCCCCACTGTGTGAAATCCCCCAAGTACACCCATATATTTACCTCCTTTCCTGGTCCAACGACGCATGCTCAAGCCTTGGCCGCATCACTGCTATCCCTCTAGCAGGGCACGTACCCGCGACAGACATTTATGAATGGACGGGGCAGGCATGCTCCCTGTTAGAGGGTGCTGGGGGATGCGTCCGTCAGCGTGCTCTGAGCCGCTTGCCTTAGACGACATGACAACAGCGTATGTGAGTGCGCTGATTGGACGAGTGGCCGCACATGCACTGCAGGACCGGGAAGAGGTGAGTTGGCTTTGGCGATCTGGAGGGTTTCAAACAGTGGGGCACCCCCCACTTGAGGTGCCCCGGGGGCAAGGACCAAAATCCAGGATAGCCAAAATCCTGGGTTTTGGTCCACTTTAAACTTTCAGAATAAATTGCTAAGCATTAATATGTGCAGCACTCTATTATGATTGGATGAGAGTCTGCACATGTGCAAGGAACATGTAGCGAGGTAAAAATATGGCAGGACCAGGGGGTTTCACACAAAGGAACATGCCAACATGCCAAGTCCTTCACTGTCTGTTTATTTATTGTTAATCATTATTAACAAAATTAAAAAAAATACACAATAACTAGTTCAGGGCATTTAACCACCTTACTGCCACTGCCAACCAAGCACTCTTACTTCTATGACTCTACATATATGCACAGCCACAAATCACATTGCAGCACAATGTTCACACATAGCCGTGTGTTGGTCCCGCAGACAGCTAATCAGAATAAGCACAGGGGACATCCAGAATGCTGGAGCCCCACCACACACATAACCCCCCCAGAACGCTCAATATCCTTACCTTCACTACTAGCCAGCGCCGGGAAAGGAGCCCAGCGATTGGCCGGCGTGGGCCATGGTTGCGTCCTCGGTGCTGACCACAGGAACGCCCCGCCCATGACCCACCATGTGACACCTGCCGGCCAATTGCCGGACTGTGTTTGCGGTGCTGGCTCATAGTAAAGGTAGGATATTGGGCGTTCTAGGGGGTCATGTGAGAGGGGGCTCTAGCATTCTGGGTGCCCCCCCGAGCTTGTTTTGAATAGCTGTCTGCGAAATTTTAAAAGGTTATTTACTTTTTGACCGGTGCATATGATTGGTGCCAGTCCAGCTATCAGTAACTTACCTGATTGTTAGAATCAAGCCATCCGTGGTCCGAACATATAGACATGTTTGATGGTGGGTAGAGATCACGACTCACACAGTGGGGCATCCCTAATCAAGATAGGGACAAAGACCAATCGCCAATATAGTGAAAATCCTGGTGATTGGTCCACTTTAAACTGGACTGTCAGCATGATTTAATGAAAAGCCCAAACTTAAGAAACTATTCCCCAGTATCTAAAATTAATATGTTTCAAGTTTTTAGTCACTTACTTACTAATTCTTTCCCCCACCGGGCTGCAACTCAGGACTCGAGGATATGGGCGCCGCCATCTTGCCTTAGAAGTATCACACATACTGAGGAGAGCGGGATAAAGTGCAGGGGGCGGGGTTATAGCTGTGCTCTGCTCAGACAGAGCACAGCTGGGGTCAGGGAAAGGGCAGCAATCCCAGAATGCAGAGCGATACAGTCAGAAGACACTTCCTGTTTGCAGACTGTCTGATGCCCAATGAGCCGCCATCTTAGATGTTTAAAGGCTCATAACATGCAATAGATGCAGGTAGGATGATTTTTAATCTGAGCAATCTGTATGTATAGGGTGTGGGAATCATATAAGATATACTCTTATTTAGGGTTAAGGTCTGCTTTAAAGCAGAAATACAGTGTTTGCTGACGCCCCTTGCCTTCCTCACCTGACCCCGTGTGAGGATTGGGGGGTTATAAACAAAACAACTTACCACAGCTTCGTTCCCCCACCGTTGGGGTCCTAGGCGCCAATATCTTGAATCCACTTCCCAGACGGCATTTCTTGCTCTTTGCGTGACCCCACACTTTCAAGTTAATGGGCATGAGCAGCGGCACACAGAGTCATTTAAAGTGGTCAAAAACCTGCTTTGTTTACAATGCCCCCCATCCTGAGTGGAACAAAACCCAATTTGGTCAGCCCTGGAATCCTCTTGAGCATCCCAAATTGGGATGCCTCGCTGTGTGAAACCCCCCCAGGGCGTTGCAAAACATTTCCATTGCCTCCCTCGAGGATGTGCCTGCTTTGGCTCCCACTTGCCGAGAGCGGAGACCTTTGTCAAGCATTAATATACGCTACAACAGCTCTGATCAGACAAGAACCCACGCATGTGCCGTAGGATCAGGGAATGAGTGAGTTTTTCCGGTTTATCTGGGAGATTTCCCACAGCGGGGCATGACCATTTGGGAACAGGACCTATCACCAGGATATTGAAATTCTCCAAGAAATTTGAGATTGTCGACTGGCTTGTTGTTTCAAAATCGCATTGGGATTGGATAGTATGACTAACATCAAAGATATTTCTAGAGCTGTCTTTGCAGTGGGGCAGTGTTTTTATCGTCTGTATTATGAATGATGTCAGTATCCAGCGTTGGTACCCCTTTCCAAACGCACACAAGCTTGGTTATCTAAATGTTAAATGGTAGCTTAGGCCACAAACATACAAACCTGGTTACCTTTGTTGTTTCTACACATTATGTAAATCTGGAGACTTCTGTATACATTACCAGGTTAGGAGAATAGAATAGGTTTAGCAAATAATTAACAGAACAGCAGCGTTGTATGTAGCTGATGTGTCAGTAGTTCCGTTGGTGTAGATATTGAGCAACCACAAAAATGTTTTTGCAACCTAACACTTGTCTAGAGATGTTAGTTTTGCCATGGTGATAGTGCATTGAAGGCAGCTTGGAAAGCATGTCCTGCTTTCACTGCCAGAACCCATTCAAAGAAAGAAAAAAACTGTTATAAAATGTACTTTTGGTGATATTTGTGGTCCCTGGGGAGTTGTTGGAACTCAAGGTATGGGGTATTTTGTATCAAACTTATTTGTATTCATTAAGAAAATTATTTATTAGCAGAGGCATAAGTAAACATAACTGGGTCACACAAGAATCATTTTCCTTTCATATTCTTTCCCTAGGATAACACATTTTAATGATGGGTGAACCCAAATCGCAAAGTTCTGGTTTGTATTGAATTTTGCGAGTCCGGGTCCTCGGATCCCGAACACAGACTTCAACCAGAAGTCCGTGACGGGGTTTAGTGTTCGGTTCAAACACAGAAAAGCTTGTTGATGGGCTGCTGTTTTGGTAAATTTTTTGTGCATTTTCTAAAACAATTGTTATCTAACAAGAATAGCAGACTTTTTATTTTTTTTATTGTATTTTATCCCTTTTTTTTATCACAAGTGTTTTACTAAATGAATATTTTAAATGCATCCCATTTAAACTGCCTGCGGATTTACTTTTTAATATTTTTATAATTTTTTGGCATTTCTCATTACATTACAATTTGTATCCAATGAAAAAATGATTCTCTAAAAAATTAAATTTTGTCACTTTCCCTTGTTTTACTTAATGCCAGATATCCGGCATTCCTTAAAGCCGGGAAATTGACAGCTGGGATCTTATTTATTTTTTTTTTCAATGTTTCTTACATTTAAAAAAAAACACTGGGCTCTCCTGCACCCCAAATGCCCCTAATGGGGGTGCAGGTAATGTGTCATTTTACCAGCATGGCACTTCCTAAGCACAGCAGGTGCCATGCCGGCTCCTGTCTATAGTGAACTGTTATAGGGCTCCCCTGGATCCCTTACCAGTTCACCCCAAGTGAAAAAGAAATAAGACCATGTACATTTTTTTATTGTTCTTAATTTAACTTATACTCATCCATCCCCATCTTCCATCTTCTGTCCCCATGCGGACATCCTCTTCCATCGAGCGTTTAGATGTGGCGGCGCAGGCCATCAGAAGCTGATAGCTGCGCCGCCATTATTATTATTATTATTATTGTTTATTGATATAGCGCCATCATCTTCCGTAGCGCCATTTGGATAAAAGGGTAACATAGCTTCCCCCTTCCTCCATCCTCACTACCAGACAAGGGACTGAAGTGAGGGCTGGGGGAGCCGTCTTTTATGTTTGGAGGCGTGGCCTCCATGGAATCTCCCTGCCGTTATTGCTGACGGCACGGAAGGGGAGGGGATTTTCCAGTGGAATATTGTGCAAAGGCTTTATTAAAAAAAATTGGAATACAGGCTGTTTCAGGGCACTTGAATGGGGATAGAAGGTGACCACCTAATCTTTCTTTCTGGGTATAGGATCACTCTAAGATCCCAGCAGCAGAAAAGCTACTGTTGGTAATCTTTAGTGTATTAGAGTATGGGTCCCACACTCATAACCTACTATTATCTTGATCCCACCTTGCTGCCACCAAATGTGATTAAATCTGTACCTGTGGCGTTGACTAACGTCCCTGCCACCGGGATCACATGGTATATTTCCTCGATACAGGCCTTCAAGACCCTCACGGCTGCAGGGTCCTTTCACTACCACCAGTGAACAGAGCCCTGTCAACCCTGTAAGAATGCCACCGGCTCTGTTTAAAAAAGCCCTGGTACCTGAATGGGATCATATCGGGCCAGAAACCTGCCTGTAGCATATAATATAACCGAGAAGTTTGGACAGTTTGTGGATCGAGATAACGGAGCAGCCCAAGATTAAGTATATATTTAATTGCTTTAAATGAACACTAGTCAAATTACATACAAAGACTAGGTATATACAAGTCAGTAAGTTACAGTGTTAGCAGAGGAAATGTGTGTCATCTACGTTATTGCTGACAAATGTTACACAGTAACATTCTTGTCCCCCCCCCCCCCCACACATCACACATAACCCCCAGAAGAGCCTGGGTTCTTCAGACCTTTATACACAGATTGGACACCCCCAACTCGCCTTGATCTCCACACCCTGGCATAACTTTTTGGTGGAAGGTTCTAGAGAGATGATCCGGATGCCAACAGACCCTAGCATTGAACATGCTAGGAGAACAGGCACTGCTGTTTTTCATAGTTCCTAACCTGAGTTTTCTGAATCCCTGAGTGCCCAGGATAACAGGAGTCCTACGAATGTGTGCATTATGATCTCCAGGCAAAACTTCAATCAGTTTCTGTGTAATATGAATGGTGCCCAAATGTCCCTGCTGTCCTGTTTTAAAGTAACCTAGCCAGAGCAGGTTCCCATAGACCTGCTTAGGTGCACATCTCATTAGTGTTGTGGGTGCACTGGCAGGCATGAGTTATGCATTCTATATACAGCTGGTTTGTTTACTGACGTGAGCAGGTCATAACTAGAAATTATATATATTATTTCTCAAATCATCCAGGCCAGAACTAGTGGATTGGACCCACTATGTTTGGAAACACCACAGGATTCCACACAACCTACCAAAGTTTTTACAACATTAAAGAATCTGAAACACCTGATAATATGGAATTGCAGAACTTTCAAATACACTAGATGAACCATTTACTACTGAAGAAGTATCTGCTGCCATAGGTCTAAAAAATGGCAAAGCCGCAAGAGGGGATGGATTCCCAGCAGAGTATTATCAAACCTTTAAACCTATCTAAAGTGGACCAAAACCCACCCAGGAGTCTGAGACTCCAGGACAGACATACTCGCACCCTGAAAACTCACCTTCGTTCCCGGTCCAACGGTGCATGCACACTGGCGGACGCTTTCCCGCTATCCCTTTTACAGGGCATGTGCCCCCGCCAGGCATTTGTGAATGGCCGGCATGGGCACGCATCCTGTTAAAGGGTAGCGGGGGATGCGGCCGCCAGCGTGCTCGGAACCGCTTGCATTAGACAAGCTCCTGGACGAAGGTGCTCGAGCAGATCCGAGCATGATGATTAGACAAGTGGGCTGTGCATGCGCCGTGAGATCAGGCGACCTGAGGGGTTTCACACAGCGAGGCACCCCTTATCGAGGTGCCCAGGGGACAAAGACCAAAACCCAGGATAGTCAAAATCTTGGGTTTTGGTCCACTTTAATCAAGCATCTGCTATTTAACACAATAGACGATGTACACTATTTTAGCCCTGCAATAAATACAGCGAATATCAAATTGATTCCTAAGGCTGACAAAGATTTGACAGGTATAAATAGCTATTGGCCAATATCACTAATAAATGTTGATTTAAACATTTATGCTACTAGAAGCCGACAAAATTATTGATGAACTTGTCTATATGAGTCAAGTTGGATTCCACCTAAAAAAAGGGACTACGCAGGGATGCCCTTCATCAACGCTGCTTTTTAATCTCCACCTAGAAGCAATAATCAAGAAAATCAATCTAGATAAAGTAATTCAGGGAAAACTCAATGGCAAGTAAATTAAGCTGCTAGCATATGCAGATGATTTAATGCTAATTTTATTTAACCCAAAATGATCCCTCCCTAAGGCACTGGCCCTGATCGAGGAATACTCAAACTTTAAATTAAATCAACAAAAGTCTATAATACTTCTGTTAAATTTACATATGTGTGAACAAAATGGACTAGAAAAGATTTTAGACTTACAGTGGGAGAAAAACAGTTTGAAATATCTAGGGTATCGGTATCCCTAAAAATCTTGCACTGCTGTACAAATTAAATTGCAAGCCACTAAACACCTAAAACAGATAATTAAGAAATGACCATTAAGCCTTTTTACCAAAATATATAAATTTGATTTAAACCCTACCAATCACTTCCTGAAAGCTTCTTCAGAGACATCAAAAGAACTGTTAACTATTTATGGAGAAATAAAAAACATAGGATCAGCTTCTGAGCAGTCCCGACAACAAAAGTGGATTGGGAGCCCCAGACTTTGAAGCATATTTCTTGGTGGCCCAACTACAGAGAGTGGTAAATGGATAAATCAAAGAAGAAGGGTTGAGAGGACCAGGTTGGACCTGGATAAACTATCCTTAGATGATCTCCTTACTCTAAATTTTGGAGAAAGCAGGGTCATCATCAAATAAAATAACAAATCCTTTCATTTAAGTGCACCTATACTCAGGAAGTTTATGTTTTCAACTTTCATCCTCAGCCCAGTGCCCCAAAACATCCTGTTTCTTTTTTACTATAACAAAAGGAAATAGTCGTATGGTGAATGGCCTCATTTACATCTAATCTGTAGTAAAGTTATTACTGCCAGCACATAGTGTGACCAGAAAAAAGGGATGAGACATGCTGCAGGCTAAGAGTGTCTCCAGTCTGCCAGCACATAATGTGACCAGAGAGGAGGGAGAAGGGCTGGGTTTAATAGCTGCAGAGAGAAGCAGCCAATTAGGACGTCTGGTGAGGGAGTGGAGGGTGTCGAAGGTTGTTTGATCGACCAGGTCAGCGCGGTGGAGACTGAAGGCTGAACGAGGAGACACGGACATAGCCAGAAGGAGATCGCTGAAGAGACTCAATGGAAAGTAATCTACTGATATTTATTTAACTTTTGACTTGTCAATCACTTTAAATATCACCAGATATCTGGTATTAAATCAACCTTAAAGGGATACTGCAGGCAAAGGTACTTGTTACACCATTGTGTCGGGCCACATTTTGCACTGTACTAAACTGTTTCCTATTTTTAAATTGAAGCATAAATGGCTGAGATATCAGGGTTTACAGGTTCAGTGAATTACATTCACTTTTTCATCTCGTCCCCCCAATCGGTTCAGCAGAGCGGGACTGGATTGCTGGTCCCTTCTGCCTCCGGCCTCCTCCTCCAGATTCATCACACTGCTGTCATCACAGAGAGCTGATTATTATGCAGCATCACAGATCCAAGGGCCACATCCACTTTTTTTCAGAAAAATCATAAGCTGAGCTTGTATTCCTCGGTATCTCAGCCATTTCTCCTTCCAATTTAAAAACGTAAAAAAAATGGTGCAGAAAAGATGCAGAGATAGTCCTTCACTTATGGTAGGAGTGTCTGCATATCACTAGGTTGTGGTTGGAGATAGCAAACTACATTAAGCTGCATGGGAACCTAATTCTAAAATTGATTCCAGGTCCCATCCTACTATATAGGCCTCAGTGAAAACCAAAAGTAGTGTATTCGAGAGTCATTTCTTATTAGCCTATACCAAACTGCACATTGCTTCCTATTGGGGAGTACCATTCGCAACAACACTGCAATCCTGGCTTAGTAAAATACGGGACAGTCTGGAAACAGAATGAACACTGTCAAAAGCAGGCCAGTATAAAATTGAGTTACCGTATATCAATTGCTCCAAATGGTTGGTAGATCAAGACCAATAGTGAGTACATGGAATAATCAGAATATACAATAGAAGTCAAAGGAGGATATGGAGGGAGTGGTGTGATAATATGAATAATGGTCAAGTAAGGATGGGGAATACCTTAGCTAAAAAAGAAAGGTCTGTATAGACATAAATATACCACTATTAACTTGCAAATTTATTCTATCCACTATGATTTCCATGACCCTCTGCAGCGATAACTAACTGGGGTTATGCCGATCTCAGGAATACAAGGGGAAAAACCAGATGAACTGGGACCCAGTTGATAAAACAGGGAGATTAAAGCTGCCCAAAACCCACATTTTTAAGTAGCATCCCCTGAAACCCAACCCCCCCGCCCTTGAGTATTACCCTTTTTCACTGTTTAGCCAATTTTCACTGCTCCGGCTTCACTCTAATCCCAGATAATGGCGCCTGTTTTAGTGATGTCATTGCCACACTTATGCAATGACTGATCCCATGCCATCTTACAGAGAGGAAAAGCAAAAAATAAGATGTTCCAGGGCAATTCTAAAAGCAAAATATCCTAGTTCTACACCCTACGAAGGGAGTATTAGCAGAGGTTTGGCCAAATGTATTTTCAAAGTTAAGTGAGTTTTGGCCCACTATAATAACGTAAGTGTGAAAATTTTGATATATGTCAAAAACATGTAAATCGAGCCGTTATCATGTTTCCATGAATTGTGGACAAATATGATCACAAGAAATATTCACAAGGCTATGCAGAATGGGTCTAACATTCCCACTATGGGCTATATTAAAGCGGACCAAAACCCACCTATTTAACTAGCATCCCCTCAATTGCCAATTATCACTGCTCCTGCTGCACTCTAACCCCAAAAAATGTTGTGTGTGGCAATGATGACATTGCCATACCTATGCAATGACTTCTCTCCTGCCATCTTGCACAGAGGGACAGCAAAAAAAAAAGGATGATTCTAAACCCTAAGAAGGGAGTATCGGCAGTGTCTTTAGCCAAATGTATTTAACCAGTTTCAGGGTTCTGGTCTGCTTTAAGGTGTAGTTCTGCTTTCACTAAACATTTATGGGTGTCATGTGGACCAAAATGGTGGGCACCAGATTCTCACATTTTGTGTTAGTAACAACACTTATTCAGTGCTGGGAAAGGAGTCCCGCGATTAATCTCCCGGCTGCCAATCGCGGGACTCCTTTCCCAGCGCTAACTCGTAATGAAGGTGAGTATTATGAGCGATCAGTGCAATTAGATGTGAGGGGGCTCCAGCGTTCTGGATGCCCCCCGAGGTTCTTCCTATCAGCAGAGAGAGGGACCAACACCCATTAAAGTGATAACGGGTGTTGGTCCAGTTTAGACCAAATAATTATGCTTTATAATGTGATGGGTGTTTGGAGAGTGGCCAACCAGCTTTGGACTTGCCTTGTAAACACAAATGGATTTCTGGTGGCTGTTTTTTAATGGTGTGGGAACATAAAATAAAAAACACCACTTGACCCATTGTGTTCCCACCGTTCCTCCCACACAGCAGGTCCTGGTCAAAGCAGTGCCTGGCATGCTTTCTCCATTGAAATGAATACGAGGGCTGTGCAAAGGCACAGTTAATTGTCAGAGTGGCAGGGCCAGGACTTCTAGCGAGCATTGGTAGTGGCCCAAATATTTCTGAGGTGCTGGCTCCCTTTGCTCCTTATTCTCGGGAACAAGGAGGTTTCCAAGCGGCAGACTGACGGGGGGGGGGGGGGGGGGGGCTGCTGCAGAGGACGGATGGTAAGTGCCTGTTATTTATTTTTTTTTATTTTGGGTCTAGTGACCCTTTAACTCTCCCTGGCAGCTCTGTGCCGAGCAGGGTCCACTAAACTATCTTGATAGTTCTCCTCAATTCCCCTGTATTAGAGAGATACCCTTTCCTAGAGGAGTTCCATTTGATGGGGAGTAGGCCACACCTTTCCCAATAGGAGACATGCTTCACTGTAGTCCTCCAACATACAGACAATACTGAAATTCTGAAAATAACTTGTGGCTGTCTGACACATCCCGAAGTAGGTTATAGCAGCTTTGTGTCTTTAAACTTACCGATGGTTTGGGAAAGAGCGATTCCGTTCTCCAGCATGTGCAGACATGGCAGCGTCCATCGGTCTGACGGTTCCTAACATGGCCACTCCATTCATTGAAATTGAATGTGTGTGTTGGGGGTCTTCCCATTAATTTTTGGGCTGGGGGGCATACCTTCCAACTTTTCGGGATGGTAAAGAGGGACAATTTTTAAATTAAGCCACACCCCCTCATTTGTGGATGGATAGCAGAAAGGTTTTAACAGTTTAAATTATTAATTCACCTATTTATATTGTTTTATTGATGCAGATCTTCATGTTACACCTCAGAGGGACAAATGAGAGCTACGAGGGACAGGGGAACATGGACTCAAAAGAGACAGTCACCCCAAATCAGGGACACTTGGGACACTTTGTAGCCTTGCTACACCAGCAAAAAACATTTAAGTTGTTTGGATGGGGTAGAGCTATGTGTGTCATGGGGACTACAGAACCAGTGACAGTGTCTAGTATTGTATTTTTGTAGCCAAACTTTTTTCTGAATTAAACTAACTATTCCATTGATATAGAGACCCAATGTGAATTTTATGGAAATCTCTTGTAATGGGGCTACAGTGGGTAACTGGGGTCATGGAGTGCCTTTTGGAAGTGGTGGCTTCTCTAGCACATTGTCAGGGTGGAGGGGCTCTTGAGCAGAATTTGATACTAAAAGAAACTGCTTAACCACCACCAGTGATACAATATCCTGTATGTGTTGCCACAGTGGACTTCCTCCTATGAAGCTGCTGCACAATGTACCTTTACCATAAATGAGGTCTGTGCTGAGCAAGAGGCTGTTGCCATAATGGTTATTTACATATTGACCATTTTGTTATAAATTACATGTGTACATCTAGAATGCAATCCTGGATAGATGTTCACAATAGGTAACTTGTCTGAAGGGGTGTCTTGCAGCATTTGAGTGACCACCAGACTTTGCCACCGACTAATTGTAATGTAGATTAGGAAGTTATTTCTAACTAGATACCAGAAGCCACTTGTTACAAGATTAGAAAAAAAACTATGCTACATTGGAACATCTAATATGCATCCCCGATTACCCGGCTCACCCTGTGAATAGTTGGACACATTGGGCACAAAATCGGGTGGCCTGATACAACAGCTCTCTGTGGTCCTGTGTCTCCCCACCCCTACCTCAACATAGTTATTCACTCATATCAATACCCCAGTCCTGCTGGTCCAAATCATCAAATTCTGAGGGCATTGAGATACAGAATTTCACTTTCTGGGTTTGTTCCTGTGCACCCGACGCTGTGTGATTTCCAAACCCCCCCCCCCCCCCCAGGAAGCCAGGAAAAACTCACCTGTCCAGGCTCCAGTGGTGCATGCATGGGCTCTTGTCTAATGAAAGCCGCCTGCTGTAAAAACGCCTTTCGGCAGGCATCTCTCATTTACTAGAATGAGTAGCGTGCACTGCCGCATCCCCAGTCATGTCCCAGCCTATCTCAATAGAATGCAGGGGATGCAGAAGTGTGCACTCTCCATTGTAAACAATAAAACCTCCTGCTGAATGATGTAGTCATGGCAGACGGCTGGCTCTCAGCAGGCGAGAGCCTGCGTATGCACCATTGGAGAATGGAAAGGTGGGTTTCACACAGTGGGGCATCCTATTCCGCTTTTAGTGTTAGCCAGGAAGACCAGGTTTAATGAAGTTTCAGCATTCTATCCTGTTTGGTAGGGAGGATTTCTTCTGCTTCTTTCACTCTATGTATCATACCTAGCCTATCTTTTAACCCTTTTAGTGCTAGCCTACCTAGAGATTTTGTAACACGCTGTTGCCAGGCCATTTTTCACCATTTTGCACTTTATGACCTTTTCAAATGTAATACAACTACAATGTGCACTATCATCGGTTAAATTCCAAATGATAAAAAACAGCCTGAGCACCAGCTGTGGGTCCTGGCAGACCAGGGCAGGATAGCAGAGTAGCTGGCCCCTGGCTCTGTAAGCTACCAGTCTGCATAGCCCTCACTGGCTGTAGGCTTTTCTGGGTGAGGGGTAATTTTAGCCTGCCCTCCTTCCTTGGAAAATGATATAATGGTCCCCATTACCAGTTCACAAAGGTTTAAAAGTAAAAAACATACAGGCACACTGAAAAATTCCTATTTATTTTTTTCTGCTTCCCTCGATTCCATACCCAATCACTGTCCCACACCGATCACTGATGGTGGATCAGAGTCCCCTGCTCCGCTCCCAGCTTCTGCATAACAATACGGCAATAGGTAACCTTTCCATCATGTGGATTTATGACGTGTAACACAACTGCTATTTACCTGTTTTGGGGGCTTTATTACTTACTTTACCCACCTAATTAATATCTGTCTCTCAGGCTACTTCTTTGAGAGGGTTCTAACCTTTTTAGAGATTCCACCTGGCTACACTGGCCCGGTTACCTATTTTACATGATCTTTTACAACCCTGCATGATGGCTGGTGACCAGTGGGATTTTCTAGGTGGGTGCACACACACCTGTGAACTTCACAGCGCTGCTGGTGGTCACATGGGAGCAGAATGGGAATAAGAAATTAAGTAACAGGGTTTCCCCTGGCTAATGGGCTGGTACAGTATGTAGAGTGGGGCATACAGCAATCGGAAGCTCCTCCGATGCAGGTCTTCAAGGACCAACATTCATTATTCTGTGTGTTTGTGGCACTACACATCCCAGCATGTCCTAATGGACACTGTTTGTGTTTTTGGCACTACAAGTCCCAGCTTGTCAAATCAGGCACTGTGTGTATCTGTATCTGTGACTGTGCCTCGCCTACGTATTAATGTAGGAAGAGGTAGTGGAGGGGCTGGCAGGAGGTATACAGATGTCTGAGCTGTTCTGGGCCAAGAGACTATGAAGGAGGAGGAAAGGGTCCTCATTGGGGACTTCTGGAGGGGACAGTCGCACAGAATGTTTGTCAGCCACAGCAGGTATTAGGTACCCCATCTGCTCTTCTTTACAGTAGGACAGGCAGGGCCGCTAAGTGAAACTGGGAAACCGAGGTAAATTCCTAGCTCTGTGAATCATTTCTCCCAGTCCCAGCTATAGCCTAAAGTGTACCAACCCTACATTTTTAACTAGCATCCCCTCAATTGTTCTCCTCAAATGTATTTCATAAGTACAGCAAGTTTTTGTCCGCTTTACAGAATTTGGAACTTCGTTTCTCTTGATTTTTCTGCAAGACCCCCCTCCTTTTTGCCATTGAGCTATGTTTGCTGACAGGGCTCATCTGAGAATGTGTTGGGTGGCCCCAAAGGACCCCTAGCAGAGTGAGTCAGACGCAGTAGTATCAGTGAAGATCCAACCCTGGGTATAGGTGGTGTTAAACAGGACCAAAACCTACTTGTGAAATAGATTTGGCTAAAGCCCCTGCCGTTACTCCTTTCTTAGGGTGTAGAACTACAAATAGATATTTTTGCTTTATGAATCATCCCGGAACTGAAAGGGTTTTTTGCTGTCCCTCTCTGTAAGTTGGCAGACGATCAGTTATTTCAAAGGTGTGGAGGAGGCGAAGGTTTACAATTAAAACAAGTAGCATTATCTGGGATTAGGGTGAAGCAGGAGCATTAAAAATTGGTAAAATGTACTCCTCATGGGGGGGAGCAATTCAGTGGATGCTAGGTAAAAATGTGGGTTTTGGTCTTTCTATTGCCAGCCACTTAAAATGTATGTGGCTTCCCCTACGACTGTTAAACGCCAGCCACGCCATGTAAATTCTACATGCCTGACTTTCCCCCCTGCTAGCGGCCAAAGTAAAAAAATAAAAAAAGCCACTCACCTGACACCTCTATTGATCCGTCAGGGTCTCCTCTTCATCCTGGGGGCCTCCGATCCCCCGCCCAGGCTCTATCGGCTGGCAGCCCCCCCCTTCTTCCTCCATGGGTGCTGCCATAGATGCAGTGATCGCTGATCAGAGGGGCATGAGACCCTCTGATCCCCTGCCCCCCCCCCCCAATGATAACCGCATTGGTCATCGGATCGGTGAGTGACAAAGGAGCTGATAAATCTGAAGTGAGTATAGAGAGTTTTTTTTTTTCTTTGTAAAAGACATTTTCTTTGTGTGGTGTCTTTTTTACTGTTAACCCTTTGTGAACTGGTAAGGGATCCATGAGACCCCTATACCAGTTTACTAGGCCCTGGGTCTGGCAAGTCACCTGCAGCTAGCGTCAGACATCCAGCCCACCCAAAAAAGGGCGGAGCTAGTGGCTGCGATGTTGGAAGGGATCGAGGCCGCTGGTGAGTGATGATGATCTAATTTTTTTTTTCTTTTGGGTTTTTTCTACAGTTAGCAGTGGCAATGACTGAAGTGGGGGGCGCTATTCTGGGCCGTCTCCTAAAGCCAGAAGAGCCCGGGGGGGGGGGGGGTGGAGGGAAGGAATCTGATGCCCCCTGGGGGAAGAGAAGACCTGACTGGATTGATTGAGGGGTCAGGTGAGTTTTAAACTTTCATACTTTTTTTTTTTTTTTTTTTATAGGGGTTTAAAGTCAGCTACATGAGTCTCACATAGCTGGCATTTTAGGGTAGGAGGTTTAAGGAGAGAGCAGGCTGGTCCCTCAGACAGTCAAGCATTTCTTAAAAGTGGACCAACACCCAGGGGTGATCGGCCCGGGAATCTATAAGATTCCCGGGCCGATCACCTCCCTCACCGCGGGACATCTGAGATCGGGATGTCCCGCGGGGTGAAACCCCCCCAAAAAAACCTTACCTTATCCTCCCGTGCGCCCCTCTAGACGCGCGCGCGTTTGCGAATGGCCGGCGCGGGCGCGCGCCCTGTAAGAGTGACGTGCGGGAGGCGGCGGCGGACGCGCTGTCTTGGATGTCGCTGTCACCCGCTTGGACGTCGGCGGGGATTGGACGCCGTGGTCACGTGGGGGCGTGGTGAGGTGAGTTTTTGGGGCTTTCTGGGGGGTTTCACACAGCGGGGCACCCCCAATTTGGGTGCCCCTCCGAAGTGGACCAAAACCCAGGATAGTCAAAATCCTGGGTATTGGTCCACTTTAAAGAACACTGAGTTCTGAAACCAAAAACTAATAAAAGCAGAATATGTTGCCTTTTTGTAGCCAATAAAATACTGGGTTTGTTTTCAGATACAAGGTAGAGATCCAATAAAAAAAAAAATATTTGGAAAACCACAGATCTATGACTTGTTCCTTTTTAAATGCTTATCCATCCATCTATCCACCCATCAGTCATACTGTTCTGCCACCTGGCTTCTCCTAGCAGGGCTGCAGGAGAATGATCAACAGCATGGAAGTTGCTTGCAGTTAAAGTGGACTGAAACCCACATTTTTTAACTAGCATCCCCTGAATTGCTCCCCCAATGAAGAGAACCCTTTGCCAATTTTCACTGCTCCTGCTTTAATCTAATCCCAGATAGTGCTGCCTGTTTTAGCTGTAATGCCCCCTTCATTCACTGCCACAGTTGTTTGTGGAAATGATGTCATTTCCACACCTATGCAATGATTGGTCATCTGTCATCTCACACCGCGAAACAGCAAAAAAAATTGGTGTTCCAGGACAATTCCAAAAGGGAAAATATCAATTTTCCCAAGTTCATTGGGTTTTGTTCAGCTTTAAGCACTGACTCTCGTACTCTCTGGCACTTCCTTATACGAGGTCTGTGAGAAAGCCCAAGGAAGTGCATTTTCAGCTTTCCTAGCCAAACCAGGATGCCCCAGAGGAGGAGGTTTAAGTAGAAGTCCATTCCAAAAACAACCATTTATTTAGAAAAAGTCTAAAAGATAGCAAACATCACACTGTGAAATATATCTTAAAACTTATCAGGAGAGACTTAAAGAACTTAATTTGTACAGTCTGGAGGAAAGAAGGGAGAGGGGGGACATGATTGAGACCTTTAAATATGTGAAAGGATTGAATAAGGTTCAGGAGGGAAGTGTTTTTAAGAAGAAGCTTAATGATAGAACAAGGGGGCACGACCTGAAGCTAGTCGGGGGGGAAGATCAGGAGCAATGTTAGAAAATATTATTTTACAGAAAGAGTAGTAGATGCTTGGAACAAACTTCCAGCAGAGGTAGTTGAAAAATCAACAGTCACTGAATTTAAACATGCCTGGGATAAGCACACATCTATCCTAAGATAAAGAGTACATACAGTATACACATAAGGGCAGACTAGATGGACCGTATGGTCTCCTTCTGCCGTCAACCTTCTATGTTTCTATATGCAACATGGACATCAAGTAAAACTTGAAATAGTAATACATATTTCCCTTTTTGGCTTGCAATAGCTTTTTAGATCGATTTCCCGAGTTCGGGGGCGGACTAGTTTCGCCTACTGCAGCTTCCTCAGTGCCCTCGGTTTTGGGGTCCACGTCTGTGTTTTGATTATACATATAAATATACATGGTGAGTATACATACAGATATAATCATAAACAATGATAAGTTGTATACAGATATATACCTATATTAGTTTGATATCATAATTCCAAAGTTGAGCCAGATGGGCAAGACCAACAGCAAACAGGCAAGAAACTCTGGGGTTATTAGAGTAGCAGCTTTGGTTCCAGAGTCTATAATTGCACAGATAGTGCTGTTTCACCAAGGGAGGGGTTAAGTGGTGGTTGTCCAAGATAGAAAAGACCCCAAGGCCATGTAATTAGGTATAAATAGTAATGGCTTACTTACAGATTAACACAGGACCGGGTATAAGAGCCCTAATGGCTGGAGCTCATAAGGTCCTATTAGATATAGGAGTAATATTAAAGCGGTCCTTCACTCTGAATATGAGTCTATCTTATATGTTTCCCACACCCTGTACATAAAGATTGCTCACATTAAAAATCATCCTACCTGCATCTACGGCATGTTATGAGCCTTTAAACATCCAAGATGGCGGCTCATGAAACATCAGGCAGCCTGCAAACAGGAAGTGTCTTCTGACTGTGCTGCTCTGCATTCTGGGATTGCGGACCTTTTCCTGACCCCAGCTCTGCTCTGTCTGAGCAAAGCACAGCTATAACCAGCCCCCTGTACTTTACCCCGCTGTCCTCTTTTCAGTAAGTGAGATTCTTGAGAGTCAAGATGGTGGCGCCCGTATCCTAAAGTCCTGAACAGAGTTGCAGACCAGTGGGGGAAAGAATAATAAGTAAGCGAAAAACTTAAAATATATTAGTTTTAGATGCTGGGGAATAGTTTTTTATGGGTTTGGGCTTTTCATTAAATCATGATGAAGGTCCGGTTTAAGAATCTATAATAAGTATATATCACTCCTAACGTGCGGAGATACAGTTACTGGGAAGTTGTGTCTAAGCGTACCTTAGAGAACATGGAGGCTGGGGGCTGGCCGAGATGCTGCTGCCGTTTGGATGCTGGGCTGTGACAGCCCTGATTTTATACCCCGTGGTAGGCAGCTGTGCATGCGAGCCGACAGCATGACGACGTGGGCTACCGTTACAGGTAGCTGAGTGGTGTCTGCAGCCGGCCGCATGCCGTGTCACTTCCGGGGGCCACCATATATGCTGGAGCGCATTTGCACTTCAGATGGTTTGCCAAGCGTTCCAAAACCAGAAGTGACGCGGCGCCCATCTAGTGCTCATGCATACATACCCCACCATCTTGTTAGAGACCTGGTGGGGAACAAATATGACTATATTACCGGACAGAAACAGCCCCCCATGGATAACCTTCTGCCCTTACATAACGGCTTGGCTTTATTGCTCCGCAGGAATCTATTAGGTTCCCAAAATGAAATATTCTGGGCAGATTTTGAAGTATGTTTATGGTGTTTATTTGTGGGAGTCGGGACATACTTTAAGTAACAGTGCCCCCGGTACCCTTATTTAGCATAAGCAAGAAAAAGAAGAAAAAAACACATTGGTGTCTGTGGAATGAGGCAGACATGCTAAAATAATGCCTAATGTTTTTGTCAACTTCATGTGGAAACTGTATATGCATTACTTACCTTGGTGTTTTATGACTGTCTGCCATTGGCTCTGTCCTTTACAAACCAGACAAAGCAAAATAACTATGTATGTAAATAATATTTTAAAGAAAAAATCTAAACATTAATAAATAACAATTTAAATAAAAAAAAAATGTAATGAAAAAGGGGAACTGGGGAAGGAAAACTCCCCTCTCATCTACAGTTCTATTTTATAAAAAAGGAGCAAAGCTAACCGATTTGTTAAGACCAGGGGGATGATGAGCCTTAAAGAAATGTATCCACTTGGTTTCTCGTAGCAATGTGATCTTCTCCAGGTCACCTCTTCTCGGATTCTTGTGGACCCTGTCTAATCCTATTATGGACATACCCGTTGGGTTATTTTCATGGTGTTTGGCGAAATGTCGACCTATGGGAGGGGGTCTTGCCTCTCCTTCTCTCCAGAAGTATTATGTAGCAGCCCAAATCGCACTGCTGGTCTTGCGGCATGCACCACGATATTAACCAATTTGAGTGCTAAATGACATGGCCAGCTGTAGTTCTACTGCACCGGCCTCACTACTGTGGATCCCTAAATCCTGCAGGCCGAAGCTAATACCCCTCATATTGAACTTCTCCCTGTCTATCTGGGACACAGTGGCGCACAAATTCACCTCCCCCCACTTATCGGCAACCCTACATTCCCCCCCAGGGATCTCACACCCATCTGGATACAAATGGTGGACACAAAAGGTAGTTGATAAACTCTGTTCACTGGCTGGAATGAAGCCCCCCGAGACCTTGTCTCGGATGAGGACTTTCCACCCGCAGAAACCTTCAGACTGCTCCAAGTACAGCACTTTATAAAGGGCCTGTTAAGGAAAACATTTCCACCTTGCAGGAAAATAGACTATGAAGATAGGTGTATCCCTGATCAATTGGCTAGAGGTCTGATATGCAGTCTATACACAACACTGGTATTCCCCCCCGTATCCAATTAGACATAACTACATGGCGAAATAGGAATCAGAGCTGGGGTCCGAAAAGGATCTGGAAATATGGCAGAGCGTCTGGAGGCACACAAGTAAAGTTTCCTGCAACGCATTAGTGCTGGAAAATGCTTAAAAAGTGCTATTTAGGTGGTATTATACCCCGGATCGCATCCATAGATTCTCCCCTTCAGACTCCCCTCTATACTTCAGGGGTGCCAGGAGAGGGGGACAATGTTCCATATCTGGTGGGAGTGTCTGGTCGCTCATGTAATATGGGGTAATCTTAGACATCCTACACACACCCCACGCAGGGGACCCCTGTGAAACACTTCTATCGCTTAATGTTGGACCATATACAAAGCTCGAATGGAGGCTGATCCAACGCATCCTCTCGGCTGTGAGAGCGACAATAGCAAGGAATTGGAAATGCCCCAACATACTATGGCCTGAAATTCAAAATAGGATCTCGGATATCATGTGCAATGAGAAAATCTCAGCGGTGACTAATGACCAATACTATCCAACCCATGGCTGGAATACATAGGGTTAATTAACAACCAAACAGAACCCTCATTCCCAATATAATAATTATCCCCTCAGCTTTCAACGGGAAAACGGATCCCTAAGGGCCTATATGCGGAAAACTTCTGGACCCGGCCCCACACCCCACCCTCATCCCCCCATTTGTCTGCCTCTACCCAGCTCTCCCTACCTTTTAACCCCCCCCCCCCGACCTGTCCTATTCTACCGCATCTGCCTTAAAAATAAGTATTTCTAGGACTGTATTTCTAGGACTCCTAGATAAGTATTTCTAGGAGTGTGCTGGATTTTTAATAAAGGTATACCTTCTGTCCCCATGGCAGTATTTAATAGGCATTCAGAAGATCAAATTAATCAGATTGTATGCTTTTATAGAAGTAGAATAAGCTGTTAGTATATATATGATAACAATGTACATTCACAATGCAATTTTAAGCTCTCAAGAATGTATTGTATATCTCAGCGTCCATAAATTGAATCCAATTTATGTATCCCAGTACGCTTGTGTCTATATGTGTACCGTTCAATCTATGCAAACTTAAAATAAAATAAAAAATTTGTAAAAGAAAAAATATTCCGAATAAAAAGGTTAGGGGGTTGACGCACACCAAAATAACCTTTCACCCCTCACTGCCACCATTTGCCTTAGATTATACTGTTGGGGTTCCCCAAAACATGTCTGCAGGGCTTTAAAGCAGTCCTTTGGTCAGGGCTCTGAGTCTAAAAGACTGGTGGGAAGACTCCAGAAATCCAGGGTTTCCTGATTCAGTATGCCCTGGTCTTTGAAACCTTTTCCAGTCGTCTGGTATATTTACTAAACCTATGGAACATGAACAGGACCCTGGCTTTTCTTAGCACACACCAGCCATTTCTGAATTGCTGTCATGGGTGTGCATCAGCTAGAGGGAAATGCCAGTGGGAGGTGCCCGGGACTCCATTCATGCAGAACCCATTCTGATTGTCTGGGTCACCCAGCAATCTATTCTGATTGGGGGGACTTCACATGTGCCACAAAATTGCCAGAGAGGTAGGAATGCTAGACTAAAGCCCCTTTCACAACTACCAGTTGCCTGTTGTGGTGAAGTGGTCTCTCCATGGGCCCTTGCTAGAGCAAAGGGCTGGTGGCTTTATAAGCTCCGTCCCTGAGGAGGATGCCACTGCTGGTGTTATCCTGTACCTCCTTTGTCGACCGCTGCCTCCTCCTGCTGTTGCCACCGCCCCCACTCCTCGGGCCCATCCCACTGCTCCTCCGGAGAAGAGACTTGGGGGGGGCAGGAGATAAGGGTATGGTGCAGGGATGGCTTGTGCGCCATCCTGAACCACACTGTAATGCAGGCACAACGTAGCAAATGTGTGTACTACGCTCTGTACGGTACATGGATTTCCACTGGCAAATGGCAAAGGGGCCTAACTGGGGGTTTACACACAGGATCATCAAAGAAAAGTGGACCAAAACACAGGTTTTAAAAGCCTGGGTTTTGGACCACTTTAAAATTACAATTGAAGCACTGAGAGCATGGGGGGTGTAGAGAACTGGGGGGGGGGGGACGCCAAATATCGGAGGGGGGTTTATAGTGCCTGGGCTGACAGTCTGGGAGTCAATGCAGCAGCAATGAAGTGGCTGTACTCTCATTACACCCATCCAATGTTTGTGTTCAGTGTATGACCTGACCTGCTGACCATCCTGGCATCGGATGGATATGATCATGTGAGTACAGCTGCTGCATTTACTCTCAGTCTGTCATACATTCAGTCTGTCAGCCCCAGCTCTCAGACCCCCCCAACTCTCGGCACACATTCTCCTTTCTCGGCTCCCCCCCGCACACCCCTAATTTGGGATGCCCCGCTGAGTAAAAGCTTCCAGATCCCCAGTACATCTTACCCGACCATCGATCCAAGGGCGCATGCATGTGCTGTCGTACAAACACATCTCTGGGTCAGATCTTCAGGACTGGTCAGTGTTGAACAGATGACTATACAAATTAAAACTGACTGGGTAGCTTGACCAATCTATCCAATGTTCTCTGGTTTTCTATGCACCTGCCTTGAAAAACCATTGGGTCTCTATACAGCAGCCGATCTGGGAGAACACAGAATTTCTGCTTGATCTTTAAGGTGCGGATTCTGTGTTTTGCATCCCTTAACTGGAACAATTCTATTCTGATGCATTCTGCCTTGGCATTCCAGTCATTTGTTACTGGTGAATCAAGTTGTTCATTATACCGCTAACTGTTTACTTATAGCAAAACCCCTTTTTATCACATTTGCACTCAGCTCTTTTGCTTTCCCAGTTTAAAGTAAACTCAAGGTTTCTTTATGCTTTTGAAAGTGTCTCAGCATTTTAATCATATCATCATATATGAAAGTATTCCAAAATAATATCTAATATTTAGGACAGAGTATGCATTTTCCAGCAACACTATTCGTGACAGACTGATGATAGTTGAATATATGTTCTGAGCACATGGAGTTTCCTGTTGACACTTGCTTATGAAATGTTGCTTTACATACTGACACAGGAAATAGATTTATAAAGTAACCGTTCTGTCTAGTCACTTCTTCTTTCTCCATGATGGTATTAATTTTGCTGTAAAAATACAAGCCGCTTATTTAAAGAAAAAAAAGCCCTGTAAAGCTGAAAGCGGAGGAAAAGTGGAGCTACTGCCCATACCAACTAATTTTTTTTTCATTCATTTTTTTCATTCATTTTACAAATGATAGCTGAAAAAGGAAAGGTATATTTGGCTTACTTCATATGCCTTTTGTGCCCTTTTTAGATCCACTTTATACCCACTTGGGGTACAACACAAATGTTTTTTATGCTTTTTGTTACAGCATTATGCCCACTTTTGTATCATGTCATGCTAATTATTGGGAGTGATGCTAATTATTTGGTGAAGAAAGGTGCAATTTGGGTGTGCCTCGTGGCGTAAATTTTTTTTAAAAAGGTAAGTATATTTTCTTCTGGGGCATGTGGAGGACACATCACTTGTTATTTTAGTACATATGGGTTAAAGGGGTATCCATAGGAGATTACAGACACGTTTTGTGTCAGAAACCATAGGAGACCGGATGTGGGCAGTGATCCCCCTGCTTTCTCTCATCTTAATCTCCTTTAATTTTATTGATTTTATTTATTTTTCTTTTATCAGCGCTTAATTATCCACCAAGTCACAGCACTTGAGTGATGGTTCTCCACCAGATAATCCCCCCTCAATACGTCCATCAGGGAATGCCTCATAACTTCTGTATGTTCAGTATCTCGATTGAGGACACTAGGATCAGTGAGTACATAGATTTTGGGGACCATTCACTTGCAGACTCAACGTGCTATGGACTTGTTACTCTTGTGGTGGTATATCCGTTTTATATTTTATGGAAAGCTTAGTCACAATCTTTAATGTGTGCTATTTTTATTTCAAACTCTACCGACAGAGGGCATTTCCATGTCAGCCTGGTCAGCAGCGCTCACTTTTGTCTTGCCAGCTGCTCCATTAGCTGCTACAGCTCTGAGGAAACGAGTACACTGCTAGACTCAGAAGCCACTTCAGCCTTTTATTCCTCCTGGAGACACATCTTCTGCACATCTGGCAGCTGCGGTTTGCAGGGGCTACAACACGACGGTGTGCATGGGATTACAACACTACTGTGCTGCTCTGTGGCTCACTTTTTACCAGAGAAAGTGGTTTATGTAGGGGGATTAGTTCTTTAACCACTCTCTTGGGAATATGTTTTATCTAATTTTACTGTTTTTTTTTTATCCCTATGCAGGTGCTGCATAGAGAATGGACTTGCCTCCTGATGGGGTGATGGTGGGATATTGTGTTGGCAGTAAAGCCATTTTCTTCGATACTCTTTTTCTTCCTTTTTTTTATTTAGATTCGCACACATGTACTGCACATGAGGTAGAATTAGCTATGTTGTTTATTGTGGTTTGCTGATGTTGGCTTACCTTACTGTAGTTTACTCTGATGTTAGTATGCTTTCTGGTCATACGCCCCACTTGTTTCCTTTATTATTTTTTTTCATTTTTCTGTGGTAAAAAGGGGACCCCTTATCTCAGGAAACCGCATGTCACAGCAAGACAGCGGTAGTGCCCCTTAATGCAGAAACATTTATCATCCCTGAATGTACTGTAAACTGTTCAACACCACACAAAAACATCCCCCAAGTGCAGCGGCTAATTTGTCCTTACCTGCATTAGCTATGTCATAATGGCAACATTTTTGGCCCTTTGCAACGATGGCCCAGACACAAAGCCATCCATATATCTAATTTGTTCCTCTTTAATCCTTAAAATTTCCTGATCCAAAACAAACTGAACAGACTCTTAAAGGGGATCCAGAATTATCTAGGAAGGTTCACCCTAAATGTATTCATGACCACACTGATTCAAAAGATTTTAGAAAGTGGTCAAAACCTGATAAGATGACTTAGGTTCCTAAGCATTGGGACTGTTAGTATCCTTTTCCTGATAATTTCATCAAAAAATGGTGTGATGTTGCAAAGGTTTATCATCCTAACGCAGTGCTATTAAAGGGTTTCCTGCTATGTGCAGGTGAACTCGGAGCTCTTAAGAAACCGGATAGAAGGATTGAGTCCTTATTAAGAAATCAACAATCGGTCCTGGGTGCAGCAGTGCAACCTATAATAGCTAGACCTGTGGAAGCTAGGTTAACAAACTTGGAGAAAAATGTGTCTAATTATGCCTCTATTGACACTGTCTGGTGTAATAGGCTGCAGGATTTAGGGCCAGCCATGGAAATTAATGAAACGTCATGTAAAGATTTGGTTAAATCGTCAGCTAGAGCAATGTCAATTACTGGTTGCTTCTAGAAGTATTTGGCTAAAAGCATATTCTGGTTACATGAACGCTTAAAGATCTGCAGTTGCTCTTTCTTACAGAGGTGGTAAGCTTTTTGGTAATGATCTAAAGGCGCTGATCAACACATTTACTGGAGGAAAAGGCACTCTTTGGGTCAGGGAAGTGACTTCTACAGGCTGCAAACATTGGAAACTTGGTCCAGCCAAACCGGCGCAAATCTGCACAGTAGTCCCTCCACCCAAAAGGGTGAGGGCATCCCTTCAGGCATTGGAGGATTTGGTTCTGGGTTTAGGTTTCAAAGGCTATTTCCCTATAAAGGAGGTTATTGTCCCCTCAAGGGTCTGAAACCTTTTATCTCATACAAGCATTTCCGCATGGATTCCCTGAGATCCGTGCTAGCCTTGCTGACACAAGCAGAATTCCTGGCCACGTTGGACATCAAGGAGGCTTTTTTTTGCATATCCCTATTGGCACAGTTCACCAGTGCTATTTCAGATTTGCCATCCAAGATAGGTACTTCCAATTTTTTTGCACTGCCATTCGGATAGGCCATGGTCCTCGGAGTCTTCACCAAGGTGTTGGCCGCAGGTGACACCTTAACCAGACCAAAACCCAAATTTGTAACTTAACATCCCCTGAATTGCTGTCCCCATGAATAGTAACTTTTTCCTATTTTTACTGCTTCCACTTCACTCTAATCCCAGATAATGGTGCCTGTTTAGCTGTAAAGCCCCCCTCCCCATTCATTACTACTGCTGTGTGTGGCAATGATGTCATTGCCACACTTTATGCAATGACCAATCACCTGCAATCCTACAGAGAGGGAGAGCAAATAAATCGGTGTTCCAGGGCGATTTGATAAGCAAAAATATCTATTTCTAGTTCTACATTCTAAGAAGAGAGTATCGGCCGGGGCTTTGGTCAAATGTATTCCACAAGTTCAGTGGGTTTTCGTCCGCTTTAATTTTAGACCCCCACCTTCAGAATATACATGAAGGTCCTAGGTATCAGCAATGGAGGTGGTTCCTTGTGCCACACCTATCTGTGGGGAGATTTCTCCTTCCAGTTCAGTTGCAAATTATTACAATGGATGCCAGTTTTATGGGATGGGGAGTAACCAGTCTGTACAGGGAAGGCGGTCAATCAAGGAATAGAAGATGTTCATCAACGTGCTGAAGTTGAAAACGGTACTTCTATCACGTTATCACTGGTTCACAACCATTTCCGGTCTTCGCAATACGCATACAGTCATACAGTGTCAAGATAGTGGCATACATAAATCATCAAGGCAACAGCTCGGCATCAAATGGTGGGCCTAATTCTTTGATGGGCATAGATTCACGTTCCTGCTACTTCTGTCTATATTCCCGGCATAAAACATTCTATGGCATATTACCTCAGTCAACAAGAGGCAAGACCTAGGGAGTCTTCAACTCATTTTGCTGGCAGTGCTGGCACTAGGAGTGTCCTCACTCAGAGGCAGCAGCCATCTTTCTGTGGAACCAGGCCGTAGACCATTGAAAGGAACGCTGCCATCCAGGGACTGGATCGGGCTCAGGTAAGTTATACAGCAGCTTCCTGCTGCTGCCCCCTTTAGGTGACGCTGGTTGATGGGCTGCTCAGCAGGTGGGAGACTCCTCAGAGTTCCTTGTGCACCCAACCAATGATGCCTGTCAGTCATGGCTCTGCCCTGTGTCATTTGCAATAACTATGCTCACCCAACTCCATTTACTGCAATGGAGGGGGAAGTGGGTGCTGAGGAAGTGTCTAGTATAGAATACTATTGCAGTGAACAAAGGCCATTGTGAACAGTCACTGTGACATAGGGGACAGTGGGAGCGTGCTAGGACACTGGTAGACCTGAACTCAGAAACTGATTGTTTTCACGAGTCACACAATACAGTGTAAAAAAAATTCTGTATCATTCCTTCTTCAATTTTAAGTGGACCGTCACCCAGGGGTGATCGGCCCGGGAATCTATAAGATTCCCGGGCCGATCACCTCCCTCACCGCGGGACATCCGAGATCGGGATTTCCCGCGGTGAGGGACCCCCCCCCAAAAACTTATCTCATCGGCAGCGGCCGCCGCCTCCCGCGCGCCCCTCTAGACGCGCCCGCGCCGGCCGTTGTGAATGGCGGGCGCGCGCACTGTCAGAGGGGCGCGCGGGAGATAAACTCCCTTTTTTCAGGTTTTTGGAGCTCTTCCTTATTGTTTTCCTCTAAATAATTAATAAACATTTGATTTAGGAATATGCCCTCATACCTGTGAATATGCATTCTGCTTCCAAGTTTCCTATATTCCTGTGTGTCTCTGATCTTAAAATGGTCCTTCAGAGTCTCTATGTTTCCCACACCCTGTACATACAGATTGCTCACATTAAAAATCATCCTACCTGCATCTACTGCATGTTATGAGCCTTTAAACATCCAAGATGGCGGCTCATGGGACATCAGGCAGCCTGCAAACAGGAAGTGCCTTCTGACTGTGCTGCTCTGCATTTTGGGATTGCTGACCTTTTCCTGGCCCCAGCTCTGCTCTGTCTGAGCAAAGCACAGCTATAACCCGCCCCCTGTACTTTATCCCACTCTCCTCTCCTCAGTAAGTGTGATGCGTCTGAGTCAAGATGGTGGCGCCCGTATCCTAAAATCCTGAACAGAGTTGCAGCCCAGTGGGGGAAAGAATAAGTAAGGGACTAAAAACTTAAAATATATTAATTTTATATGCTGGGGAATCGTTTTTTTAAGGGTTTGGGCTTTTCAATAAATCATGGTGAAGGCCCGGTTTAAGATAGGAGTGTTTTTTATGGCCTTAAGTAAAAAGTACTGACTAAATATCCCAGAATGTTTCCACTCACTGTAACAGGTGAGCACGTTAGCAGCTTTGTCTAAGTCAAGCAGCAGTAATGAACCTTGCTTACTGGGAATGCTGCCAGGAAACCCTTTAGCCAACGGAATACAAGAGCTGCAAACAAATAGAAAAAAGAAAAATAACAGATACACTTAGCACACTGATTACATCATTTTGGCACACAATGGAAACATAAAAAAAACATTTTTGAAAGTGGTAGTACCCTTTAACGTTTCAAAGCACTAAACGTAATTAAACAAGTCTTTGATGCTAAAAAACAAAATAATGTGCAGACATTGTTACATAATTTAGACATGTAGCATTTAAGCCATAGCAAATGCAAGACCATCATGAGAAATTTTCTAACACTGTGCTGTGGGTATTGGGATCCTCCTGTAAAAATAATGCTGTTAAAGCGGACCCAAACCCACCAAGCTTGGGAAGTAAATTTGGCCAAAGCCCCTGCCAATACTCCCTTCTTAGAGTGTAGACCTAGAAATTGATATTTGCGCCTACAGAATCATCCTGGAACACCATTTTTTTGCTGTCCCTCTCTGAAAGATTGCAGACTCTCCGTTATTGTATAAGTGTGGCAATGCCATCATTGTCACACACTACAGTGGCAATGAATGGAGGAGGTGGAGATTTACAGCTAAAACAAGCAGCATTAGTGGGGAGCAGAGTGAAGCAGGGGCAGGTAAAATTGGCAAAAGGTACTTTTAATGGGGGGAGCAATTCTGGCAATACTAGTTAAAATGTGGGTTTTGGCCCTCTTTAAGTTTGCTTCTCCATTCAGTAAAATGGAATTACCATATGATCTAATTTGAGTGCTTGTTTACAAGCATATATCTTGAATTTAGGTGTATTCTGGAGAGTATTTGACTAAGTACTTTGACTAAGATCATAACTCTTTAAAGTGGACCAAGACCCAGCTCAATCGCCCCGGGAATCTATAAGATTACTGGACCGATCGATTCCTTCCCCCCTGGGGCATCCAAAATCACCCCAGGTTGCCCCGTTTACTTACCTTGCTTCTCGGTCCAACGGAGCATGCGCAGGCTGCATCCCCGTTTTTCCTCTAGCAGGGCGTGTGCCCGCTCCAGCCATTTGTGAATGACTGGCATGGGCACGCTCCCTGTTAGAGGGAAGCGGGGGATGCGGCCACCAGCTCGGAGCTGCTGGCCTTAGACACCGTCTTAGATGGTGTGACCGGAAAGAGGTGAGTTGCTTCAGGCGATTTGGGGGATTTCACACAGCGGGTCACCCCCGATCAGGTGCCCCAGGGAAAAGGACCAAAACCCAGGATCTCAAAATCTTTGGTCCACTTTAATCCAATACCAACATTTAACATAAACAATAATTGGTTCTTTTAAATATATTAAAAACATCATAGTTAATCTAATTTTCATAGTCTCCATGGAGTGTGATCGCGTCTTTAATGGACCACCACCCATTAGGTGCTTGAACTGCTAAGCACAGAAGCATGATTGGTTAGTGTTCGAGGCTGGGCATGAGAAGAACTACATCCGTGTTCCTGGATAGAAACTCCTCATAGTTAAAAACACGGGTCCATAACCTGTTTTAGTGGCTTGCCTACGTGCACGACTGGCTGCGAAATGTCATAATTTAAATAACGGGAGTTACTGTATTTTTCGCCATATAAGACGCACCTGCTCATAGGATGCACATAGGATTTGGAGTAGAGAAATAAGAAAATATTCTGAACCTAAAAAACAATCCCCCCCAAAAACTAAATAGGCGATGTGCAGAATACCAACATTACAGGCAGTGGCATTCCCCCCCCCCCCCGTGGCCAGTGTGAGATTCCCCCCCCCCTTCCGTGGCCAGTGTGAGATTCCCCCCCCCTTCCGTGGCCAGTGTGAGATTCCCCCCCCCCTTCCGTGGCCAGTGTGAGATTCCCCCCCCCCCCCTTCCGTGGCCAGTGTGAGATTCCCCCCCCCTTCCGTGGCCAGTGTGAGATTCCCCCCTCACCTTACCCATAGGCATTGTGGCATTCTGGCATTCTCCCCATCCCATTCCCATTGTCAGTATGACTTCTGCCCCATCCCATTCCCATAGGCAGTGTAGCATTCCCCCCTCATTGCCCATAGAGGCAGTGTGGCTATTCTTAGTATACAGTACGTCCTGCTCCAGATATAGTACTTACACTTGGGTTATCCTCTGCCAGATAGCGCTGCACTGCAGAGACATGTAAAACAGGCTCCTCCCGGCCCTCAAATACCCGGGGACCTCCCACAAATCCCCAGATTTCTCTGCAGTGCTGACTGCGAAGACATGAAGTATCACTCTCTCGCAGGTGAGCGGGGCTATTAAAGCCTGCGGCCCTGTTGGACTATTCCCACCCGTCCTCGTTGTGTTGTGCCTCCCAGCCTGGGCTGCGCTGGTCGGGTGAAGGTAGGCAGCACCATGTGTGCTTATGGAGCGCTGCTCCGCAGTCCCCCACCAAAGGGTAGGCGGTGTAGGCTGATGGTGAGCCTCTATGGGATGCCCCTCCCGCATTACTGCCCCTTGCCCCGTGTAGCGGTGGGTCCTGTACCGAGGACCGCCATCCTCCCTCGTTCCCCCCGTAGTCGGGGGGGGGGGGGAAAGAAAGGGGAGGTGTGGCTGTGTGGTCTGTATTGGATCCTTGCAAGTATATGGCCTTTGTTCTGTCTTTGGACCTTTATAGATATGGTGTCAGCCGCCGCGCCCTTTCTATGTATGGTCTGTATTGGACCCTTGCACTTATATGGCCTTGTCTGTCTTTGGACTTTTATAGATAAGGCGTCAGCCGACGCGACCTTTCTATGTATTTTACTTGCGGACTGCCGCCGCCGACAGACACCTACGTGTCCTCATTGGCTGTTGTCGGACTTCGCGCTCTTCGGGAGGGCGGGGTCTGGTTTGGAGCGCTCCGCGTCATGGACCGCTGGCCCGCCCTTCGAGGCACACAGCGCCATTTTGCCTGTTCACGCGTGACACGTGGGATGCTCCTGATTACCGCGGTACTGTAAGTGCCCTCGCGGGCGGCTTATTCTCATTATAGTTTTCCTGATTCTTTTTTCTTTTTTTATAAATTCTTTATTTATGGATTTTCATCAAAATACAGAGAAAATACAGTAATAACCGAAAACAATAGGTTTCATATTAAAGAATATGTTTCTACAATCATAAGTTTCATATGCAGGCTCAAATCAAACCTCTTGGCTCAAATAATAACTCGAACCATGGTACTAAGAACCTATAAGACGAAAACAAGAGGGTATGGCGGGTTATAGGGGCAGGGAAGAGGGGATGAAAGGGCTCCCTAAAGTAGGCGTAGGGGAGGGGGGGGAAGGGGACAAGTAAGGAGACCGAACCGAGGGGGAATGTAGCACTTCTCGCTCGGGCTTTTGTAGTCTCCATGGCGAGGGGATTCACGTTCCTAGGAAGACTCCAAGATTGCCTTACAGGCATCGGAGTCCAGGAACAGCATCCAATTGTACCAGGTGGTGGTGAACTTTTCGGACCCTCCATCTCTCGTCAGTATGAGGCTCTCAAAGCGCATGATATCGTTCACCTTTAGAACCCAGGTTGCCAGCGATGGGGGACCTTCCTGCCTCCACATCAGTGGGATGCAGGCTTTTGCTGCATTCAATAACTGACACTGGAGAGACTTCTTATAACCCTTAAAGGGGGCATTGGTTAGGTGGAGCAGACACGCGCCCGGATCGTCAGGCAGGTGATACTCCGATACATCGTTTATTATCTTCCTGACGGCTTCCCAAAAGGGACGTATCTTGGGGCAAGACCAGAAAGTATGTAGAAGGTCACCCCGCTCCGCACCACATCTCCAGCAGTCAATCGATGCGCCAGGCGTCCACTTACCGACCACGGTGGGGACTGCGTACCACCGGGTGAGCAGCTTGTAATTACACTCCTGGGATTTAGTGCAGATGGAGGTTTTATGTGGCGCGGAGAGAAGCCTCCCAATCTGGTCCGGTGACAGGGTGACACCCAAGTCTCGCTCCCACTTTCCAATGTAGGGCGGCACCTTTTCCGACATGGAGGAGATAAGTAGCTTATATATGCGGGAGAGTACGTGTGTCTCCGGGTTGTTGCTTGTACAGATTTCTTCAAAAGTTGTGAGGGGCCTGTGTCGAATGGGGATATCCCCAAGGGACCTTAGGAAGTGCCGGAGCTGAGTGCTCTGCCAACTTGACCATTCCGAAAGCCCCCTGGCCTGAGCTAATGAAGAAAGATCCGACCATCCACCATCCAACCAAAAATGTTGTACTCTATGGACTCCCGCCTCTCTCCACTCCCTCGGTCTCGGCCCCTCGCAGCCCGGGGGGGAGGATGGGTTTCCTAGGACAGGAATCAGAGGGGAGGGACTGGGGGAGATTCCCGGGAGGCCGGCTGTTAACTTGCCTATCTTCAAGGTGGTTCCTATGGTGGGATGTTTGAGAGCCCGGGGCACGTCCCTCCCCTCCAGCCACATAATGTTTGGTAAGGGTGTCTCCGCAGCCTCCTGTTCCATGCTAACCCACTGCTTGTTACTTCCATGTAGGCACCAGTCTACAATTCTCCCTAGGTGTACAGCGGAATGGTACCTTACTGGATCCGGGAAACCTATTCCCCCGTTCTCCTTAGCCCTAGTGAGCGTGTCTCTATCAATCCTGTGTCGTTTTCCTCCCCAGACAAATCTGGCAAAGAGGGACCTAACCTCACGCAGAAAGGCTGATGGGATTGCTATTGGGAGGGCCTGCAGAAGATACAGCAGCCTAGGGAGAAGATTCATCTTCAAAGCGTTGCACCGCCCGAACCATGATAACTTTCCCAGAGACCATTTAGAGATATCCTCCTGAAATTTTTTGAGGAGAGGGGGGAAGTTTAAGCAGAAAATTTTGGAGAGGTCACTTCCAATTTTAGTCCCCAGGTATGTAAGGCTCTCTTTAGCCCATTTGAAGGGGAACGAGTTCCGTAGACGAGAGAACCTTTCTGTCGGGATGTTTATATTGAGCATTTCCGATTTGGAGTAATTTATTTTATACCCTGAAAGTTCCCCGTAGTGCTTGAGCTCTTCCATTAAGTTGGGTAGTGTGATTTCTGGACCTGTTAAGCAGAAGATCAAATCGTCTGCGTATGCAGCTACTTTATATTCCGCCACCTTACCTCTCAGACCTTTAATGTCTGGGTGTCCGCGAATCCTACATAGCAGTGGTTCAAGGGTCAAGATAAAAATCAGGGGAGACAGCGGGCACCCCTGCCTCGTCCCATTTGAGATGCTAAAAGAGTCCGAGAACATGCCGTTCACTCGGACCGACGCCGAGGGTCCCTCGTAGAGACTGAAGATCCAGCCTAGAGCATTAGGGCCAAGGCCCAGGTGACGTAAGGTGGCCCTCATAAAAAGCCAATTAACCCTATCAAAAGCTTTCTCGGCATCGGTCGCGAGGAGAAGGGCCTACACGCTCTTTTGCTGGGTAGTCTGGATTAAGTTCAACACTTTAACAGTGTTGTCCCTTGCTTCCCTGTGTGGCATGAAACCTACTTGGTCCAACCCGATTACGTGGTGGAGGTGTGGGGCTATTCTTGTGGCCAGGATTTTAGCAAATAGTTTAATATCCGAATTTAAAAGTGAAATCGGTCTGTAGCTGCCACATTGTGAGGGATCTTTCCCTTCCTTCGGCAGCACAGAAATGAATGCTCTTAGGGAGTCTGTCGGAAAGGAGCCTCCGTCTCTGACCGAGTTGAAGACCGAAAGCATTCTGGGGGCCAGGATCGGCAAGAACCTCTTGTAGTAGAGCGCCGGGAGCCCGTCCGGTCCCGGGGCTTTCCCACCTTTCGCCTCCCCGACCGCCTTCTGTAGCTCTATCAATGAGATAGGCTCCTCCAAACCCTCAACCACATCAGGGGGCAAGCTGGGCATCCCCGACTCTCTGATGTATCTATCTATTACGGTCAGCTGGTCAGGTCTCTGGACCTTTGGGAGGTTATACAAGGATTGGTAGAACCTCCTGAAGGACTCTGCAATCTCACTTGTTAGGTGTCTGACCCGACCATCTGAGTCTGTGATTTTCGGGATATATGTCCTTGCCCTTTCTGATCGAAGAGCCCTGGCCAAGAGCCTGCCACATTTGTCCCCCGACTCGTAAAAGGCTCTCCGACATTTAGTTAATTAGTTTTCCTGATTCTGACACCATTTTCTTCTTGGTGTCTTTCAGACTGGTGAACACCATTGGCTTCTACCGGCCCGGTGTAAAATTATAGCGGGCCTTGTAATATTCTCCCACTTCCCTAGCGGGTCTTTGGGGCATCCAGGGTTGCTTATAGTGTAAGTCCCTACTGGCATATTGTGCCTTGAATAATCACCATATGGAGGCATCTCAGAATTATGTGACCAGGGTCCCTCTGGGACAAGACCGGCTGTGTATAGCGTGTGGACAACCCCATGCTGATGCTGGCAGGGCACAGGTCTGCGGACCCTGTGCCGAGCAAGCACTGGCTCTGCAATCAGGCCTGCCAGTGGCTGCACCTCGCTTCATTTCACCTATTTCCCCTTGCTTAAATCTCACTCCTGCTGAGTCGCATATAAAAGGGGAGTTGCAGCCTGTTGCGTCTTCCAGACTGCCCACGGCTGAACAGTTCATTGCGAGGTTGTCAGAGCGCAAGGGCCCTGGTAAGAAGCGGCACTTGACGTCTCCTGTTTTTCCTATGGGAACTGAGGAGTTTTCTACTCCGTGTGACTATTCCCCTTCTGATGGAGAGCTATTCTCTGACTCAGGCTCATCTGATGAGAGGCCGAGGAGTCATGACGATTCTGGACCTGAATACTGGGCCCAGTGTGACACTGACGATTTGTTGATCAAGGTCTTTAAGGCTCTGTCTATCTCTCTCCCTGGTGAAGCTTCCAAGCCGAGAGGGGAGCGTTTCCATACAGCAACAGCACGTTTGGAATTCCTGGAACAGGCTCACTTCCATGCTCTTGTTCTCAAGGAATGGGAATGCCCCAGTAGACTTTCAGGGGTCCCAGGGGATTGGGATAGGAAATACCCCTTTCCCCCTGAGGTGGTTAATTGCTGGTCATCTCCCCCCGTGGTGGATGCCCCGATCATCGGGGTTCCTAACCCCCCCTTTATTACAGCCCCTGCTCATAATACCCTTCGGGATGCTGAGGACCGGCGCATTGAGCTGCTGGCCTCCCACGCCTTTTCTTGTGCAGGGACGGCGTTGCGCCCGGTTTGTGCCGCGGCTATTACTGCAGTGGCCACTAGAACCCTCGTCAGAAAGATGTTTGATCATCACTCTGATAATCTCCCCTGGGAGGTGTTTCATACATTCTCCAACTGTGATATGTTTGTAAGATCCATCCTATTAGCGTTGGACGACGCCATTAGAATGTGTGCAAGAACTTCTGCCCTTTCGGTGGCTATACGTCGCTTGATTTGGCTGCGACAGTGAGGGGCTGACGACTCTTACTGGGCTTCCCTTTAGAGGGCAACGCTTGTTTGGGGCCCGTCTAGACCTGTTTGGAAAAAAGGGTAAGTCACACCAACGCAGGCGGCCATCTAGGCCCCCTCGGGGCAGGGGCACCCCTATTTCCCCCTTCCTTAGTGTTAAACAAGAACCAGGGGTGTCCTTCATGGGGGCTCGCGCAGACTCCGGCCCCGGGAGCAGCAGACAACGCTCTGGCCCCTCCGGCGGGGCTAAGCCTAAATCTTCCACCAATCCCCCTCAGGCGTGATGGGGCGCCCTCGCCCATCTGGGTGAGGGGATGGCTGTGGCACTTTGCTCTTTTCAGGAGGCTTTGCGCCTCATACTGGTGGATTCAGGAGGTTGCGTCCTCCAGACACAAGACAGAGTTTGCTGCGTGGCATTCCCCAGTTTTATCAGGTCCCAGGTACTCCTGGTCCCTGCCGCTGTTCAGTTGTTGGCACAGGCCATGCCAGGCTTGCGAGGTCGGAGGGTCTCTTGCAGATTGCCCGTAACAGGCAGAGGCAGGGGCCGCTACACCAACCTTTCCACAGTCCCCCAAAAGGATGGGTAGGGCAGGCCCATTCTGGATTCACAGCAATTCTCTAATTACAGGCAGTTTCTGCATGGAAACTCTGAGATGGGCCATCAGCACCTTGCGTCCAGTGGGCTTCTTGCCGTCTGGGGAGCTCTAAAATGCTTATGTTTACATCCCTGTGCCTGCAGGACAATGAGGCTCTTCAGGTTCGTGTTGGTAGTCCAACACTGCTAATTGTGGCTTTGTTATCTGGCCTCTCTTCAGCTCCCAGAGTGCTCACTCAGGTGCTGACGGTGGTGATGTCTCTGATGAGACCAAGGGGCGTCCGCGCGATGACCTATCTGGACGTCTTTTCTCGCTTCCCAGTCTCTACGTCAGGCTAAGTTGGATACCCGGCTGGTGGTGTCCATTGGGAGTCAATTGGACGGGTGATTAATCACCCCGAGTCCTCATTGTCCCCTTAAATGGAAACTCCATTACTGAGTATGAATCTGGATTAGGTTCAAACCAGAATCTCCCCTTTTCAGCAATAAAGTGGGCAATCTGGTCACATGGGCTCAGTACCTAATTGCTGTCCCGGTCCCTTCACCAGGCAGGGATGCAGCTGGTGGGCCCGTTGGTGCTTGCTAGGAAGAGGTCCCTTATGCTCAGTTCCCTTTGGGCCCTTTCTGCGACTTCTATTGTTAATACAGGACAAGGATCCAGCATCCCTGGAGCAGGGTCTGTGGGTCTTCCCGCCTGGTAAGAAGGTTTCTCTTGGAATGGATTAACTCAAGGAACCTGTCTGGGGGCAGTTCCTTCTTGCCCCTTCCTGAAAACGGCCGCCATGGATGCCAACCTATCAGGTTGAAGGGGGAGGGTTTCTTCTGAAACTCCCTGCGATTCTGGGGGAGGTGGGGTCCTTAGAAGGTCCTTACGCCTATTGATGTTTGAAACAGTGAGCGTTTTCAGTTGGTTCTATCTCGCTTGACTACTTCCCTTCTGGGCCTGCCAGTTTGGGGGCGCTCGGTCTGTCTGACGACAGTGTCCTGCATTAATTATTGGGAGGGGCCTGGAGCAGGAGACCCTCCAGGAAGTGTCTATGTTCCTTTTCTGGGTGGAGACAATGTTCCCTGCATATCAGTGATATTAGCTCCGGTGGTGCCCCTCTGCGACAGGACGTGCTAATCCCTGTGTCACTATGGGGTCCAACCAGTTGTGGATCTGTTTGTGTTCTGTCACTATCACAGGCTCTTGGCCTTTGTTTCCCTGTCCCAGGATCCTCTGGCAGTGGTCCGGATGCCTTAGTAACGTCATGACTGGACGTTCGGTTCTGTATGTCTTTTCTCCATTCCCCCTGCTAGGCCGGGTTCGGCGCAAGATTGCTCTGGTAAGGGGACCAGTGATTCTGATGGCCCCCCAGGTGCCCTAGTAAAGTGTGGTTGCAGACATGATATCGAGGACAGTAGTTTTCAGTACCTTTTGTCAGGAGTGCCGGCTCTGATCACTCAGGGCCCCCCTTATGTCACTCCAATCTACAGTCTATGGCCTAGTCGGCCTGACTGCTGAAACACCCATATTGATGGAGGCAGGCTTATCTGTCTCGGTGATTAAGACTATGGGAAGGCTAGGAGCAAGCTTCTTCCTCTTCTTCTTCTGTCTGTTATAGGGTGTGGCATACCCATATTGATTAGTGTGAGCCTAGGTCTCTTCCTTGTTGGGCGTTCTCGGTTCCCAGGGTTCTAGAGTTGTTTTCAGCATGATTTGGAGTTGGTTCTCCAACTCAGTACTCTGATGGGTCAGGTTCTGCCCTGTCCACCTTGCCTTAGTAGTCTCTGGGTCAGTCTTCCTTGGTTAAGACTTCTTTCAGGGGGTACTCATGTGCGTCCCCCATGTAATCCTATGGTCCCTGCTGGGATTTGAAATTGAATTTCATTCTGTCTGCTTGCAGGGTTTTGTCCCTTTGGTCCTATTCAGGATGCTGTCTGGCTGTTCTTACCCTCAAGGTTGTCCTTCCTGTGACTGTTACCTTGGTCAGGCGTGTGTTAGCGGGCAGCTCTGTCTACCTAGCCCCCATTCCTTGAGATACACCAGGATAAGTTGGAGTTCCGCCTGAAGCCGGACTCTCTGCATCAGGTGGTGTCTTATGTTCATTGATTCGAGATATTGTTATTCCTGCTGTGCCTTTTTCCTAGCAACGCTGAGGAAAGGGTTCTGCATTCCTTGAACAGGTGTTGGAAGCTTTTCCTTGGTAGTCACTGTGTTCTTAGGAGAACTGATGTTCCTTGGGACCTATGGTCATTACATCCTGATTGTGCCCGATCTTGTCTGCTCCCGGGGAGTTGGGCGGCTTTGGCCCTGGTTATTTCTTTAATGGATGTTCCTTCTGGTACTTGGTAGAGTCTTTGGCTTCTGCCAAGTCTACTGTGCGATTGGTTGATGTTTGGGCCTCAGCTCATGCTGTCTTCGCCGCATGGTTATGGAGGTGACAGTGGTTTTAACTGTCTGCTGTTGCCTTTTTTGTTGGGGATCCCACCCTACTTTATGGACACTGCTATTGGATGTCCCAAGTGTAAGTACTATATCTGGAGCAGGACGTACTGTATTATAAGAATAATACAATTCTGTGAAATACTTACCTGTAGAATTGGTATTATAAGTATACAGTATGTCCTGCTCCACCCCACCCTGGTTTTTGCATTATTCTGGATCCCCTGTATGGTGATTGTTATCATTGTTATAAGTTACCAGTTTTTTTGGGGTGGTTAAATTCTCCCGGCTTCTTTTTCACTGCTTTTCAATGCTGGGGATTTGTGGGAGGTCACCGGGTATTTGAGGGGCCGGGAGGAGCCTGTTTTGCATGTCTCTGCAGTGCAGCGCCATCTGGCGGAGGATAACCCAAGTACTATATCTGGAGCAGGACGTACTGTATACTTATAATACCAATTCTGCAGGTGAGTATTTCACAGAATTGTATTTTGAGGAATCTGAGACTGAGGAACTGCAGTTCTTTGATTCTGATGCAGGGCAGGCACTGGGGGATGCTGTGGATACTCCCAAGGTCCTGGCCCATCTCTTAGAGGTTCTGGATATTTCCCCACCAGCGGAGGCCCCTCCGAAGAGGGGGGAATTTTTTGGGTTCTCTAAGCCCCGCTTGGAGTTCCCAAATCGGGATCATTTTGACAGCATGATTCTTAGAGAATGGGAGTAGCCGAGTCGGCTTCCCGCGTGTCCCGCAGGGATGGGATAGGAAGTATCCTTTTTGGTTGATGAGGTGAAGCGCTGGTCTTCCCCTCCCGAGGTCGATGCGCCCATATTAGGATTGTCCAACACCTCCGTTGTGCATACTCCTGATGCCACTACCCTTAAGGATGGCGAGGACAAGCGCATTGACCAGATAGCATGTCATGCCTTTGCCAGTGTGGGTTTAGCCTTGCGGCCTGTTTGTGCATCTGCACTCGTGGCTGTGGCTACCAGGTCTGAGATTAGGGACTTGTTAAATGGGTCCCAGCTCAACCCGGCCAGCGTTGAATTCACAGATGTGAATTGTTCATGAATTTTGTTTTGTCTGCTATGGACGACACTATTACCATGTGTAGTAGAACTTCGGCTCTGCTGGTGGCCATGCGCCGATCGGTCTGGCTACGCCAGTGGACGGCTGACATTGCGGCCAAGAAATCACTTACAGCTCTGCCCTTCCTGGGTACACGTCTGTTTGGAGACAAATTGGATTCTGTGGCGAAAGGTGGAAGGCTACCTCAGCGTAAGAAGCAGCGTCGCTCCTTTCGGGGGGCAAGCTCCTTCAATCCTTCCTTTCGCGGTGCCAGAGCGGGCAGAGGTCTTTCCTACTCTAGCTTCAGGGGTGATTCCAGGAACAAAGGCAGAGGACGTGCCCGTCCAGTCTCTACCTGGTGTTACAAGCCCAAGCCCACTGCCAAGCCAGCTCAGCACCTTACGGGTGGAGGCACGGCTCCTGCTCTTCATCCAGGTCTGGGCCCGGGAGGTCACAGACAAGTGGATTTTGGAAGTGGTATCATCCGGGTACAAACTGGAGTTCGAGTACCGGCCTCCTCCCAGATTTCTAAGGTCTCGGGTGCCCTCGGATCCCTGGGCTGCGCAGGGGCTCCTGTTGGCTGTGAAGAATCTCCTGGACATGGTGGTCATATGTCCAGTGCCTTTCTCAGAGAGGGGCCGGGGCTACTATTCCAACCTCTTCACGGTTCCCAAAAAGGATGGTTCCATAAGGCCCATTCTGGATTTGAAGCTTCTCAACAGGTTTATCAGAACCAAGAAATTCCGCATGGAGACTCTGCGCTCTGCCATCAGTTCCATTCATCAAGAGGACTTCATGACGTCCATAGACATCAAGGATGCTTATCTCCATGTACCGATCTTCCCAGCACACCAGAGATTTCTCAGGTTTGTGGTGGGAGATCAGCATTTTCAGTTTGTGGCACTCCCGTTCGGGCTGACCTCGGCACCGAGGGTGTTTACCAAGGTTCTGGCGGGCATAATGGCCCTGCTCAGAGCCCAGGGCATTCACATTGTGCCGTATCTAGATGACCTGCTCATTACAGTTTTTCCCTATGCCAGGCGGAGCTGGACACCAGGATGGTGGTGACGACGCTGGAGCGGTTCGGATGGGTGATCAACCACCCCAAATCTTCTCTCTCCCCATCAAGGGAGATCTCTTTTCTGGGCATGATTCTGGATACCAGTCAGGCCAGAGTGTTCCTACCTCCTACCTAAAGGTGCAGAGGGTTCAGGATCTGATACGTATTCTCCTGACCAACCCTCGCCCCTCTAACCGGCTAGGGATGACACTGGTAGGTTTGATGGTGGCTTCCTTTGAGGCAGTCCCCACAGTCCTTGGATCAGTCCTTTCTGATGTCTCCCAGGGTTCGGCAGTCCCTTCAGTGGTGGTTGGAACCAAGCAATCTGATGAGGGGCAGATCCTTTCTGGCCCCTTGTTGGGAGACGGTTACCACGGATGCCAGCCTGTGGGGGGGGGGGGGTTTCTGGAAGGATCATCAGTTCAAGGGGTTGTGGGGTCCTCAGGAGGCTCACACCTCCATCAATGTCTTGGAGCTCAGAGCTATCCGTTTGGTTCTGTCACGTCTGACTGACACTTCACCTCTAGGGCTTACCGGTACAGGTTCGATCAGACAATCGAACTGCGGTAGCTTACATCAATCACCAGGGAGGGACTCGCAGCAGGAGTGCCCTCAGGGAAGTCTCTCTGATTCTAACATGGACGGAGAGCAATGTTCCTTGCATCTCGGCAGTGTACATTCCGGGAGTGGAGAACGCGGAGGTGGACTCCCTGAGCAGGGGGTTTTCTCGCCGAGGGGAATGGTCTCTCAATCACAGGGTATTTCGGGCCCTGTGTCACAAGTGGGGGACTCCGGGGGTGGATCTCTTTGCCTCTCGGCACAATCACAAGCTTCCATCCTTTGTATCTCTGTCTCAGGATCATCTTGCCCTGGCAGCGGATGCCTTGTCCCTTGCCTGGAGGGATCTGGGGTTTCTGTACCTGTTTCCTCCTTTCTCCATGGTAGGCAAGGTGGTGCTCAAATTGGCTCTAGAGGGGGCACCAGCAATTCTGGTGGCTCCAAGGTGGCCAAGACAGGTTTGGTTCGCAGACGTCGTAAGACTGGCGGTAGATCAGTACAGGCTGCCCCTGTCTCCGGATCTGATCTCTCAGGGTCAACTAAGTTACCCCAATTTACAAACGCTCGCTTTGATGGTGTGGCTGCTGAAACCTTTATCCTGAGGGAGGAAGGTTTGTCTGAGGCGGTTATTCAGACCTTGATTAGAGCTAGGAAGTGGTCTTCCTCTATCATTTACTATAGGACTCGGCGGTCCTATATTGACTGGTATGAGGCTAGGGCCTTACCTTGCAGGGTTTTTTCGATTCCTAGGATTTTGGAGTTTCTACACCACGGTCTGGATCTGGGGTTCCAGCTCAGTACTTTGAAGGGTCAGGCTTCTGCCCTGGCTGTCTTTTTTTCAAAGGTCCTTTGCTTTGCATCATCTGGTCAAGACTTTTTTCCAAGGGGTCACTCATGTTCGGCCCCCTAGAAAGCATTTGGTTCTCTCGGCCCTCCCGGGTCCTCCTTTTGAGCTGGTGCAGGATGTGGCATTTTCTGTGCTCACTCAAAAGGTTGCCTTTTTGGTGGCTATTACCTCTGTTCGGCGTGTCTCTGAGTTGGCGGCTCTGTCTATTCAGGCTCCTTACTTTGAGAGACACCAGGACAAGGTGTTTTTTTCGCTTTAAACCAGATTTCCTTCCTAAGGTGGTTCCTGCCTTCCATCTCAATCAGGATGTAGTTCTCCCTTCCTTGTGTCCTAAGCCTAGCAATGACAAGGAGAGGGTTTTGCACTCTTTGGATGTGGTTTGTTGTGTGAAGTACTATTTGGTTGCTACTTCTCCTTTTCGTAAGACGCACGCCTTGTTCGTGGTGCCCTCCGGGCCCAGGAAAGGTTTGGCGCCAGCCAAGTCTACCATTAGCAAATGGATACGTCAGGCCATTGTTGGGGCCTATTCCGCTAAGGGGAGGGTTCCTCCTTTTAAGATCACTGCTCATTCTACTCGTGCTGTTGGGGCTTCCTGGGCCTTTCAGCACCAGGCTTCTGTTGAACAAGTTTGTAAGGCTGCTACTTGGTCTTCTGTTCATACTTTTTCCAAGTTTTATAAGGTTGATGTGCGGGCCTCAGCGGATGCTGTTTTTGGTCGCAAGGTTCTGCAAGCAGCAGTGGTTTAAATTGGTGCATTTTTTGCTGTATTCCCCACCCATGACGGACACTGCTATTGGATGTCCCATATGTCCTGAATAGTGGAAGCGGGGTGTGTGACATACTTGGAATAATACCCATTTTACAGGTGAGTAATTATTGGTATTATAAGTATGTCACACACCCCGCTTCATCCAGCCCTTTGGTATTCTGGATCCTTTATATGGTGAACCTTTTTATTGTTAAGAATGTTTTATTGTCTCTTCCTGGTCCCCTTACTGCTGTCATATACTGGGAAATGAGTGGGAGGTCACAGGTATTTATGGACCGGGAGGGATTCTTTTTTTGCTTTCATCTCTGCAGAAGTTCGCCCTCTACTGGACCATAATCCAGTTAGATGCCCACCTCTGCAGTGTTCCCTGTTTTTACTTTGTGAAATGCTGCCAGTCACTTGATTCTTACCTTGCCAATTAACCATGGTGCATCTTTCATGGGCTATGTATTGCCCTTCCCGCCGTATCTGAATGTCTGGTGTGGTATAGCTAAGCTCCCAATAATTTTTTTAGCTGCACATTAATATGCACGGTTTTGGAAGTGTTGAACCTCTTGATGGCTGGAATGATGGTTATCCTGAGATTTTGGAGATCATAGGCCTCACCCACCATAACTGACTGGATTCAGGAACCTAAAAACATTTGCAGGATGGAAGAACTGTTAACAAGATGATGACACGCGTGCAACAATTGGTCTACATGGGCTAGTATGTAAAGATTCCCAAGACAACAAGGACATGCTAAAATGAGGGGCTACCAACCCAGAATTCCTGCAACAGATCAGTCCAGACAGAGATCTCCCCAGCTCATCTCCACCTTTCCCACCTTTCCTCACTCTTCCTTTTCCCCATCCCCCCCATCCCATCTGATGCTCCATTTTTATAATTTTTGTTTGATTTTTTTAAAGTTATGTTTAGCATAGGATCCAGAGTGTATGAGGAGCAGTGGTGGCCGAGGGTCAAATAAGGGTTTTTTCTTTGTAACCCCCATCCTTAGCACCAGGGTAGGAGGCAGAGGTCAATTTAAGACTGAATTTTTGTTTTAAAGTACCATACAGGTGCTGTGCTGTAGCAGCACTGTGGTTGTCTGGCTGTGCTTTCTTTTTCCCAACTGAGGATTCAAGCCTTTTATATAAAATGTAATGTAACCTGCTACTTGTGCACAAATGTGCGTTCAGCAATAAATGTCTTCTTTGCAATAGCATGTATCTTGCGCTTCAAATCTTTTTCAGTTGCTAATGAGATTATAGGTATTAATGCTATAAGGCTAAATCCTGCCTCTGTCTTTTTCTAAATCCTACCTTTCTGTTTTGCATGCAGGTTATGCTTCCAGCAATAAGGACAGGACCCATAAGAGCAAATTAAAGATATCCGAATCGTGACAGGTCTGCTTTTGTTTGCGTGCCAGACGTCAGTGACTCAAGCATCAGCTGTCAGGCGGAAATTAAAGTTAGAAGATGTCTCAGTGAAACTGTAAATCTGATTTATAAACTTGGTTTAAATCTTCAGGACAGGATACCCAGCAGAAGCATCATGGCTACCTCACGGGTGATAAAGGTGAATAGGAACACAAGGGATATTGCCAACGTGATGCAAAGGCTGCAAGGTGAGTTAGCAGGGGCTATGCTTAAGCATTGTAAGTCATTGGAGCAAATTATTGTTAGGTTTATAGCGTTGGATCTAAATAATGTATCATTCTGTGTTCTAATTTTAAGTGTAGGGCCTTTATAGGTAGTAAGAGTAAAAACCACTAGAGATGAGCACCAACTTATCTAAATAAAAGATTGAACAGAATATAGGTGTTGATATTTAAGTGTAATTACAGTAAATTGCCTCTAGAGTGTAGTCTAAGACCAGGAATGAGATTTCTCTTAAAGCGGGCCTTCACCCTGAATAAGAGCATATCTTATATTTCCCACACCCTGTACATACAGTTTGCTCACATTAAAATTCATCCTACCTACATCTACTGCATGTTATGAGCCTTTAAACATCCAAGATGGCGGCTCATGGAACATCAGGCAGCCTGCAAACAGGAAGTGTCTTCTAAATGTGCTGCTCCGCATTCTGGGATTGCTGACCTTTTCCTGATCTCAGCTCTGCTCTGTCTGAGCAAAGCACAGCTATAACCTGTTAGGTCCGCGTCACTGGACGCGGTCTGGCTTCTGTTTGTCCGATTCCCAATTACTATATTCTAAGAGAAATCAATACACGCGACAAGGTGTGTAGCAAAACCTCAGAGAAACACACTGAGCAGGGGGAGCTTCTGACCCCTGATTTTATTGAAAACTTTCATAGTTAGAGCATGCGCAGAACAGACAATTACCTAAGTTAAAAATAATGAGAACAGAAAATTTATGACTATGTACAAGGTTGAATTCAGGGAGTATTTTATAGTTTTCTCAGTTCCCAGAGGCCCCCAAGCGAAGCAGCACATTCCTTAGATAAGGAATAAGGGATAAGGAGAAGCCTTGCAAAAGCAATTACAGAAAAGTCCAGCGTTAAAGCGTTACTCTAACATACAGAAAATAAACCATAGTCTTTCAGAACTATGTTTCTTAAATCTGGATCTTCTCATTTCCCCCCTTTGACATCTACATCTGTCTTTCCTTTGACTGTGTCCACTTCGGAAGGTTTATAGCCAGTTCAGTCACTCAGGTACTATCCCAGGCCGGCGAGTTGCCTAGGGGAACACAGGTCTTCTCCAACTGGTTCCATCCCCCAAGTGCTTGAACAGCATCCTTCCAAAGAAGAGTCTCGAATTTTGACAGATGATATGTCAATTCTAAAGGAAAGAAACATAGTTACTCACTTAGAAAGCGCATTATCTGCAATCAAGATAAGTTTATGTGTTACTTTAGGTGTCTTGATCTTGGCTACAAGGCAAAGAGCTAGTTTTACTAGAACATAAATCATTATGCCCAGAAGGCACAATGACAAAATATTAATCAAGATATTCTTGATCCATTGTAGTGGACCACTCCAGTTTCCCCAATCTCCAAAAGGAGACCAGTCTTTTGCAAATGTCCTGATTTTACTCTGTATCTTTTGAACTTCTTCTCTATGACCTATTATTACTTCATAATAATCAGGTATCTCTAATGAGGTATTATGTATCCAAGTACAGCACTCGTAATCCTCTGTCATTTCACAAAGTTATTTAACAAACTCTCTTTACAAGTAGATGCTCCTATATGGGTGTGGTTTTTATTTCCTAATAAGAAGCACCAATCTGGTCTATATGCTCTTCTCGTTAAATGGTAATTTATCTCATTAGTAGAACTATTGACTCTCTCATACTGTAATTGAATAGGGATGGCTACGAGGGGTACCCGGGAAGACGAAGGATGTAACTTACTACATATGCAGCATTTGTCAAAACCAGTTTGTCTAGCAAAAGAGTATTTATACTTTAGCAAAAGTAACTTTTGATGATGAGTGCCTATCTCCCTTCTATTTCTTATAGGTGCAGGGGATGAAATATTGAGGCAGAAAGCCATTATCATTGTTAAGAGGAAATATTTCATTTTCCCTCTGGACCTGTAACCTTTTTACAATGACTTGCGTGTATCCAAGTAGATTTTCCTTCAAGTTTCACTGAAGTAGGCGTTGTCAAAAGAACTTGAAAGGGTCCTTCAAACCTTGATTCCAAAAATGTTCTAGACATAGACAAAGTCTCCAGGTTGGAGATTATGAGTTGCTGTTATCTGGTCGGGGTCTGGAAGAGAATCAAAAACACTTTTGTGCAGTTTAGTGAGATGTTTCTGCAACTGTATCACATAATCAGTCAATTCATCACATTTTAGGGCAAGATGTTGTGGAAAGTACAACCCAGTTCTGGGAGCACTTCCAAACAAAATTTCATAAGGTGACAACCCTGTTTTCTTTGTAGGGGGGCATCTTATTGAAAATAACACAATTGGTAAACAATCTATCCATGGTTTACCTAATTCCTTCATAGTTTTCTGTAACTTCAGTTTAATGGTGCCATTCAGTCTCTCCACACTCCCAGAACTCTGTGGGTGATAGGGTGTATGGAAGGACTGTTGGACACCTAGCATTTGCATCACATTTTGCATTATTTCACCTGTAAAGTGCGAGCCACGGTCTGACTCTCTAGGGTCTCGAAGAGACCAAAACGTGGTATTAATTCTGTGATTGATTTCTTAGCCGTGGTTTTAGCTGTTGCTGATTTTACTGGGTAAGCTTCTGGCCATCCTGAAAACAAGTCAATACACACAAGTACATACTCAAAGGGTCCACTCTTAGGGAGTTGGATGTAATCAATTTGAAGCCTTTGAAATGGATAGAGAGACCTAGGTTGATGTCTTACCGGTGTCTTAACAACCTGTCCTGGGTTCTCCGTCAAACAGAGCATGCTGCACAGTATTGTCGTGCCATGCTACTAAAGCCTGGAGCATACCAAGTCTGATTGGTACTCCTTACCATAGAGTTTGCACTCTGATGTGTAGGCAGGTGTGATACCTGTGCCTGTTCTGGGTATAGGAAGCTAGGCAAGCACAATCGGCTTCCTTTGACCCATAATCCATCATTTTGCTGGGCTCCTGCTCTGAGCCATTTTTCCTTTTCCTCAGGCATTACCTTGTCCTGAAGTTTCTTCAAAAGTTCCATACTTACCTTCGGTTCCTGGGTAAGATTTACACTTACACTCTCTATCTTCTTCAAAGCTGCTTGTTTAGCTGCTAAGTCAGCTTTTTCATTACCTTTAGCCTCTTTGGTTGTTTGTTTTGTGTGGGCTGCTACTTTTACTATAGCCACCTTTTTGACATTGTTCAGGTTGGTCAGAATTTCTTTAACTAAATCAGCATGTCTAATGGGGGTTCCTGCAGCTGTTAAGAAGCCCCTTGCTTTCCACAGGTGGGCGTAATCGTGGGCAATACCCCAAGAATAGGCGGAGTCTGTCCAGATCGTGCCTGTAGTGTCTTTTAGCAGCATTAATGCCCTAGAGAGGGCTGTAAGTTCTGCTTCCTGAGCAGACATATGAGGTGGTAATGGCTCAGCTTCTACCTCCTCATGTTCAGTTACTATTGCATAACCTGTATGAAACTGTCCTTTTTCATCAGCATATCTGCTGCCATCTACAAAAAATTCAAATTCTGGGTTTTCTAAAGGTGTATCATGCACATGTGGTAAACCCATTGTTTGTCGCTTCATAAGTTCAATACAGTCATGTGTGTCTTCAGTATGTTCAAATTCTAAAAAATTCTAAAAATCTTTACTATTACTCCCCCCTTCAGAATCTGAAGAAATTGGTAACAAAGTCGCCAGATTCAGAGAAGTACATCTTTGAAACTTAATTGTTGGGGGTAGTAAAAGGGTACACTGCAGCCTAAGCTGTCTAGCCATTGACAGGTGTTTGGGATTTACCTGTGATAATATCCCATGAATGTCGTGATTGGTAGACACAGCTAATTCATTATCAAGTACAATTTCAGAAGCTTTGTCTACCAATAGAGAAACTACTGCTACACGAATAATAAGCAATAGGTCTTTGTTTTGTGCCATGTGCCTGCCTTAAAACTCCTGTAGCGTGTCCTTGTATTTCAGTAGCCATGAGTGTAAATGGCTTAGAATAATCAGGAAGACCTAAAGCTGGTGCTTGTGTGACTGCAAGTTTATGTTGGTCAAAAGCATCTCTTGCTTCTGGTGTTAGGCAAAAAAAAGGTGTAACTTTGACACAATCATACAGTGGTTGCATAAGTGAACTGGCATGCATAATCCACTGTCTGCAGTAAGAGATGAGTCCTAGAAACGCTCTTAACTGTTTATGTGTCTTAGGAGGTGACATGTTCCTGATTATCTCTACTCTGTCTTTAGTAAGGTGTCTAGTGCCTTGTGAAATGCAATGACCTAGAAAGGTAACTTGTGTTTGGCAGAATTGTAGCTTTTCTTTGCTAGCCTTGCAGCCATTCTCAGCCAAAAATGTAAGAAGAGTACCCTCCTCACATGTGATTTTGTCTGGGCAGCAAAGAAGCAAAACGTCTACCTATTGTAGAAGTACACAATCTGTTGATGGTTTCCATCCTGCCAAGACTGAAAAGCGAAGAGGTGGTAACATTCAGGTGCTAAAGGAACCGAAAAGAAAGCTCCCGTTAGATCCACGCAAGAAAAAATACATGCTTGTACTCGGTATTTGAGAAAGCAATGTAAGAGGGTTTGGAACCACTGGTGTCATTGGAGCCAAAATGTTATTAATGGCTCTAAGATCTTGTACCATCCTGTATTTCACAGGCTGTCCTGGTTCCAAAACCTTTTTCCTGACTGGATACAAAGGAGTATTAGCCCCTGATTGCATCTGAATCAAAGCACCCTTGGCCAAAAGCTCGTCAATTTATTCTCCTATAGCTTGTTCTTGTGCAGCACTCAAAGGGTACTGCTTAAGCTGTGGTAGGGTAGATCCTGGTTTGATATGGACCTCTACTGGTGAGACAGGGAGAAGTCCTATATCAGACCCTGACTTAGACCATAAATGGTCAGGTACAGTTCTTAGTAAATCTTGATCATTCTCTGTAAGTACATTAGTGAGTTCAAAATCTTCAAGAGCTTGTACTTGCATACAATATTCTAAATCATCAGGATGGTCAGGCAAAGTTAGAACAACTTGACCATCTTCTTGAAAATCAATTTTTGCTTGAAGTTTAATTAAGTTATCTACACCCAATAATTTGTAAGGAGCCGACTCACAGACTAAAAATTTAGAGATAAACATGTGTGGACCAAGTCTGCCCTCTAGTGGCTTAAAAATGGGCATGACTCTGGGTAGTCCATCAAAACCTGAAGCTATAGTTTGGGCTTCTGACTGCTGTTTCTTACTTAAAACTTTATTACTAATGACAGATTTAGTCGCTCCTATAGCAATCAAAAATTCAACTCTTTTGCCATCAATTTTAATCGGTATTATGGGTGTTTTGGCTGGTACTGTGAATGTTACTGCTGATAGTCAGTCTTGTTCTTTACTTTTAGATGCTGACTTATTGGGGGCTGTTCCTTGATCAGCAGCAAACTTTCTACAATTCCTCTTAATGTGACCAGGTTTGTCACAATAATAACATTTTAAAATTTTACTCTGAAAATTACCTTGAGATTTAGGTCTAACATCAGTTTTAACCTGGGCAACCATACGCACCTTGGGCTTGTCATGCATATCCATTTCAATACCCTGTGTTTTAGCTAACAATTGTGCCATAGTATGGTTAGTCCTCCAATCTGGGGTAGAAGCCTTTAACTTTTCCTTAATGGTTGGTTTTAAACTATCAATATAGGCTCTAACAAACAACCTTTGAACTCCAATATTTCCAACATCTAAGCCTTCATCAATATATGTTGGTTCAAAAATAAAAAAAATCAGTTCTACTGTCCCCAAGTCTAACATTCTGTGGTACATGTGCTCTCATATAATCAGTAAATTGATGAAACATAGTAGGGGACATTTTCATCCTACAAAGATCTTCTCCATCCAACCAGGTGGCATTATGTGACATACCTGCCAAACCTAGAAGGGCTAGTATGGGGATCAGGTGCATTCTGCAACAAAGCCATACATTCAGCTGGAGTCCATGGCTTATAATAAGGGGTTTCTTGGTTAATAAATTGACAAACTGTCCTGCATTTTGAGCATCTGGACTCTGCCTGGTATGGGTAAACACAGGCACAACTAATTTATAAGTGTTGCTTCTAGGAGGGGGTCCTGCAAGCATATACGTTTTGCATCTTGGACAATGTGTGACATTATTTGGGATGCCATAAGTCATACAATGTTCACAAGTCCAAGATTTTTCAGTAACTATATTGACATTTTTCTTTCTTGTACTAACTCCATTTATTCTCTCACCTGGATCCCCTCCTTGCTGATCTGCTCCACAAACATTACATTCTTCTTGTTCTAAACCCATCCCCCTACAACCACAAACTTTACATTTCCATGTTCCTTCTTCATTTACCACTTTATCCTGCTCCCTTACTTTACACTGGGTACACATTCTGTCCCAACCCTTATTTATCATTCCACAATAGCATTGCCATAAGCCGCTATCGCCATCATCTGGTCCTGGATCTGGACCATACGTACTGTTACTGGCCAATGGGGAGTCTAGGATACAACTTACTAGTTTCTTTCTTTTACTGTCTTTTCATATGGGGGTGGCGGTACTGGGTTTGTTGGAACATCAGGTATGGGGTCTACTTGGGGATGAAGCAATGGTGTAGTATTCCATTGTTTCCTATGTGGACTGTACGTCCAGCCTTCCTTTTCTGCTAAACTTGAAAGTTTCAGAGCACATTCCACTTGATGATCCCATCCTTTGTCAAAAATAATTCCATGTTTCCCTTTAGCTATCTGTTCCCATTTCCCTAAATCTAATTGTCATTTATGAACTAGCTTAAATTCCTTCCAAATCTTTTTCAAATTCCTAGCGGCATCTAAGCCACACCTTTCCCTGGTGATTTCTTCTAATGTCTGCCACTTCTCTTCCTGGGGTATCTCTTTGGACTGTTCTTTTCCCACCTTCCTAGCAACCTGCCTCAGGTACCGTATTGGGGTCTAACCTCTCTGTGGGCTAGCCTTCTTTGGCTTCCTCCTGAGGAACTAGGAACTGGAGTACCTCTCTGTGGGTCTCTCCTGGTAATGTCTAGTGATCCTACCCGCTAACCAAATAGCAACACATAATCCAAGACAAACAATTAGGATCACAAACAACACATCACCTATCATATGGGTAAGTGACAGTCCTAGATACACTAATTGTATCTTATTCCCATCCCAGTAATATTGGCTTTAATTTTCTGAAATCACCACAAACAACACATCACCTATCATATGGGTAAGTGACAGTCCTAGATACACTAATTGTATCTTATTCCCATCCCAGTAATATTGGCTTTAATTTTTTGAAATCACCTATCGACTAGTCCTGGTCTTCTAACTAAGCCTGGGAACTGTGGTTCTTATAACTTAACAAAGTCAAGATCGGCTGGCATGCACCGTGAAGGCGCCGTCAAATCCGGTCAACTTGACAAACTAGCTCATGCCTAAATGAGCTATGGAACCATACAGGGTAAAATTTTTATCTAAAACTTCTTCTGGTCACCACTTGCGTTCACCGTCACTGGGTTATAGCGGGTTTTCCCTCGCCAGTGGGATGGGGCGTCTAATGACCTTCCAAAGTTTTTAACTAAATGCCAGGCTCATGATATCACAATTATACCTATCTCAGTATATTTAACTATCTAAAAGAGGAACAGACAGTACAAACAAATACAGACAGACAAAACAAATGCAGACAACAGAAGCGCCTTAGGATTCTTAAAATGACCCTCTTTCGCAGAGGCTGGCTATGCCTATCTTACCTTAGAACGGACCCGCTGATGCCTCACAGGGAAGAGCAGAGTATAAGAGTACATAAAAGCTGTCTCTTACCTGGCCAGGTTTTGAAGTCTGCTGTTCCGAGGTGGCATCAGTTGATGTTCCGTTCGGCGGGTGCGATACCCCTTGCGACAAAATAGAGAGTCCCTGTTCGGGCGCCACGTAATGTTAGGTCCGCGTCACTGGACGCGGTCTGGCTTCTGTTTGTCCGATTCCCAATTACTATATTCTAAGAGAAATCAATACACGCGACAAGGTGTGTAGCAAAACCTCAGAGAAACACACTGAGCAGGGGGAGCTTCTGACCCCTGATTTTATTGAAAACTTTCATAGTTAGAGCATGCGCAGAACAGACAATTACCTAAGTTAAAAATAATGAGAACAGAAAATTTATGACTATGTACAAGGTTGAATTCAGGGAGTATTTTATAGTTTTCTCAGTTCCCAGAGGCCCCCAAGCGAAGCAGCACATTCCTTAGATAAGGAATAAGGGATAAGGAGAAGCCTTGCAAAAGCAATTACAGAAAAGTCCAGCGTTAAAGCGTTACTCTAACATACAGAAAATAAACCATAGTCTTTCAGAACTATGTTTCTTAAATCTGGATCTTCTCAAACCCACCCCCTGTACTTTATCCTGCTCTCCTCTACTCAGTAAGTGTGATGCTTCTGAGTCAAGATAGCGGTGCCCGTATCCTAAAGTCCCGAAAAGAGTTGCAGCCCAGTGGGGGAAAGAATTAAGTGACTAAAAACTATTAATTTTAGATGCTGGGGAATAATTTTATAAGGGTTTTAGGCTTTTCAATAAATCATTATGAAGGTCCGGTTTAACTGAGCCAGGAAGCCAAAGAATAGAAAGTGTCAAGTTTAAGCTCTTGTGATTGGGTTGATGGTCTTGGAGGTAAACCAGAGAAGGCATAAAGGGCTCCCCCACTAGAGGGAGGGGAGGATTCTATTATATGCTGACAGAGAAGGAGGTTGAGGAGAGACCACCACTCCTAGGGAGGACTAAAGGCAGTGTAGATTGAGAGCCTGTTTAAGGAGCTGCCCAGTAGGATAGACCTGTGATTCATGTACTATTTGACTTGCAACTGACTGTGCAGGGGATCAGTAAAGTTTGCCATCTCAGCCCCGAGTGCCCTTGCTTCATTCCAGGAGAGCCTTCGCTTCCCCAGTGAGTACCACCATACCCCACACTGAATTGCCCCTGAATACAAGAATCCCAAACTTTACTGCACATCCCAGTACCAGAATGAGTATGTAACATAAGGTCTGCTAAAAACACCATTCTGCATGCATTTAGTTATATCCCACACTAGGCTAAAAAATCTTTTAAAATGTTAACTAGGTTAAAACCTTAACCAGGTACCTAAATCTACAGAATAATTTGTGGTCCCTCAAAATGGATATTTACCCAGGGCTAGCCTGCCATGGCCCTGCTTCTCCTGCACTGGCAGGCACCCGGAGAAGATGTATATGAAGGACCTGTACGCTTGGGACTTAAAGTGGACCAACACCCAGGGGTGATCAGCCCGGGAATCTATAAGATTCCTGGGCCGATCAGATCCCTCCCCGCGGGGCATCCAAAATCGGGATGCCCCGCTGTGTAAAACCCTGCAGGACACCCAGAAACCTTACCTTATCCCCGTTCCAATGGCGCGTGCGCAGGCTGCGGCCACATCTCGCACTTCTCTCTAGCAGGGCACGGCCGTTTGTGAATGGCCGGCGCGGGCGCGCTTCCTGTTAAGAGGGAAGCGCGAGATGCGGCCTCCAGCGTGCTCAGAGCCGCTGTGGTTGTCCGTCGTTTGTACGTGCATACCACAGTGGCTCGCGGCTCTGAGCGCTCTGATTGGACGAGCGCTCGCGTAGGAGCGAGGTGAAGTGAGTTTGTTAGGGTGATCTGGGGGGTTTCACGCAGCGGGGTGCCCCGCGGAAGTGGGCCAAAACCCAGGATAGTGAAAATCCTGGGTGTTGGTCCACTTTAACCCTTTAAGTGCCAAGCACGTAACACCTACGTGCTGGCTTGGCTGGGCCTTAAGTGCCAAGCCCGTAGGTGTTACGTGCTTGACTTTCCCCACTGCTAGTTAAAAAAATAAAAATAAAGAATACTCACCTGACCCCTCGTTGGATCCGGCCGGGTCTCCTCTTTAATTTGGTGCCATCCGATCCCCCGTGGGGGTCTCAGATGGCTCCAGGAGAGCCCCCGGAATAGCCCCTCCCCCCCACTTCGGCAGCAGCAGCTGCTAACTGTAAGAAAAAATAAAAATGACATTCACTTACCTGCGTGTGCGCTGGCTCCCGCTGTCCCTCCTCTACACCTGGGGGGGCCTCCGATCCCCCCCCAGGACTTACCGATCTTCAGGAGAGAGCACGGGAGGCTCTCTCCCCTCTGCTCCTCCGACGGCGGCAGCCATCTTGCCGCTAACCCAAAGGGGCGGGGCTAATTACGTCATCCCGGCCCCGATCACCGGCTTCAGCTCTCTCAGCTGTCAGATGCCGGTGATCGGTGCCCGGGAAAGGAGGTGGCAGGAGATCCTCTGATCTCCTGCCTCCCCCTTCTCTGGATGCCGATCACCGGCATCTGTCAGCACAGCGGCGAGGGACAAGAGCTTACAATCAGAGGTAAGTACAGTAAAAAAAAAAAAAAATTTAAATAAAATACTTTTGTGTGGTGTTTTTTTTTTTTTTTTTTTAACAGTTAACCCTTTGTGAGCTGGTAAGGGGTCCATGAGACCCCTTATACCAGTTCACAAGGCTCTGGGTCTGGCAAGTCCCCTGCGGCTAGTGGGTGACTTGCCATTAACCCTCAGCCCCCCCATTACCTGCCTCCCCAACGGCCGGGGGGGGCAGAAGGGCCCGGGCCACTTAGTGGCTATGTGGGCTAGTAGCCTGCAGGGCCAGCGGCCACCAACGCTGGCCCCTGCGCCCTGTTCTACAAGCCCCCATAGCTGGCCCGGGTCGGTAATGTTGGGTAGGGGGGACCCTACGTCATTTTTTGGGGGGGGATTTTTAAGGGTTTTTAACCCTTAAAATTCCCAAAAAAATGGGGTCCCCCCCCCGGGAGGGAAGACCCTATGTAATTTTTTTTTTAATTAACCGCTTATGTCCTGTTACACAGCAGGTATAAAATGCTTCCAGCATTTTGTGGTGTGGTGTGTTTGTGTTTTTTTTTTTACATTTAAAGTGGACCAACATCCAGGATTTTGACTATCCTGGGTATTGGTCCTTTCCCCCGGGGATGCCCCGCTCTGTGAAACCCCCCCAATCGCCCACAATAACTCATCTCACCCTGATCGTATGGTGCATGCGCGGCCGCTCGTCCAATCAGCGCGCTCAGAGGGGCTGAGTTATGGACGTTTAAGAGACGTCTAAGCTCAGCCACTCTGAGCGTGCTGGAGACCGCATCCCCCACTTCCCTCTAACAGGGAGCGTGCCCACGCTGGCCATTCATAAATAGCCAGCGCGGGCACGCGCCCTGCTAGAGGGATAGCGGGGATGCGGCCCGCGCATGCGCCGTAGGACTGGGATTCAGGTAAGTGGTAGCGGGTGTTCCGGGGGTTTTCACACAGAGGGGCATCTCGATTTTGGATGCCCCGGGGGGAGGGAATAGAACGGTCTGGGAATCTTATAGATTCCCGGGCCGATCAGCCCTGGGTGTTGGTCCACTTTAACCCATTGTGAACGTGTAAGGAGTCCATGAAACCCCTATACCAGTTCACAAGGCTGGGGGGCTGTCAAGTCACCTGCGGCTAGCGGGTGACTTGCCATTAACCCCGGCCCCCCTATTACCCGGGCTTGTACTTGGCAGGGCGGGGGGCCACCAAAGCTGGTCCCTGCGCCCTGTTCTACAAGCCCTGCATAGCTGATCCTCGGGCTGATTATGCTGGGTAGGGGGGACCCCATGTCATTTTTATGGAAATTTTTAAGGATTTTTAACCCTTAAAATTAAAAAAAAAAATGGTGATTACCCCCCCCCCCCCTGGAACTCCCCATGTCAATTTTTTTCTTGATTTAACCCTTTATAGTGTGGATTGTAGTTGCATTTTATTTTTACATGTTATAAAGTGTTCTTTTCAGTTTGGGGGGGTCTTCTGAACAGTAACGGGGGGCTACCGATACATATGGGGTACCGTTGTAATCGGGAGAAATGGGGCTTTCACATGCAATATGGTTTTCTTTAAAAAAAAAAAAAAAGGTTTTATTTGAAATAAAGGAGACAATTTTCTAAAAAAAAAATTTTTTTATTTTGTTTAATTTACTCAAAAATATTTAAAAAAAACAGTAAAACAATTAAAAACAAGACATTTCATGTTAAAGCCTAAACTCTGCAGCAAAAATAAAATATATAATTTTCCTGGAAATACCTGCAAAAATCACAGTTAAGCATAGCGCAAAATGGTTAAAAATGACCTGTCAAGAGAGGGTGACAAAATTTCAAGTAGGCTGGCAGTTAAAAGGGTTAAAATTACCTATGCATGTTGGGTATTGTTTTGCTCGGGGGACCTTGCGCTTTTAGATTTAGCTTGTTTTTTCTTGTTTGCATATTGATATTTTAGGAAAACTCATTTTTTATTCTGCTTTATTATACATTTTTTAAGGGAACCCTGTGCGACCAAAGAATTCTTTGAGGGATTACTTTCAGAAAGATGGGCCCACTACAACATGCTGGGTATGCTTAGAAAGCTTATCATGTGTACTTTCAAGGAATGTATGGTTTGTGGGGGGTATTCCAAATGTAAAGGGTTGTTTTGGTAGAAAAAGCAAAAGGTGCGCACTTTGTCTGCAGAGCTGAAATTTTCAAGCAAAATTACCATTGTGCACATGCTTTACTTTTTGGTGTTTGGCAACTCTTCTTTTGACAGTAGCTATGCATGTTGGGTATCGTTCGGTTCGGGGGATGTTGCTTTTTCAGATTAACTTGTTTTTTCTTGTTTGCATATAATTTTTTTTTAGGAAAATGTGGCTTTGATCCTGCTTTTTTTTATCCATTTTTTAGGGAAGCTCTGTGTAACCAAAGAATACATTGAGGGAGAACTTCCAGAAAACTGTGGCAACATCAACAAGCCTGGTACGCCTAGAAAGCTTGAAGTGTGTATTCCAGAATATATAGTTTGGGGGGGGTATTTCAAATGTAAAGGGTTGTTTTTATTAAAAAACTGCAAGGTGCACATAGCGCTTAGCATAGCTGTATTTGATCTAAAAATCTCTTAAAGTGCTGTTTCCGTTTGGGGGAGTCTTCTGGGCAGGAAAGGGTGTCTACCGATACATATGTGGTACCGTAACCGGGAGAAATTGGGATTTCACACGCAATAAGATTTTATTGACAAACTTACATTTTTTATTACAAAAAACACTACAAATTTTAAAAAATAGATTTTTTAATTTTTTTTTTCACATATTTCACCCCAAAATATTAAGAATACACTTGAAAAATGACAAACAAGACATTTCATGTTAAAGCCCAGACTATGGTGAAAAAAACAATATATCATTTTCCTGGGAAATCCCTGGAAATCCCTTCAAAAATCACATTTGAACATGGGGAGCGCAAAATAGTGCAAAATGGTCTGGCAACAGAGTGACAAAAACTCCAGGTAGGCTGGCAGCGAAAGGGTTAAGCCTTGAGTGAGTAAGTCTTGGAGCAAAGGCTGCATCGCAGTGAGCGATGCTGGTTTCCATGCTGTGCCTATGAGTACAGAATACCCTGTTGAGTGCTCAGGTCTGAATTGCTCAAATAATGTATTATTATTACTAATTAATAATAATAATAATATAATTATAAAGCACCACCATCCTCCATGGCACTGTACAAGGTGGAATTATTAACTGGGTACAACTAACTTACAATACCGAAGCATTAGGTGTCAGATGACAGAAATGCATAAATACATAGTCATGCTGAAATACGCTAGAAGATAATGGGTGGAATCAAAAGGTAGATCACAAGTAGTGTGGCAAGTTAACTGAAGTTGTTGAGGGTGTACAGTAAGTTATTCAAGGATACTTTTGAAGGCTTGAATGCTCTGGTAGTGGTGACTTGTATAGGGTAATGGAGCGGTGCGTTTGAACTCCTGAACACGGGAGTGGGAGGCCGTGATTAGGGTTGAGGAAAGGAGGCTGTCATGGGCAGAGTGGAGATTGTGACTGTGTTGGGAGAACAAATCTAGGCAGGAGGATATTTTAAATTTAATTCTTTAAGACATTGTCAGCCAGTGGAGGGAGTGACGAAGGAAGCGGCACTAGAAAAACAAAAGGAGAGGTGATAATGCAGTGATCTTTGTCTTTGGCTATACCTGCCATTGGGCCCTTGTGAACTAAGAAAGGCTTGGATCTACTTAGTGAATGTCTTTGTCTGGGCACTTGGATTTAACTGATTCCTGTTAGGGAACTGAGTCTATCTCATATAGAATGTTAGCTGTGTAAATGATATGGTATGACGGGGATGGGGGGGGGGGGGGGGGGGCGACTCGCTGTAGTGGCCTTTTATCTACAAGCTTGTATTTTTAATCTTTATTTCGGTTGATTACAGAAACTATATGATGTGTGATCAGTACTACTTGAAAGATTTGTAAACGTTTTAATATTGGTGGAAATTAACATTCACACTATGCCAAAGTCCCACAACGACCTAAGGTAAAGCAGCTTTTAGGTCTGCTGATTAGCCCCCCATTCTCAGGGCATCCTGATTTGGGCCATGTGACAATGTGATTTCCTTGATTGGCCACCAGAGGGGAAGCCTATAGTTCTCGCACTGGTAGATGCTGGAATAGTTAGTAATGGAATGCCTGCCTCTACAAGCAACAGGGCATACAAAACGAATGTTTTTTATTTGACCTGTGCTTCACTTCATGGGCCCCCAGTTGCCCTTCAGCCTCCCAGAACCATTTCCTTCCCAAGGTATTCAGGGGTTCACAACCTTATTTGCTTTAAGTCTTATTGTTCAGGGACCGCAAAAAAATGGGAAAATTCATAGTTTACTGAATGCAAACTTTGAACTAAAAGCTAAGGTGAGCAAAAGATGGAACAGAGGAACAAAGTGGGCAGAGCTGAGGTAAAAGGCGAGAGAAGGGGAGTTTAGCAGAAGAGGATAGAGGTAGTCAGATTTGGGTGGACAGGGGTGAGGTTAGCAAAGGTGAGCAGAGGTACAGTATATCTAGGTAGGCAGAGGTGAGCAGGTATATATTAGGAAGAGGTGGGCAGAGGTGACATGGGAAGAGAAGTGATGAACACAGAGGCGAGGTTGGAAGTGGCAAGTAGAGGTAAGTTTTATAGTGGGGAAGAAGTGAGGTGGGGAGAGGTGAACAAAGTAAACAAAGGTTAGGAGGGTAGAGCCTAGCTAGGAACAGTCTATGTTGGCATCTCCAGACACATCCAATACAAATGCTACACCAACAGCTCATGTGAGTCACCCACCACTGGGCCACAGGTTGTGCATCCCTGATATAGGAGATAGCAGACAGTGAAAGAAAGAAAGAATCCTCTGTAGCCACCTCCTTGTCACCCATGAGAGGACATTGCTGAAGAGGGCTCACCCTATTGGCCCCTTACTAGTACGTTCCTAGAGCATTGTAAACCCTCTTCTATTCTTGGTGTGCCACACACCCCGCTTCACTTCTTAAATATTCATCACTTCATGGGTTAATCCACCGCAGGTGACGTAGTGCAGAGAGGAAGTCTTGTAACGAGCCCCCTTCCGGCCTATATATACCTGGTACCTCCCTTCAATCACCAGTATTTTTTCTCTCTGCTTGCTGACAAGTCAGAAGTTGGAAGTCTCCTGCTTACAGGTAGGCCGGGGTATTCTTACCCCGCCACCCCCCTTTTGGTCTATTTCTGCCCGGTTTGAGTTTGTATACCTTTATGGTGAAATAGGAAGCCTCCCAGCCTTGGCTGCTCACCGGGCAAATGGTAGATGGCACTTTAAGTGCCTAGGAGCTTATCTCCTACCGCTCAACCTCATGCGTGGGGCAATGCGGCGAACCGGCATGGTGATCCGGAAATGGGATGCCCCTGTCCCGAGGCTCCCCGTAGCCCCTTTCTCTCCTGTTGGGGGGGGGGGGGTGGTGAGGGTGTGCTTTAGTATGTTTCACTGTATCACTGCATGTTAACATATATGTCATGTTTATACATTCACTGTAGCATGTGTATATTTTGGGTCTGCTTTAGGGCAGCTTGCGCTGGGTATGGGCTGGCCACCTCTCTGGCAGTTGGTTGCTTGTGGCCCCCTCCCCCCTCCCCCCTCTCCCCTCTCCCCTCTCCTCGCCTGGCATTCATTGAGCTTTGTCAGCACATGCGGTTTTTACCCTCCCCCCTCCGCTGCCTGGACGCGCGTGCTGGATCAGCTGTAAAGTGTTCCAGCTGATCAGCGTAGGGGGGGGGGGGGTGGGCCCGCTGACGCGGCGCCGGGGGCGCGGCGCCGACGTCATGCGGCGTCAGCGGCGTCTGCGGTGGGCCCAGCGTCCCAGCTTCCTTCAAAACAGGAAGGCACGTGGGCGCACGGCCGCACTTTGTCTTCTGCCGGCTCATGGCTGCTGGCTGCAGGCTTACCGGCTGATTGCGGTACAGGTAAGCGGCCCCTCCCGTTGGGGCCGTTAAATGGGAGATATTGTTTAATAATACAGTGAGAAATCACTATTATCAAGGGGGCGTCATTTAAGGGCACTTGGTGCCATAATTATATGTTATACACATGTGAAGGATCTGATGGTTGTTTTCTTGCCTTGCAGATCCTGGGATCCCTGCTTATGCTAGCCCTCCGGCTCTATGTGCCTGGCTAATTATTGGGATTGATTTGAATGTTTATATACATAGACTATATATAAGTATATATATATAGTTTCTATTAAAGGGGACCTAAACTTAGAAAAAAAAAAAAAAAAATTTTTTATATAAATCCTCCCTTCCGGGACATTACTAAAATAAAGGGGGCATCCCGGGTCGGCTTATGCCTTAAAAGTCCCATTATTGCGAATACCATAAATCACCATATGGAGGCTTCCGTAGATTCCGGAAATGGTTCTGCTGTTCCGTTTGGGGGGTGCGTAGGTTGTGGGGTTCCACTCCCAGCTGATGATATCTTTATTTGCATCCCTTGTGCAAAACAGACTATTGCGCGCCAGTCCGTTGCTGCGGTGCCATCGCATCCTTCATCATCTCCTACCTCTCCATCCCTATTCCGGACCCCGCATGACATTGTCAAAAGTGGGGATTCGCATTCCGAGGCAGCAGCACAGCCCTGCCCCCGGAAAATGATGCCCGTTAAAGCAGCGTTTAAAACCGCTACAAAACGAAGGCACCTGACTCCGGTACCTTCGGCTCCACAGGACTAGTTTTGTGAACCTGTGGAATGGTCCGATGGATCCCCTGACGAGGATGAACTCCCGTCGGAGTCAGATGAGCCGACAGGTCAGCATGTGGCTGATGAGATCGGCGATTGGTCAGAGGGGGTTGTTTTTGACACCCCCTCCATTCTGGCTCAAATGTTTAATATTTTGAGTTTAGATACGCCTGAGGCGGCCGCCCCGCCAAAGGGTCAGTTATTTAAAGAGCCTCAGCCGAGTTTGGTCTTTCCCAGACAGCACCACTTTGAGAGGGTGGTTCTTAAGGAATGGGAACATCCCACACGGTTATCTGGAATTCCTTCCAGTTGGGAAAAGCGTTATCCTTTTCCACCAGAATTGGTGAGGCTGTGGTCTGTCCCTCCGGACGTCGATACCCCTGTACTAGGACTCTCCAGCTCGGCTATGGTACAATCTGCTGAGACCACTGTCCCCAAAGATGGGGAAGATCGCAGGATTGACCAATACGCTCGACATGGTTTTATCTATTCCGGGTCAGCATTGCGCCCGGTATGTGCTTCAGCCCTTCTTCTATTGGCAATTAAGTCCCTAATTCAGGGGCTATATGAGGATCTTGATCCCGCTTGCAAACCGTTCACTGCACTTAAGCAGTGTGAATCTTTTGTGGCTTATGTCCTGGCCGCTCAGGACGATGCGCTGACTATGAGTAGCAAGGCGGCAGCTATGCTGGTGGCTATTCGCAGGTCAGTATGGCTGCGTCAGTGGTCAGCAGACACGGCTTCCAAAAAGGTACTCACAGCCCTCCCCTTTTTGGGGTTGCGTCTGTTTGGGGAGAAAATTTATTCAGTCGCAAAAGATGGTAAGATGCCACAACGCAAAAGGCCTCGTGGTTCCCTTCAGGGGGACAAGTTCCGGTAGGCCTTCCTTTCAAAGGCTCGGAGCGGGAAAAGGGATGTCCTTTCCCGCTACCAGTGGCGCAGGTTGGACTCGGGGGAGGGGCCGTGGCCGGCCCACTCAGTCCTGGGGCACCAAGCCCAAGCCTGCTGATAAGCCCACTCAGCAATGAGGGGCTGCCCTCACCCGTGCGGGTGGGGGGACTATTGCGACACTTCTACCATTGGAACCATGTGGTTCTAGGCAGATGGATCCAGGAGGTAGTGTCGACAGGTCACAACCTGGAATTCGAGTCTCACCCTCCCTCGCGGTCCATTCAGGGGTCGGTTCATCCCGGCCTGAACTCTCATCAAGACGCTGTGTGTCTTTCTTTTGCCCAAATTCGCACAAGAACACTTCAGCTATTTCTGCTAGCGTGTTGGGTCCAGCAACCTCTGTTGTTGGATCAGTCCTTCCAATTGTCCTCCCGTGTACGGCAGTTCCTCCTGTGGTGATTTTCTTTCCTGACCCTCCTTGGAGAGGTGTCACCACGGACACCGGTCTGTCGGGATGGGACAGATTCTGGAAGGAGCTGCGGCTTCAGGGGCAGTGGAGGCCCCACTTACCCATCAGAGAAATGTCCCTGATCCAGACATGGGCAGTGTTCCATGTTCCCTGTCTCTCGGCGGTTTACATTCCAGAGGTGATGGAACAGGTAGCGGACCGGTTGAGCAAGTGCTCTCCCCGTCTGGAAGAATAAGCTCTCCATCCTCGGGTGGTTCTCTTATTGTGTCTCCAATGGGAGACTCCGGAGGTGGACCTGTGGGTCCCTCATCTCTATCTCAGGCTCCCGAGCTTCATGTCTCTCTCCCAGGATCCTCTGGCTCTGACAGTGGACGTCAGGTCCCTGAACTGAGGAGCTCTGGGATTTCTATACCTGTTTCCACCGTGGCCCTTGCTGGGCAGAATTCTTCAGAAGTTGGCTCTGGAAAGGGTGTACGCCGTTCTCATGGCCCCAAGGTGGCCAAAGCGATTAAGGTTCGCAGACATCGTTTGGCTGGCAGTGGACCAGTTCATTCTGCCTCTTCGGCCCAATCTGCTCACTCAGGGTCAATTGTGTTACCTCAATTTACCAGCGCTGGGTTTGATGGCCTGGCGGCTGAAACCTCCATCCTGAAGAAGGAGGGTCTTTCTGATTCAGTCATTAAGACTCTGATCAGTGCCCGGAAGAAGTCTTCTTCCGTCACCTACTATAGGACTTGGAAAGCCTATATCACTTGGTGTGAGATAAGATCTTTTCCTTGTAGGGTCCTTTCGGTCCCCAGGATTCTGGAGTTTTTACAATCAGGGCTGGACTCTGGTCTCCAGCTAAGTACATTGAAAGGGCAGGTCTCTGCCTTATCTGTCTTTTTTCAGAAGCGTGTTGCACTTAAACCTTTAGTTAAAACTTTTTTCCAGGGGGTTACGCATGTGCGGCCTCCCAAGAAACCATTACTCCCTGTTTGGGATTTGAATTTGGTTCTTTCGGCTCTTCAGGCTCCTCCTTTTGAGCCTTTGCAAGATATTGCTTTGTCTACCCTGACTCAGAAGATTGTCTTCTTGGTAGCGATCACTTCTGTCCGGCGTGTCTCAGAATTGGCGGCCTTAACTATCCAGGCGCCCTACTTCGAGAGGCATCGGGATAAAGTGGTCTTTCGGTTCAAGCCAGACTTTCTTCCTAAGGTTGTTTCTGCTTTTCATTTGAACCAAGATATTGTTCTTCCCTCCTTGTGTCCCTAAGAATGACAAAGAGAGGGTTTTGCATTGTTTGGATGTTGTACGCTGTGTTAAGTACTACTTGATTATCACGTCTCCTTTCCGTAGGACGGATTCCTTTTTTGTTGTGCCCCATGGGCCTAAGAAGGGTTTGGCACCAGCCAAATCTGCCATTAGCAAGTGGATACGTCAGGCCGTTACTGCGGCCTATTCTGCTAAGGGAAAAGTTCCCCCTTTTCGTATTACTGCTCATTCCACTCGCGCTGTTGGGGCGTCTTGGGCTTTTTAGCACCAAGCTTCTGTTGAACAGGTTTGTAAGGCCGCCACCTGGTCTTCTGTTCACACTTTTTCTAAGTTTTACAAAGTTGATGTGCGGGCCTCAGCGGATGCTGTTTTTGGCCGCAAAGTTCTGCAGACTGCAGTCATTTAAGTTATGCTTCACCTGGCCTTGAGATGCCCTTCCCTTGTGGACACTGCTTTTGGATGTCCCATGAAGTGATGAATATTTAAGAAGTGAAGCGGGGTGTGTGGCACACCAAGAATAATACCATTTTGTGAGTACTCACCTGAAAAATGGATATTGTTGGTGTGCCACACACCCCGCTTCACACCCGCCCTTTTTGGTATTACCGAAGCATTTATATGGTGAAGCCCTTTTTTATTTATATCAAAATTAATTTTGGAGGTTACTGGTGGAATACTGGTACCTTGTTTTACTGCTTTTTGAATATACTGGTGATTGAAGGGAGGTACCAGGTGTATATATAGGCCGGAAGGGGGCTCGTTACAAGACTTCCTCTCTGCACTACGTCACCTGCGGTGGATTAACCCATGAAGTGATGAATATTTAAGAAGTGAAGCGGGGTGTGTGGCACACCAACAATATCCATTTTTCAGGTGAGTACTCACAAAATGGTATTTTTACCACTACAGAGACAAAACCTTAAAATGGCCACAAATTTTCCCCCTCTAATCAAAGCAGTGTTCTAGACAGCTACTGGGTAGACAAAAAACGCTTGCTACTTAAACTCTTGCATCTAAAGGCACCTCTAGTAAAATTCTGGATTATAACTGCTGTGTATCTGAACTATACGATTTAGGGGCTGCTGGCATTTTACATATAACCTATAACCATATTTATTGTTCCTTCCTCTTACTAAGAAGTGAATAAAGGTCAAATAAAAAAGTCGCATCATCCCAACACTTTACTAAGTCGCACATATTAAACTTAACTGTACATACAGTAAGGCTCCTTTCTCATCTCTTCCATTCCGGGGCACCACCATCAGCAACGCGTGGGTTAATCTCAGCTGTAGACGGGGACTGCAAGATAGAAAAAAAAAACTAGCTCCTTCCAGCCTATATAGGACAGGCTGTGGTATGATCTCCTCAGTTATTTTCTTGCAAGGGACCGGCCCCCTACACTTGACCCCCTCAGCAGACCGCTTTACCCCTCTGCCCCTTAGCTCTATACTCATATTCCCCAAACAGCAGACAGCTTTACCCTCCTCCACCAGCCATATACTCACCTCCCCAACAGCAGCCTTATCCCCCAAGCCTTAAACTTATCCCATCAGCCTTACCCCTCCTGCCCTATACTCACCCTTCTCCCCCCCCACACACACACAGCAGACAGCTTACTCCTTAGCCACACACTCACCTCTCCAGAATCATTCTAACCCCCAGCTCTAAACTCACCTTCTTGCCTTCTTTACCCCTCTCCTCCCCCCCCAGTAGACAGATTTACCCCTCTTTCTCAGCCCTGCATTCATACTCCCCCCAACAGCAGACAGCTTTACCCCCTCCCCCCAGCCCTACACTCAACCCCCCCACAGCCTTAACCCCTTCCAGCCTTACACTTACATTCGCGGAATAGGGACAGAGTGGAGCTACTTGGTGCTAATGGTGTCACCGGTCTGGCATATTACAGCTTTACCCCCCTCCCCCAGGCCTCTCACCCCCCCATGCAGCAGACAACTGTAGCCCCTCCCACATTTATACACTTACCCCCTCCCCTAATTTCCGCCTCACCCCCTCCAGGCCTACATCCCTCCCAACAGTAGACAACAGCTTTACCCCCCCCCCCCAGCCTTGCACTCACAAGCGCACACACACAGTGTGCCATGCTTACTTGCCTATTCACCTCCCCTCCTCCAGCCCTACACTTGCCCCCACAGCGGCCCCTTTACCTCTTTCCCCCAGCTCTACACTCACTGTCCCCCCAACAGCAGACTGCTTCCCCCTAGCCCTATACTCACTCCCTTCCTAAAAGCAGAAGGCTTTACAGCTCCTCCCCTCCCTACACTCACCCTCCCCCACCAGCCCTACACACACCTCCCCCACACCAGATAGCTTAACACTCCTATCCCCAGCCGTACACTAACCTCCCCAACAGCAGCCTTAACCCCCCCCCCCCCCAACGTCATCCCTTATCTGCCCCCAAACACAGCAGACAGTTAAAAGTGGACTAAAATCGTTCCTGTAATGTCAGACTCCAGGACCGGCTTCTCCCCTTCCCCATGACTTCCCGAATCAGGGTGCCCACAATTCTTACCTTTCCACCAACCCATGGAGCATGCATGGCTGGTGCTGACATCACACGCATTCCTTCTCTGCTGTGCACAGCCACGCGCGCCGCAGCTGAATGGCTGTGCATGGCCGCACTAGTGACGCCGTGTGCAGCTGATGTGTGCTGCTGGAGATTCCATTCAGCTTCTTTAGCCACACGTTAATATTCATGGCTGGAGAAGCTGATTGGGAGAGTGGCCGCACATGCGCCGTTAGACTGAAGAGAGATTAGTAGATTTGGTGAACGGTGGAGTTTAACACCCCAAACCGGGGTCCTCCAGGGGAATTGACCAAAACCTGGGATAGTGACTATCCCGCGTTTTTTCGCTTTAACCCCCTTTCCATATCCTCAAATATCCAAATACCCACCTCCTTTGCCCAACCCCCCACCCTCCACAGCAGACAGCTTTACTCCTCTCTCCCGGGCCTTCCCAGACATCAGGGCATCTCTCCCTGTCTGCTAGGTTTATATATCCATGTCTTGGATGCCTAGTCTTAGTGGAGTGGATATATTTATAATCAGAGAGAGGAGTCTTGTATTTTGTCTCCAGCCTTTTGCCTCCAATAGGAGATATAGGTATGCCTCCCTGGTGGCTGAAGACGCACCTGCCCATAGGACACACCTAGGATTCGGAGGAGGAAAATAAGAAATAAAAAATATTTTAACTAAATGTTGTGCTAAAACACACCATGGGCAGTGTGCCATCCCCACCACCCTATTTCCATAGGCAGTGTGGCATTCTTCCCCATCCCATTCCCATAGGCAGTGTGGCATTCTTCCCATCCCATTCCCCCAGGCAGTGTGGCATTCTCTTCCCATAGGAAGTGTGGTATTCCCCCCTCCCATCCCCACAGACAGTGTGACATCTCCCCATTCCCATAGGAAGAGTGGTACTCCCCCCATCCCATAGGCACTTTGGAATTCCCCCCTCCTATCCCATATGAAGTGTGGTACTCCCCCCCCCCCCCCCCCAATCCCATAGGCAGTGTGGCATTCCCCCCTCCTGTTCGCCATATAGGCAGTGTGGCATCCCCCATATAGGCAGTGTGGCATCCCCCATATAGGCAGTGTGGCATCCCCCATATAGGCAGTGTGGCATCCCCCATATAGGCAGTGTGGCATCCCCCATATAGACAGTGTGGCATCCCCCATATAGACAGTGTGGCATCCCCCATATAGGCAGTGTGGCATCCCCCATATAGGCAGTGTGGCATCCCCCATATAGGCAGTGTGGCATCCCCCATATAGGCAGTGTGGCATCCCCCCCATCCCATTACCCATATAGGCAGTGTGGCATCCCCCCACCCCATTCCCCATAGAGGCAGTGTGGCATTTCCCCCCTCCCATTCCCCATAGAGGCAGTGTGGCATCTCATCTTCCATTCCCATATAGGCAGTGTGGCATCTCCTCTTCCATTCCCATATAGGCAGTGTGGCATCCCCCCTCCCATTCCCCATATAGGCAACGTGGCATTTCCCCACTCCTATTCCCCATATTGGCAGTGTGGCATCCCCCCTTCCATTCCCATATAGGCAGTGTGGCATTCCCCTCCCATTCCCATATAGGCAGTGTGGCATCCCCCCTCCCATTCCCATATAGGCAGTGTGGCATTTCCCCCCTCCCATTTCCCCTTTATAGGCAGTGTGGCATCCCCTCTTCCATTCCCATATAGGCAGTGTGGCATCTCCTCTTCCATTCCCATATAGGCAGTGTGGCATCCCCCCTCCCATTCCCCATATAGGCAACGTGGCATTTCCCCACTCCCATTCCCCATATTGGCAGTGTGGCATCCCCCCTTCCATTCCCCATATAGGCAGTGTGGCATCCCCCTCCCATTCCCATATAGGCAGTGTGGCATCCCCCCTCCCATTCCCCATATAGGCAGTGTGGCATTTCCCCCCTCCCATTTCCCCTTTATAGGCAGTGTGGCATTCTCTCCATCCCATTCCCATAGGAAGTGTGGCATCCCCCCATTCCCATAGGAAGAGTGGTACTCCCCCCCCCCCCCCCCCCCATTCCCCATATAGGCAGTGTGGCATTTCCCCCTCCCATTCCCCATAGAGGCAGTGTGGCATCCCCCCTTCTATTCCCCATATAGGCAGTGTGGCACCCCTCCCTTTCCCCATATAGACAGTGTGGCATTTCCCCTCTCCCAGTTCCCATATAGGCAGTGTGGCATCTTTCCCATCCCAGTTCCCATATAGGCAGTGTCACATCCCCATCCCATTCCCCATATAGGCAGTGTGGCATCCCTCCCATCCCAGTTCCCATATAGGCAGTGTCACATCCCCATCCCATTCCCCATATAGGCAGTGTGACACCCCCTGTCCCCCAAAACAGTTGGCTCTATAGCACTTCTGCTGCGCAAATTACTTTACCTGTGTGTCTGTGTGGAGAGCCTTGAGGGGGAGGTTTGGGGACCCCTGCTTTAAGGGAATAGTGTCTGGCAAACATCCATTCGCTATGCATTGCGCTCATGCTCTTGGCTTGTGGAATTCCCCCTTCCTATCCCATAGGAAGTGTGGTACTCCCCCCATCCCATAGGCAGTGTGGCATTCCCCCCTTCTGTTCACCATATAGGCAGTGTTGCACCCCCCCCCCATATAGGCAGTGTGGCATGCCCCCATCCCATTCCCCATATAGGCAGTGTGGCATCCCCCTCATCCCATTCCCCATAGAGGCAGTGTGGTATCCCCCCCCCCCCCCCATATAGCCAGTGTGGCATCCCCCCCCCATCCCATTCCCCATAGAGGCAGTGTGGCATCCCCCTCCCATTCCCCATAGAGGCAGTGTGGAATTTCCCCCCTCCCATTCCCCATAGAGGAAGTGTGGCATTTCCCCCTTCCCATTCCCCATAGAGGAAGTGTGGCATTTCCCCCTCCCATTCCCCATAGAGGCAGTGTGGCATTTCCCCCATCCCATTCCCTATATAGGCAGTGTGGCATCCCCATCCCATTTCCCATATAGGCCCCATATAGGCAGTGTGTCATCATCCCTCCCCCCACACGGGTGGCTCTATAGCACTTCTGCTGCGCAAATTACCTGTGTGTCTGTGTGGAGAGCCTTAAAAAAAATGAGGCCTTGAGGGGGAGGTTTGGGGACCCCTGCTTTAAGGGAAAAGGGTAAGAGCAACATCCATTTGCTCATGTAATGCGCTCATGCTCTTGGCTTCTGGGTAGTTGGGTTGATAGCATTTATTCTGACCCAATACCTCTGTGATGGAAGATTGCCTGCTCAACTCATTTACTGATGCAGGTGCTTTGACTGGCTGAAGCCATTGGGCCTTGTTTTTTTATGAGCAGGCAGTTAAAAAAGAGGCAGAGGGCATAGCAGGGAAGTAGGCAGTATGAGGCAGCTGCTGTGGCCTCTCGGCCAGTTGGATTTTTCCAAGGAATGTGGTTGTGGCCCTTTATGTAATTGGTCATGTAGCAAGTTCCCATCATGTTTGGTTCATGCCTCGGCTCAATCTCTCACCCACAAATTGTACAGATCTCTGTTGACCTGTTATACTTGTGTTGTGACTAGTTAGCTGTGGCCCTGCGCTGTTTCGGTCTACTTGTGGCTGATGTGGAGGGCCGCGTGTCTGGCTGTTGACCGTTGGCCATCGAATAGAGCCCCTTGGCTTCAAGGAGGACATGCTTTTCTTTCTAGAAGGGTGCATTTTCCTCCTCTACTTCACTGCTGCCCTGGTAATCCAATTTCTGGCCATATGTCAAGCACCTCATCATTTGTTCATTCTGTTTCTACATTGACCATGTCCTATGTGTGCCCAGTTAGATGACAGGCAACGCTAGTTGCTTCACAACTTCACATACTGTACATTGAGCTACCCTGCTCGGTTTTCACTTGGATGTGCAATAGTGCATGATATGTCTTATATCCCCACCCCCAGTTAGTTTGTAGCCCTATGTCAAATCCAAACCCAAAGAATGTTTGAAAGCTCCTTAGATGCACCTATTCCTATTAAATGGAATGGGGATTTGTCCCTGTGTGGTGTTGTGGCCCTTGTTCACGGTTTTATATTTGCTGGCCGGTGGATCCTTTAGAAAAAGTGGAGGCAGAAGCTGAAGTTGCAGTTGACAAGGCAGTTGCTCTGTCAACCACTCTACAGCTTCCAGGGACGGATAATGAGGGGGGCAAGGGGTCCGATCTGACGTTCCAGTAAGTAGGCGGGTGCCAGAGAACCACCAGTCAGTTACTTGGGTGGACAATTATTTTAAAGGGAAACAAATACTGTATCTGGGGCCTCCACCAAATCTTGTGCCCAGGGGCCTCCACCACACTTAATCTGGCCCTGACAGCTTCTATTTGGGAAATTAGTATACAGCACGTCCTATTCCACTTTAATCCTTACTCCTGGGTAATACATCCACAAGATGGCGCTGGACTGCAGAGACAGCTAAAAGTTGCTCCTCCCGGCCCCATATATACCGGGGACCTCCCACAAATTCCCCAGATCTTCTCTGCAGTCTGGACTGCGATAACTAGAAGATGGCTCTCTCTACTCGCAGGTGAGCGGGGCTTATTAGCCTGCGGCCCTGTAGGACTATTCCCACCTGTTCCTGATTAACTGCCTCCCAGCTTAGGCTGTGCTGGTCGGGTGAAGGTAGGCAGCACCGCTGTAGGTGCTAAGGAGTGTTGCTCTAACCGCAGTCCCCCACCAAAGGGTAGGCGGTACAGGCTTGTGGTGAGCCTTATGGGATGCCCCTCCCGCGTCCATTTGCCCCTCGCCTCCCGTTCCCTCAGTTAGGCTCTTCTTAGGCTTCCTCTCACTCTCCCTGGGTAGATCTTGGGGGGGGGGGGGGGGGTGTATGTATTCACTGTGCATCATATGATGTGTGATTCCGCTTGGCTTTTACTATTGGCGCCACGCGCTTGTACTTAGCACCACGGACGGTGGCGACATCGCCTCTGGCTCTACTGCGCCATCATTGGCTGGCCTAGTCATGTGGGCGCCTTTTCACGCTCTTCGGGGGGGGGGCCTTGCGGATGACGCGTTCTGCATCACTGTCTCCGCGGCCCGCCCCTCGAGGTTTATGCGGGCGCCATTTTGGTTCTCTTTGCTGCGTGTGCCTGCCGTCTACCTATCGCGGTCCGTAAGTGCCCCTGTGGGCTGGATTATTTTTGTATTTTGCTGTATTGCTTTTAGCTTATGGGGTCTTTTTGCTTATGTCTTGCAGGCGGGTCAAACGTTTTGTGGCTTCTCCTGGTCCTATCCCCTCTATTTAGTGTTAACTCTTTATTGGAGGGCTATTGAATTCCATTACCCCCCCACTTCCCTAGCGGGGTATTGGGGCATCCCGGGTTGCTATTATTAGCGTCAATCTCTATTGGCCTGTTGTGCCACAATAATCACCATATGGAGGCTTCTCAGGATAATGTGCTTGGGGTGCCTTCAGGACAAGCCCGGCTGTGTACTGCGTGTGGGGTGTCCCCTATAAGTGACAATGTCGGGGTTTGTGTACTCTGCGCCCAGCAGGCGCTTGCACTGCAATCTGGGTTACCTGTGGCTGGGCCTGTGCCCCCTCTGGCTTTGCCTACCACCCCACGCTTACATTTGACTCCCAGCGATGTGCGTACCAGTGGGGAGTCTCAACCTGATTTGGCTACTCGGGTGGCCAGCATTGAAAGGCTTATTGCCGGGTCTGGCCAGCATAAAGCTCCTGCTAAACGGAGGCATTTGGCACCCGGTGTTGCCCTCTTTCCCATGGAGGCTGAGGATTTTTTTGACCTTGCCGGTTATTCTAGAAGAGGGGGAATTGTTCTCTGATTCAGAATCATCTGAGGAACAGCCTAAGGGTTATGATACCAGTTATGGGTCTGACCCGTAGTCCTCAGGTGACACTGACAGGCTCTTGGCCCATATATTTGAAGTTCTCTGTATTTCCCCTCCTGCTGTGGCTCCTCAGCAGCAGGGGGAGCTGTTTCATACCGTTAAACCATGCTTGGAGTTTCCTGAACAAACTCACTTTAATAATCTGGTGCTCAAAGAGTGGGAATGGCCTAGCAGGCTTCCCGGGGTACCTAAGAGTTGGGATAAGAGGTATCCCTTTCCCGCTGAGGTTGTTAAACGTTGGTCATGTTCTCCCGAGGTGGATGCTCCAGTTCTGGGGTTTGTCCAACACATCTGTCATGCATTCCCCTGACTCTACTACCCTGAGGGATGGGGAGGACAGGCGCATGGACCAGCTGGCTTGCCATGCCTTTGCCTGTGTTGGGACCGCGCTGCGTCCGGTCTGTGCCTCTGCCATTACAGCTGTTGCTATCAAAAGCCTGCTCAAGGGTGTCTTAGATGGAGCCCCTGAGGATGCCATGCATTGTGAGGAATTTGCTGCATATGTTCTTTCTGCCCTGGATGATACCATGAGAATGTGTGGCAGGGCTTCTGCCTTGTTGGTGGCTATACGCCGCTCAGTCTGGCTGCGCCAGTGGGCAGCTGACAACGCTGCCCAGAAGGCTCTCATTGGTTTTACCTTTAAGGGGCTGCGCCTCTTTGGGGAACGTCTGGACTTGTTTGCCAAGGGAGGCAAGTTACCTCAGCGTAAAAGGCAGCCCCGGCCCTTTCGGGGTTCTGGTGCCTTTTCTCCCTCTTTCCGTGGATCCAGAATTGGACGAAGAGCTTCCTTTGCTGGAGCCCACGGAGATTTTTGGGGCAGGGGCAGAGGACGTGGCTGCCCTGGTCCCTCCTGGGGTTCCAAGCCTAAGTCCTCCCCCAAGCCCCCTCAGGCATGAAGGGGCACCCTCAAACATCCGGGTGGGGGGACGGCTTGGGCTCTTTGCTCATGTCTGGAGGCGTCATGTCTCAGACCGATGGATTCAGGAGGTAGTGTCCTCCGGTTACAAGATAGTTTGCAGCCTTGCCGCCCCCAAGATTCATCAGATCCCGGATAGCTCAAACCCCCCTGTCAGCTCAGGGTCTGTCCCTGGCTGTTCAGAATCTTCTGGAATTGGAAGTCATCTGCCTAGTGCCCTTCAGGGAAAGGGGCAAATGCTATTATTCCAATCTTTTCACTGTTCCCAAAAAAGACTGGTCCATCAGACCCATCCTGGATTTAAAGCACCTCAACAAATTTGTCAGATTCAGACGCTTTTGCATGGAGACTCTGCGTTCAGCTGTCAATTCTCTACGTCCAGGGGACTTCATGACCTCTGTAGACATCAAGGATGCTTACCTTCACGTACCAATCTTTTCAGGTCATCAGAGATTCCTCAGGTTCGCCTTGGAGGATCAGCACTACCAATTTGTCGCCTTGCCCTTCGGTCTCACCTCAGCTCCCAGGGTATTCACCAAGGTGCTGGCAGGGGTGATGGCTCTGCTGAGATCTCAGGGCATTCACATTCTTCCCTATTTGGACAACATTCTCATCACTTCTCAGTCCCTCCATCAGGCAGAGCTGGATACCCAGAGGGTGGTGTTCACTCTGGAGTCATTCGGCTGGGTGATCAACCACCCCGAATCTTCCCTGTCTCCTTTCATGGTGAGGTCCTTTCTGGGCATGACTCTGGATACATCTCAGGTCAAGATCTTTCTTCCTCAGCAGAAGGTGGAGAGCCTTCAAGCGCAAGCTCAGCTCCTTCTGTCTTGTCCTCATCCGTCAGGCAGGGAATGCAGCTGGTGGGCCTGATGGTGGCCTGCTTCGAGGCGGTTCCATATGCTCAGTTTCACATGAGGCCTCTTCAGCTTCATCTCTTGTCAGTTTGGGATCGGGACCCTGTGTCCCTGGATCAGGTGTTTGTTCTGTCCTCTGGCCAGGCGGTCTCTATCGTGGTGGCTGGACTCAAGGAACCTGCTGGGGGGCAGATTCTTTCTGGCACCTTGCTGGGAGACTGTCACCACGGATGCCAGTCTGACCGGTTGGGGGGGCTTTTCGAAGTCCCTGCAATTCCAGGGTCAGTGGGGCCCTCAGGAGGCCCACACCTCTATCAACATTCTGGAGTTGAGGGCGATCAGGTTGGTTCTCGCCCACTCACTCAAGGGCAGCTACGCCACCCCCAATTTACAAATGCTGGCTTTGACGGCCTGGCTGCTGAAACCTCCATCTTGATGGAAAAGGGGCTGCCTGCCTCAGTTATTAACACCATGATCAGGGCTAGGAAGAAGTCGTCTTCTTCCATCTACTATAGGGTTTGGCGTACCTACATTGACGGGTGCGAGTCTAAGTCGCTTCCTTGTCGTGTGTTTTCTATTCCTAGGATTCTGGAATTTCTGCAACATGGTTTGGATCTGGGTCTTCAACTCAGCACTCTGAAAGGTCATGTTTCTGCGTTGGCCATTTTCTTCCAGAGATCTTTTGCTCAGCATCATCTGGTCAAGACCTTCTTCCAGGGGGTTTCTCACGTGCGTCCCCCACGTAAGCCTATGCTACCAGTCTGGGACTTGAACTTGATCTTATCTGCCTTGCAGGGCTCTTCCTTTGAGCCTGTGCATAAGGCTCCTTTGTCCATTCTTACGCTAAAGGTAGTCTTTTTGGTGGCTATCACTTCTGTTAGGCGTGTTTCTGAGTTGGCGGCGCTTTCTATCCCCCTTACTTTGAGAGACAAGGTGGTTTCGGTTTAAGCCAGATTTTCTGCCTAAGGTAGTGTCTGCTTTTCATCTCAATCAGGACATTGTTTTGCCTTCATTGTGCCCTAATCCTAGTAACCCTAAGGAACAGGTTTTACATTCTTTGGATGTGGTTAGGAACTTGAAGTTCTATTTGGTAGCTACTGAATCCTTCAGGAAGACTGATGCTCTTTTTGTTCTCCCTTCTGGGCCTAAGAAGGGTTTTGCTCCGGCTAAGTCCACTATCAGCAAGTGGATTTGTCAGGCTGTGATTCAGGCCTATTCTGCTAAGGGGAAGAATCCTCCCTTCCGCCTTACTGCTCATTCTACTTGTGCTATTGGTGCACCTTGGGCTTTTCAGCACCAGGCTTCTGTTGAACAAGTTTGCAAGGCCGCTACTTGGTCTTCTGTTCACACTTTTTACAAGGTTGATGTAAACAAAGGGGGTTTAAGGTGCGCTTTAGGGATTAGTGTGCAAGCTGCTGCCTATAATGTGGGGTCATGCCTCATTCCATTGTATACGAAAGAAAAACAAGAAAGTCCTGGTAACAGTGAGTGCTAAATTCCCTTAATTCCACATTAATTGTGACGGGTTGTTGGTCAAATGCTTCTAATTGTGACAGTGGTAATTTATGCTGTGTGGTTTTATTCATACAGCTGCTGGATATTTAACCCAAATGCATGAAACATAAAAGGTTTGGATTTATTGAAAGACACTCACCGCCACGGCCCGGGCGTAGGTGACCTACTGAGCACGCTGCTCAGCAACTTTAAGCACACAGACTAAGGATTATTCATTACTCATAAAAGACAGCTTGTGCCTTTTGGATTTTTATCTGGAAAACTTTGGAAACTTCGCTCTCTCAGGCAGCAGCAAAAGACGCAGCCTGTCATTAAGATTGGACTCCTATGCATACACCAGGACGTTGAGGACAGACAATATATGCAGCGCTCCCCCGCACTGCATGTCTTTACCCCTATACCCTACTTTCCCATATTTTGTTTTTCCCCTTTTTAATTCTAATTTTAATTTTATTTTTGCGTTTCCCCTTTTGTTTTTTACTATTAAATATTAAACAATTTTGAGGACAGACAAATAGTCCTCCATACTTATTTAAGCGCCATACATACATCAAGAGGACCTAAACGGAATTAGGGTCCCGACCTTACAAGCCACCGCAACCAGTCCATCGAAAGGTCCAGATTCCCTGCAGATAATCACACAGGCGATAGATCCTCAAGGGCCCTGGGTAGGTCGGCGCACCCCCGGGCCGCGGCGGTGAGTGTCTTTCAATAAATCCATCATCCATTGTAACCTTTTATGTTTCATGCATTTGGGTTAAATATCCAGCAGCTGTATGAATAAAACCACACGGCATAAATTACCACTGTCACAATTAGAAGCATTTGACCAACAACCAGTCACAATTAATGTGTCTCTGGCTGCATAAATGCCTCTAACATTTTAAAGCACGCCTAAACTGATTTTTTTTCTAGGGAATTTAGCACTCACTGTTACCAGGACTTTGTTTTTCTTTCGTCTACAAGGTTGATGTTAGGGCCTCAGCTGATGCTGCTTTTGACCGCAAAGTTCGGCAGGCGGCAGTGGTTTAAACTGCCCGCTGTTACTTTTTGGGGATCCCACCCTATCTTACGGACACTGCTATTGGATGTCCCAGGAGTAAGGATTAAAGTGGAACAGGACGTGCTGTATACTTAGAATAATACAATTCTGTGATTACTCACCTGTAGAATTGGTATTATATGTACACAGCACGTCCTTTTCCACCCCGCCCTTGTTATCATTATTCTTATTACCTCTGTATGGTGATTGTTATTATTGTTTACAAAAAAAAAAAAGAATTTTGATTATGGTTATATTTCTCCCGGCTTCTTGTTAACTGCTTTACAATACTGGGGAATTTGTGAGAGGTCCCTGGTATATATGGGGCCGGGAGGAGCCACTTTTAGCTGTCTCTGCAGTCCAGCGCCATCTTGTGGATGTATTACCCAGGAGTAAGGATTAAAGTGGAACAGGATGTGCTGTATACGTATAATATCAATTCTACAGGTGAGTAATCACAGAATTGTATTTTTGTATTTCCCAAATAAATGTCGTTATTATCTGGGACAAAGCGGACCAAAATGAATGTGCAAAATCTTGGTCAGATCTGATGATGAACAGAATCTAGAGCCCCTCGCTACCATCCTCTGTTACAAAATGTACATTATAATTGAATCCGCTCTGTCATTCATTCAAGTTTTAGCCTTTAAGACTGGAAACAATATGATATATATATATATATATATATATATATATATATATATATATATATTATTATGTGAAGATTTTCTAGATTACCTTTTGTATTCTTGTTTCTGTGTTCTTTCATATAACTGGCCATCTAGAGAATTCCCCAAAAGTCTTAATGTGATAAATGTACATTTTCATACCTGTCAGCTCTGTTAAGGACTTGTCCCATGGAAGTCATTTGATAATGTTGAGAAGATAAGTTATTACTGTGAGCTGAGAATGGTTCGCAGTACTGGAATAGTAGTTTGCCAGAGATATGGTGGGGGTCTGAGAGCTGGGAAAGTCAAAACACTGGTGGAGGGCAACAACATACTTTAATACTGTATCTGGAGCTTACTGTTCTTTCTCAATTATGTGGTTGCTCAATAGAAAGCCCTAAAGTAAACCAAAACCGGACCTAAATCTATAAGACTCTAGGGCCGACCGCTCATTATACATATCTCATGACGATCCTACGGGCTGGGGCGGACTGGGGTTAAAAAACTCCCCCCGGACATTTTCTGGTCACACTGGCCTTTCTGCGGTGTGTCTGGCCCGGTATCCACGCCCCCACAAGAGTCAGTGTGCAGAACCCCCCCCCACATAACAGACTGATTGGCAGAATCCCCCAATAATATGCTGAGTGGCAAAATCTCTCCATAACATTCTGGGTGGCAGAATCCTCTCATAACAAGCCGAGTGGTGGTCTCCCCCTCCCCCCCCCCCCCATAGCATGCTGAGTGGAAGATCCCCCTCCCCAATAACATGCTGAGTGGAAGACCCCCCCCAATAACATGCTGACTGGCAGAATCCTACCCCATAACATGCCGAGTGGCAGATTCCCCACCCCCCAATAATATGCTGAGAGTGGCAGATTCCCCACCCCCCAATAACATGCTGAGAGTGGCAGATTCCCCACCCCCCAATAACATGCTGAGAGTGGCAGATTCTCCACCCCCCAATAACATGCTGAGAGTGGCAGATTCTCCACCCCCCAATAACATGCTGAGAGTGGCAGATTCCCCACCCCCCAATAACATGCTGAGAGTGGCAGATTCCCCACCCCCCAATAACATGCTGAGAGTGGCAGATTCCCCACCCCCCAATAACATGCTGAGAGTGGCAGATTCCCCACCCCCCAATAACATGCTGAGAGTGGCAGATTCCCCACCCCCCAATAACATGCTGAGAGTGGCAGATTCCCCACCCCCCAATAACATGCTGAGAGTGGCAGATTCCCCACCCCCCAATAACATGCTGAGAGTGGCAGATTCCCCACCCCCCAATAACATGCTGAGAGTGGCAGATTCCCCACCCCCCAATAACATGCTGAGAGTGGCAGATTCCCCACCCCCCAATAACATGCTGAGAGTGGCAGATTCCCCACCCCCCAATAACATGCTGAGAGTGGCAGATTCCCCACCCCCCAATAACATGCTGAGAGTGGCAGATTCCCCACCCCCCAATAACATGCTGAGAGTGGCAGATTCCCCACCCCCCAATAACATGCTGAGAGTGGCAGATTCCCCCCCCCATAACTTGCTGAATGGCAGAATCCCCCCCCCCCCCCCATAACATGCTGAGTGGCCAAATCCCCATCCCATATAACATGCTGAGTGGCCGAATCCCCATCCCATATAACATGCTGAGTGGCAGAATCCACCCCCCCCCCCCCCATAACATGCTGAGTGGCAGAATCCACCCCCCCATAACATGCTGAGTGGCAGAATCCACCCCCCCCCCCATAACATCCCGAGTGGCAGAATCCACCTCCCCCATAACATCCCGAGTGGCAGAATCCACCTCCCCCATAACATGCTGAGTGGCGGAATCCCCCCCCCCTCCATAACATGCTGAGTGGCGAACTCCCCCCCCCCCCCCCCCCATAACATGCCGAGTGGCAGAATCCGCCTCCCCCACAACATGCCGAGTGGGAGAATCCGCCTCCCCCATAACATGCTAAGTGGCAGGCCTCCCCATAAAGGGCTGGGTGCCTACTCCCAACCTCATCCCCCCACTCACCTTGCTGTCCTGATGCCGCGGCTGGAAGCCCAGGGATGCCGCCACTGTACGCCGAGGCTGCCTGCCGCCAGAGTCTCTGTGCAGCGGCCTGTTATGTCCAGGCAGCAACGCAGCAGCATGATCATTCCGGTAGAGCTGGACTCTCATGCTGGCGCTGTGTGCTTCCCGGATGCCATTGGAAGACCGCCACCTCTCCTGCAATGGCCAACTGCACACTACTCCGGCTTCTAGCCATGAGCCGGGTGAATAGGAGCTGCCCACACTGGCTCCCATTTCCCTGTCCCGCTGCAAGAAGCCAGAGCCTAGGCAGCCGGCCAGTGCAGAGGATGTGGTGGACCACCAGGCATTGTCCCATTACACCCTATGGCCTGCCTACGGGTCATGAATAGCTGGCACATCTGTGCACAGGCATAGGATATGCAGGTACTTCTGACATACTCATAAGCAGCAAAGTTCCAGTTAAGCTTTTTTAGCCACTCATTTATATGCACAGCCAAAAAAAGCTGTGTGTCCCAAGCACACTTTGGAGACAAAACATTAGGGGTGAAATTAAAGGAACCTGGGATAATGTGGTCAGGTCTACAGACAAGGCAAATTTTGGGTATCCATGTGCCTGCTCGCTTGGAGCAAAATGACAACATATTATTATTTTAAATGTTTGCACATTTTGGGCATGATTATTTATATATTCCAAGTATGTCACACACCCCGCTTCCAATATTCATGACATGTGGGTTATGTCCAGTAGAGGGCGAACTTCTGCAGAGATGACTAGAAAAAAAGGAAGCCCCTCCCGGTCCATAAATACCTGGGACCTCCCACACATTACCCAGTAATCGTCTCTGCAGACGGCGAGCAAGTCAGAAGATGGCTGTGTCTCCTCCTTGCAGGTAGCCGGGTTACCCCCGGCCAAATTTTTTTTTCTATTGCTGCCCGGGCCTTGTTATTTAAACCCTTATTATGCATCCCAGCCTTGGCTGGGCAATGGTAGGCAACACCTTGTGGTGTATATAGGGAGCCATGCTCCCCCCTGAGGCCCCATACTAAGGTAGGCGGTATCCAGGTTGGTGATCCCGGTTTGGGATGCCCTGTCCCTTGCTCATCCCTTCCTCTCCTGTGGTGCGGGATTCCCCCCCTTCCGGGTCCCCCTGTTTCCTGATTCGGGGGGCGCTATCTCTACCCATAATTCTCTTTATTCGTGTATATGTGTGTGTGTGTGCGTGTTTTCAGTTGTACTTTATAACTGGCCAGTTATTTGTTGGCTGTGCGTTGGCCGCATGTTGCGGCGATTGACGGTGGGGGAGCTTCTTCCCCTCAGGTGCTCGAAGGGGGGGGCGGGGCCAGGCGCTCAGCGTGCTCGCCGCGGCCCGCCCCCCTTGGGCATTGGAGCCATCGCCGAGCCCAGTCACTGGCTGGGAGCCGCGTCTTCTCGCTTCTGAGGGAAGGGGGCGGGGCCAGGCGCGGCACGCGATCCGCGCTGGCCCTTCTTCTTCTCCCTCTCTCCTATGGACTGTGCTGCCGGTGGACGCCATTGCTTGCGGTCTGTGAGTACCCTGTGGGCCCCTCCTTACTTGTCATTATCGCGCTGCGTTTAGCCATTATAGCGCGTTGGGGCAGATCCCAGGCCTTTAATATTATTATATATATTTATATATGAGACATATAAGTATGTTGTTGAGTGCATGATTGTGTCCTCTCATGGGCCCTTTCAAATTGTGTCTTTGGGAGGACTCCCTTTCAAGTGTAAAAGGGGGGTTCTTCCGGTCCCAGGGTCCCTTGGCGTTTAAATTTGGGTGCCATTCAAATCCTCCCACTCGGGACTTAAAAGGGCATCCCGGGTTGCTCAAGCAGCGTAATTCCCTCTGGTCATTGCGACTACCTTAAAATCACCATATGGAGGCTTCCCAGGATAACGGGCTCGGGCTCCCCTCGGGGCAATCCCGGCAGTGTGTGGGTTGTGGGGTATCCCTTACAGGGGATAATGTACTTATTTGCATACCATGTGCTCAGTAGGCCATAACGCGTCAGTCGGGGTCCCAGGCTGGGTCCGCCCCGCCTTATCCGTACCCCAAGTGACACCGTCATTAGCGGGGAGTCGCAAGCCGATGTATGTGCTGGGCCAACATCGAGAAATTGATTTCTAGCTCTGCGGCCAGAAAGGCCCCAGCTAAGAGAAGGCATCTGTCGCCGGCCGCGCCGGTACTGGATTTTGGTGACTATGATTCCCTTGATTGGACTGATTATTCCCCACTTGAGGAGGGGGAATTTATTTGAGGAATCTGATGCTGAGGATCAGCAGTTTTTTTATGCTGGGCAGATGCTGGGGGATGCCGTGGATACCCCCACAGTCCTGGCCCATCTATTTGAGGTTCTGGCTATTTCTCCACCAGCGGAGTCCCTCCGCAGAAGGGGGAATTCTTTGGCACTTCTAAGCCTCGCTTGGAGTTCCCAAATCAGAATCATTTTGGAAGCATGATTCTTAAGGAATGGGAGAGGCCTAGCCGGCTCCCCGGTGTTCCTCAAGGATGAGATAGGTCGTATCCCTTCCCGGTGGACGCGGTGAAGCGCTGGTCGTCCCCTCCCGAGGTCAATGCGCCCTCCTGGGATTGTCCAACACCTCCGTTGTACATTCTCCGGACGCCACCACTCTTAAAGATGGTGAGGGCAAACGCATTGATCAGATGGCATGCCATGCCTTTGCCAGTGTGGGTTCAGCCTTGCGGCCTGTTTGTGCCTCGGCGCTCGCGGCTGTGGCTACCAGGTCTGTGGTTAGGGGCCTGTTGAGTGGTTCCCAGCTTAACCCGGCCAGCGATGAATTCACAGCGCTGAAGCGGTGTGAATTATTTATGACCTTTTGTTTTATCGGCTATGGATGACACAATTATTGTGTAATAGAACCTCGGCATTGCTGGTGGCTATTCGCCGATCGGTCTGGTTACGCCAGTTGGCGGCTGACATTGCGTCTAAGAAATCTTTCACAGCACTACCCTTCCTGGGTATGCGGCTGTTCGGGGATAAATTAGATTCAGTGGCGAAAGATGGAAGGTTACCTCAGCGTAAGAAGCAGCATCGCCCCTTTCGGAGGGCAGGCTCCTTCAATCCTTCCTTTCGCAGTGCCAGAGCAGGCAGAGGTTTTGCCTACTCTAATTTCAGAGGTGATTCCTGGAACAGAGGACGCGCACGTCCAGGCCCTAACTGGGGTTCCAAGCCCACTGCCAAACCAGCTCAGCTATGAGGGGATGCCCTCACCTTTGCGGGTGGGGGGTCACCTGCGGCACTTCTTCCAGGTCTGGGCCCGGGAGGTCACAGACCAATGGTTTTTGGAAGTGGTCTCTTCCGGGTACAAACTGGAGTTCGAGTAACGGCCTCCTCCCAGATTCCTAAGGTCTGGGGTGCCCTCGGATCCCCGGGCTGCGCAGGGGCTCCTGTTGGCTGTAAAGAATCTTCTGGACATGGCAGTCATATGCCCGGTGCTTTTCTCAGAGAGAGGCCGGGGCTATTATTCCAACCTCTTCACGGTTCCCACAAAGGATGGGTCCATAAGACCCATTCTGGATTTGCAGCTTCTCAACAGGTTCATCAGAACCAAGAAGTTCCGCATGGAGACTCTGCGCTTTTTCAGGGGGATTTCATGACGTCCATAGCATCAAGGATGCTTACCTTCATGTACCAATCTTCCCAGCACACCAGCGATTTCTCAGGTTTGTGGTGGGAGATCAGCACTTTCAGTTTGTAACCCTCATTACGGCATCCTCTCTCAGTCAGGCGGAGCGGGACACCAGGTTGGTGTTGGCGACGCTGGAGAGGTTCGGCTGGGTGATCAACCATCCCAAGTCTTCTCTCTCCCCCCTCAAGGGAGATCTCGTTTCTGGGCATGAATCTGAATACCATTCGGACCAGGGTGTTCCTACCTCAGTCCAAGGTGCAGATGGTTCAGGATCTGATACGTCTTCTCCTGTCCAAACCTTGTCCTTCTATCTGGCTAGGGATGAGATTGGTGGGATTGATGGTGGCCTTCTTCGAGGCAGTTCCCTTTGCTCAGTTCCACATGAGGTCGCTCCAGCTTCATCTATTGTTGGCCTGGGACAGATGTCCGCAGTCATTGGATCAGTCATTCCTGATGTCTCCCCGGGTTCGGCAGTCCCTTCAGTGGTTGCTGGAACCAAGCGATCTGATGAGGGGCAGACCCCTTGTTGGGAGACGGTTACCACAGATGCCAGCCTGTCAGGCTGGGGAGGTTTTTGGAAGACACATCAGTTCAAGGGGCTGTGGGGTCCTCAGGAGGCTCACACCCCCATTAATGTCTTGGAGCTGAGAGCTATTCGGTTGGTTCTGTCATGCTTGACGCATCACCTGCGGGGCTTACCGGTTCAGGTTCAATCAGACAATCGAACTGCGGTAGCTTACATCGATCTCCAAGGAGGGACTCGCAGCAGGAGTGCCCTCGGGGAAGTTTCTCTGATTCTTGCATGAGCGGAGAGCAATGTTCCATGCATCTCAGCAGTGTACATTCCGGGAGTGGAAAACACGGAGGCGGACTCCCTGCGCAGGGGATCCTCTTGCCGAGGGGAATGGTCTCTCAACCACAAGGTATTCCAGTCCCTCTGTCACAAGTGGGGGTTTCCAGAGGTGGATCTCTTTGCTCCCAAAGTTTGTGTCTCTGTCTCAGGATCCTCTGGCCCTGGCAGTGGACGCCATGTCTCTTGCCTGGAGGGATCTGGGGTTCCTGTACCTGTTTCCCCCCTTCTCCATGGTAGGCAAGGTGGTGCGCAAGCTGGTTCTAGAGGGTGCGCCAGCAATCCTGGTGGCCTCAAGGTGGCCAAGACAGGTTTAGGCCGCAGACGTTGTAAGGCTGGCGGTAGATTAGTACAGGCTGCCCCTGTTTCCGGATCTGATCTCTCAAGTTCCACTACGTTACCCCAATTTACAAACGCTGGACGGTGTGGCTGCTAAAACCTCCATCTTAAGGGAGGAAGGTTTGTCTGAGGCTGTGATTCAGACTCTTGTTAGAGCTAGGAAGAGATCTTCCTCTGACATATACTACAGGACTTTGAGGCCCAATATTGACTGGTGTGAGGCTAGGGCCTTGTCTTGCATGGTGTTTTTCGATTCCTAGGCTTCAACACAGTCTGGACCTGGGGTTCCAGCTTAGTACCTTGAAAGGGCAGGTCTCTGCCCTTGCGGTCTTCTTTCATGGGTCTTTTGCTCTGCATATTCTGGTTAAGACCTTTTTCCAGGGGGTCACTCATGTGCGGCCCTCTGGAAAGCTTTTGGTGCCTGTTTGGGATTTGAATTTGGTTCTGTCGGCCCCCCCAGGGGCCTACTTTTGAGCCAGTGCAGGATGTTGCACTTTCTATGTTCACTTAAAATGTTGCCTTTTTGGTGGCTATTACCTCTGTTCAGCGTGTCTCTGAGTTGGTGGCTCTGTTCATTCAGGCCCCTTACTTTGAGAGACACCAGGACAAGGTGGTTTTTTCGCTTTTAGCCAGATTCCCTTCCTAAGGTGGTTTCTGCCTTCCACCTCAGTCAGGATGTAGTTCTCCCTTCCTTGTGTCCTAAGCCTAGTAATGACAAGGAGAGGGTTTTGCATTCCTTGGATGTGGTTCATTGTGTGAAGCACTATTTGGTGGCTACTTCTCTTTTTCGTAAGACAGACGCCTTGTTCGTGTTGCCCTCCGGGCCCAGGATAGGTTTGGCGCCCGCCAAGTCTACCATTAGTAAATGGATTCGCCAGGCCATTGTTGGGGCCTATACTGCCAAGGGGAAGGTTTCCCCCTTTTTCTGATCACTGCTCATTCTACTCGTGCTGTTGGGGCTTCTTGAGCCTTTCAGTACCAGGCTTCTGTTGAACAAGTTTGTAAGGCTGTTACTTGGTCTTCCGTTCATACTTTTTCCAAGTTTTATAAGGTTGATGTGCGGGCCTCAGCGGATGCTGTTTTTGGCCGCAAGGTTCTGCAAGCTGCAGTGGTCTAGGATTTGTGCATTTCTGCTGTATTCTAAAACTATGATGGATGGTGCACTGCCGAACAATTAATCAAAATAGGTGCCAGCCGTGGGGGAAACACAACGAACCAAAATTGTACATAAGAGATCCTAGACTGATCTCAAGGAACCCCACCAAGCAAGGCTGCACACTAAATTAAAGTTAAAAACCCAATATGTTTAATAAATATTAATTATATACACAAATAAAGGCACATAGTATGACAAATACAAGATTAAAAAACACAAAAACAACAAGCAGGAGGTCCCGATAAACGGTATCTATTATGGGTTAAATATCAGTGGTTGTAATGTATTTGACTATGTAAATACATAAAAAAGGTACAATGTAATGTACTAATAATAAGCCCAAGTAGATAACCAATAACCCCGGATAAATGACCTGAATCAACCGGGATAAAAGAACTATTGAATAAAAATTAATGAATTAAGTGTGCAAAAGGACGTGATAAGAAAAAAGTGCTGAGTGCAATAAGTACTATATACAAATAAAACCACAAATGTGGTGTGCCCAGATTGTGGAGCTGCTTGCACTGGTCATGCAAAGCAGTCTACTATATAACATACATACAAAGTGAAAAACATTGATTGCAAAGTGCTAGAAATGTATTGGACGGGCTTCAAATGGGGCCAAATGAGCCCCCGAAATAGTAACTCCAAATAACAAGATACATTTCCAACATACAAGTAAATAAAAAACACTGTTACATCACCATGTCACCAGGGGTCCCCCGCAGCAGCCGCCACCGACGCGTTGCGTGTCGAAATGACACTTCGCCAGGGTGTATTGGCTGCCCAGCTCACCCCTCCTTAAATACCCCGATAGTAAACAGCTGACCAATGGAACGCGGCCACGCCATCGCCCGCACGCGCGCCCCGCCCGGCCAATGGGAATGGCCGTAAGGGCGACGCGTCAGACGTCACGTGACCTACGCTACAATAAGTCGCACATCAGGAAGCGCCCGCGGCAGACACGCTGCCGGGCGCGCGGCGGGCCGGGCGCACTCCCCTGCAGTAGGAGGCGCCCGCCCGCACGCGAGCACTCCCCGTCCACCCAGCACCAGGGCAAAAGCAAAAGCATTTCTGCTGTATTGAGATCCCCACCCATTATGGACACTGCTATTGGATGTCCCACATGTCATGAATATTGAAAGCGGGGTGTTTGACATACTTGGAATAATACCATTTTGTGATTACTCACCTGTAAAATGGGTATTATAAGTATGTCACACACCCCGCTTCATCCCGCCCTTATTGTATTTTGGATCCTTTATATGGTGAACCTTTTATTGTTAAAGATTTTGCAATTGGCTCTTTCTGGTCCCCTTACTGCTTTTCTATACTGTGTAATGTGTGGGAGGTCCCAAGTATTTATGGACTGGGAGGGGCTTCCTTTTTTTCTAGTCATCTCTGCAGAAGTTCGCCCTCTACTGGACATAACCCACATGTCATGAATATTGGAAGCGGGGTGTGTGACATACTTATAATACCCATTTTACAGGTGAGTAATCACAAAATTGTATTATTTAGTGCTGCACTTTAATGACCCAGATATTCTAAGTATGTCACACACCCCGCTCCAGATAGTCATTACACTTGGGTTATACCGACCTGTAGAGGGCGATCTTGATGTAATGAAAAAAAAGGGAGCCCCTCCCGGTCCATAAATACCTGGTACCTCCCACTCATTCCCCAGTATTTCATCTCTGCAGACGGCGAGCAAGTCAGAAGATGATGTCTCCTCCTTGCAGGTAGCCGGGGTAACTCCCGGCCCGCTTATTTGTCTATTTCTGCCTGGCCCCCCACCTTCTTAGTATTCACCTTGCCTCCCAGCCTAGGCCGCTGGTCCGGGCAAGGGTAGACAGCACAAAATGGTGCATAGGAGCTACGCTCCACCGTGAGACCCCATACTAAGGGGTAGGCGGTTTTGCCGGGTTGGTGATCCCGGTTTGGGATGCCCCGTCCCTTGCCCGTCCACCTTCCAACGTGGATTCCCCCTCTCCCGGATTGCCCTTGCTCCTTAGAGGGGGGGGAGGGCAGCGTACGGGTCCCCTTCTCCCTGATTGTTATCTTTATTATGCACGTGTGTGTGGGTGTGCGCGTGTGATTCTTGTATGCACGTTGTTGTACTCAGCCGGCGCTGGCTGTGCCGCAGCGCCGGCCGTTTGATCAGATTTGGCAGGGGAGCTTCTTCCCCTCAGGTACGGTGGGGGGACGGGGTCAGGTGCTCAGCGCGCTCGCCGACGGCCCGCCCCCCCCCTTGCTCTTGGCGCCGCTGCGGAGCCCTGCCACGGGTCGGGAGCGGCGCGCTTGTCAGGGGAGGGGGGCGGGGCCGGGCACGTTGCGCGAACCGCGCCGGCCCGCCCTTCTCCTCCCTCTGCTCTCGGGCTCGCTTCTGGCAGGACGGACGTATTTCCTACGTGAGTGGCCCTTGGGGCCCCATTACTTCTTGTCCTCACTATATTCATGTGTCTATTTATTATATCTATAGTGTGCCTGTCTTATGCACCATAGTGCTGGGAGTTTATAACCCAGTCCCTCCTATTAATATTGCAATATTAGTATATATGTTTGTGTGTGCATGGGAATGATTGAGGTGCTGAACAGCCCTGTATTCTGTCTTCCAGGTGCACCCTTGTCGGATCCTAAACGGTCCTCCTGGTCCTAGGGTCCCTGGTTAATTAGGAACTCCCTATAAATCCTCCCACTTGGGACACTAAAGGGGCATCCCGGGTCGCTTATATTTGCGTAATTCCCCTGGGTATTGCGACTACCAATAAAATCACCATATGGAGGCTTCCCAGGATACCGGGCTCGGGCTCCCCTCGGGGCAACCCCGGCAGTGTTTGGGGTGTGGGGCATCCCTTACAGGGGATGATGTTTTCCTTTGCATACCATGTGCGCAGCAGACTATTACTCGGCAGTCCGGATCCCAGGCGTCTGGTTCTGCGCCGCCGGTCCCTTCCCCTACCCCTCCCCGCCTGACCCGTACCCCGTGTGATGTTGTCACGAGTGGGGAGTCTCAATCTGAGGTGTGTGCCAGATTGTCCAACCTGGAAAAATTATTTTCCAGCGCTGTGGCCAGAAAGGTCCCGGCTAAGAGAAAGCACTTGTCCCCAGCCACGCAGGCTTCGGATTGTGAGGAGTTTGATTCACTGGACTGGTCTGATTACCCCCCCCGCTAGAGGAGGGGGAGCTTTTTGAGGAGTCTGATGGTTCAGACGATCAGCAGTTTGTTGGCGCTGATGCCGAGCGGGGTCAGGGGGATTCTGTGGATACCCCTAGGGTCCTGGCTCCTATGTTTGAGGTTCTGGCAATCTCTCTTCCTGAAGTGACTCTTCCGCAGAAGGGGGAGTTCTTTGAGGAGGCTAAGCCGCGCTTAGAATTTCCTAATCAAAGGCATTTCGACGGCAATATTCTTAAGGAATGGGAGAGGCCTACTCGGCTTCCGGGTGTCCCTCCGGGTTGGGATAAGAAATATCCCTTTCCGGTGGACGCGGTGAGGTGCTGGTCGCCCCCTCCCGAGATGGATCCCCCCCGATTTTGGGGTTGTCTAGCACCTCTGTCTTGCATTCTCCTGACGCATTGACCAGATGGCTTGTCACGGTTTTGCCAGTGTCGGGTCGGCCTTGCGGCCTGTTTGTGCTTCAGCGCTTCTAATCGTGGCTTCTAGGTCGGTTGTCAGGGACCTGTTGTCTACCTCCAGGCATGACCCGGCTAGTGATGAGTTCACCGCCCTTAAGCGGTGTGAATTGTTTTTGTCATTTGTGCTAGCCGCCCTGGATGACACTATGGTGAAGTGTAGTAGAACTTCGGCCTTGCTGGTGGCTATTCGGCGGTCGGTTTGGTTGCGCCAGTGGGCGGCTGATTTTGTGTCCAAAAAGTCTCTTACGGCTCTTCCCTTTCTGGGCTTGCGGCTCTTTGGAGAAAAATTGGATTTGGTCGCAAAAGGAGGTAGGTTACCTCAGCGAAAGAAGCAACGTCGTCCCTTTCTGGGGGCGGCTTTACCCCTTCCTTTCGTGGGGCCAGAGCTGGACGGGGATCGGCTGTCTTCCCCCTCCAGAGGTGATTCCTGGAACAGGGGAAGAGGACATGCCCGTCCAGGTCACAGCTGGGGCTCCAAGCCCAAAGCTGCTGCTAAGCCGGCTCAGCAATGGGGGGGGGGGGGCGGCTGCGACACTTCCCCCAGGTCTGGGACCAGGAGGTCTCGGACAGATGGATTTGGGAAGTGGTGTCTTCCGGTTACAAACTGGAGTTCGAGATCCGGCCTCCCCCCAGATTCTTCAGGTCTCGCGTGCCCTTGGATCCTCTGGCCGCGCAGGGATTCCAGGCGGCAGTAAAAGATCTCTCTCTTGGACATGGCTGTCATCTGCCCGGTGCCTCCCTCGGACCGGGGCCTGGGATACTATTCCAATCTATTTACGGTGCCCAAGAAGGATGGTTCCGTTCGTCCCATCCTGGATCTGAAGTTTCTCAACAGGTTTATCCGTCCCAGGAAGTACCGCATGGAAACTCTCCGCTCTGCCATAATTCGGCAGGAGGACTTCATGACGTCCATAGACATCAAGGATGCTTATCTGCATGTTCCAATCTTCCCGGCGCATCAGAGATTTCTCAGGTTCATGGTGGAAGATGGGCATTTTCAGTTTGTGGCCCTTCCGTTTGGCCTTACCTCGGCTCCAAGGGTTTTCACCAAGGTGCTAGCGGGGTGATGGCCCTCCTCAGAGCCTAGGGAATCCACATCGTGCCTTATCTGGACGGTCTTCTTATTATGGCATCCTCTCTCGGCCAGGCGGAGCTAGATACCAGGACTGTGGTAGCCACCCTGGAGAGATTCGGCTGGGTGATCAACTATCCCAAGTCCTGCCTCTCTCCGTCCAGGGTGGTGGCGTTCCTGGCAATGTCTCTGGATACTTCTCAGTCCAGGGTGTTCCTCCCCCGGCCCAAGGTTCTTTTGATTCAGGAATTGACTCAGCTTCTCCTATCCATCCCTCGCCCGTCCATTCGGCTGGGAATGCGACTGGTGGGATTGATGGTGGCTTCGTCCGAGGCGGTTCCATTTGCCCAGTTTCACACAAGGATGCTCCAGCTTCATCTCCTGGCGGCCTGGGACAGGTCCCCGCTGTCATTGGATCAGTCTTTTTTGATGTCCCCCCTGGTTCGGCATTCCCTTCGGTGGTGGCTGGAACTGAGCAATCTGATGAGGGGCAGATCCTTTCTGACCCCTCGTTGGGAGACGGTCACCACGGATGCCAGCCTGTCAGGTTGGGGGGGATTTTGTAAGGATCTTCAGTTTCAGGGACTGTGGGGGCCTCAGGAGGCTCACGATCCCATCAATGTTCTGGAGCTGAGAGCCATCAGGTTGGTTCTGGCTCACTTGACTCATCAGTTACAGGGCATGTCTGTTCAAGTTCGGTCGGACAATTGGACAGCGGTCGCCGACAGCAATCAATCACCAGGGAGGGACTCGCAGCAGGCGTGCCCTCAGGGAAGTGTCTTTGATCCTGGCTTGGGCAGAGAGCATTGTCCCATGCATCTCGGTGGTGTAGACATTATTCAAATAGAACGAGTCCAAAGGCGGGCAACGAAAATGGTGGAAGGACTTAAACTTAAAACTTATCAGGAGAGACTTAAAGAACTTAATTTGTACAGTCTGGAGGAAAGAAGGGGGGACATGATTGAGACCTTTAAATATGTGAAAGGATTGAATAAGGTTCAGGAGGGAAGTGTTTTTAAGAAGAAACTTAATGATAGAACAAGGGGGCACAACCTGAAGCTAGTCGGGGGGAAGATCAGGAGCAATGTTAGAAAATATTATTTTACAGAAAGAGTAGTAGATGCTTGGAACAAACTTCCAGCAGAGGTAGTTGAAAAATCAACAGTCACTGAATTTAAACATGCCTGGGATAAGCACACATCTATCCTAAGATAAAGAGTACATACAGTATACACATAAGGGCAGACTAGATGGACCGTATGGTCTCCTTCTGCCGTCAACCTTCTATGTTTCTATGTGTACATTCCGGGAGTGGAGAACATGGAGGCGGACTCCCTGAGCAGGTGCTCATCTCGCCGGGGGGAATGGTTGCTTAGCCCCAAGGTGTTTCTGTTGCTTTGCCACCGGTGGGGGACTCCGGAGGTGGACCTCTTTGCCTCTCGTCACAATCACAAGCTTCCAGCGTTTGTGTCTCTCTCGCGGGATCCGCTGGCTCTGGCAGCGGATGCCATGTCTCTGAACTGGAGGGATCTGGGGTTTCTGTACCTGTTCCCCCCGTTTCCCATGGTGAGCAAGCTGGCCCTGGAGGGCACGTCAGCAATCCTGGTGGCTCCAAGATGGCCAAGACAGGTTTGGTCGCAGACTTGGTAAGGTTGGCAGCGGATCAGTTAGATCTGCCCCTTCTGCTGGATCTGCTCACTCAGGGTCAACTGCTCTACCCCAATTTACCAACGCTGGCTTTGACGGCGTGGCTGCTGAATCCTCCATCCTGAAGGAGGAAGGTCTTTCTGATGCTGTCATTCAGACTCTGGTTAGGGCTAGAAAGAAGTCTTCCTCTGCCATCTACTATAGGATTTGGAGGTCTTATATTGATTGGTGTGAGGTCCGGGCCATGCCTTGCAGGGTGTTTTCTATCCCTAGGGTTTTGGAATTTCTGCAACATGGTCTGGACCTGGGTTTGCAGCTTAGTACGCTGAAAGGGCATGTTTCTGCCCTGGCGATTTTCTTTCAAAGGTCTTTTGCTCTTCATCCTCTTGTTAAGACCTTTTTCCAGGGGGTTACGCATGTGCGGCCTCCTAGGAAGCCTTTGCTCCCAGTTTGGGATCTGAATTTATTTCTTTCTGCTTTTCAGGGTCCTCCTTTTGAACCTTTGCAGGATATCTACTCTTACTCAGAAGGTTGCGTTTCTGGTTGCTATCACTTCCGTTCGGCGTGTATCAGAGTTGGCGGCTTTGTCCATTAAGGCTCCTTATTTTGAGAGGCATCGGGACAAGGTTGTTTTCCGCTTCAAGCCAGATTTCCTTCCTAAGGTGGTCTCTGCCTTTCATCTTAATCAGGACATTGTTCTACCCTCCTTGTGTCCTAAGCCCTGCAATGACAAGGAGAGGGTTTTGCATTCTCTGGATGTGGTTCGCTGTGTGAAGTACTATTTGGTGGCTACTTCTTCCTTTCGTAGGACTGACGCCCTTTTTGTGGTGCCCTCTGGGCCTAGGAAAGGTTTGGCTCCCGCCAAGTCTTCCATTAGTAAATGGATTCTCCTGGCCATTGTTGGGGCCTATTCTGCCAAGGGGAAGGTTCCCCCTTTTCGTGTTACTGCTCATTCCACTCGTGCTGTTGGGGCGTCCTGGGCTTTCCAGCATCAGGCCTCTGTTGAGCAAGTTTGTACGGCTGCTACTTGGTCTTCCGTTTTTCCAAGTTTTACAAGGTTGATGTGCGGGCCTCAGTGGATGCTGTTTTTGGCCGCAAGGTTCTGCAAGCTGCAGTGGTTTAAGTTTGTGCATTATTGCCTTGTTTTGGATCCCCGCCCTTTATGGACACTGCTATTGGATGTCCCAAGTGTAATGACTATCTGAAGCGGGGTGTGTTACATACTTAGAATAATACCATTTTGTGAATACTCACCTGTAAAATGGGTATTATAAGTATGTCACACACCCCGCTTCACCCCGCCCTTTGGTATTCTGGATCCTTTCTATGGTGAACCTTTTTTATTGTTACTGGTTATTTTGGCTCTTCCTGGTCCCTTTTACTGCTGTCTTAATCCTGGGGAATGAGTGGGAGGTACCAGGTATTTATGGATCGGGAGGGGCTCCCTTTTTTTCATGACATCTCTGCAAGATCGCCCTCTACAGGTCGGTATAACCCAAGTGTAATGACTATCTGAAGCGGGGTGTGTGACATACTTATAATACCCATTTTACAGGTGAGTATTCACAAAATGGTATTTTTAGGCGGAGTCTTAACATTCAGGAGTAATATATATATTTAGATTTAAACGGGAAAAAATGAAATTTTGACTATCCTGGGTTTTGTTCCTTGGCTGGGGCATGCTCATTTGGCATGCCCCACTGTGCGAACCCCCAGATTGCCCCAGAGGAAGGACAGCAGCTGGCCCTGTTGGGTTTTGTTCCTCTTTCAGTAATAAGGTTATTTCCATATTTGAATTTGTTTATCATGACTCTGATTGCCTGTCTCGCCATGGGGCCATTGTGTGTGATGCAAGTGTAATACAGGTATAATGACGTGCTTTACCTATGGTTCCCCGTATCTTAAATTAGCTATTGTCAAGCAGATTTCAGTATTAGTTAATAGCAAAGTGTGTTTTAGTGCAGTTTATTCAAAATGCATCTTTCATCTGAGTGCAAAATCTTAGATACCGTACATGTACATTTTCTCTGTAAAATAAAAACAATAGTAAATAGTTTTTTTCTTTAATTATAAGGAACAAAGTTTGTTTATCAAATATATGAATGCATATGCATTTGGTAAATACCCGGGTGTAAAACCAGTCATTAATATCAATAGACAGTGAAACAGTAGCGAAGGGTCACCTTATTTGAATTTAAATGTGCATGTATCTGGAATGTTTCTGTTTATGCCCACAGGGTGGGTTGGGGAAACCCTATCTCGGAGGGTGAAAGGACTTTATCTTAGTCTGAAGTGTTAGCAGTTTGGATATAGACAACATTGGACCTTTTAGATGTACTTTGTCACCGAAATGAAGGCTACATTTATTGCCATTTACAGATACAAAATCTGACTGGGTGTAACCAGGGCTGTGTTTATTTATTTGCTTTTATTTGTGATTCCCCAAGCACTTTTTAGTCATGCGCCCCCCCCTCCACACACACACACACACACACACACACACACACACACACACACACACACACTTTTAAATCCGACCAACAAACCCATGTAAACTGGGTTTAGAGTCTAAAAAGAGGGAGCCTGGAAATCTATTTATATGTTATCAATATATTTTTATACAATGCTCCTAGCAGGGCTGTGGAGTCGAAGTTGTGGATTCAGAGTTGGAGCTAGTTTATCCTGAAGTCTGAGTTGGGCAAAAGGTACCAACTCCAGCAGAAATTAAAAAAAAAAAAATCTCTTGCTAATATTGTGTAATGAATGCAGCTAGCTAAAGGTCTTGGGGGCACCTTTCTATAGTTTGCCGCAGGCAGCAGAGAGAATAGGTCCACCCTTGCTTCAATGCACTTTACCAATGGTGGGAAGCAAATTATACAATCTCCCAGCGATGGTTGCATCCCCACAAGCCTACTCCAATAGTTGCAATGAGGGGGGCATCCCAAAGTGGGTTCAATACACCTGGCCTCAGCAAGCCCCCTCCATTTCAGTAGTGTCCAGCGTTCATCTGTCCAGCGATGGAGGATGGAATTGCTTGTTCTCCCCCACTGGTAAGTATAAAGATGCCAGCACTGAACAGAGGAGCTGTGGGGGGAAAAGGTGAGTATAGATTTTTTCTTAGTATACAGTACTGCTCCAGATGATAATCATTACGTCTGGGTTTACCTCCACTAGATGGCGCTGGGCTGCAGAGAACAGCAAAATTGGCTCCTCCCGGCCCCTCAAATACCCGGGACCTCCCACAAACACCCAGACTTTCTCTGCAGTATGGACTGCGAAGGACAAGAAGATGGCTCTCTCTTATCGCAGGTGAGCAGGGCTATTATCCTGCGGCCCTGTAGGACTATTCCCACCCGTTCAATTTTTTAATAGCCTCCCAGCCTTGGCTGCACTGGTCGGGTGATGGTAGGCAGCACCGCTGTATGGTGCTATTGGAGCGCTGCTCCGACCGCAATCCCCAACCAAAGGGTAGGCGGTATAGGGCATGGTGAGCCTTATGGGATGCCTCTCCCGCACCTTATCCCTCTTCCCTTTCTAATGGTGGGTCCCTGGTAGGTGGCCGCCGACCTCCCTCACTCTCCCTTGTAGCTCTGGGGGGGGGGGTTGTACGTTGTGTGTGTGATGTGTTTGCACTTCACTGCGGTTGGCGCGCTTGTCTTTGTCACCGCCTTTATTGCTGTATTTGTTTTTGCCACCGCGCGCGCTCGCCGGTGTTCCGCGGGCGGTGGTGACATTATCATCAGGCGCTGCCATGCTTCCATTGGTTGGGCTGGTCACGTGGGCACCTTCACGCTCTTTGGGGGGGGCGGATGGCGCATTCTGCATCATGTCTCCGCGGCCCACCCCTCGATGTATACTCGGCGCCATTTTGGTCCTCTGGTGCTGCGTGGCTGGTGTCTTCCCTCCGCGGCCCGTGAGTCCCCCTGCGGGATTATTTTATTGTTATAATTGTTTGTATGCATGCCGCTTACGGGTCCTTTTTTATTGTGTCTTTCAGGCGGGTTGAACTCGATTAGTTTCTCCCGACCCTATCTCCTCTGTTAGTTTTTAACAAACTTATTGAGGCCTAGTGTGTAAATTTCTCCCACTTCCCTAGCGGGCTTTTGGGGCATCCCGGGTTGCTTTTATAGTGTAATTCCCTACTGGCCCATTTTGTATGTATTGTGTATAATCACCATAGGGAGGCTTCTCAGGATAATGTGCTCGGGGTTCCTTCGGGACAAGCCCAGCTGTGTGTGGCGTGTGGGGTATCCCCTATTGGCGACGATGTGCGGGTCTGTGTACCTTGTGCCCAGCAGGCGCTTGCGCTGCAGTCTGGGTTGTCGGTGGCGCCCCTTTTGTCTTCACCCACTCCCCCACGTTTACATATGACTTCCAGTGAGAATACCAGTGGGGAGTCTCAGCCTGATGTCTCTTCCAGACTGGCTAGTGTGGAAAAGCTTATTGCTAATACCTTGGCGCGCAAGGCGCCAGCTAAGAGGCGGCATTTGGCGCCCGGTGTCACTGTTTTCCCCATGGGGGCTGATGAATTTTTGGAACTGTCGGGGTATACCCCCCTAGAGGAGGGGAAATTGTTCTCTGACTCAGAATCCTCTGATGAGCAGCCTAAGGGTTATGCTGATTCTGGCTCCGACCCGTGGGCCCCAGGTGATACTGACAGGCTTTTGACTCAGATGTTTAAAGGGCTCTCTATTGCTCCCCCAGCAGCAAGGGGAGCTGTTTCATACGGCTAAACCGCGTCTAGAGTTCCCTGAACAATCCCATTTCAATAATCTTGTACTTAAGGAATGGGAGCGTCCAAAAAGACTTCCCGGGGTCCCTAAGAGTTGGGCTAAGAGGTATCCCTTTCCTGCGGATATGGTTAAGCATTGGTCTTCCCCTCCAGAGGTGGATGCTCCAATTCTGGGGTTGTCTAACACCTCTGTCATGCATTCCCCTGACTCCACTACCCTGAAGGATGGTGAGGACCTGCGTATTGACCAGCTGGCTTCCCATGCCTTTGCCTGTGTGGGAACTGCCTTACGTGTGCTTCTGCCATTACAGCTGTGGCTATTAGGACTCTGCTCAGGAATCCCTTAGATGGAGCTCCTGATGATGCTTCTGGTGAGGAGTATAATTCTCTCTCGCGCTGTGAGGTTTTCTTTACCTATGTACTTTCTGCCTTAGGTGATTCTATTAGGATGTGTGCTAGAACCTCTGCCTTGGTTGTAGCTATACGCCAGTGGGCTGCTGACAATGCTGCCAAGAAGGCTCTCACTGGTTTCCCCTTCAAAGGACTGTGTCTGTTTGGGGACCGCCTGGACCAAGGGTGGCAAGTTACCCCAGCGCAAAAGATCGTCCCGGCCCTTTCGGGGTTCAGGTGCCTTTCCTCCCTCCTACCGTGGATCCAAAACAGGAAGAGGGGCCTGCTTTGCTGGGGCCCGAGGAGATTTCTGGGGTAGGGGCCGAGGACGGGGCCGCCCTGGGCCCTCCTGGGGTTCCAAGCCCAAGTCTGCAACCAAGCCCCCTCAGGCATGAAGGGGCGCCCTCACCCATCCGGGTGGGGGGACGGCTTCAGCACTCATGTATGGAGACATCATGTCTCAGACCGTTGGATTCAGGAGGTAGTGTCCTCCGGTTACAAGATAGAGTTTGCTGCCTGGCCGCCCCCTCGATTCATCAGATCCCGGGTGTCTCAAAATCCCGTCAGCTCAGGCCTTGATGCTGGCGGTGCAAAACCTTCTGGAGCTGGGGGTCATTTGTCAGGTCCCCTTGCTGGAAAGAGGCAGGGGTTACTATTCCAACCTTTTCACTGTGCCCAAAGGGGATGGGTCAATCAGACCCATCCTGGACCTAAAAATTCTCAACAAATTTGTCAGATTCAGGCGCTTTCCCATGGAAACTCTGCGCTCGGCTATCAGCTCCCTGCGCCCAGGGAACTTCATGACATCTGTGGATATCAAGGATGCTTACCTTTATATTCCTATCTTTCCAGGTCATCAGAGATTCCTCAGGTTCGCTCTGGAGGATCAGCATTACCAGTTTGGGGCCTTGCATTTTGGTCTCACTAGGTGGCGGGAGTGATGGCTCTGCTCAGATCGCAGGGCATTCTGCCCTATTTGGACGACATTCTCATCACTTCTCAGTTTCTCCATCAAGCGGAGCTGGACACTCAAAGAGTAGTATCCACACTGAAGTCATTCGGCTGGGTGATCAACCATCCAAAATCTTCCCTGTCCCCCTCCTTGGTGACCCGTTTCTGGGAATAAATCTGGATACGGTTCAGGCAAGGATCTTTCTTCCTCAGCAGAAGGTGGACAGTCTGCTGGCTCAGGTTCAGTTCCTTCTCTCGTGTCCCCATCCATCCATCAGGCAGGGGATGCAGCTGGTGGGGCTGATGGTGTCCTGCTTCGAGGCGGTTCCTTATGCCCAGTTTCACATGAGGCCTCTTCAACTCCACCTCTTGTCAGTATGGGACAGGGACCCTGCATCCCTGGACCAGGCCTTTGTTCTGTCCCCTCTAGCCAGGCGGTCCCTCTCGTGGTGGCTGGACTCCAGGAATCTGTTGGCGGGCAGATCCTTTCTGGCCCCAAGCTGGGAGACGGTCACCACAGATGCCAGTTTGACAGGTTGGGGGGGCTTCTGGAAATCCCTACAATTCCAGGGGCAATGGGGCCCTCAGGAGGCCCATACCCCTATCAACATTCTGGAACTGAGGGCAATGAGGTTGGTTCTGGCTCATTTGACCCCACACCTTCGGGGGCGGCCTGTTCAGGTGCGCTCGGACAACCAGACGGCGGTTGCCTACATCAATCATCAGGGCGGGACCTGGAGCCAGAGGGCTCTCAAGGAAGTGTCTCTTATTCTGTCCTGGGCGGAGGACAATGTTCCCTGTATCTCAGCTGTGTACATTCCGGGGGTGGAGAATCTGGAAGCAGACTCTCTGAGCAGGGGGACCTCTCGCCTGGGGGAATGGTCCCTCAGCAGCAGTGTGTTTCTCTCTCTGTGTCACCGTTGGGGTCTGCCAGATGTGGATCTGTTTGCGTCCCGTCACAATCACAAGCTTCCAGTGTTTGTCTCCCTGTCTCAAGACCCTCTGGCCTTGGCCACGGATGCTCTGGCAATGTCGTGGCATGGCTTCCAGCTTCTGTATGTCTTCCCTCCATTCCCTCTGTTGGGCAGGGTTTTGCGCAAGATAGCTCAGGAGGGGGTGCCAACAATCCTAGTGGCCCCCTGTTGGCCAAGAAGAGTTTGGTTCGCAGACATTGTGCAGCTGGCAGTAGATCAGTACGTCCTGCCCAGGGTTCCAGATCTGCTTACTCAGGGACATCTACGCCATCCCAATTTACAAACGCTGGCTTTGACGGCCTGGCTGCTGAAACCTCCATCTTGATGGAAAAGGGGTTGCCTGCCTCTGTTGTTAACATCATGATCAGGGCTAAGAAAAAGTCCTCTTCTTCCATTTACTATAGGGTTTGGCATACCTACATTGACTGGTGTGAGGCTAGGTCTCTTCCCTATCGTGTGTTCTCTATTCCTAGGATTTTGGAGTCTCTTCAACATGGTTTGGAGCTGGGGCTCCAGCTCAGTACTCTGAAAGTTCATGTCTCTGCCCTGGCTGTTTTCTTTCAGAAATCCTTTGTTCAGCATCATCTGGTCAAGACCTTCTTTCAGGGGGTTACTTATGTGCGTCCTCCATGTAAGCCTATGTTACCTGTCTGTTACTTGAGCTTGGTCCTGTCTGCCTTGCAGGGTTCTCCATTTGAACCTGTGCATGAGGCTGCCTTGGCCATTCTCAACCTTACGGTTGTCTTTTTGGTGGCTATCACGTCTGCCTAAGGTGGTGTCTGCTTTTCATCTCAATCAGGACATTGTACTACCTTCCTTGTGCCATAATCCTAGTAGCTCTAAGGAGAGGGCTTTGCATTCCTTGGATGTGGGCAGGAATCTGAAGTTCTATCTGGTGGCTACTTCACCTTTCAGGAAGACTGATGCTCTGTTTGTGGTTCCTTCTGGTCCTAGGAAGGGTCTAGCTCCAGCTAAATCTACTATCAGCAAATAGATCCGACAGGCTGTGATTCAGGCCTACAATGCTAAGGGGAAGAATCCTCCCTTCCGCCTTACTGCTCATTCCACTCGTGCTATTGGTGCCTCTTGGGCTTTTCAGCACCAGGCTTCTGTTGAACAAGTTTGCAAGGCCGCTACGTGGTCTTCTGTTCATACCTTTTCCAAGTTTGATGTTTGGGCCTCAGCTGCTGCTGCTTTTGGCCGCAAGGTTCTGCAGGCGGCAGTGGTCTAAACTGCGCGTTGTTGCCTTTTCTGGGGATCCCACCCTACTTTATGGACACTGCTATTGGATGTCCCAGACGTAATGATTATCATCTGGAGCAGGACGTACTTTATACTAAGAATAATACAATTCTGTGATTACTCACCTGTAGAATTGTTATTATGAGTATACAGTACGTCCTGCTCCACCCTGCCCTCGGTTTTCATTATCCTTGGATCCCCTGTATGGTGTTTTTATTGTTATTATTGTTAGCTGGTTATTGTTGGTTATGTTACCTTCTCCCGGCTTCTTGTTAACTGCTTTTCAATCCTGGGTGTTTGTGGGAGGTCCCGGGTATTTGAGGGGCCGGGAGGAGCCAATTTTGCTGTTCTCTGCAGTCCAGCGCCATCTGGCGGAGGTAAACCCAGACGTAATGATTATCATCTGGAACAGGACGTACTGTATACTCATAATAACAATGCTACAGGTGAGTAATCACAGAATTGTATTTTTAATGTTTTGGCCTGGACACAAACTTTAAAGGAACATTCCAGGCAAAGGTTTAAATTAGCCTGCTTTCTGATCTCTCCATTTTGAATGTGAGGGGCTGCATCTTTTATTTAGCCTGCTTTTTTATGTATTTATAGTGAACTCCCTCACTTCTGCTGGGCGTCCTCAGCATAGTATAACTAATCTATGCACTCTGTAATGTAACAGTCTTCTCCACAGTGAATTCGTTTTGTGGATTGAAAGAGAGGAGTCCTCAGAAAGGAGCAATTCATCAGGCAATGCAAGGTGCTGATGATATGAAAGTTGTTACCCCTGACAGCCAGCATGGGCCAGGCAGAAAGCAGCTAATTTAACCTTTTTCTTGGAATTTTCCTTTAAGTCACATATGGTCAATGACAATCTGATGTGGCCCCTGACCTGCTGTGGGGAAAGTGGGAAGGTTAAATAGAACTGCCGTCTCATTAAGAATGAGAGGGTGCAAGGGTAGTGATATAGGAAGGGCGCATCTGTAAATAGAGGTGGCAGTGGTGGCTTGGCGGAATGTGGTGACATTGATTGTGCAACACCACCCCTGGGTGACATCTCTTGCAACATAACAAGATAAGATTGTGTTCTACATTTGATCGTATGTTTATCATTGGCAGGCATTTAGATGGGCTGAGTAGTGAAAATACGGTTATGATTTCGGATTGATGGGGGGATGGGCTGTAAATATGGGACCCATATTTGGAGAGGTGAGGCAATCGGCATGTGTATTGCTTGCATTTGGGGATTGTCAGATATTTATAAATGAGTTAATGGAGTGGTGTGGTACCTAGACATAGGGTATCCTGATTGATGTAGAAAATTGTTATGTTATTTAAAATCAAAAATTCAAAATTCTGAACCTATTCATTGTGGCCACGAAAAGTTTTCAAATCACTTATACAGCCTGCACCTTACCAACTCCACAGCCTTGGATCCTAATTTTACATTGCACATAGTGGGCTTGATTCAACAAAGGTAGAAATAAATTAGTGTCACTCGAAAAATCAGATTGCATGCACAAAGTTTTAACTTTTTCGAGTGATTCAAAAAAGGGGTTGAATTAAATACTCGAAAATGCAATCGTAAAATTTTCTAATCACTCGTAAAATTTTCAAAATGCTCGTAAAAAGGCTGTCGCAAGCGAAAATTATTGGAAAATGTACTCGAATTTTTTTTCTGTTGTTTAGTATTGTTTTCTGACTGTTGCATGGTGTTGTAAGGCTTTTTAATGGGTAAATGTAAATGCATAATTTTTTTTTTCAACTTTTTAAGTTACCTGTGTAGCTGTATGTACATGGCTAACATTGTGAATACATGTAATAAAGAGGCAAGGTATGCTGTAGTGGAAGTACTACCAGTTAATGGTGCCAAATATGGATTCCAAAGCTGCACGATTTAGCCTAGATTTAGCTGGAAAAGTGCTTGATATGGCAGCTGATCCACTTCCAAACGTGTCCGAAAATATGGGAATGGGTAGTGTGCGCCTTCTCTGCGCCACATCATCTGTAATATGTTCAAAGTCAATGGCCTCGATTCACAAATCATTGAAAAAAATTCTCATGGTAGTGAAATTCTCAGGCTTTTTTCTCATGAAATACATTTTTTACTGTTACCAAATCACCAGATAGGAAGACACTGAAAGTCAATGGAACTTTTTACTACTAGTAAAAAAGGGTAAAAAGTTCAGTATTTTTTTCAGGAGTATAAAAGTGCCATTGACTTTCATTGTCTTCCTAACTAGTGATTCACAAACAGTGGAATTCTCAGGCTTTTTTCTTATGAATTGAATTTTTTACTACCATTAGAGTTTACTACCATTGCAAAGAAAGTAGAAGGACTCCATTGTGAGAGAGCAAAATGAGTTTTCTCCTGCTGAAAGCTGCATCAAAAAACTAGTGTGAAACACTCTAATTTATATCATGTGTGTGGCTCATAAAGTCCACCTGAATCAGTAGTAAAATCTTCGAATTGTAAAATGCAGTAGTAAATTTTTCGATCCACTAATTTAATTCGCACTTTTACAATCGCACTCGAATTTAATTCAAGTGACTCATGTTTTACAATGGTTCCAGGTAGCTGAATCACTCGTAAAAAAAATATAGCAAAATCGCAACTTTTTAAGCACAAAACACACGAAAAATCAATTTTCGACCTTTGTTGAATCGAGCCCATTATCACAAAATGCCTGTGATTAAGGTAACTGATAGGTGTGAACATAACGTCACAAACCATCAACGAAAGATTGCAGAATAGAACTTACACAGAAAGACTGACAAAATAACCATACAGAGAGAAGAGAGCAGTTTTAATTTTAATTTATTTTTTTTTACCTTTGTGGGTCTAGAGTTTAATGTTTCCTGTTCTGCCTGCTGTCACCACTGCCTTTTAATGGAGGGTTTTACATGCATTGTGCTTTCATGTCTCCATTGCAGTGCAGAGAAAACACTGTACATTATTCTACATAGAAGCACAACAATGCATACAAAGCACAGATATGTGACCAGAGCCCTGGGGTATATCATTTTACCTTCCTCAGTTACCAGTAACTGGTAACTGCTGGTCCGTCTTCTTACTAATGGCATCGCCGGTCCGGCATATTACTGCTGCTTCCGTACTATGATTTTGTACCACTTTAAAGCAGATGTTTTAGCCAGGTAGGGTGTAGGTCCGCTGTGGTTCTACCCTCCCGCCCCCCCAACATGTCCCACCCTTTCCTAACCCATTTTTCTCATAATGTGAGTAGAGTGTTGTGTGGGGGGAAGGAAGTAGCTGCCAAAGGAAAAGTCTGTCCCACATGGACTTGCTTCCTCTTGGCACCTACCGGCATTTAGGCCTGTTTTAATTTGGGGAGGTCCCTTGCACTCTCCCTTTTACTTGCTGGGTCTTGAAAGAGAGATTGCCTCTTCATGGTTGGTTTTATTTGGACTACCTATTACTATGGGGTTCAAGGGCTCCATCTACAGTATAATTATTTACAGGGTAAGACTGGTGCACCGGAGAATCGGAGGATCCTCTGGTGGGCTCCAGCACTAACTGCTTCATGATGGGCGCCCAGCAAGGAGGCGCAGTGAAGCAGCGTGAGTGAAAGCAACTGGAAGGGCGGTCTGCGAGACAATGCAAGGCAGGGGCTGTAATTCAATAAGCAGCAGCCAGAAGATGTAGGAAGTGGGGTGCTGTACAGATTGCCGCTCATTCAGATCAACTAGCTCCGGTCTTTCTTATCTCCTCAGGCAGGAGGTTAGCAGGGAAGTGAGTGCAAAGCTAGATGCTCAGTCGAGGAGTCCCACTTTCCATACCAGCTGTGTAAATTGACATTCCAGAACAACCACCCCGCTCTTGCCCCCTCCCTTAAGCTTCTGTTATGCTAATTACATGGTGGTAAGCATCAGCCCCCCCCCCCCCCCCTCTGAGTTTGTGTGTGTATGTAAACTGAGGCAATTGCTATGAAGTTAAAGCTGCATTTGACACTAATGTTGGTGCAGTGCTTTAGCCACTAGCATTAGTTGTGCTACTTAAAAATGTGAGTTTTGGTCCGCTTTAAAGCTACATTTAAGTAGCAATACCTGCAGTGCTCCCACCATGAAGAATAGCTTATGGCAATTTTCACTGCTCCTGCCTTACTCTGCTCCCTGCTAATGCCAATTGTTTTAGCTGTAAAGCCCTGCCATCTCTATTCATTGCCACTGCTGTGTGTGGCAATTATATCAGTTCAGTGGGTTTTGGTCCGCTTTAACTTCATAGCTTAGTTGCCTCAGACATGGTGCATGGTAGACAGCTAACATCATGGACATCTATGGAGGGCAGGAAAATCCAGCAGCAGTGTGAAATTAAAAATTAAAGCAAAAGAAAACCCAAGCTGGCCGGCCCTGAAATTTAAAAAATTCCGGGGCTGGCCCTCCCCTGGAACTTTGCAAATTGTGACCCCCACCCCGGTGCCGATCGGCCCAAATCCAGATGGAGTGCATAGTGTCACTGTTGTGCATATTTCAGCACGCTGTCCCTCTACCTGTGTTGGGAGAAGAAATCCTGGCCAGCAACAAGTGAAATGCGAGTTCACCCATTCTAATAGTTCGGTGATTCGCCCCAATACACTTGACAGCGCAGCCCAGGCTGCGCTCCACTGACAGCGTCGGAGCCCTGCATATGCAGTCCGATTGGAACACAGCAAGCAGGACTTTTTGGGCTACATTCCAACCATACTGTATCAAATCGAAGGGGTGTGAAAGGGGCCATAGAGGATACATTACATTACTTTTTCTGCAGATCTGCAAAACATAGAAACACAAATGCATACGGACAGGTGTGAACGTAGCTTAACTATTAATCATGGAGGTTTTAAGATGGCAGCCTAGTTTTTTCAGCAATGCATAAGTGTTATCCCCCTAAATGCATCACTGACAGGAGTGTGGCAGCAGGACAATTTAAACTTGAACACCAAGGTGAAAGGGGAAAAAGGGGTAAGTCTGTCTGCAGTTGCAGGTGAGTGTAGGACTGTGTATATATTCTAAGTATGCAGCACGTCCTGCTCCAGATAATGATTCATAACATTTGGGATTACCTTCACAAGAGGGCGATTTACTGCAGAGATGGCAAAAGAGGCCCCTCCCGGTCCATATATACCCAGGACCTCCCACTAATTCCCCAGTTTCTTCTCTGCAGTGGGCTGCGAAGGACAAGATGATGGCTACTCTTCTCGCAGGTGAGCCGGGCCTGGACCCTGGCCCTGTAGTACTATTCCCACCGTTCCACCTTTTATTCTGCCTCCCAGCCTTGGCTGCGTGGTCGGGTGATGGTAGGCAGCACCTATTAGAGGTGCTTTACTAGGAGTTTGCTTCACCACAAATCCCCCACCAAAGGGTAGGCGGTCCAGGTATGGTGAACCTGACTTGGGATGCCCCGTCCGCTATATGCCCTCCCTTACATATTTTGGGTGTCTTTATGGGCATCCAACTACCTCCTCCCGCTATCCCGGTTCGTCAAGGGGGGGGGGGGGGGGGTTAGTGTCTGGTTGTGTGAGTGCTTAACTTAACACCACTGTGCAAAGCTGTGTCTTTGACATTCTCACGCTGGTACTCTGATCAGCGCTTCACCTCTCGCCTTGTCATATTTGATTCTCCCGCCGATGACACGCGCACCTTGCGGCGTCCGCGGTCAGAGGTGACGTCACTCCGGGGCCTACTGTGTACTGATTGGCTGCGGGGTGGCGTCTACTCGGCCTGTCCCCGCGCTTCCTGGAGGGGGCGTGGCTTAGCGCTTGGCCGTTCCGCATCTCACCTCATGCGGCCCGCCCCTTCAGAGCCCTCCAGCGCCATCTTGTCTCTGCTGCCTGGATGATTGCTAGCTCTTCGGCGATTTGCCATTATTATCCATTTATTTTTTCTGTATAACTGATGGGGTGTAATGTTTTTATGTCTTACAGGCGGGGAAACTGGTTTAGAGGTTACTCCCGGTCCTGTGCCCTCTATTAGTTCTATGTAACTTTATTAGAGGCCTGAATATTTAAATCCTCCCACTATCCTAGCGGACATTTGGGGCATCCCGGGTAGCTGTACAGCGTAATTCCTACTGGCCAGTTGTGCCACTAAAATCACCATATATAGGCTTCACAGGATATTGTGCTTGGGGTCCCATCGGGACAAGCCCGGCTGTGTGTGGTGTGTGGGGCATCCCCTGTGAGCGATGATGTGCGGGTCTGTGTACCCTGCGCCCAGCAGGCGCTTGCGCGGCATTCTGGGCTGCCTGTGTCTGGGCCTGCGCCCACCATTTCTTCTCCCACACCCCCTTGCTTGATTATGACTTCCAGTGAGATTAATGCTAGTGGGGAGTCTCAGACTGATGTTTCTTCCAGGCTGGCCAACATTAAGAGATTGATTGCTAGCTCTGCGGCCTGTAAGGCCCCAGCTAAGAGACGGCATGTGGCGCCTGCTGTGTCAGCCTTTCCTATGGAGACTGAAGATTTCCTTAATTTATCTGACTATGCCCCTCTTGAGGAAGGGGAATTATTCTCGGATTCAGAATTTTCTGATGATCAGCATTGCCTTGGCGCTGATGCTGGCTCAGAGCATTGGGATGCTGATGACACCCATAGACTTTTGACTCAAATCTTTGAAGTGCTTTCCATTTCCCTTCCTGCTGCGGCGCCCAAGCAACAGGGGGAATTGTTCGGCACTGCAAAGCCACGTTTGGAATTTCCAGAACAGGCACATTTCAATAATCTGGTTCTCAAGGAATGGAAGCGGCCTAGCCAGCTTTCTGGTATCCCTAAGTGATGGGATGAAAGGTATCCTTTTCCATCGGATGTGGTTAAATGTTGGTCAGCTCCCCCAGAAGTGGATGCCCCTGTTTTGGGGTTGTCCAACACTTCTGTGGTGCGTTCCCCTGATTCCACTACCCTGAAGGATGGTGAGGACCGGCGTATTGATCAGCTGGCTTCCCATGCCTTTGCCTGTGTAGGATCGGCCCTGCGGCCGGTCTGTGCGTCTGCTTTTACTGCTGTGGCTATTAGGGCTCTGGTCAAGGGCTTTCTGGAAGGTTCCCCTGATGATTCTTCTAGTGCCAAGTTCAGAGCCTTATCACAATGTGAGATGTTTATCGCTTATGTTCTTTCTGCCTTAGATGACACCATTAGGATGTGTAGCAGGACCTCGGCTCTGGTTGTTTCTATTCGCCGCTCGGTTTGGCTGCGCCAGTGGGCAGCTGACAATGCTGCTAAGAAGGCTCTCACAGGGCTACCCTTTAAGGGCTGCGCCTTTTTGGTGGCTGTTTGGACCTTTTTGCAAAGGGAGGTAAGTTGCCCCAACGCAAAAGAAAGCCGCGGCCCTTTAGGGGTTCAGGGTCCTTTACTCCCTCCTTTCGGGGATCCAGGTCAGGGAGGGGGGTGTCCTTTGCAGGGCACAGGGGAGACTTCTGGGGCAAGGGCAAAGGCCGTGCCCGTCCTGGATCCTCCTGGGGCTCCAAGCCCAAATCTGCCAACAAGCCCGCTCAGCCATGAAGGGGCGCCCTCACCCTTACGGGTGGGGGGACGGCTGCGGCTCTTCGCTCATGTCTGGGGGCTATAGGTCTCAGACAGGTGGATTCTGGAGGTTGTGTCCTCCGGCTACAAGCTAGAGTTCGCTGCATGGCCTCCTCCACGATTCCTCAGGTCTCGGATTCCTCCAGACCCCTGGCAGTTCGGGGTCTGTTTCTGGCTGTACAGAACCTATTGGATATGGGGGTCATCTGTCCGGTCCCTACGGGGGAGAGAGGTCAGGTTTATTATTCCAATCTCTTGACAGTGCCCAAAAAGGATGGTTCCATCAGGCCCATCCTGGACTTAAAGCTTCTCAACAAGTTCATCAGGACCAGATGCTTTCGCATGGAGACCCTGCACTCCGCGATCAGCTCTTTGCACCCGAGGGACTTCATGACCTCCATAGACATCAAGGATGCTTCTCAGAGCCCGGGGCATTCGCTTAATCCCTTATCTGGACGGCCTTCTCATTACGTCTCATTCTCTCCAGCAGGCAGAATAGGATACCCAGACAGTGGTGACTGCCCTGGAAACGTTCGGATGGGTGATCAATTATCCCAAATACTCCCTCTCCCCGTCCCAGGTGACCCCCTTCCTGGGCATGAATCTGGATACCATTCAGGCCAGGATTTTTGTTCCTCAGCAGAAGGTGGATTCTCTTCAAGCTCTGGTTCATTTCATGCTGTCCAGTCCTCGTCCTTCCATCCGGCAAGGGATGCAATTGGTGGGACAGATAGTGGCCTGCTTTGAGGCAGTCCCTTATGCCCAATTTCACATGAGACCCCTTCAGCTCCATCTCCTTTCAGTCTGGGACAAGAGTCCCCTGTCTCTGGATCAGGCATTTGTTCTCTCTCCTCTGGGTCGGCGGTCCCTCCTGTGGTGGCTGGACTCGAGGAGTCTTCAGGGGGGCAAATCATTTCTGGCACCATGTTGGGAGACGGTCACTACGGATGCCAGTCTGTCAGGTTGGGGGGGGCTACTGGAGAGCCCTTCAATTCCAGGGGCTGTGGGGCCCTCAGGAGGCCCACGCTCCCATCAACGTCCTGGAGCTGAGGGCGGTTCGGTTGGTATTGACTCCTCACCTTCGGGGCCTGCCGATCCAGGTTCGCTCCGACAACCAGACGGCGATCGCCTACATTAATCATCATGGAGGGACTCGGAGCAAGAGTGCCCTCAGGGAGGTGTCCATGATTCTGTCCTGGGCCGAGGACAATATTCCGTGCATCTCAGCAGTTTACATACCGGGAGTGGAGAATCTGGAGGCGGATTCCCTGAGCAGGGGGGGGGCCTCTCGCCTGGGGGAATGGTCCCTCAGCAGCGAGGTCTTCCTATCCCTATGTCACCGTTGAGGGATGCCGGACATGGATCTGTTTGCTTCTCGCCACAATCACAAGCTCTCAGCATTTGTCTCCCTGTCCCAGGATCCTCTGGCCTTGGCGGTGGATGCTCTGTCTCTGCCCTGGCAGGTATTCGGTCTCCTGTACCTCTTCCCTCCGTTTCCTCTTCTGGGCAAGGTTCTGCGCAAGTTGGTGCAGGAGAGGGTGCCAGCCATTCTGGTGGCCCCCAGGTGGCCAAGACAGGTGTGGTTCGCAGACGTTGTGCAGTTGGCAGTAGATCAGTACACTCTTCCCTTGGTTCCGGACCTTCTCACTCAAGGTATCCCAACTTACAAACACTGGCTTTGACTGCCTGGCTGCTGAAACATCCATCCTAAGGGAGAAAGGATTGTCTGATTCTGTTGTTCATACTCTTGTCAGGGCTAGGAAGAAATCCTCCTCTACCATTTACTATAGGACCTGGCTGACTTACATTGACTGGTGTGAGTCTAAGGCTTTTCCCTGTCGTGTGTTCTCCATTCCTAGGATCCTGGTGTTCCTTCAATATGGTTTGGATTTGGGTCTTCAGCTCAGTACTTTGAAGGGTCACGTGTCTCCCTTGGCTGTTTTCTTCCAGAGATCCTTCGCTCTACATCCTCTGGTCAAAACTTTCTTCTAGGGGGTCGCTCATGTGCGTCCTCCCCGTAAACCCCTGTTGCCAGTCTGGGATTTAAATTTGGTTTTGTCTGTCCTTCAGGGTCCTCCATTTGAGCCTGCTTTGTCTATCCTTACTCTGAAGGTGGCTTTTTTGGTGGCTATCACCTCGGTCAGGCGTGTCTCTGAGTTGGCGGCACTGTCTATTCAGGCCCCCTACTTTGAGAGACACCAGGACAAGGTGGTTTTCCGCTTTATACCAGATTTCTTGCCTAAGGTTGTTTCTGCTTTCCATCTCAATCAGGACATTGTGCTTCCTTCCTTGTGTCCTAATCCTGGTAATTCCAAGAAGAGGGCCTTGCATTCTCTAGATGTGGTCAGGAATTTGAAATTCTATCTGGTGGCAACTGCGCCTTTCAGAAAGACTGATGCCTTGTTTGTGGTTCCCTCGGGTCTCAAGAAGGGTCTACTATTAGCAAATGGATTCCTCAGGCTATCTTTAGGGGATATTCTACTAGGGGAAAGGATCCTCCTTTCCGTGTTACTGCTCATTCTACCCGTGCTGTTGGGGCTTCCTGGGCCTTCCAACACCAGGCTTCTGTTGAACAAGTTTGTAAGACTGCTACTTGGTCTTCTGTTCATACCTTTTCAAGGTTGATGTTAGGGCCTCAGCGGATGCTGTTTTTGGCCGCAAGGTTCTGCAGGCGGCAGTGGTTTGAACTGCGCGTTGTTGCTTTTTGGGATCCCCACCCTTTTTATGGACACTGCTATTCAATGTCCCAGATGTTATGAATCATTATCTGGAGCAGAACGTGCTGCATACTTAGAATAATACAATTCTGTGATTACTCACCTTGTAGAATTGGTATTATAAGTATGCAGCACGTCCTGCTCCATCCCATCCTGATTGCTTTATTCTTGGATCCTCTTTATGGTGATTGTTATCCTTGTTAACGTTGTTAAGTTTCTATTGGCTTCTCCTGGTTCTCTTACTGCTTTTCTATACTGGGGAATTAGTGGGAGGTCCCAGGTATATATGGACCGGGAGGGGCCTCTTTTTGCCATCTCTCCAGTAAAGCGCCCTCTTGTGGAGATAATCCCAGATGTTATGAATCATTATCTGGAGCAGGACGTGATGCATACTTATAATACCAATTCTACAAGGTGAGTAATCACAGAATTGTATTATTCTGTCATTTATCTGGTTCTAGTCACGTTTTATATGTAATAACTTCTGTAGTAGTTCTGTTTTTTTTAGCAGGGGTTTGTTAGTCCATTTGTTTTACTTCCTCAGTTTAGAAAGAATTGCACAAACACTCTGGTATCATTCTGGGCATTTAGCTATACATCTTCGAATTATATATTTTAGTTGCCTTGACTTATTGGGGTCGATTCATAGCCAGGTGAGAATTCTCACTCCTTTTTGGGATACAAAACTGCTATTAACTTTCTACCTTGTAGCTGATTCAGAGCCATGTGAAAATTTACACCCGGTAGACAATGAACTTTCAGTTTTAGAGTTACAATTCTCACCTGACTCTGAATCGACCCCATTGATAGAGATACCTATTATGTGACCTGATGTGTGTGTAAACTGCGTTGTGTAGTTTCTCTGTTGGTCTTTTCTAAAAAGATGTGTGTTAGAGGAGCTCGCACAGGGCGCCTCAAAGTGAACCAAAACCCCAGATTTTTATCACAAGTTTGTGTCAGTTTTCCAGGGGCATTCCGAATTGGGATGCCCTGCTGTGTAATACCCTCAAAACTCACCTTTCCACAGGTCCCATGGCACATGCGCAGGCTCTCGTCCAATCAGTGCTGTATACCATGCACATTAATGCACGGCATACAGCGCTGTTTGATACAAAGCTCTGATGTATGGGGCATGAAATGGCCGCATCTCCAGTCTCCTTGTGGTCTGCGGTGCGCTCCTCTGATAGCTGGGTGTGGTAGCTCAGCTGTGGAATTGCCAGAAACTGCTGCGGCTCACAAATAGGCATGGGACCCCTAGGAAAGTTGAGTGTTTGTGGGTGATCCTGCAGGGTCCTCTTTCAACCTAAGGCAGGCTTTGTGTGCTGTAGCCTGTTATTATGGTGAAAGACCTGTCCACATGAAGTGCGGCATGGTTCGCTACGCTATTGCTCTCCAGCTTGCTCTTCTCTGCACTTTGCCTCTCACTCACTGTTGTCACCCGGTGCGTGCCGGGGGCATCTTTCTACAGTTCGCCTAAACACAGCAAGAGGGGGGGTAGGTTCACCCCTGAGGACCGCAACCAGCCTGACCAGTCCGAAAAATCATCCCAGCACCCTGGAGATTAGATTAGGGTGTGGCTGAGCACCGTGACTGCAAAGGAAGTTTATATCAAGTCCCAAAAGGGGTGGGGCCACATTAAAGAGAACCTACTACCCAAATGGCTGGCACTGGAGTCCAAAAGAGCCAGGGCCAACTGATTTACTACCCATGAGGCATCCAAATGAATGCCCCACTGTGTGAAACCCCAGCCCTGGGATTGACCACAAAACTCACCTTTTCTGAAAGTCCCACGTTGCAGCCAAACCCCTAGTAGGGTTTCACACATTTTTTCCAAAATCAGGATTCCCCAGGGACAAGGACCAAAACCAGTGAAAATCTATTTTGAGTGGAGCGGTGTTCAGCTAGTGGGTTAAAGAAACCATTGTTTCTGCCTCTTTGCTTTTGGTTGCTTAAAGGAGCACTATTGCAAAAAAAATGGCCCAATAATTAAAATCCATATAACTAGGCTTGATGGCGGGAGAAGAGGTCACTTTTACAGCCCACATTAAGAAATATCCAATTAATATTTTTATTTTATTGGAAGGAAGAGGAAATCACTAAACCTGTCACCCCTGGATTGTATTCCTACCAGGAGAAGAAAACCACAAGCTTAACTGAAGATTTCTTCATTTGGGTGTAAGTTACCCCTTCTCTCATTAGCCGACCTGGTTATATGGATTTTTCCCAATAGTGCTCCTTTATCAGTGTGTGTGAAATCCCAAGGATCACCAGCATTCTTACCATGCTCCCACGGCGCATGTGCAGCCCATCAGAATAGATTGCCGGTAGTATTTATACCCAGCAATTTATTTCAAGTAAATGCATTGTTAGGGACTTACCTGCTGCTGTGCATGCCCACACTAGGCATTCAGATAGGCGTGGCGTATAAGCGTGCAGCAGCTGCAGGGCTGCCAGGTATGTCGCAGTGACCCATGCATGCACTGTGGGTTTGCCAGAAAGGTAAGTTTGTGCCAATTCTGATGGTTTCACACAGGGGGTAGGCAATCAGCCGGCCCTGCAGTCATTTAAGCCAGGCTACACGGGTTTTAGTCCACTTTAAAGGTGGGCCCCAATAATTATTTCCTCTCCAGTCAGACCCTGATTATTCATTTTGATGTCTGTGGGGATCTGCTTGCACACTGCATGTTCCTTTTGGGGGACATTTGTGTAAACTTTGTGGGCTAGGCAACTCTGCTCACACTTGTTTCATGTTTACATGTTAGGGTCTGGGAGATTGGCTTAGACTGTTTTTAATTTTGGGGCCTGAGTAACTTTAGATAAAGCACTCCCCATGGCCTTGCACTGTGCTTTAAGAACGCAGTACACCAGCAATGGGTCAGGGGCTTCACCATACCTTCCAACTTTCCAGGGTGGAAAATTAAGCCACACACCCTCATTGAGGGATGGATAGGATATAGGTTGCAACAGTTACAATAGTATAAACACTTTGAATAGGTGAATGAATCATTTATTGATACAAATGTGCATGTTATACTCCAAAGAGGGACACATTAAACAGACTAGTGATAGGGGGACTTGGGCTCCAAGAACAGCTGAGACAGCATGCCTGCCACTTCAGCAGTCTCTTCAAGCCGCCAGCGCTGCAATGTCTGACGTGCGAGGCTCTGCCAGCATCCATCCCGCTCCACAATTTGCATGCTTTACGTGCAGCCTACAAGGTACCATCACCAGCATACGCCAGATTCCACCGCAGCTTCCTGAGCAGCCATTCCACCATCACTGCCTGCCGCCAGAGTACCGCAGTCATCAGGCATGAGTTGATGGGGTTCAGGGCAGTTTTGGGGTACTGGAAGAGGGGGGAAAAAGGCATCCTGTTCGGTAGCCTCCTGTCCTGGCTGCCTTTTAAAGGCATCATTTTGGGTTTAGAAAGAAAAAAAGAAAGATGCAAGACTTGTGAGTGAGCTTTATTTTAGTTAGGGTTACTTAAAGATGGGGGAGATTTTTTCTGAATGCTGTTTAGCCTAGAAACCGCTCTGTGTATTAGCAACTGACAAGCTCTGTGACATTGTGAAGTTTGGGTGGTAAAAAAGTTCAGCACAGCAAGGGTAATTAAAGTGGATATACAGAATGGTTGTCATGGTAATAGATGCTAATCGGTTGAGGTTTTCGTAACAAAGCCTGGTGTTTGAATTGAAAGCCAAAAGAATCAGGGCAGCTCCCAGACTAAAGCAGTGTCAGGACTGTATAGCAATGCCAAGCCTTGTATTTTCCACGCGCAAAAGAGGTAATATTTTATTTTAGACTTTGCTTGTTCGTGTACTTTTGTGTATTATTTCTGTGTAGTGTTTAGAGGTTTGTTTTACCAGTGTATAGAGGGCACTAATGTACTGTGGTTACATAAAAGGTTAAAATGCTTCCCCTTGTCATTGCACTTTATTCCAGGGCTTTAGGGCTTTTTATATATAGCATGAGAGAGTTATTCGTAAGGCTACATATTCCCTACTAAGTCTTAGAAAACATCTAAACACAACTAAAGAGTCTAAAACTAAACAAAATAACTAAATGATAAAAAAGAATGATGGCTCCAAATCAGAAAAGATTATGGTGGATCATGGGCAACATTTTTATGTGGAAACTGCTTGAAAATACAATACTGAACTCCAATCCCATTTCTTGGCATACGTTGTATTGTTAAAATTGCCTCAGCAAAATTCTATATTTTGATAGTCTTTCATTGACTCAGACCAAATAAAAAAAGGTTTTCAAATTTGAACCATCCTTCATTATGCCTGTGCTGTGTTTAATGTCTAATGTTTACTCCATAGCCATTAGGTGGCATAGTTGTCGTCCTTATGCCTACAAAGCAAGAAACTATATCATTGGAGATCATTGCAGTAGAGAGCAACAAGTAGCGACCTATTTCTCTCGCTGTCACTTTGGTTAACTATTTGTGGGACTTGACTGGCTGGCACTCGCCTGCTCGCAGTTTTTCTTCCTAGTCCAATTGGCCAAGAGAGCAGGGTGGGACTTCAGCTTTGTACTAACTGCAAAGGATGTAATCAGGGCAGCCATCAATGCAGGAGAGCCAATACTCCAGTATGGGGCCCACTGGGCCCAGCTGTGAAGAGGTGGCCCTAATGGCCACCCTGACATGAGACCTGCAGTCTTCCAAACTATTGCTGTTGGTCTTGATAATTGAGAGTGCTTGCTCCCCTTGCGGGGGGGGGGGGGGGCAGACTCTATAGACTTAGATTGTGTCTGTCCATTTGTGGATGCTCTGCTTATTCTAAGGGACCCCCAACCAAGCAGTTGGGCCTGAACCCCAACCTCCGAAGCCACTCCCAGCGGCTGTGAGATTGCCGTTCTCAAAGGTGCACCGGCGACTGTGCATTCCCAATCCCAGCCATTCAGAAAGGCTGCGCGGGGATGCAGCGTTGTGGGACCCATCGGGAAATGTGAGTTTACCGGCGACCCAGGGTGTGTCACACAGCGGGGCATCCTGGTATAGGATGACCTGGGGGGCAACTAGTGGTGCCAAGCGGGTTTTTATCCACTTTAATCCTTTTTCTCTATAATGTTTTCTTTCCTTCATAATTCCTCAGTTTGCAGTGATTGATTGGTGGATAAAAACAGACTGCATTGGGATTTGAATTTCCTTTGCCCCTGACACCCTCTTTGAGGCCACTCACAAGGCAGAGATTGCTGATTACCTGATCTCAAAATTTAATTTTTAACTCTTAAAAGTCGGGTGACATGCGCCAGCCGGCTGGCCACCTTCCTGTCTCCCATCGTTGTGGAAGCAGCGATAAAGGTGAGTTTACCGGCGACCCTAGGGGTTTCACACAGCTTTTTTTTTTTTTTGGCCACTAGCAGGGGGAGCAGCCAGGTACGTAAAGTTTACGTATCTGGCATTAGAAGGGTTAAGTTGTTACTAATTCACTCTGACCTGGTTAATGCTACATTTTGTGATCTTGCAGATTAAAATCTGCCATTATGTGCCAAACATTAGTGAAAAGGCTAAAAGAGCATGGTCTACTGCAGATATCTTGGAGATTCTAGAGAATTGACCGAATATGAAATTTCTCATAATTGTGATTGAGCAACAAGACTTGATTCTGTGGGCTAAATTGGTCCCAGCTACCTGTCCTCTCCAGTGCTGGCCGCACACTTGTGGCTTCTTATTCTATTGCATGATGCCCCATCCAGTCATAGGGAAGCCAGCTCCCCAATTCATTGGCAACTTGGGATGGGAGTGCAAAAGTGCACAGGCATATCATGATTCATTACTAGAATCAGGGATGAGCACTGAAGCTGGTCGTGGAAACACATTGTCAGCACAAAAGCTTTATCTGCAATGCAACTAAATTAGGCAATACATTAAAAATAGCTTAAAATATTGTTCATTGATCACAATATACTGTTTTCTTTGATACCATTAAATAATTGATTTTAGAAATTTTTTTTCTTCTTTGTTTTTTTAAATTAGGAGAATAAACCATTCTCATAAATCTATTACATTCTTTTCAATGACTAGGATAAACTCTGCATTGATTGAATCTTGAAATATGAAAATCAGATTTGTGAGGGCACCTTTTGTAAAATGCTGTTAAAACTGAGACCAATTAGTAAATCTTATAAGCTTTCACTAGAACTCATATTAACTTATCATGCTTTTAAGTGATTTTCAACACCTTAAATCCAGATTTGGTTGAAAGGAGCCTGCAATAAAATATTTAAATGTGTTGGCAGTATGACATTGTGAAATGATTATGAATAGCATGGTGCTTTCTAATCCAGGAATAGTGTCACCTCGTGTGATGTACTTCCCTTTCCGTACACAGTCATTATCACCTTGTACATGTATGGAATTGCTGGCTTCAGCATAATAGCTTGTTTTCCCTGGGTTGTCCTGAGCAAAGGGTAGATAATCTAGGATGCTGACATCACATGTTTCTGCAAAGTGATTGGCTGTTCTTTGGGAAGATGGAATTGCACATCAGGAAGACACAGTGATGGCAGGGGATGAAGCAGGAATCACCATTGCAAAACAGATGCTTGCTGCTTGGAACCCTGTGCACGGGGATGGTTTGCATTGATGTCTTTCCCTTAGAGCACAATCTGGATATATAGAACATGCTCGATGGGATTGTTGTCTCCTTATAACTGTTCATACCAGGCAGCTGATGTGCATTGCTAGACTGTTGTGTGCTAATCATGGCCCTATACAGTGAAGTTGGTACCCAGAAGGTGACTTTGGTGACTGGGATTTTTCAGTATCTCCGTGGTAAGTCAACACGATAATCTGCTGCTAATCTTTGATTATACCCTTGGCTCATATTCATGTTGTGTGTGTTACTAGACGGTTTTACATACTACTAAGTAGAAAAGAAAAGTCTTTATCTGTATAAGGGTTAGCCAGATGTGTCAATTTAGAGATTTTGTGGAGGATGTTTTATGCAGATGTAATCTGTAAAATGTTCTTGGGATGCTGACATTGCATAACATCCGAAAGAAGGATGCTGAGACAGCTGGAGGGGATGAGAGCAATGCTGTGAACTGTGGTTTTGAGGTTATAAATAAATGCAATAAGCATTAGGAGTTCACTAGTAACTGATGTTTTTTTACCTACCTTTTTTTTTTCAAAGAGGACCAAAATTCTTTGACGTATTCTTGGTCTTTTAGACCCAGGGCCAGACGGCTTCCTATCCTTTGGGCATCCTCATTTTGGATGCCCCGCTGTGTGAAATTGTCAGGGATTGCCATTAAATTTACATTTCCATTAATCCCCCGTCACTTACATGGGTTGCGGCCAAATTCCCTCAGCTGACGCACGCTCCAGCGCCCAGCCATTTGAATAGGCCGAGGGCAGGAGTGCATGTCAGACTGGAGTGAAACTGGGGATGTGGCCTCTCCCAACCTGTCTTTTGTCAAACAGAGCTCAACGCTGTGAACTAATGCACAACATAAAGAACTGATTGGACAAAACCCTGCACATGCGTCATGGGACTGCTGTTGAGGCGAGTATAATAGCGATCCCAGGTGGTTTCACATGGCCCAAATAGAGATGCTCCAGGGGATATGGACATGTGTCTGGGCTGCCCCCTTCCAGCTGGGCATGCGCAGTCAGCACCAAGGGGAGCGCGCTGCTCGCTTGGGAGCCAAGCTTCTGGATTGTCGGCACAGCGTGGTCCTGGAGTCTTTCTGGCCCAATTCGTGATGCTTCACTTTTTGAGCACCCTGGACAGGCCAGCAAAACCCTTACCTTTCCACCAGTCCCTTGCAACAATTGCCGGCCTCCTCCTCGACATCCTTACAGCATAACTGCAGCTCTCACGCCCAGCCATTAAGATAGTCTAGGCGCGTGGGAGCATGCAGTATTTTAGTATTGCACAACATAAAGCACTTATTGGATGAGCTCATGGGACTGGTGGAAAAGTGCGCAGAGTGGGCTGTCTGGGGGTTTCACACAGTGGAGCATACCAAATCGAGATGCCCAAGTGGCAGGGACTTATCACCAGGATAGTGAAAATCCTGGTGATAGGTCCTCTTTAAAGAGATTTTCACATTTGGGTGTTCTCCCTGCTGGGAGCATTCTGATTTGGGATGCCTCCCTGTGTGTATCCTCCAGGATCGCCCATAAATTCACCTATTTTTCAGCACACCTTTAGCTTTTTACTCACATGCACCAGCCATTCTGAAATGCCTGATGCAGGTACACACCAAGTTAGAAGTATAGCAGGGATGCAGCCACCACACTGAGATGTAATGTTAGCCAACGAGCATCCGCACATGTGCCGTTGGATCAGGGGTCAGGTAAGTTTTCACCAGTGATCTGGGGCATCCCAAATTAGTATTTCTTATGCTTTAATTAATATATATATATATATATATATATATATATATATATATATATATATATATGACATTAATACACTATACTGGGCCAGACACAGTACAGCAGGGCCGTTGTGACCAAAAAAAGTCCCGGGCACACTTCTAAGCCCGTCCTCTAAACTAAACTCTGAGGGACAGAAACACTAACCATTCTAATATTAGAAAACATTACTAAAGCATTACATGATGGGTAAAAGCATCTAAGCACATTTGAAAAATTACAATAGACAATGGGCCATTATTCCAGCACAGGCTGACAGGCCCACATAGTGGACAAATATAATTTTTGAGATTTTTTTAAAACCTATATGTACTTTTTATTCATTGGTGGTTTGTTTGCATTTCTCTTCCATTTTACTTCAGACCGTCAGGAGACGATCAGAAGAATGCCTCTGCTCAGCTATGCTGTATGCAGATCAGGATGGTAAGGGTAAGCGCCAGGGTCTTGGAGCGCTTTGAGGTGTCACTTTTGTTTTTCAAAAAAAGTTAGTCATTCCTGGGCTGCAATTCGGCTTTAAGGAAGGAGCAGCCATTAGGTTTTTATTTAGTGAGCCTGTTTGGGGGACCAGGGGAATAATATTCCTCCTCTATTGTTTTCCCGCATGTGTTGCTGCCATTTTGTTTTTGAAATTTAAATCTCGTGCCTTTAAGTGAGGGGGCGGAGCTAAGGCGCAGGAAAAAGCAGAGGCTTCCCTCCGCCGGGTAGGAGAGTTTGTGGCCTCATCCGCCACCTCAGGTTGTGCTTCAGGTGTGGGTGGTTTCATCGCTGTTCCGGCATGTGGTGCTCTTTCTCCGGGTCATCTTCGGCCGCACCACTGTGAGGAGTTTTGTTCTTGTCTCCCCTTATGTCTCCAACAAAAATATAGGGATGCCTTCTGGGCAGCTGGTTCTGCTGCTTTACAAGTACTGGATTGTGGGAATACAACGGGAAGTATATAGGCTAGGAGGTGCCATTGCGAGCATTTGCGTTGGGGAGTGCGCATCTGCAGGAGCATGTGCTTCTGTGGGGGCACCCACGTGCATCTGTGGAGGTGTGCCCATGGACATCTATGGGTGCACACATCTGTGTTTGGTTGGGACTGCGCATCTGAGGGGGCATGTGCGCCAAATCCCCCTCCCCTCCTCCAATAAGATGAAAGTTCCCTAACGAATTTTACGATGGTAGACAGCATCCGTTGACCTTGCCGAGAGGGAAAAAATTACAGTTGCAGAAAAATAACGAAAGTAAAACCCAGCTGTCAGCACCTTCTGTAAAAAGAAAGTTAAACCAGACCAACAGGTCTGGCACAGTTGGAAAAGAATACGCCCCAAAACTCACTTCCCCCATCTGCATGCTTGATACTGAAGCATTGTCAGCAATTACATTTGTTCCTGTACCCACTCAAAGCTGAAACACCTCCTCAACAATTTTCTAATACCTTCCAGTCCCAGCATCTCAGCCATGCTGCTACTTGGATTCAACTGGCATAAATATCAATGCACAGTAACAGGAAGCGCAGAGCCACGTGAAAATTTACATCTGGTTTCTGAATTCCCCCCCAAGGTTTAAAATGAAAGTGAATGGCAGTTTCCTTTAAAAGGAGTTTTCTCACCTGGCTCTGAACTGGGCTTTTATGCAGCCTACCTTGTTTATTGGAAGTCAACAAACTGCATTGGCGAGGAGCAGGCTGTCAGCTTCGCAGAAACCGTTTGGGCCTGTGGGCAATCCGGTAAGTATGTTTTTTTTTTTTTGGGGGGGGGGGGGGGGGGGGTTAGTGAATCTTTACATGATTTAAGCAAATTGGCTATTTATGGTCTATAAACCTTGAGCATGGGAAAAGCAGGTCTTTTTTCCCAGGTAGAATTGTAAATACAAATTTCTTTGGGTATCTTAATAAGCAGTGGGTTGGAAATAAGCAATGACTAAACCCAGACAATACCTCTCTAGTGGGACATGCCCACCTTTGGTTAGTTTGCTTAAAGTGATTGTCAAGTTGAAAGTGAAAAAATAAATATCAGTAGCTTAACTTTCATTGAGTCCCTCCAGTGTTGTCTTTCCTGCTCTGTCTGTCTCTGTAGTGAGGAAATCACTTCCTCACTCAGCTTTCAATCCTGACCCTGCTGATCTGGTCCTTGAGTGGACCAAACATGGAAACCCAGCCTCTCCCTCACTGTGAATGTGCACCACTCACAGCACACTATGACAGCACACTAGTTTCTAGGTTAATGCTGCTTATGCTATCCATGGCTTGTCATGTGTGTCAGCAGAGTTCAGTTGACAGGGGAGCGTAGCCTTTTATCTTGATAATGCAGGGGCTACGGCAAGATGGTTGCTCACATGAGTGAGGGCACTCCAGCATTAACAACCTACACCTCAGCGGCTCTTGATGAGGGGGGTGCAGGTGGGGGGGACAGCACATGGCTATCTTACTTTCTTTATTTCGCCTTTTTGCCTCTTTCTCTTCCAATCCATTCCAGGCCATCCCCATTCCTTACAATTGGGTAATTCCTGCCCAAAGGGGAGTGGCTGCAAGACAAAGTCGTGGCTCCGCCTCCCGGCCTATATCCAGTTTCATTCTTGCAGTTGGGATGACTGCATGGCTCTCTAGACTCCTCTTCCATTTACTTTTTTTGTTTCTCAGAAGCGTGGGCAAGACCCTGTCTGTCTTCCTAGGTCCCTTATGCTGCTCTGATCCGGATTGACCCATTATGCCTCCTCAGCTAAGCTGTATCCAGGTCAGGATGGTAAGGTAAGTGCAGGGTCCAATGTGCGCTTTGTAGTGCTTTGGCACTCTGGCTGAAGGCTTTCATTGAAAAGTATAAGCAGCCACAGGTTTTTGTCTGGTGATCCTGATTGGGGGTGACCAAGGGGATTATTTTCCCTCTTTTATTGTTTTTTTTTTATTGCTCTTTCTCATGTTTTTCAATTCAAAATTTGAGTGCCTTTTTAGGCGGCGAAGCTAAAGCGACAGCGCGGAAAAGTTATGTTCTCAGTCCATCGCTATGGAAAGATTCTTGGCTTGGCGAAGTTCCGAGTACCCGGCGCAGAGTGGTTCCTCCATTTGCCTCCGTGGAAAGATTCTCGGCTTAGCATAGCGGCTAGCCCCGCCGGCGGCTTCGGTTCTTTTCAGCAGCACTAAGCATTTTTTTCAATCCGCCTCCGTGGAAAGATTTTCGGCTTAGCAAAGTCATTAGCACCGCCGACGGGTGGCAAATAGCGGATCTTCAAGCCGGGGATGCTGGAAGATTTTCGGCATAGCGAAACAGCTAGCATCGGCGATAATCTCAGTGGTACAGCGAGTTTTCTCTAGCCGGGGACGCTGGAAGATTTTCGGCTTAGCGGAGTCACGAGCTCCGCGGCCGGTTCTTCTCCGCGACGGGGCACGTTTTTCTCACCGACCAAGCTAGGCAAGGTACCTAGCATTGCCAGAGATCGCAATTCCCCTTTGGCTGCGCATAATTTCTGGTGTAGTTGGCCAGCAAAAGGGCTGCTCTGAGCCTCCGCATGGGCACCCTCAAGTGGACCTAAACCTTTTGGTAGGTTATTTTTTTTTATTTAATTTTTTATTGATTGGGAAAGGGCAAGGTAATATAATATTAATATATACTTTATATTGTAATATATAATTATATGGTGGTCTACCCTCAGAGGACTCTTTAGTCCTTATTAAATATTATTAAAGCCGACCTTCGCTCTGAATAAGAGTCTATCTTATATGTTTCCCACACCCTGTACATACAGATTGTCCACATTAAAAATCATCCTACCTGCATCTACTGCATGTTATGAGCCTTTAAACATCCAAGATGGCGGCTTATGGAAGCCACCATCTTATCAGGCAGCCTGCGAACAGGAAGTGACTCCTGACTGTGCTGCTCTGGATTCTGGGACTGCTGACCATTACCTGACCCCAGCTCTGCTCTGTCTGAGCAAAGCACAGCTATAACCCGCCCCCCTGTACCTTATCCCACTCTCCTCTCCTCAGTAAGTATGATCCTTCTGAGTCCAGATGGCGGTGCCCGTATCCTAAATTCCTGAACAGAGTTGCATCCCATTGGGGGAAAGAATAATAAGTTAGTGACTAAAAACCTAAAATATATTAATTTTAGATGCTGGGGAATAGTTTTTTAAGAGTTTGGGCTTTTCATTAAATCACGCTGAAGGTCCGGTTTAAATTCACCATGGCAGAGGCATCTGGGGTAGTCGGATCTGGGCTTTATCAGCTTTACCCCATATCCAGTTGCATGCAGTGGCACTGGATAAGGATAGCACGGTGTGCAGGGATTATGCTACGGTTGTAGTGGATAGGGAGACAGTTGTCTCTGACCCCTATCGCCGGGGCTTTCTGAGACTTAGGAGAAAAAAAAACCCTTGGCAGTTTTCATGTGGACCTAAACCTTTAGTGAGTCATACCAGTTACTAAGAAAGTTTTTTGAAAAAAGAAAAACAATTTTCCTCTGAGTATATGAAGAGGATATTGTGGTTTACTATTGTTTCCTTCTAAATCTTTAAACTCTGTCGGCAGCCCTCAAGTGGTCCTAAACCTATAGTCATTATGGAGTATTGACTACTAAAGAGGTTTTAGAGAAAATATTTTTTCCTATAAATTGAAGAGGATATTGTGGCTGCCATAGTATCCTTCTGAGTCTTTAAAATCTGTTGGCAGCCCTCAAGTGGTTCTAAATCTATAGAGTCATTATGTAGTATTGGCTACTATAAATGTTAGAGAAAAAATCTGAAGGGGCATTCCATCCGGATTTAAACAGGCACCAGAAGCAGTAAAACCCTTATGGAAGTGAGCTGGGTTTTTACTTTGGGCAGAGAAATCGGTTCCATGTCTCTTGGTGGTACACATACCAGGAGTGGACAACTTGCAGGTCGATCATCTCACCAGAATGGTCTCTTAGCCAGAGGGTTTTTCCAAGCCCTATGTATGTGCTGAGGGATCCCAGACGTAGATCTGTTGCATCACGGCACAGTCAGAAGGTCCGAAATTTGTGTCCTTGTTCTCAGATATTGTAAGGATGTCAGAGGGCAACTCGTAAAGCCAGTGATCTAGAACTTCTCACACAAGGGCCTCTAAGGCATCCCAATTCACCAGTTCTGCTTTGGAAATTTTTATCAAATGATCTACTATAGAGTCTGGCAAGCGTTTATTGCTTGGGGCAAATCCAGGGGTTCGCTTGTAGTACTGTTCTTTTTTCAGAATATAATGATTTATGCAGAAGAGTCTGGATAAAGTCTTCAATTGAGTATGTTCTAAGGACATATATCTGCTTATTTATCCTTTTTCAGAGACCCAGAGCTGGGAATGAATCTATCCGAATTTGTTTTTACAAGGAGTCGATCATGTGCGGCCTCCTTGTAAGCCACTTCTACTGGTTTGGGACCTGAACTTGTTTTATCAGCTCTTCATGGTCCTCCTTTTTGAACCATTTGTAGATGTGCCATTAAGTAAAGGGCGCTTATGGTTATTTCTAGTGGCAATATCCTCAGTAGGCGGGTTTTCTGAATTGGTTTATCAGTAAACCTCCTTATTAAGTGTTTTAGGATTTTCTTCCTAAAGGTGTCTTTTCATTTTAATGAAGAGATGTTTTTGCTTTCCTTAGGTCCTGCTCCAGTGTCTGATAAGGAAGGGGGGTGCTTCACTGGCTGGGTATTATCTCACTACTACACAATCTTTCCATAGGTTGGACTTTTTATAAATCTGTCATGAGCCGATGGATTAGACAGACAGTGGTAAGAACCTATTCTGCCAAGGGGAAGGAGCCTTTGTTCAGGTCACAGCTCTTTGAACTCGCAGCAAGAGTGCCTTCAGGGAAGCCTCTCTGATTCTAGCCTGGGCCGAGGAAAATGTACCTTGCATATCAGCGGTTTACATTCCGGGAGTGGAAAACTCGGAGGCAGACTCCCTGAGCAGGAGCTCAGCTCGGAGAGGGGAATGGTCTCTCAATTCCAGGGTATTTCAGTTCCTATGTCAAAAGTGGGGGACTCTGGAGAAGGACCTCTTTGCCTCAAGGCACAACCACAAGCTTCTGGTTTTTGTGTCCCTATCCCTGGATCCTCTGGCATTGGCAGTGGATGCCATGTCACTGAACTGGAAGAATCTGGGTCTTCTGTACCTGTTTCCCCCCTTCTGCATGTTAAGCAAGGTGATTCAAACTCAAGAGGGTGCACCAGCAATTCTGGTGGCCCCAAAATGGCCAAGACGCCTTTGGTTCGCAGACGTCGTGCGACTGGCCGTAGATCAATTGTATCTGCCCCAGCTTCCAGACCTTCTCACTCAAGGTCAATTACGCCATCCCAATTTACGTACGCTGGCTTTGACGGCGTGGCTGCTGAAACCTCCATCCTAAGGAAGGAGGGTCTTTCTGATGCAGTAATTCAGACCCTTGTTAGAGCAAGAAAGAAATCTTCCTCTGCTATAGGACTTGGAGGTCCTATATTGACTGGTGTGAGGCTAGGGCCTTGCCTTGTAGGGTTTTTTCCATTCCTAGGATTCTGGGATTTCTACAACACGGTCTGGACTTGGGGTTCCAGCTTAGCACCTTGAAGGGACAGATCTCTGCTTTGGCGGTTTTCTTTCAGAAATCTTTTGCTCTCCGTCCTCTGGTCAAGACCTTTTTTCGTGGAGTTACGCATGTGCGGCCTCCTAGGAAACCTTTGCTCCCTGTATGGGATCTGAATTTGGTACTATCTGCTCTTCAGGGGCCTCCTTTTGAGCCCTTGCAGGATACTGCTCTTTCTATGCTTACTCAGAAAGTAGCCTTTTTGGTTGCTATCACTTCAGTTCGGCGGGTTTCGGAGTTGGCGGCCTTGTCCATTCAGGCCCCTTATTTTGAGAGGCATCAGGACAAGGTTGTTTTCCGCTTTAAGTCGAATTTCCTTCCTAAGGTAGTTTCTGCCTTTCATCTTAATCAAGACATTATTCTTCCTTCCTTGTGTCCTAAGCCTAGCAATCACAAGGAGCGGATGTTGCATTCTCTGGATGTGGTTAGATGTGTGAAATATTATTTGGTGACTGCTTCTGCTTTCCGTAAGACGGACACCTTTTTTGTTGTACCCTCTGGGCCTAGGAAAGGTTTGGCGCCGCCAAGTCTACCATTAGTAAATGGATACGCCAGGCCATTGTTGGGGCCTATTCTGCCAAGGGGAAGGTTCCCCCTTTTCGTGTTACTGCTCATTCTACTCGTGCTGTTGGAGCATCTTGGGCTTTTCAGCACCAAGCTTCTGTTGAACAAGTATGCAAGGCTGCTACTTGGTCTTCCGTTCATACTTTCTCTAAGTTTTATAAAGTTGATGTGCGGGCCTCAGCGGATGCTGTTTTGGCCGCAAAGTTCTGCAAGCTCCAGTGGTTTAAATTTGAGCATTATTTCCTTGGTTTGGATCCCCACCCTTTATGGACACTGCTTTTGGATGTCCCAAGTGTTATGACTAGTTGGAAACGGGGTGTGTGACATACTGGGAATAATACCATTTTGTGAGTACTCACCTGTAAAATGGGTATTACAAGTATGTCGCACACCCCGCTTCCCCCGCCCTTTTTTGTTCTGGGCTCTTCCTGGTCCCCTTACTGCTGTCTTATAACTGGGGAATGGTGGGAGGTCCCAGGTATTTATGGACCGGGAGGTGCTCCTTTTTTTTCAAGTCATCTCTGCAAAGATCGCCCTCTACAGGTCGGTATCCCAAGTGTTATGACTAGTTGGAAGCGGGGTGTGTGACATACTTGTAATACCCATTTTACAGGTGAGTACTCACAAAATGGTATTTTTGCTTCCTGCTGGCCATCACTTCAGCCAGATGAATCAATGAAGGATCCCTACTGTGCCATTCTCACAGATAAAGTCATACTTAGACCTAATCCTTTTTTGACAAATATAGTGACTACTACTAAAAGATCTCAGGATATAGTACTTCGACATTGCTAGCCAGAACAGGCAAGGAAGAGAATCTCTCGCTTCTAGATGTTAGGAGAGCACTGATTATTTATCTGGAAAGAGCCAAAGAATAACGAATAGCAGAACAACTTTTATTGACGTTCAGCTAAAAAAATAAAAGGCTTAGCTGCCTCAAAATTTTCTGTTGCTAGATGGATAAAACAGACTATTGCACAAGCTTACTCATCCAGGCGAGTTCCTCCCCCAGAAGTTTCTGCCTACTTGACGATAGCCATGTCAGGCAGCATCCTGGGCAGATAGGACTGGTGCCTCTTTGGAAGAGAAATGCAAAGCAGCAATGTGGTAATCACCCCACACCTTCCTCAAACATTATAGGCTTGATCTCCTGTCTGCAAAACATCAGACCTTTGGTAGAAGAGAACTACTTGCAGGTTCCCACCCCTAAGCCTGTTGTGGGGTAACGGGGGGGGGGGGAGGATTCAGCACACTGCCGATCATGGGGTTCTTTGGGGGGTTCTGCACCCTGCCTGTTATGGGGTTTTGGGGTTGAGATTCTGCACACTCCCTGTTATTGGGTCCTGAGAGGGTGGTCTGCACGCTAGCTGTTGTGTGGTTCTTGGGGAGAATTCTTGGCATGTTGTGGGGATGCTGCACACGGTCATTAGGTTCTTGGCGTGGGGCTCTGACCATATTTTTGCACTATAAGACACACCTTGGTTCAATTAATCTACCAAATGTATATTTTTCAACTATAATAAATTTGTGTCTCCATAATTGTGTGTTTCATGTGCCTGGCTATGTCACATGAGGTTTGGTCCAGCTTTGCTAGTTGGTGACCAAGCACAGCCTAGCATAGGCTGTGTGACGCAGCACTCAGTGGATATATGGTAGAAGTGCAGAGTTGGGCTGCATCGGATGCAGCATTACAGTGCCTGAATTACAGGACAAAGATTGAAACATTAGAAGACCATTTTAAAGGGGGCTAAAAAAAACACAGAAAAAGTAATGACACACAGAGAGCGAGATTGTATTCTGCAAATTCTTATGTTCACTATGTGTCCTTTCTACGACCATATGAAAGCAAAACCATTTTCAACATTTTTTTAATCAACAAACTGGATAACAAATTCATCCAAAAATGGCCCGCGCATGCGCCCTTGGACAGGGATCCAGGTAAGGTTTGCTCGTGTCTGGGGGGTTTCACACAGCGGTCCGATTTTGGATGCCCCGCGGTGAGGGATTGGATCGGCCCAGGAATCTTATAGGCTGGGTGTTGGTCCACTTTAAAGCTTTTGTTCCCGTTTGCCTTAAATGGAGCAGCTTGCCGAAGCATTAGTATACATGGAAAACGATTGGACAAGAGCCCGCACATGTGCCTTGGGAAAGGTGAGTTTGTATGGGTGATCTGGGGGGTTTCATGCAGGGGCGTACAAAATCAGGATGCCTCCAGGGCAAAGAATCAAAATCCCAGGTTTTGTTCAGTTTTAATGCTCCCTGGCAATATTCATATGCATTATAATTTTTTTTCTTTTCAATACTTGTGCGAGATATATGCAATACTACTGTATATTTACTACTTATTTACGGTTTTATTTTTTCTACAGATGAGCAAGAGGCCGTTCAGAAGAGAACATTTACAAAATGGATTAATTCACATTTTGCCAAGGTAAAGTACTGTACAGCATACACCAACATCCTTTTGTCCCAGTTGAATGATGCGAGCAGTGCCACACACCACTGATGTGTGCAGCTCGGGATTCCATTGAGCCTCTCAAGCTACACATTAAGGTCGATTGGACAAGCGGCCACATGTGCCACATTGGACAAGCGGCCACATGTGAACTGAGGACAGGTAAATTTCCTGGCTGAACTGCGGGGTTTCACATAGAGAAACTGTTTGGGGTGCCCCTGGGGCAAAAATCCTGGGTTTTGGTCCATATCTATAAGATTCCCGGGCCGATCCAATCCCTCCTCGCTGTGTGAAACCCCCCAGGACGCGAGCAAACCTTACCTAACTCCCGGTCCAACGGCGCATGCGCGGACCGCATCTCACGCTTCTCCCTAGCAGGGCGTGTGCCTGGTGCACTTCCTGTTAGAGGGAAGAGCGAGATGCGGCTGCCAGCGTGCTCTGAGCCACTGAGGTTTGACGCAGCTTTGGGGGGGGGGTTTCACATAGGGAAGTGGACCTAAACCCAGGATAGTCAAAATCCTGGGTGTTGGTCAACTTTAAAGCAGATCAAAACCTGGGATTTTAACTATCCCATGTATTTTCCCATTGTTATCTGCACATGTACGGGCTCACAGCTGTTTGCTGTGCATATGCAATGTTTGGCAAACTGGTCTGCCAGGAGCACAAGCGTCCGCATCCCCAGCACACAGCTCAAAGATGATGGGGTTGCAACTGTCGATATTCACACCAATGAGTTTTGTCCACCCTGGGGGGGGGGGGGGGGGATGGATCACAAACAGGCCATCCCAGTTTAGGATGCCCCAGGGGAAGGCCAGCAGTCGGCTCTTGCATCTTTTAGATAGAAGTTAGGTCATGGTCCTCAAGTGAAAAAAAAAAAATATGTGTGGGGGTTGAAACAGGTGCAAGGAATGTGTGTGGAGGGGATAGAGGGGGCAAAGAGTGTGACAGACTTGGGGATGTCTTTGCTGTTTTGCTGGCATGTGATAACTTATTTCAGCGGTCTCAGTCATAATAATAATCCCTCCATAACCAGCTTATATTAGTGTAACAATTTATATTCTGCAGTTAAGGGAAGGAAAACAGTACATCAAAACACAGACTAAAAATGTCCTATCCTCCAAAAGGTAAAACAATCATCTCTCTGGCCCTTAAAGTGGACCAACACCCAGGATTTTGACTATCCTGGGTGTTGGTCCACTTCGGTGGGACACCCCCGATCGGGGTGCCCCGCTGTGTGAAACCCCCCCGAACCCCCCGAAAAACTCACCTCTCCCCGCTCCCAGCGCCGACGGACAAGCCGCGGACAAGCGGATCCTCCGCCGCCGCCTCCCGCGCGTCACAGCGCGGCCGTCAGGATAAGGTAAGGAGTTTGGGGTGTTTGGGGGGGTTTCACCCCGCGGGACATCCTGATCTCAGATGTCCCGCGGGGAGGGAGGTGATCGGCCCGGGAATCTTATAGATTCCCGGGCCGATCACCCGTGGGTGTTGGATAACTTGCTTGTAGGATAGGACATTTTTAGTCTGTGTTTTGATGTACTGTTTTCCTTCCCTTAACTGCAGAATATAAATTGTTACACTAATATAAGGCACTTAAAGGTCCCCATATTACAGGGGGGACTGATGCAGGACCAGAGCACTGCAGCGCCTGTCTCTGCACCCCCCTCTCCTTCAGTTTTTATCCCCCGACTGCCCCCCCCCCCTCGGTGATGACATTATGGGTGTTGCATGTTTAGGTGATCGGCACCTTTTATTCAGAATTTGAAAGTAGGGCCTAATGGTGTGTGGTAAATTCAGATTCCACAGTGAATAGCGATAGAAACATTGTTGCAGCTTTCCCCTCACACACAGTCCCTGTAGCAGCTGGTTATTCTGTGTGTGTTTATATAACATAATACACAATCTGCCCATGTTTCTGAGGCCTTTATCTGGTGTTTGGTGTAGGCTGCTCCTGGCACAGGTCTCGCCTTATTCCTGTGTGTGAGACAAGACCTCTGTTCCCATGCAGTCCTGCAGCAAACAATCAGCCTGTTATTCCAGAACATCTGCATGGAGTTAAGCCCTTTCAACTATGTTTTTGCAAGGGGGCTTTAGGGGAGCAATTTACTAAAATTGTTGAGTGTCATGTTGAATTGACATAAGGTGAGCACCTATGTAGGTATTTTACCACTATCTTGGACCTTTTTAATGCTAGAGCTGTACCGTCGCCACAGGTAAACCAACCTGGGAGAAGAATACCTCCTTCAGGTAATCCTCGGGTATACCAAAGAGCAGGGGCTCTCCTATTTGTTCCGGGGGATCTTCCCATGGCAGGGCTTGAGACTTTCTGCTGCAGTTGTTGATTAGCTACTTTGCCACTGATGCTGGCAGGGGCAAAGTGTGGCAAGCATCCGAAGAGAAAAGGGTGACCCACAAACGCAGACACTCTTTGACTTTTGACTCTCCCTTTCAGCATGTACACAGCACCGAAGGTATTCCCCAAGGTGTTGGAAGCAGTTATGGCGATCCTCCATTGTCAGGTGGGTTGCATTGCACCTTATCAAGACGGCCTACTTATCCAGGCTCCCTCCATGTTAGAAGCACGTGCAAGTGGTTGTGGACACTTTGGTGAGGTTTGGGTGGTTGATCAATCATGCCAAGGCAATGGCCCTCTCAACAGAACTGTTTTCTAGGAATGAACAGGCCAAGGTACTTCTAATGGAACCCAAACTCTGGAAACTGCAGGAGAGCTTGGTGCCCAGTTTAAGGCAGTGTATACAACTACTGGGCTTGATGGTAGCGTCCTTCGAGGCAGTCCCCTACACCCAAATGCAGACCAGGACTCTGCAACATGCCATTCTGTCCCCTTGGGATTTGTCTTCAGACAAATTCTTCACCCTGATTGTGGTTCAATCATTCCTGGAGTGGTGGTTGCATGGTTGATGGTCATGGTATGTATCCTGGCTTCCCAGCAATGTCCTGGATCTCTGGGAAATTTTCTTGTGCCTGTCTCGTTAGACCAGGAGTCTGTGGGCCCTCCACAGGAAGAGACAGGTACTTCCACCCAGAAGCAGGGGGAAAGGCGCTGACTGGTCTGTCACTTCAGCTACATCGTGCTACTCTGCTCGAGGTTGTGGCCCCGCTTTCTCCAGGATCTCAGCTCCAGGATAGTGTGGCCTGTGAACTGGTGCCGCTCTCCAGGCTCCTGCTGTGGTGATCGGGAATTGTTGCGGCTCCCGCGGCCACCACATCTGTTCTGACTACAGATTCATTCCGTAGGATTGCTTCGGCTTGTGCTGCTGCCGGGGTTCAGTGGGGCCCATTTATTAAGGCACCACTCCAACCCTTTCTTCAAGACTATGTGAGGCAACAGTTCCCTGAGCAAAAGCGTATAGGCTTCCTTCCATTCCTAGAGTGGATACGAAGTATCCTTTGCTGTCAGATCTGAATAATTTATGATCTCTTCCTCCTGTTGTAGACACTCCAGTTTCAGGTCTCTCTAATACTACTATTATGCCTTCCTCTGGTAGCGCCTGCTTAAAGGATCTAGTGGATAAGCGCATAGATCAGGTGGTACTTCATGCTTTTTCTATTGTAGGATCAGCTTTACGGCCTGTGCCACTTCCATAGCATCTTTGCCGAGCAGAAGGTTGTTAAAACTACTGGATTTCAAGACTCTGTCAAGGAGTCATTCATGCTCCCAGTTAATTAAGACCAGTATGGATATTAATAAATATGTTGTATATTCCATGGATGATTTGGTTAGATTAAGCGTCAGAGGTTTAGCTTTGTTTGTGGCTTTAATGTGTTCATTATGGCTAAAGCAACGGTCGCCTGATGCGGCCTCCAAGAAGACCCTGACGCGACTCCCTTTCAGGGGGAGCGTTTGTTTGGGGAACATTTTAATCTTATGGTAAAGGAGGCTACTAGAGGTAACTCAACTAAACTTACACAAAAAAGCAAATCTACTGCCTTTTTTGTAGCCCCAAGGTTGAATACTAAAAAAGATAGCTGGCAAGGGGGTTCCAACCATTTTGGTTGCTTTTTAGTGGCCGAGGAGGAGCTGTTTTTCAGACAGTAAGAATGTTGGAAGGCCAGCATTGGCGGCTACCCAACGATCCAGATCTTCTCACACAGAGGCCCCTACGGCACCCCAATTTACGAGTTCTGGCTTTGACAGCCTGGCTATTAAAACCTCCATCTTATCTGCCAGAGTTATCCAGACCATGATTCAGGCTGAAAACAGATTTCAGCAAATATTTACTGCAGACTCTTTTTGCAGGGGGTCACCCACATGCACCCTCCACGTAAACCTATTCTGCCTGTTTAGGACTTGAACTTCTGCTGGGTCTTCCCTTTGAACCTCTGGCAAAAGCATCACTAAGCTTGATGACACTTAAGATCATCTTTCTAGTGGCAATGACTTTCTGAATGGTTTCTGAATTAACAGCTTTTTCGGTTAAACCTCCTTATTTAGAGTTGCATAAGGACAAGGTTTAAGGTGTTTTCCCCTTTTCATCCTAATGAAGAGGTGGTTTTGCCCTCCTTATGTCCTACTCCAGTTAGCCATAATGAGAGAGTCCTTCATTCTCTGGATGTAGTAAGAGCATTAAAATATTATATCTCTGCTACACAAGCCTTCCGTAAGTCTGATTTGTTATAGCTGAGGGGCCACGGAAGGGTCTTCCATCTAAGTCTATAGTGGATTAGAGAAGCAGTAATAAGGGCCTATATCTCCAAGGGGAACAGTCCCCCCTTTCGGGTTACAGCTCACTCTACATGAGCTGTTGGAATGTTCTGGGATTTTCAGCCCCAAGTATGCAAGACTGCTACTTGGTCTTCAATTCATAAATGTACCAAATTTTATAAGGTAGCCTTGGTGGATGCCATATTTTGTAGGAAGGTATTACAAGCGGTAGTAAGCTTTTTATTTTGCAATAGCGTACTCTTCATTAATTCTTGGGGTCCCACCTTGAATTAAGGGATTGAGAGATATAAAATACAATTTTGTGATTCTCACCTGTAGAATTGTTTTCTCTTCTATATCCACTCTAAGCGGTCTGACCCTCCCTTTCTGCTAGGTTACTATATCTCTTCTTCGGATGCCTAGTCCTAGTGGAGCTTGTACATATGTAAATAGTTGTTCAGAGAAAAAAAAGAAAATAAGCTGGGAAAGGTAGAGAATAATCTCATCTTCTGTGTCTTTAATAAAGACATAGGGCTTCTTAGGATGCCTTACTCTCCCGGGCGGCTTTATCTGCTGCTTTTTAATTACTGGATTGTGGGGGTGCAGCCGGAGGAATATATAGGCCGGGAGGAACCACACCTTCCTGTGTTGCAGTCCATGCACTTTGGTCAAGAGTTAAGCCATCAGTTACAGAATGCTGACAGTCTGGAGTGGATATGGAAGAGAAAACACTTCTACAGGTGAGATCACAGAATTGTATTTTTACACTGTATGGAAAAAGTTAGTGTGCCTTGACAGGTAATACCTCTGTTCTACTACCTATCTTCCCCTGTGGTAGACAACAGTGATGCCGAGTGACCCTCCCAAATTCTCCTGGGGATGAAGATGATTGCATAATGTATAAGCTGCCCGGTGGCCTTGTGCTTTGTATAGTGGGTCCTCCCTTCCAGGGACTTGTATTGAAGAGGGGCCCGCATTGTGGCAGGGCATAGTGGCTCCACACCTTGCTCTATTGCTGTGGAGTTCCTATAAACTTAAAAGCCCCACCCCCGGAGCTGACAACCCTAACAACCGAACAGTGAGCAGCTTATTTACTTAAGTGTAGACGCTTTTGAGAACTTCCTCACATGACCCTGTGCTGCTGGTTGGGTGCAGAGAAATTCCCCCTGGTTGTGTGAAGAAAATAGCTCAAGTTAACTCAACAGAAATTTGTAAATAACCCATTCTGCTAATTGTTCCTTGGCGCCACGTACATTTGATTTTGTTATGACCTTTTACTAGAGGAAAATTATGTATTCCAAGTATTCAGCATGTCCTGCTCCAGTAATGATTAATAACAACTGGGATATAGTCCACAAGAGGGCACTTTACTGCAGAGATGGCAAAAAAAGAGGCCCATCCCGGTTCATATATACCCGGGGCCTCCCACTAATTCCCCAGTTCCTTTTCTGCAGTGGGCTGCGAAGGTCAAGATGATGGCTTCTCTCCTCGCAGGTAAGCTGGGCTGCACAGCCCCTGGCCTTGTGTTCTATTCCCACCGTTCCACCTTTACTTGCCTCCCAGCCTTGGCTGTGTGGTCGGGTGACGGTAGGCAGCACCTATTAGAGGTGCTTTACTGGAGTATTGCTTCACCGCAAATCCCCCACCAAAGGGTAGGCGGCACAGGTTTTTGGTGAACCTGTATTTGGGATTCCCCGTCCGCTTTAGCCCTCCCTTACATGTCCCAAATGTAATCAAGGGCTTATACTCCCCCCTTCTCCCGTTTGCCCTTTTAGTTGGAGGGGGGGGTCAGTGTCCATGTGTGTGTGTGAGTAATTATGCACTGTAAACTTTTATGCCTTTGTGACACTGTACAATCTGTGCTGGCACATGTGCTCAGCGTTTTCCTCCTCTCCTCCTGCTTCACATTCGAACAGCCCGGGCTCGGCGGTGGCAGCGGGGCGGTGACATCACTCTGGGGCTGGCTGCAAGATGATTTGCTGCGGGGCGGCCTGTCTTCGGCCTGTCCCCGCGTTCCTGGAGGGGGCGTGGCCTAGTGCTTGGCGCGATCCGCAGGCGGCGGCCCCTCCTGAGCCTCTCAGCGCCATCTTGTCTCGGCATTGCGGTGGAGTGCAAGCTCTTCGGCATCCGTGAGTGACCTCAGTGGGCTTGTATTTAAATTTGCCTTTTTTTCATTTATTGTGTATACCATGCTGACTGCGTGTATTGTGTTGTGTCTTTCAGGCGGGACAACCTAATTAGAGGTTTCTCCCGGTCCTGTGCCCTCTATTAGCCATATTGACACTGTTAGAGGCTTAATTATTAAATCCTCCCACTAGCGGACATTTAAGGGGCATCCCGGGTAGCTGCACAGCGTAATTCCCAATTGGTCATTGTGGTCCAGGGTTCCTACGGACCCTCGGGCAGCTCGGGGTCTGTTTCTGGCGGTACAAAACCTCTTGGCCATGGGAGTCATTTGTCGGGTCCCTCCGGGAAAGAGAGGTCAGAGCTACTATTCCAATCTCTTCACAGTGCCCAAAAAGGATGGTTCCATCAGACTCATCCTGGACTTAAACCTTCTCAACAAGTTCATCAGGACCAGACATTTTTCCATGGAAACTCTGCGCTCCGCTATCAGCTCCCTGCGCCCGGGGGACTTCATGACTTCAATAGACATCAAGGATGCTTACCTTCATGTGCCGGTCTTCCCAGGGCATCAGCGGTTCCTCAGGTTCGCAGTGGAGGAACAACACTACCAATTTGTGGCACTTCCCTTCGGTCTCACCTCAGCCCCCAGAGTGTTCACCAAGGTGCTGGCGGGTGTGATGGCCCTTCTCAGAGCCCAGGGTATTCGCATTCTTCCTTATTTGGACGACCTTCTCATTACGTCCCATTCACTCCAGCAGGCGGTACTGGACACCTGGACGGTGGTGGCGACCCTGGAAATGTTCGGATGGGTGATCAATTATCCCAAATCCTCCCTCTCCCCGTCCCGGGTGATCCCCTTCCTGGGTATGACTCTGGATACCATTCAGGCCAGGATTTTTCTTCCTCAGCAGAAGGTGGACTCTCTTCAAGCTCTGGTTCATTTCTTGCTGTCCAGCCCTCATCTCTCTATCCGGCAAGGGATGCAATTGGTGGGACAGATGGTGGCCTGCTTCGAGGCAGTCCCTTACGCGCAATTTCACATGAGACGCCTTCAGCTCCATCTTCTGTCAGTCTGGGACAAGAGTCTGGATCAGGCCTTTGTTCTATCCCCTCTGGTCCGGCGGTCCCTCCTGTGGTGGCTGGACTCGAGGAATTTTCTGGGGGGCAGGTCATTTCTGACTCCATGTTGGAAGACGGTCACTACAGATGCCAGTCTGTCAGGTTGGGGGCGCTACTGGAGAACCCTCCAATTCCAGGGGCTGTGGGGCCCTTAGGAGGCCCACGCCCCCATCAATGTTCTGGAGCGGAGGATGGTTCGGTTGGTGCTGGCGCAGCTAACACTTCACCTCCAGGGCCTGCCAGTTCAGATTCGCTCAGACAACCGGACTGCGGTCGCCTACATCAATCATCAGGGAGGGACTCGGAGCAAGAGTGCCCTCCCGGAGGTGTCGTTGTTGTTGTTGTGGGCCGAGGACAATGTCCCGTGCATCTCTGCCGTTTACATTCCGGGAGCGGAGAATCTGGAAGCGGATTCTCTGAGCAGGGGGGCCTCTCGCCTGGGAGAATGGTGTCAACAGCGAGGTCTTCCTATCTCTTTGTCACAGGTGGGGAATGCCGGATGTAGATCTGTTTGCTTCCCGCCACAATCACAAGCTGCCAGCATTTGTCTCACTGTCCCAGGATCCTCTGGCTCTGACGGTGGATGCACTGTCTCTGTCCTGGCAGGGGTTCGGTCTCCTGTACCTCTTCCCTCCTTTTCCCCTTCTGAGCAAGGTTCTGGGCAAGTTGGCTCAGGAAAGTGTGCCAGCTGTTCTGGTAGCCCCCAGGTGGCCAAGACAGGTGTGGTTCGCAGACGTCGTGCAACTGGCAGTGGATCAGTACCCTCTGCCCTTGGTTCCGGATCTTCTCACTCAAGGAAGGCTCTGTTACCCCAATTTACAAATGCTGTCTTTGACTGCCTGGCTGCTGAAACCTCCATCCTAAGGGAAAGAGGTCTGTCGGATTCGGTTGTTCAGACTCTGGTCAGGGCTAGGAAGAAATCCTCTTCTACCATCTACTATAGGACCTGGCGGACCTACATTGACTGGTGTGAGGCTAGGGCCTTTCCCTGTCGGGTGTTCTCCATTCCTCGGATCCTGGAGTTCCTTCAACATGGTTTGGATTTGGGTTTTCAGCTCAGCACTCTGAAGGGGCACGTCTCCGCCTTGGCTGTCTTCTTCCAGAGGTCCTTCGCTCTTCATCCTCTGGTCAAGACTTTCTTCCAGGGGGTCACTCATGTGCGCCCTCCCTGCAAACCCATGGTACCGGTCTGGGATTTGAATTTGGTATTGTCTGCCCTTCAGGGTCCTCCTTTTGAGCCTGTGCCTGAGGCTGTGCTGTCTATTCTCACTTTGAAAGTTGCCTTCTTGGTGGCTATCACTTCTGTCCGGCTTGTTTCTGAGTTGGCGGCTCTGTCTATTCAGGCCCCCTACTTTGAGAGACACCAGGACAAGGTGGTTTTCCACTTTAAACCAGACTTCTTGCCTAAGGTTGTCTCTGCCTTCCACCTCAATCAGGACATTGTGCTTCCTTCCTTGTGCCCTAATCCTGGTAATGACAAGGAGAGGGCCCTGCATTCTCTGGACGTGGTCAGGAATTTGAAATACTACCTGGTGGCTACAGCACCTTTCAGGAAGACGGACGCCTTGTTTGTGGTACCCTCGGGTCCCAGGAAGGGTTTGGCTCCTGTTAGGTCTACTATTAGTAAATGGATTCGTCAGGCCATTGTTAGAGCCTATTCTGCTAGGAGGAAGGATCTTACTTTCTGAGTTACTGCTCATTCTACCAGTGCTGTTGGGGCCTCTTGGGCTTTTCAGCACCAGGCTTCTTCTTCTGTTCTTCTGTTGAACAAGTTTGTAAGGCTGCTACTTGGTCTTCTGTTCATACCTTTTCCAAGTTTTACAAGGTTGATGTTCGGGCCTCAGCGGATGCTGTTTTTGGCCGCAAGGTTATGCAGGCGGCAGTGGTTTGAACTGCGCATTGTTGACTTTTGGGATCCCCACCCGTTGTTGGACACTGCTATTGGATGTCCCAGTTGTTATGAATCATTACTGGAGCAGGACGTGCTGCATACTTGGAATAATACAATTCTGTGAATACTCACCTTGTAGAATTGTTATTATAAGTATGCAACACGTCCTGCTCCATCCCACCCTGAGTACTTTATTCTTGGATCCTTTATATGGTGATTAGTTCCTTGTTAAATTGTTACTTTTGTTATTGGCTTCTCCTGGTTCTCTTACTTGCTGTTTTATACTGGGGAATTAGTGGGAGGTCCCGGGTATATATGGACCGGGAGGGGCCCCTTTTTTTTGCCATCTCTGCAGTAAAGCGCCCTCTTGTGGACTATATCCCAGTTGTTATGAATCATTACTGGAGCAGGATGTGCTGCATACTTATAATAACAATTCTACAAGGTGAGTATTCACAGAATTGTATTATTACACTGCACATTACTAACCTTATTACTGTCGTTCAATTTTACAGCGGAACCCGCCATTAGTAGTTAATGATCTTTTTGAAGACATAAAAGATGGAACAAAGCTGCTTGCACTCTTAGAAGTTTTGTCAGGACAGAAACTGGTAGGTAACATACCTGTATATTAAGTTGAATTTAAAGTGGACCAACACCCACCGGTGATCGGCCCGGGAATCTATAAGATTCCCGGGCCGATCACCTCCCTCCCCGCAGGACATCCGAGATCGGGATGTCCCGCGGGGTGAAACCCCCCCAAACACCCCAAACTCCTTACCTTAGTTTCGGCGGCGGCGGGCCTCCCTCGCGCCCCTCTAGACGTGCCCGCGCCGGCCGTCTGTGAATGGCCGGCGCGGGCACGCGCGCGTCAACAGGGACGCGCGGGAGGCGGCGGCGGAGGAGCCGCTTGTCCGCGGCTTGTCCGTCGCCGCGGACAGAGGTGAGTTCGGGGGGGTTTCACACAGCGGGGCACCCCGATCGGGGGTGCCCCACCGAAGTGGACCAAGACCCAGGATAGTCAAAATCCTGGGTGTTGGTCCACTTTAAAGAAGCACTATAGCGAAAAATGGCCCAACAATAAAAAATATATAAATATGCTGGATAGCAGGAGGAGAGGTCACTTATACATCAGACATCAAGAAATATCCATCAAGGTTTTTTTAAATATTATTTTAATAGAAAGAAGAGAAAATCAGGAGTGACAGGTTCTGGCACCCTTAATACACTAAACCTGTTGCCTCTGTATTTTATTCCTACCTAGAAAAAAAACACAAACTTGGCTGGAGTTTTATTCAATTCTGGTGTATAAGACCAAGATGGGGGTCTCTATTTGCAGGGCCATGGAATGGATGCTGTCTAAATAAGATATAAGAGTCTTCAGGGGAAAATTAAAAATGTATGGATATTTTAAGAAGTATCTTCTCCACATGGTCCGTGCCTCATTATTTTAGTGAATTTGTAAGGGGCCTTATAAGGCAAGATGACTTTACTGCTGGTCTTGAAGAGCCAAAGTATTTTAGCTGACACCTATCAACACAATAGTGTTGATTCACAACCTCTTTTAAGTGCACTTCCACATGAGAAAGTGTGTGTATGTGTATTTTTTCATCCATTTTCAAGATTCTGGTGTTTTTTGTTCATATTGGCATTTGCGTACAGGCATTTAAGCCTTTTCCTTCGCGTATCTCTTGTGAATTTTTGCTTAGTATTGTTTTCACGTTGATGCGTATAATATGAGATTAGTATGGGTTTGCGCATGATTCAGAGCCTTGATTAGGCATGATTTGACCTTCGAGAGGGGCCAATAAAATGGGTTCTTTCACACTCCACTCATGGGCTCCATTTCATGGTGGGAGTGGTGTGTGGGAAAGCATTATGGAGCCCTCCAAGGATTACTTCGCTAATTACGAGCGTCTGTGGCTTGCCTCTCATATGTACGTCAGACTTTAGATTGCATCGGCAGCGTGTGGATGTTGATTGCATGCATGACATTAAAGTGGACCAACACCCAGGGGGGATCAGCCCTATAAGATTCCCGGCCGATCAGGTCCCTCCTCGTGGGGCATCCGAAATCGGGATGTCCCGCTGTGTGAAACCCCGCAGGACGCCCAGAAACCTTACCTTATCCCCGTTCCAACGGCGCATGCGCGAGCCGCGGCCGCATCTCGCGCTTCTCTCTAGCAGGAAAAAGAAAGAAGGGAAGGTCCACACTTCCCAACAAGGTGCTAAGGGTTAAGTGTAATAAGTGGGTTAAGTGGCACCACCTTCAAAAGTTATACAAAAATATCACCTTGGCTCGTCTTCCTATTTTAAGATAGGTTTTTATGGATTTAAATTATGTCAGGTTTAGGATTTTTTTGATGGCCATTGCGAATGGCTCATTCCAGAGGCTTGGTGCCCTCTCTCTGGGCATGTTCCAGCCTACGCCAATAAATTTCTCGATGGCATGGCTACCTTGATGGACAAATACATTTTTTCCCTGATCCCATGGTAGCCTGGAATGCCGTTAAATTGGGATTTTTGGGATTTTATGAGCTGGCCGATATACTCAACGCTATTTGGGTGAACAGCAAGGGGAGGCAGAGGTTTTGATGCCCCAGCAAGAGGATGAAGGAGGTGGGTGATGTCCCACACACAACACAAGCCTTCTTCAACAGGTTTGCAGAAAGCAGAGGCAAGACACCAATTGTTTGTTTTTGGTCTTTTTTTACTTTTACTATGGGTTTTTTTTTTTTTTTTTAGTAGAAAAAAAAAAATATATATATTATACAAAAATTTTAGAACATTTGCATGTTTACATTATAACCATGTGGGCATCCCAAATATACAGCTATCAAGGATAATGAGCTGGAGAGAAGAAAGTGGTAAAGGTAAGCATTAGGAAGAAGAAAAGAAGAATGGTTGGCAAACATGGCATGGCATGCTAAGCACTTAGGAACAGAACAGACTTGGCACAGCAATAAGTAGGTAATGGAATACCAGGGCCAGGGATGAAGAATGGCAAACACTAATAAAGAGAGGGTCGCATATGCGTACAAGCCTACGTATGCATATACCTTCCGGATAAACGTACAAAGAACTGAATTTACATGCTAAATTAGGGGACAAAACAGGTCTTTTCTGAAGGGAACTAGTAGGACCTCGCTGGACACTGAAACATTACGACGCAAGGTATGTTAAAAACGCCATAGGACAGGTCACAAACAAAACTGTCGTCCATTGCCTAAGCCACGAGAGCTGTACGCACAGTGCTCTTGATAGCTTACGCAACAACGAGCACAGGGCAAAAGGCTCCTGATGTAGGCTCTGCATCATGCAAACGCACCTACAATCAGCGTGGTATATGTGTAACGAAGGCACTTATGTACAAAAACAAAAACTATTATAGAAGGCTCTGAATCAACCCTAATGTCCTGATGTAATTGTGATAATACAGCAATATTCTACGTATACAGCATGTCCTATTCCAGAATAATCCTTAGTCCTGGGTAATACATCCACTAGATGGCGCTGGACTGCAGAGACAGAAAAATGGCTCCTCCCAGCCCCTTATATACCAGAGACCTCCCACACATTCCCCAGTTCTTCTCTGCAGTCTGGGCTGCGATGACTATAAGATAGCTCTTTCTGCTCGCAGGTGAGCCGGGCTTATTAGGCTGCGGCCCTGTAGGACTATTCCCACCCGTTCCTAATTCTCCCAGCTTAGGCTGCGCTGGATCGACTACTCCAGCCGCAGTCCCTGCATTAAAGGGTAGGCGGTATAGGCCTGTGGTGATCCTTATGGGATGCCCCTCCCACTTCTCTGTGCCCCTCGCCCCCGGTGACTTTTTTGTGGTTTCTCCCGGTCCTCTCCCCTCTATTTAGCGTTAACTCCTTATTGGAGGGCTATTGTGATCCTTTGTCTCCCACTTCCCTAGCGGGCTATTGGGCATCCCGGGTAGCTATATTAGCGTCAATCCCTATTGGCCACTGTAATAACCATATGGAGGCTTCTCAAGATAATGTGCTTGGGGTTCCTTCGGGACAAGCCCAGCTGTGTATTGCGTGTGGGGTGTTTCCTATAAATGATGTCAGGGTTTGTGTACCCTGCGCCCAGTAGGTGCTTGCGCTGCAATCTGGGTTACCTGTGGCTGGGCCTGCGCCCCCTCTGGCTTCACCTACCCCCCCCCCCCTACGCTTACATCTGACTCCTAGTGAGGTGCATACCAGTGGGGAGTCTCAACCTGATTTGGCTGCACGGGTGGCCAGCATTGAACGGCATATTGCTGGGTCTGCCCGCGTAAGGCTTCTGCTAAGAAGCGGCATTTATCACCTTCTGTTTCTCTCTTTCCTATGGAGGATTTTTTTTACATTACCGGTTATACTCCCCTGGAAGAGGGGGAATTATTTTCTTATTCAGAATCATCTGAGGAACAGCTTAAGGTGGGCTTCAGATGATACGGACAGGCTTTTAGCTCACATATTTGAAGTGCTCTGTATTTCTCCTGCCGCGGCTCCGCAGCAGCAGGGGGAGCTGTTTCATACTGTTAAACCACGCTTGGAGTTTGCTGAACAAACTCACTTTAATAATCTGGTGCTCAAAGAGTGGGAAAGGCCTAGCAGGCTTCCCGGGGTGCCAAAGAGTTGGGATAAGAAGTATCCCTTTCCCGCTGAGGTGGTTAAGCGTTGGTCATGTCCTCCCGAAGTGGATGTACCTGTTCTGGGGTTGTTCAATACATCCGTCATGCATTCCCCTAACTCTACTACCCTGAGGGATGGGGAGGACCGGCGCATGGATCAGCTGGCTTGCCATGCCTTTGCCTGTGTGGGGACTGCGCTGCGTCCGGTCTGTGCCTCTGCCATTACAGGTGTTGCTTTTAAAAGCCTGCTCGAGAGTCTCTTAGATGGGGCTCCTGAGGATGCGGGTAGAGAAGAGTATAGATCTCTCCTGCATTGTGAGAAATTTGTTGCATATGTTCTCTCTGCCTTGGATGATACCATTAGAATGTGTGGCAGGGCATCTGCCTTGTTGGTGGCTATACGCCGCTCGGTCTGACTGCGTCAGTGGGCAACTGATAACGCTGCTAAGAAGGCTCTCACTGGTTTTCCCTTTAAGGGGCTGCGCCTTTTTGGTGAATGTCTGGACTTGTTTGCTAAGGGAGGCAAGTTGCCTCAGCGTAGAAGGCAATCCCGGTCCTTTCGGGGTACAGGTGCCATTCTTCCCTCCTTCTGTGGTTCCAGAATTGGACGGGGAGCTTCCTTTGCTGGGGCCCGCTGAGATTTTTGAGGCAGGGGCAGAGGACGTGGCCGTCCTAGTCCCTCCTGGGGTCACAAGCCTAAGTCCTCCCCCAAGCCCGCTCAGGCATGAAGGGGCGCCCTCACCCATCCGGGTTGGGGGACGGCTTCGGCTCTTTGCTCACATCTGGAGGCGTCATGTCTCAGACCGGTGGATTCAGGAGGTAGTGTCCTCTGGTTACCCCTTGTCAGCTCAGAGTCTGTCTCTTGCTGTCCAAAGCCTTCTGGAGTTGGGAGTCATCTGCCATGTGCCCTTAAGGGAAAGGAGCAAAGGCTACTATTCCAATCTATTCACTGTCCCCTAGAGAGACGGGTCCCTCAGGCCCATCCTAGATTTAAAACGCCTCAACAAATTTGTCAGGTTCAGACACTTTCGTATGGAGACTCTGTGCTCAGCTGTCAATTCTCTACGCCAGGGCGACTTCATGACTTCTGTAGACATCAAGTACGCTTATCTTCACGTTCCAATTTTTCCAGGTCATCAGAGATTCCTCAGGTTCACCTTTGAGGATCAGCACTACCAATTTGTGGCCTTACCTTTCGGCCTCACTTCAGCTCCCAGGGTTTTCACCAAGGTTTTGGCAGGCGTGATGGCTCTGCTGAGATCTCAGGGCATTCCCATTCTCATCACTTCTCAGTCCTTCCAGCAGGCAGAGCTGGATACCCAGTGGGTGCTGTCCACACTGGAGTCATTTGGCTGGGTGATCCACCACCCCAAGTCTTCCCTGTCTCCTTCAATGGTGAAGTCCTTTCTGGGCATGACTCTGGATACATCTCAGGTCAAGATCTTTCTTCCTCAGCAGAAGGTGGAGAGTCTTCAAGCGCAAGCACAGCTCCTTCTGTCTTGTCCTCATCCTTCCATCAGGCAGGGAATGCAGCTGGTGGGCCTGATGGTGTCTTGCTTCGAGGCGGTTCCATATGCTCAGTTTCACATGAGACCCCTTCAGCTTCACCTCTTGTCAGTATGGGATCGGGACCCTGTGTCCCTGGATTTGTTCTGTCCCCTCTGGCCAGGCAGTCTCTATCGTGGTGGATGGACTCAAGGAATCTGCTGGGGGCCCCTTGCTGGGAGACTGTCACCACGGATGCCAGTCTGACAGGTTGGGGGGGCTTTTGGAAATCCCTGAAATTCCAGGGTCAGTGGGGCCCTCAGGAGGCCCACACCCCTATCAACATTCTGGAGCTGAGGGCGATCAGGTTGGTTCTCGCCCACTTAGCCCCACACCTTCAGGGTCGGGCTGTTCAGGTCCGCTCGGACAACCAGACGGCGGTTGCCTACATCAATCATCAGGTAGGGACCCAGAGCAAGAGGACCCTCAAGGAAGTGTCTCTCATTCTGTCCTGGGTGGAGGACAATGTTCCCTGCATCTCAGCTGTGTACATTCCGGGGGTGGAGAATCTGGAGGCAGACTCTCTGAGCAGGGGGTCTTCTCGCCTGGGAGAATGGTCCCTTAGGAACAGGGTGTTTCACTCCCTGTGTCATCGTTGGGGTCAGCCAGATGTGGATCTGTTTGTGTCCCGTCACAATCACAAGCTTCCAGTCTTTGTCTCTCTGTCCCAGGACCCTCTGGCCTTAGCCACGGAAGCCTTAGCAATGTCTTGGAAGAGCTTTCAGCTCCTGTATGTGTTTCCCCTGTTTCCTCTGCTGGGCAGGGTGTTGCGCAAGATAGCTCAGGAAGGGGTGCCAACCATCCTGGTGGCCCCCTGCTGGCCAAAAAGAGTGTGGTTCGCAGACATCGTGCAGTTGGCAGTAGATCTGTACGCTCTGCCCAGGGTTCCAGATCTGCTCACTCAGGGGCAGCTACGCCACCCCAATTTACAAATGCTGGCTTTGACGGCCTGGCTGATGAAACCTCCATCTTCATGGAGAAGGGGCTGCCTGCCTTGGTTGTTAATGCCATGATCAGGGCTAGGAAAAAGTCCTCTTCTTCCATCTACTATAGGGTTTGGCATACTTACATTGACTGGTGTGAGTCTAAATCGCTTCCTTGTCATGTGTTTTCTATTCCTAGGATTCTGGAATTTCTGCAACATGGTTTGGATCTGGGTCTTCAACTCAGTACTCTGAAATGTCATGTTTCTGCCTTGGCCATTTTCTTCCAAAGATCTTTTGCTCAGTATCACCTGGTCAAGACCTTCTTCCAGGGGGTTACTCACGTGCATCCCCCACGTAAGCCTATGTTACCAGTCTGGGACTTGAACTTGGTGTTATCTGCCTTGCAAGGTCTCCCTTTGAGCCCTTGCAGGAGGCCCCTTTGTCCATCCTTACGCTTAAGGTAGTCTTTTTGGTGGCTATCACTTCTGTTAGGCGTGTTTCTGAGTTGGCGGCACTTTCCATCAAACCCCCTTACTTTGAGAGACACCAGGACAAGGCGGTGTTTCGTTTTAAGCCAGATTTTCTTCCTAAGGTTGTGTCTGCCTTTCATCTTAATCAGGACATTGTTTTGCCTTCTCTGTGCCCTAATCCTAGTAACCCGGGAGCGGGATTTACACTCTTTGGATGTGGTCAGAACTCTGAAGTTCTATTTGGTGGCTACTGAATCCTTCAGGAAGACTGATGCTCTTTTCGTGCTCCCGTCTGGACCTAAGAAGGGTCTGGTCTCCAGCTAAATCTACTATCAGCAAGTGGATTCGTCAGGCTGTGATTCAGGCCTATTCTGCTAAGGGGAAGGTACCTCCCTTTCGCCTTACTGCTCATTCTACTCGTGCTATCGGTGCCTCTTGGGCTTTTCAGCACCAAGCTTCTGTTGAACAAGTTTGCAAGGCCGCTACTTGGTCTTCTGTTCATACCCTTTCTAAGTTTTACAAGGTTGATGTTAGGGCCTCAGCTGATGCTGCTTTTGGCCGCAAAGCTCTGCAGGCGGCAGTGGTTTAACCCTTTAAATGCCAAGCACGTAGTTTCTACGTGGTTGCTTCTCCTACCCTTAAGTGGCAAGCACGTAGAAACTACGTGCCTGGCATTTCCCACTAATAGTTAAAAAACAGAAAAAAAAGACTTACCTCTGGTATCCATGTGAAGCTTGGGGTCCCCTCTTCCTGGGGGGGGGCATCCAATCCCTCCCCCGTCATCCTCTGTCTTCAGGAAGGGGCCCTCTTCCGGGTCCTCACCTCTTGTAATGGCGGCGATGGCCACCGCCCCCTAGCCCCGCCCATTGTGGGAGGAGCGGGATGACGTCATCCCGCTCCTCCTATACTACCTCCGAGCACCGGCTACTTTCAGATGCCGGTGGTGATCGGAGCAGGGCGGATGTGAGGCGAGGAGGCTCCGATCGGAGCCTCCTCGCCTCTCACCCGTCCGGCGGCGATCATTACCGCCATCTGTCAGTGTCAACGGCGCGGGACAGCGACGAGGGGCGCAGGATCGGAGGTGAGTACAGTAAGAAAAAAATTATTATTTATTTATTTTTTTTATGTGTCAGTGTTTTTTTTTTTTTTTACATTTAACCCCTTGTGAACTGGTAAGGGGTCCATGACCCCTATACCAGTTCACAAGGCTGGGGGGATGGCAAGTCACTTGCGACTAGCGGGTGACTTGACATTAACCCCCGGCACCCCCATTACCTGCCTCCCCAAAGCCCAGGGGGGGGGCAGAAGAGCCTGGGCCCACGGGCCATGCGGGCTTTTAGCCTGCAGGGCCAGGGGCCACAAAAGCTGGCCCTTAAAGTTTTTAACCCTTAAAAATCCAAAAAAATGGACCTTATGTCATGTCATTTTTTTTCTCGATTTAACCCTTTGTAGTGTGGATGGTAGTTGTATTTTATTTGTAAATGTTATAAAGTACTTGTTTCAGTTTGGGGGGGTCTCCTGGGCAGGAACGGGGGGGCTACCGATAAATATGTGGTACCGTTCTAATCGGTAGAAATGGGGCTTTCACATGCAATATGATTTTCCTTAATAAAATACATTTTTTATTTAAAATAAAGGAGTCAATTTTCTGAAAAAAATTGTATTTATTTTTTTTACTTATTAATATTGTAAAAAACAAAGTAAAATTTACAAACAAGACATTTCATATTAAAGCCTAAACTCTGCTGCAAATATATATATATATATATATATATATATATATATATATATATATATAATTTTCCTGAAAATTCCATCAAAAATGGCGCAAAACATGGCTCAAAATGGGGAAAAATGACCTGTCAACAGAGGGTGACAAAATCTCAAGTAGGCTGGCAATTAAAAGGGTTAAAAGTAGCTATGCATGTTGGGTATTGTTCTGTTCGGGGGACCTTGTGCTTTCAGACTTAGCTTGTTTTTTCTGGTTTGCATATTTATATTTTAGGAAAAAGGTGTTTTTTTATTCAGCTTTTTTATACATTTTTTAGGGAAACCCTGCGCAACCAAAGAATTTTTGAGACATTAATTCGAGAAAGATGAGCCCACTAAAACAAGCTGGGTACGCTTAGAAAGCTTTAACATGTGTACTTTCAGGGAATATATGGTTTATGGGGGATATTCCAAATGTAAAGGGTTGTTTTGGTTGAAAAATCGCAAGGTGCGCACTTTGTCTGCAGAGCTGAAATTTTTAAGTAAAATTACCGTTACGCACATGCTTTACTTTGGGGTGTTTGCCAACTCTTCCCTTGACAGTAGCTATGCATGTTGGGTATCATTCTGTTTAGAGGATGTTGCTTTTTCAGATTAAATGTGTTTTTTCTTGTTTGTATATCGTTTTTTTTTAGGAAAATGTGGCTATGATTCTGCTTTTTTATCCTTTTTGTAGGGAAACTCTTTGCAACCAAAGAATACATTGAGGGATTACTTCCAGAAAACTATGGCCACATCAACAAGTCTGGTACACCTAGAAAGCTTGAGGCGTGTACTTCCAGAGAATATATAGTTTGTTGGGGGTATTTCAAATGTAAAGGGTTGTTTTTCCTGGAAAAACTGCAAGGTGCGCATATTGCATAGCATAGTTGTATTTTATCTGAAAATCCCCTAAAGCGCTGTTTCAGTTTGGGGAAGTCTCCTGGACAGGAAAGGGTGTCTACCTATACATATGTGGTATCGCTGTAACCGGGAGAAATTGGGATATCACACGCAATAAGATTTTATTGACAAACTTACATTTTTTTATTACAAAAAAAACTACAAATTGTAAAAAATTGTTTTTTTATTTATTTTTTGCACATATTTCACCCAAAAATATTGAGAATACACCTAAAAATGACAAACAAGACATGTTAAAGCCCAGACTCTGCTGAAAAAACAATATATAATTTTCCTGGGAAATCCCTGGAAATCCCTTCAAAAATCACATTTGAACATGGGGAACGCATAATAGTGCAAAATAGTCTGGCAACAAAGGGTGACAAAAACTCCAGGTAGGGTGGCACTTAAAGGGTTAAACTGGACATTGTTACTTTTTGGGGATCCCACCCTACCTTACAGACACTGCTATTGGATGTCCCAGGAGTAAGGATTATTCTGGAACAGGACGTGCTGTATACTTAGAATAATACCAATTCTACAGGTGATTAATCACAGAATTGTATTATATGTATACAGCACGTCCTGTCCACCCCACCCTTGTTATCATTATTCTTAGTACCTCTGTATGGTGATTGTTCATATATTCATTTTTGAATTTTGGTTATTATAGTTCTCCCGGCTTCTTTTTAACTGCTTGTCAATACTGGGGAATTTGTATGAGGCCGGGAGGAGCCATTTTACTGTCTCTGCAGTCCAGCGGCATCTAGTGGATGTATTACCCAGGAGTAAGGATTATTCTGGAACAGGACGTGCTGTATACATATAATACAAATTCTTCAGGTGAGTAATCACAGAATTGTATTTATTCTCAGTGTGCCACACACCCCGCTTCCCCTTTAATTCTTCACGATTGGGTTACTCACCGCTAGGTGACGCAGTTGCAGAGAGGAAGTCTTGTAACGAGCCCCCTTCCGGCCTATATATACCTGGTACCTCCCACTTAACACCAGTGTTTTTCTCTCTGCATGACGACAAGACAGAAGAATGAAGTCTCCTGCTTGCAGGTAGCCGGGGTCTTACCCCGGCACCTCCTTTGGGTCTATTTCTGCCCAGTTTGATTGTTTGTTACCTATATGGTTAAATAGGAAGCCTCCCAGCCCAGGCTGCTCACTGGGCAATTGGTAGATGGTACTATAGGTGCCTAGGAGCTTATCTCCCCCGCTCGACCTCTTGTGGGGGGCAATGCGGCTATCCGGCATGGTGATCCGGATTTGGGATGCCCCTGTCCCGAGGTTCCCCTTGGCCCCTTTCTCTCCCGTTACGGTCCCTTCTCCCTTCACTATGGCGGGGGGGGGGGGGTAGGAGGGATGTGTATATGCATGTGGTGTTTTTTACTTGTGTGTTTTACTTGTATGGATAACCTTGTCAGTTTTCAGGTCAGCACCGCAGGATGGGTGCACACGGCCTGACCGGTTAACACTCTCTTTTTTACAGATTGCCCACACTGTTTAGCCCTTTCTCTCCCTCTGGCTCCGCCATTGTGCTGGCCGCTGTTGGGCCTGAACGGTCAGAGTTTAGTTCCACTTTAGGGCGGCCGGGGCGGGCCGCGCTGTGGTAGGCATGGCTGAAGCTGCCTATGTCGCTCTCCCCTCCCCTCCCATTGTCCGGGCGCTTTCTAGTTTTCGGCACCGCCGTTCGGCGGGCCGCACTGTCGGCGCTTTAGGCGCATGGCTCAAACTCCCTAGTAAGGGCTTCCCTCCCCCCTCCGTTTACTGAGGGCGTCGGGCGCCCTCTCGTTTTGCGGCACCGCCATTTGGCGGGCCGCACTGTTTGAATCTAGAGAGGGGGGGCGGGGCCCGGATGACGTCAGAGGGGGCGTGGCTGGAGCAGCGTCGACGTGCAGCTCGGCCCCAGCCGCACTTCCTCCCTCTTATCAGGAGTCAGGTGCGGGGCACTCAGCCGCAGGAAGTGTATAGCTCTGCTGCTGCTGTCCTTATTTTCAGCCTTGCTTTCAGCCTTGGGCAGGTAAGCGGCCTCACCTTGTGTGGGGCCGTCTCTTGTTATATTCATGATTGTTTAAAAAAAAAAAAAAAAAAAAAAGTAAAATTGGTTCAAATTCTTTTGACCTCTTTAAGCACTCTGGGGTGTTTTTACTATGTGTTTTTACTATGTGTTGGTATATGCTGTTGCATGAATGTTGTACTGCATGCTGCCCTTTTTTTCTGGGGATCTTACTGTTGTTCTTTCCCCACAGATCCTGGGATTCCCTCAATGCAGTGGCTTCCCGGTTCTATTATACCTGGCTAGTCCTATTATTCTAAATTGGGATATATATATATATATATATATATATATATATATATATATATATATATATAATTTGTATATTTAAAAAAAAAAAAAAAGGGGATAATTATAATCATAAATTAAATCCTCCCTCCCGGGACATTAATTTAAAGGGGGCATCCTGGGTGGCTTATGCCTAAAACCCACGGTTGTGCGAATACCATAAATCACCATATGGAGGCTTCCGATAATACCGGAAATGGCTCTTCTGGGCATCCAGGCTGTGTGGGGGCTGTGGGACCCCGCTCCCAGGCGATGATGTTATATTATGCATTCCTTGTGCAAAGCAGAATATTGTGTGTCAGTCCGTCGCTCTTGCTTCTGGCTCCTCGCAACTTCCATCATCTCCTACCCCCCCCTCCCTGTTCCGGACCCCGTGTGACATTGTCAAAAGTGGGGATTCGCAATCCAAGGTGTCTGCACGATTGTCCAACCTCGAGAAGATAGTTTCCGCCAAAGCAGGTCAGAAGGCTACTGCGAAGCGGAAACACCTTTCTCCTGTAGCTCCTGCTTCACAGGATGAGGGATGTGAACCTGTGGATTGGTCCGATTACTCTCTGGACGAAGAGGGGGAACTCCTTGTGGAGTCAAATGAGCCTGCAGACCAGCTTGAGGTCGATGCTATTGGCGATCTGGCTGCGGGGGTTTCCCTTGACACCCCCTCCATTCTCGCTCAAATGTTTGAAATTTTGAATTTAGATCCACCTGAGGCTGTCACCCTGCCAAAGGGTGAGTTGTTTAATGTGCCTCAGCCGCGTTTGGTGTTTCCCAGACAACAACACTTTGAGAGGGTTGTGCTTAAGGAATGGGAACATCCCACGCGACTATCTGGAATTCCTTCCAGTTGGGATAAACGCTATCCTTTTCCGCCAGAATTGGTGAAGCTTTGGTCGGTTCCACCTGACGTCGATACCCCTGTGCTAGGGCTCTCTAGCACGGCTATGGTACAGTCTTCTGAGACCACTGCCATTAAGGATGGTGAGGATCGTCGGATTGACCAGTATGCTCGCCATGGTTTTATTAGTGCCGGATCGACGATGCGGCTGGTGTGTGCTTCGGCGCTTCTTCTATTGGCGGTTAGGTCCGTTATTCAGGATCTATGCGCAGATCTTGATCCCGCTTGTAATGAATTTAGTGCTCTTAAGCAGTGTGAGTCTTTTATTTCCTATGTTCTGGCCGCCCAGGACGATGCGCTGGCAATGAGTAGCAGGACAGCGGCAATGCTGGTGGCTATTCGTCGGTCAGTATGGCTGCGCCAGTGGTCGGCGGACTTAGTTTCTAAAAAGGTTCTCACAGCACTTCCCTTTTTGGGCTTGCGACTGTTTGGTGATAACATTGATTCAGTTGCAAAAGGTGGTAAAATGCCTCAACGCAAGAGGCCTCGTCGCCCCTTTCGGGGTGCAAGTACTGTTAGGCCTTCCTTTCGGGGATTCAGAGTGGGTAGGGGGGCTTCCTTTCCCGCTACCAGAGGTGCAGGTTGGACCCGGGGGAGGGGCCGTGGCTGTCCCACTCAGTCCTGGGGCGCCAAGCCCAAGCCTGCTGGTAAGCCCGCTCAGCAATGAGGGGCTGCCCTCACCCGTGCGGGTGGGGGGACGATTGCGACACTTCTCCCAGGTTTGGGACCAGGAGGTTCCGGACAGATGGATCCGGGAGGTGGTGTCGTCCGGTTACAAACTGGAATTCAAGTCTCGCCCTCCTTCACGGTTCTTTCGGTCTCGGGTGCCCATCGATCCTTTGGCCGCACAGGGGCTCCTGGCGTCGGTAAGGAATCTTTTAGAAATGGCGGTCATCCGGCCGGTACCGCGCTTAGAGATGGGCCTCGGTTTCTACTCCAATCTTTTCGCAGTCCCCAAGAAGGACGGGTCGGTTCGTCCCGTCCTGGACCTGAAATTACTCAACAAGTTCATCCGTATTCGGAAGTTTCGCATGGAAACTTTGCGTACGGCTGTCGGTTCCCTTCGGCAGGGGGACTTCATGACGTCCATAGACATCAAGGATGCTTATCTTCATGTTCCCATCTGCCAGGCTCATCAACGTTTTCTTTGATTCCTGATTCGATTCGTCGTCAAGACTCTGATCAGTGCCCGGAAGAGGTCTTCTTCTATCATCTACTATAGGACTTGGAAAGCCTATATCGCTTGGTGTGAGATTAGATCTTTTCCTTGTAGGGTCTTTTCGGTCTCCAGGATTCTGGAGTTTTTACAATCTGGCCTAGACTCTGGTCTTCAGCTAAGTACGTTGAAAGGGCAAGTTTCTGCCTTATCTATCTTTTTTCAGAAGCGTTTTGCGCTTCATCCCTTAGTTAAAACTTTTTTCCAGGGGGTTACGCATGTGCGGCCCCCCGGGAAACCATTACTCCCTGTTTGGGACTTGAATTTGGTTCTTTCTGCTCTTCAGGCTCCTCCTTTTGAGCCTTTGCAAGATATTGCTTTGTCTACCCTGACTCAGAAGATTGTCTTCTTGGTAGCTATCACTTCGGTCCGGCGTGTCTCGGAGTTGGCGGCCTTGTCTATCCAAGCGCCTTACTTTGAGAGGCATCAGGATAAAGTGGTCTTTCGGTTTAAACCAGACTTTCTTCCTAAGGTTGTTTCTGCTTTTCATTTGAATCAGGATATTGTTCTTCCCTCCTTGTGTCCTAATCCTAAGAATGACAAAGGGTTTTGCATTGTTTGGATGTAGTACGCTGTGTTAAGTACTATTTGATTATTACGTCTCCTTTTCGTAAGACGGATGCCTTTTTTGTTGTGCCCTGTGGGCCTAAGAAGGGTTTGGCACCGGCCAAATCTTCCATTAGCAAATGGATACGTCAGGCCGTTATTGCGGCCTATTCTGCTAAGGGGAAAGTTCCTCCTTTTCGTATCACTGCTCATTCTACTCGCGCCGTTGGAGCGTCTTGGGCTTTTCAGCACCAAGCTTCTGTTGAACAAGTTTGTAAGGCCGCCACTTGGTCTTCTGTTCATACTTTTTCTAAGTTTTACAAAGTTGATGTGCGAGCCTCAGCGGATGCTGTTTTTGGCCGCAAAGTTCTGCAGACTGCAGTCATTTAAGTTATGCTTCATTTTTGCCTTCGGATACCCATCCCTTGTGGACACTGCTTTTGGATGTCCCAATCGTGAAGAATTAAAGGGGAAGCGGGGTGTGTGGCACACTGAGAATAATACCATTTTGTGAGTACTCACCTGAAAAATGGATATTGTCAGTGTGCCACACACCCCGCTTCACCCCCGCCCTTTTCGGTATCCCAAATCCTTTATATCCCAAATCCTTTTTTACAGATTGCCCACACTGTTTAGCCCTTTCTCTCCTTCTGGCTCCGCCATTGTGCTGGCCGCTGTTGGGCCTGAACGGTCAGAGTTTAGTTCCACTTTAGGGCGGCCGGGGCGGGCCGCGCTGTGGTAGGCATGGCTGAAGCTGCCTATGTCGCTCTCCCCTCCCCTCCCCTCCCATTGTCCGGGCGCTTTCTAGTTTTCGGCACCGCCGTTCGGCAGGCCGCACTGTCGGCGCTTTAGGCGCATGGCTCAAACTCCCTAGTAAGGGCTTCCCTCCCCCCTCCGTTTACTGAGGGCGTCGGGCGCCCTCTCGTTTTGCGGCACCGCCATTTGGCGGGCCGCACTGTTTGAATCTAGAGAGGGGGCGGGGCCCGGATGACGTCAGAGGGGGCGTGGCTGGAGCAGCGTCGACGTGCAGCTCGGCCCCAGCCGCACTTCCTCCCTCTTATCAGGAGTCAGGTGCGGGGCACTCAGCCGCAGGAAGTGTATAGCTCTGCTGCTGCTGTCCTTATTTTCAGCCTTGCTTTCAGCCTTGCTTTCAGCCTTGGGCAGGTAAGCGGCCTCACCTTGTGTGGGGCCGTCTCTTGTTATATTCATGATTGTTTAAAAAAAAAAAAAAAAAAAAAAGTAAAATTGGTTCAAATTCTTTTGACCTCTTTAAGCACTCTGGGGTGTTTTTACTATGTGTTTTTACTATGTGTTGGTATATGCTGTTGCATGAATGTTGTACTGCATGCTGCCCTTTTTTTCTGGGGATCTTACTGTTGTTCTTTCCCCACAGATCCTGGGATTCCCTCAATGCAGTGGCTTCCCGGTTCTATTATACCTGGCTAGTCCTATTATTCTAAATTGGGATATATATAATTTGTATATTTAAAAAAAAAAAAAAAGGGGATAATTATAATCATAAATTAAATCCTCCCTCCCGGGACATTAATTTAAAGGGGGCATCCCGGGTGGCTTATGCCTAAAACCCACGGTTGTGCGAATACCATAAATCACCATATGGAGGCTTCCGATAATACCGGAAATGGCTCTTCTGGGCATCCAGGCTGTGTGGGGGCTGTGGGACCCCGCTCCCAGGCGATGATGTTATATTATGCATTCCTTGTGCAAAGCAGAATATTGTGTGTCAGTCCGTCGCTCTTGCTTCTGGCTCCTCGCAACTTCCATCATCTCCTACCCCCCCCTCCCTGTTCCGGACCCCGTGTGACATTGTCAAAAGTGGGGATTCGCAATCCAAGGTGTCTGCACGATTGTCCAACCTCGAGAAGATAGTTTCCGCCAAAGCAGGTCAGAAGGCTACTGCGAAGCGGAAACACCTTTCTCCTGTAGCTCCTGCTTCACAGGATGAGGGATGTGAACCTGTGGATTGGTCCGATTACTCTCTGGACGAAGAGGGGGAACTCCTTGTGGAGTCAAATGAGCCTGCAGACCAGCTTGAGGTCGATGCTATTGGCGATCTGGCTGCGGGGGTTTCCCTTGACACCCCCTCCATTCTGGCTCAAATGTTTGAAATTTTGAATTTAGATCCACCTGAGGCTGTCACCCTGCCAAAGGGTGAGTTGTTTAATGTGCCTCAGCCGCGTTTGGTGTTTCCCAGACAACAACACTTTGAGAGGGTTGTGCTTAAGGAATGGGAACATCCCACGCGACTATCTGGAATTCCTTCCAGTTGGGATAAACGCTATCCTTTTCCGCCAGAATTGGTGAAGCTTTGGTCGGTTCCACCTGACGTCGATACCCCTGTGCTAGGGCTCTCTAGCACGGCTATGGTACAGTCTTCTGAGACCACTGCCATTAAGGATGGTGAGGATCGTCGGATTGACCAGTATGCTCGCCATGGTTTTATTAGTGCCGGATCGACGATGCGGCTGGTGTGTGCTTCGGCGCTTCTTCTATTGGCGGTTAGGTCCGTTATTCAGGATCTATGCGCAGATCTTGATCCCGCTTGTAATGAATTTAGTGCTCTTAAGCAGTGTGAGTCTTTTATTTCCTATGTTCTGGCCGCCCAGGACGATGCGCTGGCAATGAGTAGCAGGACAGCGGCAATGCTGGTGGCTATTCGTCGGTCAGTATGGCTGCGCCAGTGGTCGGCGGACTTAGTTTCTAAAAAGGTTCTCACAGCACTTCCCTTTTTGGGCTTGCGACTGTTTGGTGATAACATTGATTCAGTTGCAAAAGGTGGTAAAATGCCTCAACGCAAGAGGCCTCGTCGCCCCTTTCGGGGTGCAAGTACTGTTAGGCCTTCCTTTCGGGGATTCAGAGTGGGTAGGGGGGCTTCCTTTCCCGCTACCAGAGGTGCAGGTTGGACCCGGGGGAGGGGCCGTGGCTGTCCCACTCAGTCCTGGGGCGCCAAGCCCAAGCCTGCTGGTAAGCCCGCTCAGCAATGAGGGGCTGCCCTCACCCGTGCGGGTGGGGGGACGATTGCGACACTTCTCCCAGGTTTGGGACCAGGAGGTTCCGGACAGATGGATCCGGGAGGTGGTGTCGTCCGGTTACAAACTGGAATTCAAGTCTCGCCCTCCTTCACGGTTCTTTCGGTCTCGGGTGCCCATCGATCCTTTGGCCGCACAGGGGCTCCTGGCGTCGGTAAGGAATCTTTTAGAAATGGCGGTCATCCGGCCGGTACCGCGCTTAGAGATGGGCCTCGGTTTCTACTCCAATCTTTTCGCAGTCCCCAAGAAGGACGGGTCGGTTCGTCCCGTCCTGGACCTGAAATTACTCAACAAGTTCATCCGTATTCGGAAGTTTCGCATGGAAACTTTGCGTACGGCTGTCGGTTCCCTTCGGCAGGGGGACTTCATGACGTCCATAGACATCAAGGATGCTTATCTTCATGTTCCCATCTGCCAGGCTCATCAACGTTTTCTTTGATTCCTGATTCGATTCGTCGTCAAGACTCTGATCAGTGCCCGGAAGAGGTCTTCTTCTATCATCTACTATAGGACTTGGAAAGCCTATATCGCTTGGTGTGAGATTAGATCTTTTCCTTGTAGGGTCTTTTCGGTCTCCAGGATTCTGGAGTTTTTACAATCTGGCCTAGACTCTGGTCTTCAGCTAAGTACGTTGAAAGGGCAAGTTTCTGCCTTATCTATCTTTTTTCAGAAGCGTTTTGCGCTTCATCCCTTAGTTAAAACTTTTTTCCAGGGGGTTACGCATGTGCGGCCCCCCGGGAAACCATTACTCCCTGTTTGGGACTTGAATTTGGTTCTTTCTGCTCTTCAGGCTCCTCCTTTTGAGCCTTTGCAAGATATTGCTTTGTCTACCCTGACTCAGAAGATTGTCTTCTTGGTAGCTATCACTTCGGTCCGGCGTGTCTCGGAGTTGGCGGCCTTGTCTATCCAAGCGCCTTACTTTGAGAGGCATCAGGATAAAGTGGTCTTTCGGTTTAAACCAGACTTTCTTCCTAAGGTTGTTTCTGCTTTTCATTTGAATCAGGATATTGTTCTTCCCTCCTTGTGTCCTAATCCTAAGAATGACAAAGGGTTTTGCATTGTTTGGATGTAGTACGCTGTGTTAAGTACTATTTGATTATTACGTCTCCTTTTCGTAAGACGGATGCCTTTTTTGTTGTGCCCTGTGGGCCTAAGAAGGGTTTGGCACCGGCCAAATCTTCCATTAGCAAATGGATACGTCAGGCCGTTATTGCGGCCTATTCTGCTAAGGGGAAAGTTCCCCCTTTTCGTATCACTGCTCATTCTACTCGCGCCGTTGGAGCGTCTTGGGCTTTTCAGCACCAAGCTTCTGTTGAACAAGTTTGTAAGGCCGCCACTTGGTCTTCTGTTCATACTTTTTCTAAGTTTTACAAAGTTGATGTGCGAGCCTCAGCGGATGCTGTTTTTGGCCGCAAAGTTCTGCAGACTGCAGTCATTTAAGTTATGCTTCATTTTTGCCTTCGGATACCCATCCCTTGTGGACACTGCTTTTGGATGTCCCAATCGTGAAGAATTAAAGGGGAAGCGGGGTGTGTGGCACACTGAGAATAATACCATTTTGTGAGTACTCACCTGAAAAATGGATATTGTCAGTGTGCCACACACCCCGCTTCACCCCCGCCCTTTTCGGTATCCCAAATCCTTTATATCCCAAATCCTTTTTTACAGATTGCCCACACTGTTTAGCCCTTTCTCTCCTTCTGGCTCCGCCATTGTGCTGGCCGCTGTTGGGCCTGAACGGTCAGAGTTTAGTTCCACTTTAGGGCGGCCGGGGCGGGCCGCGCTGTGGTAGGCATGGCTGAAGCTGCCTATGTCGCTCTCCCCTCCCCTCCCCTCCCATTGTCCGGGCGCTTTCTAGTTTTCGGCACCGCCGTTCGGCAGGCCGCACTGTCGGCGCTTTAGGCGCATGGCTCAAACTCCCTAGTAAGGGCTTCCCTCCCCCCTCCGTTTACTGAGGGCGTCGGGCGCCCTCTCGTTTTGCGGCACCGCCATTTGGCGGGCCGCACTGTTTGAATCTAGAGAGGGGGGGCGGGGCCCGGATGACGTCAGAGGGGGCGTGGCTGGAGCAGCGTCGACGTGCAGCTCGGCCCCAGCCGCACTTCCTCCCTCTTATCAGGAGTCAGGTGCGGGGCACTCAGCCGCAGGAAGTGTATAGCTCTGCTGCTGCTGTCCTTATTTTCAGCCTTGCTTTCAGCCTTGCTTTCAGCCTTGGGCAGGTAAGTGGCCTCACCTTGTGTGGGGCCGTCTCTTGTTATATTCATGATTGTTTAAAAAAAAAAAAAAAAAAAGTAAAATTGGTTCAAATTCTTTTGACCTCTTTAAGCACTCTGGGGTGTTTTTACTATGTGTTTTTACTATGTGTTGGTATATGCTGTTGCATGAATGTTGTACTGCATGCTGCCCTTTTTTTCTGGGGATCTTACTGTTGTTCTTTCCCCACAGATCCTGGGATTCCCTCAATGCAGTGGCTTCCCGGTTCTATTATACCTGGCTAGTCCTATTATTCTAAATTGGGATATATATATATATATATATATATATATATATATATATATATATATAATTTGTATATTTAAAAAAAAAAAAAAAAGGGGATAATTATAATCATAAATTAAATCCTCCCTCCCGGGACATTAATTTAAAGGGGGCATCCCGGGTGGCTTATGCCTAAAACCCACGGTTGTGCGAATACCATAAATCACCATATGGAGGCTTCCGATAATACTGGAAATGGCTCTTCTGGGCATCCAGGCTGTGTGGGGGCTGTGGGACCCCGCTCCCAGGCGATGATGTTATATTATGCATTCCTTGTGCAAAGCAGAATATTGTGTGTCAGTCCGTCGCTCTTGCTTCTGGCTCCTCGCAACTTCCATCATCTCCTACCCCCCCCCTCCCTGTTCCGGACCCCGTGTGACATTGTCAAAAGTGGGGATTCGCAATCCAAGGTGTCTGCACGATTGTCCAACCTCGAGAAGATAGTTTCCGCCAAAGCAGGTCAGAAGGCTACTGCGAAGCGGAAACACCTTTCTCCTGTAGCTCCTGCTTCACAGGATGAGGGATGTGAACCTGTGGATTGGTCCGATTACTCTCTGGACGAAGAGGGGGAACTCCTTGTGGAGTCAAATGAGCCTGCAGACCAGCTTGAGGTCGATGCTATTGGCGATCTGGCTGCGGGGGTTTCCCTTGACACCCCCTCCATTCTGGCTCAAATGTTTGAAATTTTGAATTTAGATCCACCTGAGGCTGTCACCCTGCCAAAGGGTGAGTTGTTTAATGTGCCTCAGCCGCGTTTGGTGTTTCCCAGACAACAACACTTTGAGAGGGTTGTGCTTAAGGAATGGGAACATCCCACGCGACTATCTGGAATTCCTTCCAGTTGGGATAAACGCTATCCTTTTCCGCCAGAATTGGTGAAGCTTTGGTCGGTTCCACCTGACGTCGATACCCCTGTGCTAGGGCTCTCTAGCACGGCTATGGTACAGTCTTCTGAGACCACTGCCATTAAGGATGGTGAGGATCGTCGGATTGACCAGTATGCTCGCCATGGTTTTATTATTGCCGGATCGACGATGCGGCTGGTGTGTGCTTCGGCGCTTCTTCTATTGGCGGTTAGGTCCGTTATTCAGGATCTATGCGCAGATCTTGATCCCGCTTGTAATGAATTTAGTGCTCTTAAGCAGTGTGAGTCTTTTATTTCCTATGTTCTGGCCGCCCAGGACGATGCGCTGGCAATGAGTAGCAGGACAGCGGCAATGCTGGTGGCTATTCGTCGGTCAGTATGGCTGCGCCAGTGGTCGGCGGACTTAGTTTCTAAAAAGGTTCTCACAGCACTTCCCTTTTTGGGCTTGCGACTGTTTGGTGATAACATTGATTCAGTTGCAAAAGGTGGTAAAATGCCTCAACGCAAGAGGCCTCGTCGCCCCTTTCGGGGTGCAAGTACTGTTAGGCCTTCCTTTCGGGGATTCAGAGTGGGTAGGGGGGCTTCCTTTCCCGCTACCAGAGGTGCAGGTTGGACCCGGGGGAGGGGCCGTGGCTGTCCCACTCAGTCCTGGGGCGCCAAGCCCAAGCCTGCTGGTAAGCCCGCTCAGCAATGAGGGGCTGCCCTCACCCGTGCGGGTGGGGGGACGATTGCGACACTTCTCCCAGGTTTGGGACCAGGAGGTTCCGGACAGATGGATCCGGGAGGTGGTGTCGTCCGGTTACAAACTGGAATTCAAGTCTCGCCCTCCTTCACGGTTCTTTCGGTCTCGGGTGCCCATCGATCCTTTGGCCGCACAGGGGCTCCTGGCGTCGGTAAGGAATCTTTTAGAAATGGCGGTCATCCGGCCGGTACCGCGCTTAGAGATGGGCCTCGGTTTCTACTCCAATCTTTTCGCAGTCCCCAAGAAGGACGGGTCGGTTCGTCCCGTCCTGGACCTGAAATTACTCAACAAGTTCATCCGTATTCGGAAGTTTCGCATGGAAACTTTGCGTACGGCTGTCGGTTCCCTTCGGCAGGGGGACTTCATGACGTCCATAGACATCAAGGATGCTTATCTTCATGTTCCCATCTGCCAGGCTCATCAACGTTTTCTTTGATTCCTGATTCGATTCGTCGTCAAGACTCTGATCAGTGCCCGGAAGAGGTCTTCTTCTATCATCTACTATAGGACTTGGAAAGCCTATATCGCTTGGTGTGAGATTAGATCTTTTCCTTGTAGGGTCTTTTCGGTCTCCAGGATTCTGGAGTTTTTACAATCTGGCCTAGACTCTGGTCTTCAGCTAAGTACGTTGAAAGGGCAAGTTTCTGCCTTATCTATCTTTTTTCAGAAGCGTTTTGCGCTTCATCCCTTAGTTAAAACTTTTTTCCAGGGGGTTACGCATGTGCGGCCCCCCGGGAAACCATTACTCCCTGTTTGGGACTTGAATTTGGTTCTTTCTGCTCTTCAGGCTCCTCCTTTTGAGCCTTTGCAAGATATTGCTTTGTCTACCCTGACTCAGAAGATTGTCTTCTTGGTAGCTATCACTTCGGTCCGGCGTGTCTCGGAGTTGGCGGCCTTGTCTATCCAAGCGCCTTACTTTGAGAGGCATCAGGATAAAGTGGTCTTTCGGTTTAAACCAGACTTTCTTCCTAAGGTTGTTTCTGCTTTTCATTTGAATCAGGATATTGTTCTTCCCTCCTTGTGTCCTAATCCTAAGAATGACAAAGGGTTTTGCATTGTTTGGATGTAGTACGCTGTGTTAAGTACTATTTGATTATTACGTCTCCTTTTCGTAAGACGGATGCCTTTTTTGTTGTGCCCTGTGGGCCTAAGAAGGGTTTGGCACCGGCCAAATCTTCCATTAGCAAATGGATACGTCAGGCCGTTATTGCGGCCTATTCTGCTAAGGGGAAAGTTCCTCCTTTTCGTATCACTGCTCATTCTACTCGCGCCGTTGGAGCGTCTTGGGCTTTTCAGCACCAAGCTTCTGTTGAACAAGTTTGTAAGGCCGCCACTTGGTCTTCTGTTCATACTTTTTCTAAGTTTTACAAAGTTGATGTGCGAGCCTCAGCGGATGCTGTTTTTGGCCGCAAAGTTCTGCAGACTGCAGTCATTTAAGTTATGCTTCATTTTTGCCTTCGGATACCCATCCCTTGTGGACACTGCTTTTGGATGTCCCAATCGTGAAGAATTAAAGGGGAAGCGGGGTGTGTGGCACACTGAGAATAATACCATTTTGTGAGTACTCACCTGAAAAATGGATATTGTCAGTGTGCCACACACCCCGCTTCACCCCCGCCCTTTTCGGTATCCCAAATCCTTTATATGGTGAAGCTTTTATTTATTTTGAGGTTACCATTTGATTACTGGTACCTTGTCTTTCTGCTTTTTAAATCACTGGTGTTAAGTGGGAGGTACCAGGTATATATAGGCCGGAAGGGGGCTCGTTACAAGACTTCCTCTCTGCAACTGCGTCACCTGGCGGTGAGTAACCCAATCGTGAAGAATTAAAGGGGAAGCGGGGTGTGTGGCACACTGACAATATCCATTTTTCATGTGAGTACTCACAAAATGGTATTTTTGTTACTTGGTTACATTAAAATAGCAGAATGGGAAGTCCTGGGGCTTGCTACCCCTTTACGATTGGCTAAAAGGCTAGACCGAGATAGCCACAACAATTATAATGTCTAAAGGTAAATGTGGCCTTGGTAGTAAAATGCAAAATAGTACTTGACTTGAGGACCGTTACAAATGTCTCAACACATGCCTTGGCTTCACATGCAGTGGATCTGACATGAAATGAGAAACTTCCTAAAGCCAAGAAGAAACATAATTCAGATTGTGATAGTCTGAAAATGGGAACTGCTTATGATATACACTACCAAAAAGTGGGATCCATGCATACTAACACTATATTTGCAATCTTGGATCTTGGACAGCTTGGAAATTCAGACAGGAAAGTTTAACCATCACTGTTATCCATCCTTTTTTTTTATTGGCAATTATATCTTTAGTAATCTTGTCTTGAAAAAAAGGCTTTCTTTTACAACAAGGCACATGTTTAAATATGGTATTAAATAAATCCTTCCAGTTTGCAGACTCGATGTCACAGAGTACATCTATCTACAGCCTTTCATTAGTCCTGACAGTGTGCTCCCCCCCCCCCCCCCCCCTCTGCCTCAGTGAGGGACCTTGTTGCCATTTATAAGAGAGCAGGCTTTCTCCTTGATTGGCAGCAGCAGTCCAATCACCTGAGTGTGGTGGTTGGAAGATTTGCACTGCAACCAGTCCAGCTCAGCCAACAGGAATACAGGGGAGGTAGGTTATGTTTGTTGTTTTAATATTTCCTGGACAGTCCATTTATGTTTTACAGTAACTGAATATTTTTACCTCTATGGAGTGAATGTTTTAGGTGGTAATGACCATTGTATATGCTCTTTCAAGCATTTATAAATACCTGTAATATTCTCCATTTATTGAATCATGTCAAGGTCATTCCATTTACATCCACTTTAACAACTGTAATAAAGAGGCTAGAAAAACTAGAAGGATTTCATTGTATGACTTTTACTGCACCTTCTATATGCAAATTAAAACTAATACATTTTTTGTTAATTGTTGTAGCCCTGTGAACAAGGACGGCAAATGAAACGTATTCACTGGGTTGCCAACATTGGTACAGCTTTAAAGTTTCTGGAAGGAAGACGGGTAGGTTAATTTTGCACTGAAAATTACACCAAATATACATATGCATGATTTGCCTTTTTGCTGTGTACTATATTCTACATACTACTCCATAGTTACTGCTGGTGCAGCTTAAACTTCAGCAGCACTCTGAGCACTACTGACCACTAGTGGCGTACTGGGGTAAAAAAAATGGCCCGAGAATTCTCTGCTCAGACCGACTTGGCTGTTCTGTATCTGGCAGTGGCGCAACTAAATGTGACGGGCCCTGTTACAAACATTAAATAGGGCCTTTTCACGGTTCTTACAGTAAATATTTTTATGTCCTTCAACTCAATTGGATGCATCTAGACAACTAATGACTGAAACAACAGAGACCTTTATCAAAATGAGGCCAAGTGAGCACAAATATGATAAATAAGGTGGAGGAGCAACAATGATGGGGCCCTCCTGACCCTCTGGACCCCGGTGCAGTTGCACCCCCTCAAGTTACGCCCCTGGTGCCTGGTGATGTTGTTGGATAGGTAAAGGGATAAAAAAACGGATTCTAAAGTGGTCAGCCCCCCCCCCCCAATAAATAAATAATTAAATGGAGGCCTATTTGTTTAATAATGCTAATAACTCTAACTTTAATTAAAAAAAAATACACTTGGAAATTACACTGTATTCTGTGGGTTACACTGGGATCGGGTTCGTCTTATACTCAACTCTATCTGGTGATCCCATAGTGCATGTGCAGGCTTCCAGTGGCATCCACAGTTCACAGGCTTACTGTGAACTTTGTAAAGGTTAAGACAGCATCCAGGTAAAATCACATCCATTTATTGATTCCATGGTAAACACAAGCTCACAGGAAAACATCCAAAGTGATCATGGGTGATACATCATAGCATTGCATGCTGCTAAGCATTTTAGAGCCCTCAGCTCTTTAATCATGCATGCTGCTGACAAAATTGCTACTTACAGAGGTTTAGGCTAGCAGTGGCTGCAGCTCCTTCCCGCCCCTGGACCCCGATGGACTACACCGGCCAGCGCACCCGACACACTCTACCCACCCTCGTCCATAATCTCCACTCCCCTCCAAGGCCAGCCAATTACCCCTTTGGGGCATCCAGGTTTGAGATGCCCTGCTATGTGAACCCCCCTGGGAATGTGGCTATACTAACATGCTACTTTTGCCAGAAAAAAGTTTCACAAATCATCCTGCGCAATAGTAACACTTTCTCACATGTATCAAGAGACATATTTGTCTGCTTAATGATGTGAGTGTTACAAGCTTAATACAATCATAGAAAAAAACAATCTTAACCAATCTACCTGTGCAATTTTTTGCTCATAAAAAGAAACGTTTGCACAGTGCAAAACTGAGCTCACGGAGTCACAGCAATTAAAAAAATAAGAGAAAATAGTTGAGAGAGAAAAATGGCCATGGTGCTGAATTGGGCCTACTATCATCATCATAATTATCTTTAAACCATTAAATTGGAACAACACCCACGTGCCTATGCTGCCTTTTAGATGCCAGGGCCAGCCAAAACAAACCCACTGCCTGCCAGCCTTAGCCCTGCCAGCACCCACCACTGCACTGTAAATCTAGAAGATAAAATCTTATCTTTTCAAAACACGCCCCCGCCGGTATCGAGCACCGTAACCATCCGCTGTGGACGAACATGTGGCTCAATTTCAACAGGGGATGATTTTGAAATGTAAGATTTTTTTTTTTTGGGGGGGCCTAACACCGTGGGGGAGGGGGGGTTCACCAGTTGAGATGTCAGCTGCACCAACACCAATTTAAAAAATAAATGGATGTCCCGCTTTATTGTGTCAAGATAAAGCAGTGGCAAAGTCAAATAGGATGTTAGATCTGCTGAAGACCCACCCCTTGGGGCAAACCTAGTAGGTCCCCAGTACAAGACACAGACAGATCCTCTTCTATATGGCAAAACTGTCTTTCTGCTATAGCAGGTTTTATTTCTTGGGATCAGCTGCAATCAGAGCTCTAGGTTTTCCATCATCTCTCTGAGATGGGGAAATAACATCATTATAAAGGTGTATATGGAAATCTAATGTCATCTTATTTTTTGTTTTACTAGTTTAACTTGCAGCAGCCATTCTCTGTAGTTACAGTTTCCAATTTAAGTAATAATGCAGTGTTAAAATAACAATACACATTTTATTTTTTATGCAAGTCTGTATACAGAGGATCTCCGGTTAGTACAAAACAACTTTTTTTTTGTTTTTTATTGATTGGATAAATGCATTGATATTAGACAATTTGTTTTGTTCATATCTTATGCTACATTTAGATTTAGTATTGGGCTTGAGCAGCTATATATACTTTTAGAAGGCAGTTTTGCTTCCCATTTCACTCTTTTACACCATCTTTCAGAATAACAGTATTGAATAATCCTTCTATTTGCATGTTTTAATGTTTCACCTTGATAGTGCAACAAAAAGATATACATTTTAATAATAGATATACAAGTGTGGTGGTGGGTTTTGGATAGTCAGTCATGTGTCAAGCCTCTTAGAGGTGTCCAACCCATAGACTAGCAGCACATATGATATTGGTAGGTAGGAAACACCATTTCTGTTGTAGGAAGTGATATTGGGGGGAAGGGGTACTTCTTCTCCCCCCATGCCCTCCATCATTGGAGAAAAAGTGTAGAACTTTTTGGTGCAGAGGTATATTGTATATTAGCATTTTATAGAACAAGATGTTCAACTAACAGTGCCACAGTGACCAGAGGGATGACTAAATAACCTCATATATCACAAGCTTGGAGTCCCAATATGTGATTAAACAGTCTCTTTACACTGCTGTCACTGTAGAGGTCTCTAATTTAGTCTTCAGCAATCTTCCACCATCACCAAAAGTAAGGTATTAAAGTGCACCAAAACCCACCATGATCGGCCCATGAATAAGACCCCTCCCCCCCGAGGCATCCAAAATCAGGATGCCCCGCTGTGTGATGCCCCAGGTCACCCCATACACTTACCTTGCTTTCTGGTCCAATGGCGCATGTGCGAGCTGCGCCCGCATCCCGCTATCCCTCTAGCAGGATGCGTGCCCGCGCCAGGCATTTGTGCATGGCCTGCGCAGGCACGCTCCCTGTTAGAGGGAAGCTCTGGATGCGACTACCAGAACGCTCAGAGCTGCTGGCTTAGACAACTTGATGTCAGTGGCTCCGAGCGTGCTGAGCGATCTAGGGAATTTCACGCAGGGGGGAGAACCAAAACCTAGGCTAGTCAGAATCCTGGGTTTTGGTCCACTTTAAGCACTGACCAAATGCCTTTTTATACCCAACTTGGAAGGAAGCCCGTCTGACCAAAGGTGCCTTATCCAATTGCTGATTATGCAGCATTTTAACCCTTTATTCTTTTTAGCAGACCTTTATAATTAATCACAGTACTCCCTGCCCAGTTTTCACAAAAGATTTTAATTGTGGGTTGGAGTCAAAATAGAAGAAGAAACATAGTGTGATACTGCAAAGATTAACAGTATGCCATTTAATAAAACAAAATGCACTCTTCTGGTATGTGCAAGCATGAAGTACTTAATCACTACGGTCTCACAATGCCATGAGTTCTTGATAATAGATGCACAATTGGTCCTCACAATTCCTTGCAGCTGTTTCAAGAGGATTCAAAAGTGACATGCAAAACAGACAAGCCTGTCCGGGTCTGTAATGGTGTGATTGGGGGGATTCTGCATACTGTCTATAATAAGCTGATAAGGGAGGAAGGTATTTTAGTACACCATTTGGTTCAAAATATTTTTTTTAATTATTCTCCTCCAAATCCTGGGTGTGTCTTATAGGGCAAAAACACAGTAAGTTTTTGGCTGTAATGTTTAAAAACGTGGAAAAGTTTGAGGGTTAAGAGTTTCAAATATTTTTTATTAAGCATTTCAGTCATATAAACAAAGACATTTCCAATTCTGATTCCATCATCTACAACTATCTTCTGGATCACACAAGTTAATAGAATCAAAGGACTGGGCACTGCTCTTATTTGTTCAGCCCTACTAAATGTATTTTAATGCACCCTAAATCCAGGAAATGGTGAAAACAAACAAGAAAAACAATAATAAAAAAAAAAAAGTTTGAAAAGCAATAGACCGAAGGGGAAGAGGCTCTGGTTAAACCCGATCTAAAGCTCTCTCTAGCTACCATTAACTAAAGTAAGCCTCAAGGTTGATGTTATATGACGACCACGGAGCCCAGGCAGTGTTGCATTCCTGCTTTTATTCAATTGAATGCTGGAAATGTTCTTGTGCACCATTATCCATGGTTGTTTACTATATCTTTCTCCTTCCATGCCAACACTACTGTGATTTTTGCTGCTGCCATTATGAAGGAGACTAGCTCCACTATTAAAACCTAAAATATATATATATTTTGAATAGAGTTGGGTTTTAAATCTAACTCAAGTCACTATTCAGGCACACAGTAACTTCCTTCAACTTATTCCAGTGTAAAATAAGCCATTTCAAGTCATCTCAAAATCCCTGATTTATATGTAAACACCTTATGAATTCAAAGTATAGATTGATTTGCTTCAATTTTTGTTCTGTCGCTGAGCTGGGAAGGACATGACCTGGTGAGTCATAAGTGTGGTCTGCTGTGGTCAGAGAAAGCTTTGCTTTATTATATCAATCCTGTCTGAAAATGTGAAGATATAGTTATATTTTAATTGGACAGACCATTGTAAGGAGCTTAAATTGTTTATTTATTTTAGATCAAGCTAGTAAATATAAACTCAACAGACATTGCTGATGGGAGGCCTTCCATTGTTCTTGGTTTAATATGGACGATCATTCTATATTTTCAGGTAAGTCACTGTAGCAGTGCTACATGTTCTACATCGGTTTGTATGAGTGGTGCTTAACAACTTACATATATTGCACATGTTTAAGGACTTTTAATTTAGATATTTGTTGGAGCTACTCATTCACAGTCATGTGAAAGGGAAACATTTGTGTAAATTAGGTAAAACTGCAACCTTTACAACTAGATCATTATTAGGCATGGTTGTATTTCTTATTAGAAACTCGTGGGCCTGGGCCTAGGCTAATACAATACGTTATTTTTCCTACTTCTCAAACCTACAGTCACACATTGCCACAATCACATGTGCACATGAGGTACTGGCCGACACCACGGTATGTCAAAATATCACACAATGGTCTAGAGCTCATTTTACACCTCTTCGAATTGGCAGAGCAACCGCAAATGCGGCTCAAAAAAACCCTGCTTGGAGGTGTACACAGAGCCCCATAGAAGTCTATTGTAAAGCCATGTAAAGAAGCAGATTTTACATACATTTGCATCAGTATTATGTGTTTTTTATTTTAAATAAATGATGTGTCAAGAGTTAGTAGCAGAGAGGTCTGAGGAAGATTGAGATCAAATCTGGATAGCTAATGCCGTGTGTTATATAAATGTCCAAGCTCAAGAGAAGTCACTTTCTGAGGTGGTATTTAGTTCCAGCTAGGATTGCTCATGCTGGCCCAGGTGACTCAAACTTTTGAGGTTGTAGTTCATTAGGGGGTGCTGCACACCCAGTGGAATTGCTCCTTAGGCATTAGTCCAGGGTGTTTGGCCTGACCCAGATGTTATTTTGTGTGTCAGGCGATCTGTGGGTGGCCTTGCTGCATTAGAGAGCTGAGAACGTAATGTCAGACAAAATAAATTATTGATCTTCCCTGTATTGGCAGCCAAACATGATTTACCAAAAGCTAGGAAACAAGGAGACAGCTGATATTTGGAATAATATAATGGAGGTTTTATCATACAATGATTATGCACACCCCAATTTCGATAATTTGAAAGTGTGTATTTTTTGTGGAAAACGTGTGCTTTATGGAAGCAGTTTTTATTGTGAGCCCCTCTGTCCCTCTGAAAACTCTGGGAACACCTTAATGTCCCACTTTGCTGACATGGGGAAGACTGTCCCACCAAATGCAGAATGCTGGATGTCTGGGTGGTTTAAAACTGCTCTGGCTCTGTGGTTGAATCGTGGTAGTGGAATGTTTGTGCTTTTGAGCATTGGCTCAATCAGCAACACTTTATGGACCAAATATTCTTAGAACATGTGACCCATAATTAAGCCACACGTTAAACCACACCTCTACCATGTCCATCACCCACTAACTCATTTAAACTGTCCCAATCTGATAACCCCAAGAAATAGTCAGTTTAGACGTGGTGCTAATGTGCAGACTTGGTGTATGTTACCAATAGCAAAAGAGTGCAGATAGTTGCCGCAGAACACTGCTGCTGTGTAAGCCAGTGGTCATTTTAGCAGGGTTTTGTGTGTAAAGGACTTAGGTGTACTTGGTGTACAGATATGATGTATGTTGCCAATAGCAATTGATTGCAGGTGTTGAAAACTGCTTCCATGAATTACACATTTGCTAACATAGGAAAATAAAATAAAATACTAGATCAGCTCAGCACATTGAGCACATCCTTTTGGCACAACAAACTATATACTTTCGAAAATTTCATAGAAAGTGGACCAAAACCCACTGCCTTCGCCCCTGGACTCTATAAGATTCCGAGGCCGCTTGATTCCTACCCCCTATGTCATCCAGAATCGGGATACCCCACTGTGTGAAATCCCCCAGGTTGCCCGGTATACTCACCGCGAATGCGCGAGCAGCGCTGCATCCCTGCTATTTAATTAGCAGGGCACATGCCCGGCCAGGCATTTGTGAATGGCCGGTGCAGGCATGCTCCCTTTTAGAGGGTAGGGGAATGCAGCTGCCAGAGCACTCGGCGGCGCTCAGCTGGACTCTGCTCCTTAAACGAGCTTAGTCCAGTTTGTGCCAGCACATTCAGGCATGCCGATTGGGAGGGAGGCTGCACATTTGCCATAGGACTGGGGAAAGGTGAGTTAGTTTGGGTGACCTGGGTGGGTTTCACACAGTGGGGCATCCCGGATCACGGTTCCACAGGGGCTAGGAACAGGATTTTGGTTATCCTGGGTTTCCCCAGTCCTACGGCACATGTTGAGCCTCTCTTCCAATCAGCACTGTAAAGCATGTGTCAGGCGATAAATGTAATCCATGTGCAATATACTGTATTGTAAACACTTTATTCAAATAACAGAATACCAGAAAAAATGGGCTCATGGGACATGACCCAGAAACCCATATAGCAGGAGCACCAATTCAATCAATTATAATAAAACTACCATTTATTAAGAATCACATGAATCCAAATGAATACAAAACACACAATACACAATACAAACACATTAAAATTACTGTGTATCCCCACAATTCATCCAGTGCTGTATACACAGCAACAAATAACTGGGTAACTCCTGAAATATAAATACGTTTAACCTAAAATCTTTTCATATTTGTGCCGGCACAAAATGCCCACCTTCTCTGCCCCTTAACAAAGAGGAGAAAAAAATATATATATATGTAAGAGAAGGTGGAGCCTCACCTAACTGCAAAAATCTATATTATATTAAAGTGACCGTGCTTATTAAACAACAATAATCATAAATTTCATCTAAACTCTCAAACCATTAATAAACCAGTGTGTGCACAATAACCTATGTTACAAGTGAATATATATACAAATATGTACAGTATTATAAAAAAGCAGTGTTTTGGAGCAGTGCCCAAAATATAGGCAGTGCTTCAAAACAGTGCTGTAAACAAGTGAAATATTGGTCAAGAATACAAATAGCAATTACAGAAAAACATGATTAAATCGACCCACACAACAAAATGAAAGGCAGAAAGGCAAATAAAGAGGCAAAGTATGATACTTAGCCGAGCAAACAGGTATGTCACGTAAAGTAAGGAGTGGGGGATAGACAGCAGGGACACCTTCGAACGCGGCCGCCCGTGCCGCTTCGCTGGGTCAGCGAAGCGGCACGGGCGGCCGCGTTCGAAGGTGTCCCTGCTGTCTATCCCCCACTCCTTACTTTACGTGACATACCTGTTTGCTCGGCTAAGTATCATACTTTGCCTCTTTATTTGCCTTTCTGCCTTTCATTTTGTTGTGTGGGTCGATTTAATCATGTTTTTCTGTAATTGCTATTTGTATTCTTGACCAATATTTCACTTGTTTACAGCACTGTTTTGAAGCACTGCCTATATTTTGGGCACTGCTCCAAAACACTGCTTTTTTATAATACTGTACATATTTGTATATATATTCACTTGTAACATAGGTTATTGTGCACACACTGGTTTATTAATGGTTTGAGAGTTTAGATGAAATTTATGATTATTGTTGTTTAATAAGCACGGTCACTTTAATATAATATAGATTTTTGCAGTTAGGTGAGGCTCCACCTTCTCTTACATATATATATATTTTTTTCTCCTCTTTGTTAAGGGGCAGAGAAGGTGGGCATTTTGTGCCGGCACAAATATGAAAAGATTTTAGGTTAAACGTATTTATATTTCAGGAGTTACCCAGTTATTTGTTGCTGTGTATACAGCACTGGATGAATTGTGGGGATACACAGTAATTTTAATGTGTTTGTATTGTGTATTGTGTGTTTTGTATTCATTTGGATTCATGTGATTCTTAATAAATGGTAGTTTTATTATAATTGATTGAATTGGTGCTCCTGCTATATGGGTTTCTGGGTCATGTCCCATGAGCCCATTTTTTCTGGTGTTTACATATTTTGCAGTGTAGCACAACATAGCAATTGTGGGCGGTGCACCACTTGATAGTATCAAATAACAGAATAAAGATGGGAAATTAGAAAGAAAAATGTGTGATTCACATTTTTCCACCTGGCACTTCAGGCATAGGGGCTGGGGTCCCAATGGCTTAAAGGTCAAAAGACCATCCTATAACCATGCCAGGATACAGGAGGAGACCTTATGCCCTTCAGCACAAGTCCTGTACTCTTCCAGAACACCAGGCCCATGTTGGCATCCGGGTTTTTCTCTACCCCCCTGTCTAGTGTGGGTATCGGCAAGTCACCTATCACCCATCCACTGTAAAACGAGCTCCAGGGGTCTCCTCCTCCATCAGCAGACATGGTAAAAATTACTACTCTGTCAGATCTTTCATTTTAGCTTTGCACTGGGTCCTAGATAAATAAACTGCTCAGTTAAATGTGTATTTTGATAAAAGCAGATTTTACTCAGCAGATCAAGATAAGAGCTTTCATGTTTGAATATATACTTATTACATGATTAGCTAGTAGTTATCTTGCAAAACAAAAAACGATTATGTTCTTTTATTATTACAGATTGAAGAATTAACTAGCAATCTTCCACAAATCCATTCCTTGTCTAGCAGCACATCATCCGTAGACAGTGTAGTAAGCTCTGAGGCTGCTAGTCCTCCAACCAAACGGAAAGTAGTCACTAAAATTCAAGGCAGTGCCAAGAAAGCCCTGCTCAGATGGGTACAATATACTTCAGCCAAGTAAGTTATTTTCCTTATTTACCTACACTTATGTTAAATTTATATTGCTTCTCTTGAAAATTGCTATACTAGTTGAAAACATCTGGGTACTGAAAAAATCGGAATATTAATACCTATGTACTAACACTTTTCCAGATCCTTTGGTAACAGAGAAAACATCTTTAGACCATTACATTGAAAAGGTTATTTGTTCACCTTGGTTGAGTGTCTTTGCATGCATCAGGCACACAAGGCATAGGTGCTGGTGTCCCTGTGGCACTGGAGTCACACAGCGGGTGTCCACCCATTCAGTATACCAGCCACTATGCCCTTTAGCATTGGTTTTGATACTCTGCCAGAGGTGCCACCAAAATAACCCCTGGAGGAGCACTGGTCTACACCCCCTCTGTATTTGATTGGTAGCACCTAAATCATTAGTGGTCCTATTCACACTGATCTAGTCATAGTTTATTAAGCAAATATGTGCTTTCATTTAATTGTTAATCCAATTAGGAAGCTTGTGCCCGCGCCAGGCATTTGTGAATGGTCAGCCTGGGCATGCTCCCTGTTAAAGGGTAGTAGGGGATGCGGGCACCAGCCTTCGGATTCGCTCGCATTAGACGAGCTCCTAGAAGAAGGGGCTCGAGCAGATCTGAGCAGGACGAGAGGGCTGCGCATGCGCTGTAGGACCAGGGAAGGGTAAGGGAGATTGGGCGACCTAGGGAGTTACACACAACAGGGCACCCCCGATTGGGCCCGGGGTGCAAAGACCAAAACCCAGGATAGTAAAAAATGTTTGATGAATCAAGTCACAATCATACAGCAAAATATACATATGTATTTCTAGCCCTATCACATACTCTTAAGAACTATTTTTTTTTTTTTTTTTGCATAAAGTCACTTTACCTATTTGGTTATTTCTTCCATTATAAAGGCGTCTTGGAATTGAAGTTAAAGATTTTGGGTCAAGCTGGAGAAGCGGTATTGCCTTCCACTCAATGATCTATGCTATTCGTCCAGAGCTTGTGGACATGGAGAGACTACAAGCAAGAACCAATCGGGAAAATCTTGAAGAAGCTTTTTCAATAGCAGAAAGTGAGCTGGGAATTCCAAGACTGTTAGATCCTGAAGGTATGTTTTGTTCTGAATCAAAGAGCAGAAATGTAAAAAAAAAAAAATGTTTGCCTGGTAGCTTACTTGATGTAGTGTCATGTCCATGCAATATTTTTCCTCTGCTGACACAAACGGAATTTCTTCTTATGGGTACCGCGGGTTGAAAAACAGTGGGCTGGATCATCGCATCCACTATACAGTGCTTTTCTGACTTTAGTACATACAGTTCATTGGCATGTCATATTTGCTGTCATGCTCTGGTCACATGGTGGCATGTTAGTCCCTTTTTCATCTTGGATTCCCCCTTCCCAGATGTTAGTCCCTTTTTCATCTTGGATTCCCCCTTCCCAGAGAACACAGAGAGGCTTTAAACGGGAACAACACCCAAGAAATTTACTTTCTCTGGCTTTGTTTTCTCTTAAATTAGGATGCCCCCAGATAGGCCATAAAACTTTTCCTTGTTCTCATTGCCGCATGCGTAGGATGCTGATCCAACTGGCGGTGCTCGTTTTATTTATATTTCCACTGGCGCCAGTGTAGCAAAGAAATCTTAATGGAAAGAAAGAAAGGTATGGCACGAGTGTGCGTCTAGCTAAAGACTAAGCTCCTCGAGGAGGCGAGTGAATTGGGCAATCCGGGAGGTTCACACAGTGATTTATCTCAATACGGGATGCAACATAAAGCGGTAGACCCCCACCCCCCCGTTCTCCCAAGAGGCTTTTAATTATCCTCTTTAAGTAGCACACTTTGCAGAATTTTGACATTTAGAAGTAAAATTTTACTATTATAGTGCATTTTCCATTAGTAAAACCCTGTTTGCTATGAAACAATGTTTTACATTCAAATAAGATATTTCTAATCGTTAAACTGATGCACTAAAAAGTAAAAAAAAAATCTCGTTAATTAAGGAGCTCAAGTACCTTTTTATACTTATTTATTTATGTTTAATTAAGGAGCTCAGGTACCTTTTTATACGTATTTATGTATGTTTCATTTAGATGTAGATGTTGATAAACCTGATGAAAAGTCCATTATGACCTACATCGCTCAGTTCCTGAAGCACTACCCTGATCCTTACAACATGGCAGGAGATAGACAGATAGAAGAGGTAAGAAGAATTTGTTTTATTATTACACTTTTTCATTGTAATAGGAAACTTTAGGGCCGAATCAGCTAAAATGTACATTTTCACAATATTTTTTGCGAGACTATGTGTTTCCGCATGCTCTTTCTTAGTGTTGCAATTCAGCACCATTTGCCTTGCAAATTTTTTGGCGAATCAAGTGCGCACATGCTTATGCCTTTCGGCAAATATTTTCGCATGCGTAAGCATATTCACATAATTCATCCTGATCTTTCCCATGCAATATGCAGTGTCAGGCTATGCAGAAATTGCTCTCCACTATTTACCTGGCGATTGTGGCATCTTGTCATGCAAAAATAGACTCTTCCACGTTCAGGTTGTGCTGGCAAATTCAAATGAACCTACTCAAACCTAATCAAATTAACCTAATTAACCAACTCAAAGAAACCTAATAGTTAAGTAGCTACGGAGCAAAGCACTTTCACAATGACAACCTAATGTGAGGCTTATGTGAGGACAGTAGTTACTCAACAACTGCAACCACCTTTTAAAAATGAATGACCGTTTTCTCTCCTAAAAAGTAGTACATTTTTTCACCTGCCTGGTAAGCAGACACCCCCGCTTCCACGGCGACGCGTTATGTGACGTCACGCGTCCCTTCCTCAGTGCTAATGAGGCCCCAAGACCCCAGGAGCAACGTTAAATACTCACCTGCCTCGCTCCCCTGCCCCGGCCTGCTCCGTCACGCCTGGCACCACCGACCGCACTTCAGCCCTGAGGAAGTGATGCGTGACATCACGTAACGCGCCGGTGTGGAGGCAGGGTGTCTGTTTACCAGGCTCGAGCCACCTGTATTATGGATATGTGAGGATTATATTGGGCTATGTTTTTGACTGTACCTTCCATATCTTCACCTGGGTTTGTCCTCATTTCTTAGCACTATATAATGTACTTACACAATTGGATTATAATTTATTGCTGTTTGCACAGAACTTGTTCACTTAATTATAAGTATAGGGAATACTTTATTATAGATCAGTTCATAATTGCCCTCAATACTTTCATCATAGATTTCAATAGGTGGCTCCACAACAGCGCCCTCCGCTGTCTGTTTGACATATGTGTTTTTTTAAATTGTCGTGTTTGTGTAGACTTTTGGCTTGTTTTATCCCACAATAAAATCTTTGCTATATATATATATATATATATATATATATATATATATATATATATATATATTATATATATAATTCAGTGGTGCCACCTTTTGGGGGATATTTGGAGGAAACTGTGGGATTCCTCATTCTCTTTGGGGGGTGTATCCCCCAGTGTGCACATAATTTTTACATTTGGCTGGTACGGCTCCACCATTTTTTGGTTTTGCTGCGGCTTCTTGGTATAGCGGAGCCACTCTTCTTGGTGTCTGCTTCTCTGATCACCGCCACTGCTCACTGCCTGCATCATGGGGGTGCTTCTCCTGGGCCACTGCTAGCAGATAGCTGCCCGTCTAGCGGGGCCACAGCTGCGGTCCCTGCCCCCATAGCGCAGTCCCTGCCACAGCTCGCTGTCCGCATAACGGTGCCACCTCTCCTGGGCGCTGCTATGGTCACTTCCCGCTCATCCACATAGCAGGGCCGCCTCTCACGGGCACGCCTCCGTCTAGCCTCTTCGGTCCAGAGGTAGCTAGAGGGGCTTCATATGTGAGTGTGTTCCTTCCCCTCTTCAGTGGAGCAGGTAGGTCTCTTTTTTTTTTATGATGCTGACTTTTAAATTCCTGCATTTTATGCTATCTTCTTATTTTTGTTATCTGTTTGTTTTTTTTAGGTTGTGGTTCACCCCTAGGGTCTTGGGAGTAGTCATTTGTGACTTTTGAGATCCCTCATATACCTCGGTCTTAGACCCTCAGGGATATTAGGCTGTTTTTCACCATGACTGAGGCACCCGGGTTTGGTACATTAGCAAAGAGGGTCACCACATGTCATGTGTGCCTACAAAGGCCCCCGGAAGAGGCCCTATTCGTTCAGAATGCCCCCTGAGAGCTTACGGGTCCTTTTGGCAGCTCAACCTTGCTCTGATAACTAGGGATATTTTGTCCAGCTTGATTTAGCAGAGAGATAGGCCCGCATAGACAGCCATTATTTAAGGATCACTCAGAGTCTCCATCTCAAGGTTTTTGAAGGCATCCGAGAAATTAAAACATTTAGTTTTCAGGGATTCTTCTGGTTCCGAGGAGGAGGAGATTTATGATGCCATAGAATCTCACTTAGATTTGTCAGAGGGAGAACTCTAATCCAGTAGAGAAAACGGCAATTTGGATTCAGGGTCATCAAAACAGGGGGGCTCTCTGTTTAGAGAGCAGATGGAGAGTCTGATATTTTCTATTTTAGAAATTTTGGATATCACAGTAAGTAAGGGGATCTGTACAAGCCAGAAAAAGAGAGTCAGCTGTTTCCTGAGCAGTCTCATTTTACCAGACTTATCCAAAAAGAATGAGAAAAGCCCGACATGCTCCCCACCATTCCTAGAGTTCTGGATACTAAATAACCTTTTCCCACAGACCTGATTAGGTTATGGTCCTTTTTTCTGAAGTGGATGAGCCAGTTTCATGACTCTCTAGCAACATTATTATTCCTACTTTTGACAGTGCCTCCCTAAAGGATCCAGTGGATAAGCATATGGATCAGGGAGAACGGTCCCTCAGTCAGAGGGTTTTTCAGTCTCTATGCATGCGCTGGGGGCTCCCAGACATAGATCTTTGTGTCCTACCACAATCAGAAAAAGTTCTGAAATCCAGAATTGTGGATTTTTTGCAGAAGGGTCTCGACAAGGGTTTCTGATTCAAGGAAACTCTCTAATCCCAAACTGCCCCTTCTGACAATTTAGAAGACTTTTTTTTATTTTTTTTTTTCTTCTGCTTGTATTTAAAGGGTGTGATGTGTGACACACTTTACTAGCTTAACTGTAGCTACATCGCGTTTTCTTTCTTGGTTCATTTATCTAATAGATGAAGGGCTATGCCATATGGGCATTTATTTCTAGAAATTATAATTGCTAGCTAGTAGCCTAGAACAGATGGTGGTGACCATGTCAAAGCAATTTTTGGCTTTATAACCTCTTGCAGCCTTGATAAAAAAATCTACTTCTGCTATTGCATATTAAAGGATTACTTTATCAGTACTTTTTCTTGTATTTATAATCATATGTAATAAAATACTTTTCATGAAAAAACTTTTTCGAACTAAAATAATAAATATTGTAAATAATAACCAAATTGTTATATTAGTATTTTTAATTAGTCTGTAGCCGGTGGCTTTGTGTGATCGTCAATTGTCAATCCCTACACTAGCGCCAGTATCTTAAAGAATTCAGTTCAAAATCCTAACCCTAACCTAGAAAGCCCTCTACAGCCAAGCCCCTTTCTACTTTTCATCACTAGTCCAAAGACACCAACTCAGATGCAGTCTCCAGTCTGCCCCCAACCTCCTCCTCCTGGCCTAACCAAACCACTTTACAGTCTTAATACTTTACACACTCTTTGTAACCCAACCTCTTGTCTCCACCCTCCATCATTTAGATTGTAAGCTCACAAGGGCGGGACTCTTTCCTCACGCACACCTGTATTAAAGTGTTTTGTTGCATTTGACTCAGTAATGTATATATAATATGCATTCTATGTCCTAATGCTGTTATATTCGACTCATAATGCTGTGTGTTTTATGTATGTTACTCATTCCACCCTCCTATAATTTTATGAATAAACAATAATAGTAACATAGCATCAGGTAGAAAAGTGAAGCAAAATGTGAGCTGTTTTAGTCTTTAGTTCTCTAACTGTATCTTATTTAGCGAAAATGAAAGGGTTACTGAGTCCTGACGGGGCTTCATTTAATATTTGACACCAAGGTTCAACCATATTTAGTTACACCACTGTGTGTGTGTGTGTGTGTGTGTGTGTGTGTGTGTGTGTATATATATATATATATATATATATATATATATATATATATATATATATACACAATTTAAACTTTTTAAATATTGGATTTACACTGCTTGCAATAATGCACTTTGTTCCTAGCAAAAGGAAAACCAACTAGTGCTTCGTGACTTGAAGATTTGGATTGAACAGTTTGAACGAGATATTAACAGAGCACAAGCAGTGGAAAATAATTTACAGGACAGATACCAGGTAATTTAAGATATTTTATTTTCCTGAGCTAAATGTAGCAAATTTGGTTTGCATTTAGTGTTAAAATAATTTCTGCTGTTTGAGGGGACTTTTAATCCTTTAACTGCCAGGCCACCTCTTGTTGCCAGGCTGTTTTTGAACATTTTGCACTATATATATGTTTTGTGTTTTTTGCAGGGATTTCTTGGATAAGTATATACTGTTATTCCAAGTGTGACATACACTCCGCTTCAATTCTTCATGACATTTGGGTTATTCTCCAGTAGAGGGCGAACTTCTGCAGAGATGAATGCAAAAAAAGGAGCTCTTCCCAGTCCATAAATACCTTGGACCTCCCACCAATTCCCCAGTTCCTTCTCTGCAGGGAAGGCGAGAAGACAGAAGATGAAGACTTCTCTTACTTGCAGGTAAGCCGGGCCCGCGCCCGGCCGTTTGTGGCCCCTATTGCTGCCAGGACTCTTTCTAAATTGTCCCTATTTGAGCCTTCCAGCTTTGGCTGCGGGTCCTGGTGAGGGTAGGTAGCACCCTATGGGTGCGGAAGGAGAATTGCTCCACCGTGAGACCTCATTATAAGGGGTAGGTGGTTATCCAGGTTTTGGTGATCCTGGTGTGGGATGCCCTGTCCCTTCATACCTATGGCCGGATTCTGGAGGGGTCCCCCCCCCCCCTTCGCCGTCATACTCTGTTTTTAGTATATTCAGGTGTGTTAGTGTGTGTGTGATGGCAGTGACTCATCTGGAAGCAATCCCTTGATGATTTGATTACAGTGCATTGTTACATCGTTTGCTTAGCCTGCTGGTGTTTTTTTCTCTCAGCCTGGGGAGCTTCTCTCCCTCAGGCTGTGTTCAGGGAGGGGGCAGTAGCCCCGCCCCCTCGTTTGGCACGATTTTGGGGCCTGCCCCGGTTGGATCCGTGCTGCTGGGAAGGGGGGGCGTGGCCTGGAGAGCGCGCTTTCGGCGCTGGCCCGCCCTCCTTTTCTTCCTGCTTCTCCTCGCAAGGCTCTCGGGGGCCATCTTGTGCTGCTGCTTGCTGATCCGTGGGGACGGTAAGGGCCTGGTGGCCACTTCCTTTGCTATGCGGGGGCCCCTCTCTAGCGGGGGGCTCCCCCTTGGTTGCGGGTATGAGTGATTTTGCTGGGCATGTCTGTTTTTCTGATGTTTGTGTATATATATATATATATATATATATATATATATATATATATATATATTTATACACTGCTGTATAGTGACTGATTATGCCTTGTTGTGTGTTACAGATTACATCATACATGTTCATGTTAAGGGGTTCTTCCTGGTCCTGGGGTCCCTAGTCTTTAAATTGATCACTTCAAATCCTCCCACTGGGACTTTTAAGGGGCATCCCGGGTTGCTTTTGCTTAAATCCCCTAAGGTCTTGCGACTGACCACAAAAATCACCATATGGAGGCTCCGCAGGATACCGGGCTCGGGCTCCCTCTGGGACAATCCCGGCCATGTGTGGGAGAATGTGCTTAGTTGTATACCATGTGCACAAAAGGCCATATCGCGGCAGTCGGGTGCCCAGCCTTCTGGGTCAGCGCCCCCCGCTTCATCGCCTTCCCCTCCCCACCTTATCCGTACCCCAAGTGACATTGGTGTTAGCGGGGAGTCGCATTCCGATGTTTGTGCTAGGTTGGCCAGCATCGAGAAATTTATGGTTAGCGCGTTGGGCAAGAAGGCCCAGGCTAAAAAGAGGCATTTGTCGTCGGTCCAGGCGACTTGGGATATTGATGATGATTCATTTGATATGTCAGATTATTCCCCGTTAGAGGAGGGGGAATTGTATGAGGAGTCAGAGGATGACAGTGTACGGTTTGGCAAGGCTGATGTTGGGCAGGCGCTGGGGGATGCTGTTGACACGGCCATGGTTTTGTCACAACTCTTGGAGGTTTTGGATATTGCGCCGCCTGAGGCGCCCCCTCTCAAGAAGGGGGAATTTTTTGGGGCCCACAAGCCTCGTTTGGAGTTCCCTACCCAGGGTCATTTTGATGCACTGATCCTTAGGGAGTGGGAGAAACCTAGTCGGCTTCCGGGCGTTCCTCAGGGATGGGATAAGAAGTATCCTTTCCCGGTGGAAGCGGTTAAGCGCTGGGCTTCTCCTCCCGAGGTTGATGCACCAGTTTTGGGGTTGACCAACTCCTCCGTGCTTCACACCCCTGACGCCACTTCCCTAAAGGATGGTGAGGATAGGCGCCTTGATCAGATGGCATGCCATGCCTTTGCCAGTGTTGGGTCGGCCTTGCGGCCTGTTTGTGCATCTGCTCTTGTGTCGGTGGGTGCTAGGTCTCTGATTAGGGACTGGTTAAATGACGCTCACTGATCCGGCCAGCACGGAGTTCACTACGCTTAAAAGGTTTGAATTGTTGATGAATTTTGTCTTGCCCGCTATGGAAGACACTATTGTTATGTGTAGTAGGACTTCGGCCTTATTGGTGGCCATGCGCCGATCGGTATGGCTCTGTCAGTGGACGGTGGACTTTGCGGCCAAGAAATCACTCACAGCTCTTCGCTTCTTGGGTACGCAGCCGTTTGGAGTTAAGTTGGATGCTGTGGCAATGGGAGGTAAGTTACCTCAACGGAAAAAACAGGCTCTTTCAATCCTTCCTTTCGAGGTGCCAGAGCTGGTAGAGGTTTGGTCTTCTCGGGTGTCAGAGGCTCTTCGGGCAGAGGTCGGGCCCGTCCCGCTTCGGCCTGGGGTTCCAAACCCAAGCCTGTGGGTAAACCAGCTCAGCAATGAAGTGGCGCCCTCACCCACTCGGGTGGTGGGACGGCTGCGGCTCTTCTTCCAAGTCTGGGCTCGGGAAGTCACAGACAATTGTATCTTGGAAGTGGTCTCCTCCGGGTACAAACTGGAGTTTGAGTATTGGCCTCCTCCAAGATTTTTAAGGTCTCGGGTGCCCTTGGACCCTCAGACGGCTCAGGGGCTCTGGTTAGCAGTAAAAAATCTTCTGGACATGGGAGTTGTATGCCCGGTGCCTCCGTCGGAGAGAGGCAGGGGTTTCTACTCCAATCTTTTCACGGTTCCCAAGAAAGAATGTGCTGTAAGACCCATTCTGGACCTCAAGGTCCTCAACAGATTCATCAGAACCAAGAAGTTCCGCATGGAGACTCTGCGCTCGGCCATCAATTCCCTTTGTCAAGGGGATTTCATGACATCCATAGACATCAAGGATGCATATTTGCATGTTCCAATTTTTCCAGCGCATCAGAGATTCCTCAGGTTCGAGGTGGACGATCTACATTTTCAGTTTGTAGCCCTTCCCTTCGGGTTGACCTCAGCGCAGAGGGTCTTCACCAAGGTTCTGGCGGGCATAATGGCCCTATTCAGAGCTCAGGGAATTTGCATTGTGCCGCATCTGGACGACCTATTGATTTCAGCTTCTTCCCTCCGTCAGGCAGAGCTGGACACCCGCCAGGTGGTGTCGACCCTGGAGAGGTTCGGGTGGGTGATCAATCGCCCCAAGTCCTCTCTCTCGCCATCACAAGTGATTTCATTCCTGGGCATGAATCTGGATACCATTCAGGCCAGAGTGTTTCGACCCCAGACCAAGGGGCAGGGGATTCAAGATCTGATCCGCCTTCTTCTGGCCAATCCTTGCCCTTCTATCCGACAGGGGATGAAACTGGTGGGATTGATGGTGGCCTCCTTCGAGGCGGTCCCGTTTGCGCAGTTTCACATGAGATCTCTTCAACTTCACCTATTGACGCATTGGGATAGGTGTCCGCTGTCGTTGGATCAACCGTTCAGGATGTCTCCCAGGGTTCGGCAGTCCCTTCGGTGGTGGCTGGAGTCGAGCAACCTGTTGAGGGGCAGATCCTTTCTGGTTCCTCGCTGGGAATGGGAGATGGTTACCACGGATGCCAGCCTGTTGGGCTGGGGAGGTTTCTGGAAAAGTCATCAGTTCAGCGGGGTGTGGGGTCCTTAGGAGGCTCACAACCATCAATGTCTTAGAGCTCAGAGCCATCCGGCTTGTCCTGTCACGGCTGACGTTGCACTTGCAGGGTCCTCCGGTTCAGATTCGTTCAGACAATCGGACGGCGGTAGCCTACATCAATCACCAAGGAGGGACTCGCAGCAGGAGTGCCCTGAGGGAAGTCTCTCTGATCCTGCATTGGGCGGAGAGCAATGTCCCTTGCATTTCGGCAATCTACATTCCGGGAGTGGAAAACACGGAGGCGGACTCCCTGAGCAGGGGGTTCTCTCGCCAAGGAGAGTGGTCTCTCAACCCCGGTGTTTTTCGGTTTCTTTGTCGCAAGTGGGGTGGATCTCTTTGCCTCACGGCACAATCACAAACTCCCAGCCTTTGTGTCTCTATCTCAGGATCCTCTTGCTCTGGCAGTGGATGCCTTGCCCCTTGCTTGGAAGGATCTGGGGTTTGTGTACCTGTTTCCTCCCTTCTCCATGCTGGGCAAGGTGGTTTGCAAACTGGCTCTTGAGGGGGCATCAGCAACTCTGGTGGCTCCAAGGTGGCCAAGAAGGGTTTGGTACGCAGACGTTGTAAGGCTGGCGGTAGATCAGTACTGGCTTCCCATGTTTCCGGATCTCTTATCTCAGGGTCAACTACTTTACCCCAATTTACAAACACTGGCTTTGAAGGCTTGGCTGCTGAAACCTTCATCCTGAAGGAGGAAGGTTTGTCTGAGGCTGTCGTTCAGACCTTGATTAGAGCTAGGAAGCGGTCCTCTTCAGGCATCTACTATAGGGCTTGGCGGTCCTATATTGACTGGTGTGAGGCTAGGGCCTTGCCTTGCAGGGTGTTTTCGATCCCTAGGATTTTGGAGTTTCTTCAGCACGGTCTGGATCTTGGGTTCCAGCTTAGTACCTTGAAAGGGCAGGTCTCTGCTCTGTCTGTTTTCTTCCAAAGATCTTTTGCCTTACACCCGCTGGTTAAGACTTTTTTCCAGGGGGTCACTCATGTTAGACCCCCTCGGAAGGCTATGGTTCCTGTTTGGGATTTGAATTTGGTTCTTTCAGCTCTCCAGGGTCCTCCTTTTGAGCCATTACAGGATATTGCTCTTTCTGTTTTCACTCAAAAGGTGGCCTTCTTGGTGGCTATTACCTCTGTTCGGCGTGTCTCTGATTTGGCGGCTCTGTCGATTCAGGCCCCTTACTTTGAAAGACACCAGGGCAAGGTGGTCTTTCGCTTTAAGCCAGATTTCCTTCCTAAGGTGGTGTCGGCTTTCCAACTCAATCAGGATATTGTTCTCCCTTCCTTGTGTCCTAAGCCTAGTAATGACAAGGAGAGGGTTTTGCACAATTTGGATGTGGTTCCCTGTGTTAAGTACTATTTGGTGACTACTTCTTCTTTCCGCAAGACCGATGCCTTTTTCGTGGTGCCCTGCGGGCCCAGGAAAGGTTTGGCGCCCGCCAAGTCTACCGTTAGCAAATGGATTCGTCAGGCCATTGTTGGGGCCTATTCTGCTAAGGGGAGGACTCCCCCTTTTAGGGTCACTGCGCATTCTACTCATGCTGTTGGCACATCCTGGGCTTTTCAGCACCAGGCTTCTGTTGAACAAGTTTGTAAGGCTGCTACTTGGTCTTCCGTTCGTACGTTTTACAAGGTTGATGTGTGGGCTTCAGCGGATGCCGTTTTTGGCCGCAAGGTTCTGCAAGCTGCAGTGGTTTAAGTTTGTGCATTCTTTACTGTTTATGGTTCCCACCCATGATGGACACTGCAATTGGATGTCCCAAATGTCATCAAGAATTGAAGCGGAGTGTATGTCACACTTGGAATAATACCGTTTCGTGAGTACTCACCTTTAAAACGGATATTATAAGTGTGACATCACTCCGCTTCACCCACCCTTTTTTGTATTCTGGATCCTTTATATGGTGAACCATTGTTTCTTGGTTGTTAATATTTTTATTTTTGGTTCTTCCTGGTCCCCTTACTGCTATTTTACACTGGGGAATTGGTGGGAGGTCCCAGGTATTTATGGACTGGGAGGAGCTCCTTTTTTTGCATTCATCTCTGCAGAAGTTCGCCCTCTACTGGAGAATAACCCAAATGTCATGAAGAATTGAAGCGGAGTGTATGTCACACTTATAATATTCGTTTTAAAGGTGAGTACTCACAAAACTGTATTTTTCAGCAGAGTTTGGCTTTTAACATGAAATGTCTTGTTTGTAATTTTCAGTGCTTTCTCAATATTTGTGGGGAAATGTTTATATATTTTTTCATATTTTTGTAACAATTTTTTCTTGAAAATGTAAGTTTTCATGAAAACGTTATCGCATGTAAAATCCCCATTTCTGCTGATTACAACGGTACCACCTATGTATCGATAGACACTCACCGATTCCTGCTCAAGAGACACTGCAAACTGAAAACAACATTTTAAGAAATATGCACCTTGCAGTTAATGATCAAGGGTTAAACCATCAAAAATAAAAATAAAAAGCGTGGGCCCCTCCCCCTCACCAGCAAAACCAGCCCTGGCACCAGCTATGTGGTCTGGTAGACTAGAGCACGGAGGCCAAGCAGATGTCCCAAAAAGACTACCAGCCCACTTAGCCCACATGGGCAATTCTGCACCACACTAGTCTTTGGGGATGCAGGTTTGAACTTGCTTAGGGTTCAAGGACCCCTTACCACCAGTTTACAAAAGTTTAGGGGTAAAAAACACACTTTAAAAAGTCCTTTTAATTGTTTTTAATACTTACCTCCTTCCATTGCAGGGTGCATGCCCTGTGGCCAGTGGCGTTGCTAGGGCTGGTGTCACCCGGGGCGGTAGGAAATGGTGTCACCCCCCCCCGCCAATGGTGTCACCCGCACCCACCCCCCCCAATGGTGTCACCCCCCCCCCCCCCAATGGTGTCAACCCCACCCCCCCCAATGGTGTCAACCCCCCCCCCCCCCAAAGAAAACAAACAAAAAAAAAAGCATTTTTGCCGGCATGGTGGGAGCGGGCCGGCCGGTTCCGCGCTGACAGCGGAACCGGCCGGCCCGCTCTGCTGTCAGCGGAACCGGCCGGCCCGCTCCCACCATGCCGGCATTTTTTAAAAAAGCAAACACTTACCTGCAGGTCCGGAGCGTGGAGGCCGGCGCCGCTCTCAGCTGTCATCTGAGGGCGCGTCATCAGAGGCGCCCTCTGATGACGCGCCCTCAGATGACAGCTGAGAGCGGCGCCGGCCTCCACGCTCCGGACCTGCAGGTAAGTGTCTCTATACCGAGGGGTGACCGGCCGAGAGGTATCACCCTCTAGGTCTGGTGTCACCCGGGGCGGTCCGCCCCCCCCGCCCCCGGGTCGCTACGCCACTGCCTGTGGCGCGAAAGGGTAGCTGTCAGAAGCCACGCACAGGGAAGAGAATTGTTCTCTGCCACGCTGAAGACCAACGATCAGAGGCCTCCAGGGAATGAGGAGACTTTTGATTCCTGATTCTGTGCTTTTTTTTTTCTTTGGTTCTAAACAAGAAAATACACCAGGCACATGAAATGTTAGTGGCTGGCAGTTAACTGATGCACATTCAGCTATTTAAATTTCACGGGCTTGGCATTTAAAGAGGGTTGAACCACAGGCAGGCAAGGTCCTGCAGCTTGACATCAGTCTGACTTTGACATTTTCACTTTGTCTTTATCCTTGCATGAATGCATTTCTAGTGGTTGGGGGTGCTTTACATGATTGGGAGTTTTAAAGAACCCAGGTATTCTGTTACATTGTGTTACAAATTATTTCAAGGCCCCCATGTCCCTGGTTTAGACATTTTTAATACCTGGATTATCCACAAATGTGCTGGCCTGTCTTTTATGGTGGAAATTGGTCAAAGTGAGATGGCAGACGGTCTTCTTGGTCCCATAGATAGAATGACCCTTGGGTCATTAATATCTGGCGGCATTGGAGAGGGGTTGCATTGAAAAGGGATTGTTTCACTTTACAACGTTAATATTTTTATGTTTACAAGTATGTCTATATTAGCACCTTCATAGTTTGGCATTTTATTATTTTTTTATCATTTTAGTTTCTCTTTGGATGTTTACATTTTCATGTGTCATTGCAGTTATTCAAGCAATATAGAGTCCAATATGAAATGAAAAGGAAACAAGTTGAAAGTGCCATCCAGCCAATGGGTAAAGATGGAAAATTATTTTTGGATCAGACAATGGTGAAGCAAGCCTGGGAGAAGGTTTCTGCAAGGGTATGTTTTAAATTATACGTTCAGATATGCAGATATTAAATGTACACAGTAAACTGGTACACGAGAACCTGAATATCTTTTTAGGGCTATAGACAGGAAATAAGACATGCACTGTGAACTTCATTGGATTCTGTGTTTGAGCAGTTCTACAAAAAAGTTACGTATTATTTCCAAGTTTCTTCTTCTCTAACCATAGTTAATTTAGACATAACACACTTGCCATTTTATACCTAAGCTGTTGATTAATTTGAGTTCTAGCACCTATGTAAAAACTACCCATTCCAAGACGGGTCTAGGCTTCTATCAATAACACAAATATATGTACAATATTGCTTATCAATATATACATACCCTTTATGCATACTGTGACCAGGCAATTACTATAAACACAAGCACAGTAAAACAAACAGCAGAGTTCCAGAGTGATTAGCTCTGAAACTGGAAGATTTGACCCAGGTCTGGCACATTTGATCCTGTTTGGCAAAACCTAAATAGCTCTGAGATCCTCACAAGGAGATCTGTTACCATTCCAATTCCCCTGTGTACTCTGCAAGAAATCAACAGCCATCACATCATGTCCACAGGCTGTGCACTTCCCCATCTAGAATATGGGATGCATGTGATTGGATGCTGCTGTTGTATCATTCTGGGCCACAGCCCCTATAAAATATAGTCTGCAGGACCATTTCAACTATTTTGTAACATTGCTTTGCTAGGGGACAAAGACTGTCAGTGAATTCAGCAGCCTGTACTCCACTTGCTACAGCACTCTCAATCGGTTTGAATGATTGCTTTCAATCAGTTATACTCACCTGCACAGCTTGACAGATAGGACTGGGATTTGAAGCAGTAGGCAGGATAAAATCTTACAAAGCCCCCCCCCCCCATCCCACACAAAATAAAAAAAGTTTGCAAAGAGCACTAGCACCTCAATGTATTGCATCCATTTTGCACACAAGAGCTTGCACTCTGCTCCACCACTTACTTGACATACTTATCTATCAGAGAAAATATATTTATTTTAAAGTGGATCAAAACCCATGGAGATTGGCCCAGGAATCTATAGGATTCCAGGACCAATCGATTCGCTCCCCCCCCAGGGGGTTCCAAAATTGGGATTCCTCACTGTGTGAAAACCACCAGGTCGCTCATAAACTCACCTTCTTTTCCGATCACATGTGCAAGCTGCAGCCGCATTATCCCTATCCCTCTAGCAGGTTGCGTGCCTGCAGCAGGCATTTGTAAATGACTGACACTGGCACGCTCGGATTAGACAAGCTCCTGGATGCAAGGGCTCAAGCAGATTTGAATGTGCTGATTAGACACAGAGAGGGGCACCCCTGATTGGGGGGGGGGGGGGGGACAGGGGCAACAACCAAAACCCAGGATATTCAAAATCCAATAATCCAGCGGTGGACGTGCCCACGCAGGCCACCCACAAATGCCTGGAGGTATAGCAAAGGACAGCCATGGCCTGCGCATGTGCTTTTGGGAAGAGTCAAAAAAATTGGCAGGCCTTTCTCCACTATGGGCAGGGTGCCACCGAAGACCACCCCCTAAACAAAGGCAGGTCCAATATTGGGAAGTTACCTCTGTTTCCTGGTCTGCTTTCCATAAAATTTATAATTATAATATTGCCCGAGAGGAGATCTGTTACCATTCCAATAATCCACCTAAATTAATCTGTTTCCCCTGTGTACTCTGCAAGAAATCAACAGCCATCATATCATGCCCACAGGCTGCGCGCTTCCCCATCTAGCATATGGAACGCATGTGATTGGATGCTGCGATTGTGTCATTCTGGGCCACAGCCCTATAAAATATAGTCTGCAGGACCATTTCAGCTATTTTGTAACATTGGTTTGCTAGGGGACAGAGACTGTCAGTGAAACTGTCCTTCCAGCGGGGGAGGGAAGCTTGTGTACCACAGAGGAGTCGTCCCTGTGGAATCCTGCCCTCTGACAAATGATGTCACTTGAGGGTAGGGACATTGACCTGGGTTTTCTGGCGAATCTCTCTCCACATCCCTCCCCCTCGGTGATTTCATTTGCCTCCACAGAGGCTCCTCCTCTGTGGTATAAAAGCCCCCCACACCCCAGAAGCCAAGAACGGGTCATCACAACACCAATGCCCACCAGACCAGTAGGGAGAACGCTGCCCGGCAGAAGTCAGAAGACAGATTTTTTTTTAAACTGGGCCTTCAGCATGATTACATTAAAAGCCCAAACCCTTAAACTATTCCCCAGCATGATTTCATGAAAAGCCCAAACCCTTAAACTATTCCCCAGCATCTAAAATTAATATATTTTATGTTTTTAGTCACTTATTATTTCCCCCACCGGGCTGCAACTCTGTTCAGGACTCTAGGATACGGGAGCTGCCATCTTGACTCAGAAGCATCACACATACTGAGGAGAGGAGAGTGGGCTAAAGTACAGGCGGTGGGGTTATAGCTGTGCTTTGCAGACACAGAGCAGAGCTAGGGTCAGGGAAAGGACAGCAATCCCAGAATGCATAGCAACACAGTCAGAAGACTCGTCCTGTTTGCAGGCTGCCTGATGCTCCTTGAGCCGCTATCTTGGATGTTTATATGCTTATAACATGCAGTAGATGCAGGTAGGATGATTTTTAATGTGAGCAATCTGTATGTACAGGGTGTGGGAAACATATAAGATATGCTCTTATTCAGGTTGAAGGTCTGCTTTAATGTATTGTGATGGTTGGAGATACTAGGGACTATATGGCCTTAAAGTGCTACTGCAGGCAAACAGTTTTCTGTGTTTAAATTGAAGAAGAAATGGCAGAGATATCGAAGATTACAGTTTCACATCATGATTTATCTCCTAAAAAAGTGGGCGTGGCCCTTAGATCTGTGATGATGCATATTATTCAGCATAATTCTGCGCTGACAGCAATGTGATGAATCTGGAGGAGGATGCAAAGGGAAGGGCGGGAGGGACCAGCAATCCTGTCCCACTCTGTTGAGCTGGGTACTGAAAATGAAAAACAGAATGTCATTGGCTGAACCTGTAAACCCCAATATCTCATCCATCTCTGCTTCCAATTAAAAATGTAAAACTGTTTAAGATGGTACCAAATGTAATAGTGTAACAATTAACTTTGCATGAATTACCACTTTAAGGCTTTTCAAATCAGATTGTCTCCCCTCCGGATGATAACTAGTGTACAATTGGTATTTTCACCAGGGGTTAATCAATGAAAGGCTAACAGAGCTTTTGTGTATAATCAGAAGTCATAAAAATGTCATGAAATGCCAAATACAATTTCTGATTAGCTACTACAGTTTATAGCAATCATTTTACTCGTATGTTTCAAAATTCTCTGACATTAATAACCAAGAAATTCATTATAGGTATGTAAGAAATGTTTTTTTTTTATTTTTTTGTTTTAGATTCTTGATTGGCATGTACAACTTGATAAGTCCTTGCCAGCACCCTTAGGAACTATTGGCTCCTGGATATATCGAGCAGAGGTTTCTCTAAGGGAAGAAATTATTATTCAGCAATCTCATGAAGAAACGGCCAACACTATACACAGGAGATTTGAGCAGCACAAGGTAAAAAAAAAATAATTGCTACTGGTGCTACTTGAGGGGGGTTCCACTGGGCAATTTCTTATGTCTGTTTTCAAAGGCACTGTTCAGTGAATGCGCAGTTGGCAGAGGGGGAGTCAGTTTGCTGCTATCTGCTGGCCACAGCAACAGCTCTTCTTGCCAGGAGGTCTTGGTATGGGCATTAAGGACAGTGAGGTTGCCACTATCGGCAGGCCCCAAAAGTTTGGAAAGGGGCAAGATTTCAGTGCTTCTCATATGAGCTATACATAGTCCTCTGGCTCCGGCTGTGGCCCATGCTCAGGGGTCACTGCAGCTCTGGGGCCCATTCAGCAGGGTGCCCCCCCCCCCTGCATTTCTTTGAAGTATGTGAGTACTTTTCTGTTATGGTTAGTCTAATTAATTATCTTTTTTTTGTTGTTTTTTTTATAGCTTGTGGGAAAGGGACATAGGTCTAGGAGTAGTTTGACTATCAAGTACTTTTATATACTTTGGTCTTAGGCCCTCAGGGACATTGAGACAGTTTTATTTCACCATGACTGATGCATCTGGGGTAAGTGGGTCTGATACCATAGAAGACAGGGTCACCCCATGTCCGTTATGCTTGCAACGGCTTTTGGATGAGGACTGTACTATGTGTCCTGAATGTGCTATGGTGGTACTTCTCCTTCAGAGACTGCTGGCACTGGGCCCTCAGAACCTAGAGCTCCTTCGGTAGCTCAGCCTTACCTGGGTAACCAGGATAGTGTCCAGCGGGATTTTGCAGAGAGGTTAGCCCGCATAGAAAGCCAGTTAGCTTCGGCTTTCCCAAAGAAAGCATTAGAAAAAAGGAAGCATTTAGTTCTCTCTGATTCTAAAGAGGATATGTATGCTTCCATAGTTTTTCATGATGAGTTATCAGAGGGTGAACTTTATTCCATTAGGGAAGAGAGTATTTTGGATCCAGGGTCCTCTACACAAGAGGGCTCTCAATTTAAGGATCAGATAGAAGGTCTAAAAGCAGAACCCTTTACAGATTGGAGAAGTCCGTCATGTTTTCTTCTCAGGGAAAGATCTGGGTTTTTACTCTAATTTGTTCAAGAGGGACGGTTCTGTGCACCCAATATTAGATCTCAAGGACCTCAACAGGTTTGTCCATCTGCAGAAATTTCACATGGAATCCTTAAGATCCACAGTGGTGTTGCTTCAGGCAGGAGAATTTATGACCACAGTGGATATAAAGAATGAGTACCTACATATCCTTATTTTTCCGGGTCATCAGACCCACAAGCCTTCAGCTTTTGGCTCTGCCCTTCGGCCTGTCTTCAGCCCCAAGGGTGTTTACCAAAGTTTTGGCAGGTCTTATGGCATTTCTAAGAAACCAGGGGATACACATAATCCCTTACCTAGATGATCTGCTGATCAGGACCCTATCTTTTCAGACTGTCTTGTTGACGCTGGAAAAGTTAGGCTGGATAGTCAACTAGCTGAAGTCGCATGTCATTCCTTCAAGAGTTATATCCTTCCTGGGAATGTCATTAGACACAACGCAGGCCAAGGTATTTCTTCCGGGACAGAAAAGACTCTCGCTTCAGAGTACAGGCTCTCTTATCCTGCACCCAGCCGACGGTTCATCAGGGGATGCGCCTGATGGTGTCTTGCTTCGAGGCAGTGCTCTTTGCGCAGTTTTACACAAGGCCATTGCAAATTGAGTTGCTCTCGACCTGGGATTGGACCAGGGAAGCTCTGGATCACCCCTTCTTTATGACACAATCAGCCAATTGAGGATAGTCACCATGGATGCCAGCCTTACGGGTTGGGGGGTGTAATGGGGTCTCAGATGATTCAGGGACTGTGGGGACCCAAAGCAAGAGAGCTCTCAAGTTGGTGAGCTGGATATTTCTTTGGGCCGAGAAGCATTTTCCGTGCATCTCGGCGATCCACATACCAGGAGTGGACAACTTGCAGGCCAGTTGTCTAAGCAGAGCAGTCCTGCATCAGGGAGAGTGGTCCCTCAGTAAGATGATTTTTCAGTCCCTTTGCATGCACTGGGCGCTCCCAGATGTAGATCTTTTTGCATCTCGCCACAATCGGAAAGTTCTGAGGTTTGTGTCTCGGTCCAGGTAACCTCTAGCAAAAGAAACAGATGCACTGAACATTCCCTGGTCAGCATTCCGGCTTCTTTATATGCTCCCTCCGTTTCCAGTAAACAAGATAGCCTGCAAGAAGGTTCCAACCATTCTGGTGGCTCCTCACTGGCCAATGAAAAGCTAATTTTCAGAAACAGTAAGGATGTCAGAAGGGGAGCATTGGAGCATTATCCAGACCATGATTCAGGCCCGGAAACAGACTTCATCAAAGATTTACTACAGAGTCTGGTGAGTATTTAATGCTTGGTGTGAACCTAGAGGTTTTACCTGTAGAAAGTGTTGGTTTCCAAAATTCTAGAATTTTTGCAGAGAAGGTCTTGATGAGGGTCCTCAATTAAGCACTCTAAAAAGGCAGGTTTCTGCTTTTAACTATGTTTTTTTCAAAAACCCATTGCAGATAATAAACGTATTAGGACATTTTTTGCAAGGGGTCACCCATGGGCACCCTCCACTTAAACCTATTTTGCCTGTTCGGGACTTGAACTTAGTTTTGTCAGCCCTGAAGGGTCCTCCTTTTGAATCACTGGAAGAATTGTCACTAAACTTGATGACACTTTAGGTCATCTTTCTAGTGGCAATTATTTTGGTACAGCTGGTTTCTGAATTAGCAGCTTTATCGTTTTTCTTCCTAAGGTGGTTTCCCCTTTTATCTTAATGAAGAGGTGGTTTTGCCCTCCTATGTCCTGCTCCAGTTAGCCATAAGGAGAGGGTCCTTCATTCTCTAGATTTAGTGAGAGCACTAAAATGTTATCTCTCTGCTACACAAGCTTTCTGTAAGTCAGACTTCTTATTTGTTATAGCTGAGGGGCCATGGAACAAGCGGTAATAAGGGCCTATATCGCCAAGGGGAAGAATCCCCCCTCAGGTTACAGCTTATTCTACATGAGCTATTGGAGCTTCCTGGGCTTTTCAGCACCAGGCTTCAATAGAAGTGGTTTAGGAGAGAAAAAAACAATTCTGTGATTCTCACCTGTAGAATTGATGTCTCTTCTATGTCCATTCCAGGCCGTCAGACCCTGCCTATATGCTAGGTTATTATATCTAATCTTTGGTTGCCTAGTCATGGTGGAGCTTGTAGATAAGTAAATAGTTGTCCAACATAAAAAAAAGAAAAGAAATGGAGAGAGGTAGAAAGTAACTTATCTCATATCTCCTTGTCTCCAACAAAGACATGAGGCTTCTTAAGATGCCTTATTTTCCAGGGCGGCTGTGTCTACTGCTTTTCAATTACTGGATTGTGGAGGTGCAGCTGGAAGTATATATAGGCCGGAAAGAACCACACGACTTCAGTCTTGCAGTCCACACCCTTTGGTCGAGGATATACCTATTCGTTACTGATTGCTGATGGCCTGGAGTGAATATAAAAGAGAAATCAATTCTACTCGTGAGATTCACAGAATTGTATTTTTACACAGCTATGTCTGTCACCGGCAGGTACTTTTTGGAAGATCCTGCCTAAATGCTAGAGATGTAGTCTGCTGGGCCATTTGGACCTGTCTCACTGTAGTTCTTCATCTATGATATCCACTATTCCACCAGCTTTAAAGTTATAGCACAATTTACTACTCCCCAAAGTTACCTGGGGTTTGCCATACACACTGACTGAATAAAAAGTTGCTTGAGTACTGGGAAGTCCGAACATATAAGTATAAGAGCTGATGTCTGACTGGGCTAGGTAAATGAATGGGTACTATTGCAAATGTTCAAGGAGTTATTGAGAGAAGTACAGGACCTGAAATTGCACTATAATTATAATTATTATTCATTAATCTTAAAATTATAGTGGTACAGTATCTTATAGTGGGGGTAACTGAGACATGGCTGGATGAAAGCTATGACTGGGCAGTAAACCTACATGGTTACTGTGTGTTTATGAGGGACCGTAAAAAACGCTGAACTGTGCACTTTGCAGTTTTTCAAGAAAAACAGCCCTTTACATTTGAAATACCCACCACAAACGATATATTTGCTGGAAGTACACACCTCAAGTTTTCTAGGCCTACCAGGCTTGTTGACATGGGTGCAGTTTTCTGGAAGTAATCCCTCAATGAATTCTTTGTTTGCACAGGGTTTCCCTAAAAAATGAATGAAAAAGCAGAATCAAAGCCACATTTTCCTTAAAAAAAAAAAAAAAAAAAAAAAAAAAATCCCTTCACATTATAAAGAGCTGCTTGTAACAAGTTCATAAATCTCCAAGCCATATGTAATATTCATCACAGCTTCCGCCTTATCTGATAAAAGTGTGTAGGGCCCTAAGATAAATTTGCACATCTACCCCCCAGGTAGATTTAGGGGTTTTATAGGCTTAAAGTGGACCAACACCCAGGGGTGATCAGCCCGGAAATCTATAAGATTCCCGGGCCGATCACCTCCCACCCCGAAACCCCCCAGAAACCCCAAAAAGATCTTACCTGATCCGCCGCCGCTTCCGCCGCCGCCGCCTCCCGCGCGCCCCTCCAGACGTGCACGCGCCCGCGCCGGCCCTCTGTGAATGGCCGGCGGGGGCGCGCGCGCGCAGAGAGTGACGCACGGGAGGCGGCGGCAGCGGCTTGGACGATCCTGTCCCCCGCCTGGACGTTGGCGGGGATTGGCTGCGTCGTTCACGTGGGAGCGTTGAGAGGTGAGTTTTTGGGGGTTTCTGGGGGGTTTCACACAGCGGGGCACCCCCGATCGGGGTGCCCCGCCGAAGTGGACCAAAACCCAGGATAGTCAAAATCCTGGGTGTTGGTCCACTTTTTAAGGTGACAAAATGACTCCCGCCCAGGCATGGGCAGAAGGCCTTAGCAGCCATCATATTGCCCACACAAAGTTTTATAGATTTTAAAATTGATGAAGAAAGTGAATACGGCTCTAACAGGGCTCACCCAGACTAATTATTATCTCACCTCCTACCCTGGCAAGAGCAGAAGGCCACATCAGCCATTATGTTTCCCACATAGGGCTTTATAGATTTTAAATTAAGAAGAAAGTGTGGAGGGTCCTGGCAGGGCTTTCCCAAATTAGTCCACATTCCATCCAGATCCAATAAGAGAAGCAATAAAGCCTACAATAGGGGATATATGTACATATATATCCCTTTCACTGCCAGCCTGTCTGGATTTTGTCACTCTTGTTGCCAGACAGACCATTTTGCACTATTTTGCGCTCCACATGTTCAACTGTGATTTTTGAAGGGATTTCCCAGGTCTTTAACATGAATTGTCTTGTTTGTCATTTTTTTAGGTGTATTCTCAATATTTGTGGGTAACATATGTGCAAAGAAAAAATCTATTTTTTACCATTTGTAGTGTTTTTTTGTAATAAAAAAAAATGTAAGTTTTTCAATAAAATCTTATTGCGTGTAAAATCCCTATTTTCCTAAAATATCAATATGCAAACAAAAAATAAAAGTCTGAAAGCGCAAGGTCCCCCGAACGGAACAATACCCAACATGATTAATTTTAATTGCCAGCCAACTTGAAATGTTGTCGCCCTCTGTTGACAGGTTATTTTTCACCATTTTGCGCCATGTTAAACCATGATTTTTCCAGAAATTTAAATATATAAATAAATGTAAATATATATATATATATATATATATATATATATATATATATATATATTAAATGTAAATATATATAAATATATACATAATAAATGTAAATATATATAAATATATACATATAAATATTATACATTTAAATATATATATATATATAAATACATTTAAATTTATATAAATAAATACATTTAAATTTATATATATATATATATATATATATATATATATACATTTAAATATATAAATACATATATTATCCCCGATCGGGGATGCCCCACTGTGTGACCCCCCCCCCCCCCCCCCCCCCCAGATGGCTGGATCTCACGCACACTTTCCCAGTCCTATGGTGTATACCCAGCCTCTCATCCAGTCAGCGCGCTCGAATTTGCCCTGCCCCTTCGTCCAAGAACTTCTCTATTCTGAGCGCATTGGCAGCCGCATCCCCCGCCACCCTTTAACAGGGAGCGTGCTCGCACCGGCTTTCATAAATACCTGGTTCAGGCACACGCACCTGCTAAAGGGATAGCGGGGACGCGGCCGCTGTTCGTGCATGCGCTGTTGGATCGGGAAACAAGCTGAGACCAAGGCTGTTTTACACAGCGGGGCATCCCGAATCAGGATGCCATGGGGGAGCAAATATGGCTGCCCTGGAGTCTCATAGATTTTTCTGAGCCTTTTTCTAAGCCTTTAAACATCCAAGATGGTGGCTCATGGAGTATCAGGCCTGCAGACTGGAAGTGCCTTCTGACTATGCCACTCTGCATTCTGGAATTGCTTTCCTTTTCCTGACCCCAGCACTTCTGTCTATAACCCGATCCCCCTGTACCCCCCCCTCTACTCAGTATGTGATACATTTGAGGCAAGATGGCGGCACCCGGATCTTAGATTCCTGAACAGAGTTTCAGCCCAGTGGGGGAAAGAGTAAATTAAGTGACTAAAAACTTAAAATCTATTAACTTTAGATGCTGGTGAATAGTTTTTTTTTAAGGGTTTGGACTTTTTATTAAATGATGCTGAAGGGTGCAACATAGGATTACAGCAAAATCACAAATCCACAAGAATGGGACCAGGGCTGGTCCCTGAACCCAGATGTTCCAACTAACGCTCTGCCTTAATCTAAAATCATTACATTTTATTATGAAAATGGATAAAACACATAATGGACTTACTACAAACAAAGTACATGATTTTTACAAAAATATCACCATTTAGCTATTATTTCTATTTAGGAAAATTTGATGTGATTTAGAATCTCATTATGGGATCCAGAAAGTTTCTTTTGGAGCTTGGTAATTTGAAGTCTGTACCAGTTCCACATGCTGTCCGATCTCATCTGCAGCTGAAGTGTATCTTCGCTTTTAGCAGAGTGGGACTCCCTCTTTGCCCCAGAACACCAGCCACTACCTAGCCCTCAGGAAAGGGGGACCTAAAAGACCCAGACAGTAGGGAGTACACCCAGACAGAGACCTATCCCTTATCATTGCAGACAGATTATCTAGCTGTCTTTTGAAATGTGACATTGTACAGGAATGTTTTTGTTGAGAAAGCCCATGTTTAAAGAGGGACGAAACTGCTACAGACCTAGACAAATTACCAAGCTCCTGATGGCGAATAGTCGCTGGTGACCCAAGTTCCAACATGCCAGTCGGAGCTGCACGGACCAAGGCTAAAATAAATAATTAAGGCACTTAAAAACTAATAACTCAATGCAAAAAGATCTTATGAATACAAACATAAATATCACAAAATGGGGGAAGAGTAAAAGCATATGATGCAGAAATTAGATAATTATTCACCATATAAATAATGCTATATACCAGCATAGATAGCATGATCTATGATTGTAAGAATATACTCTCATAAAATAACATACATACATCCATATTACAAACTAAACAAATCTTAGTCATACAGCTGTATTAGCATAAAGATACAACTAAGAACACCCTAAATGACCAGAAAATAGACTTGATTCGTGAACCAAGTACATACTGTCATGTAGAGCAAGTATAGAGTAGATTACAAAAGAAGCATTACAATTAATAAAAGTATTGATTTTAAATTCTCTACCTGATACAGAAGATACAAATGTATCACCTGGCTTAACATATTCACATATGCCACAATGGGCCTTATCACACCTCCTACATTCTCTGATAGTTAGCCACGTCTCACTTTGTGTAGGGGGGAATAGGAAGTAAACTAGGGGAAAGCATATTTGACAGATTTGGTACTTTCCTGACTGCAAATCTCACACCATGTTTTACAATTCTTCTTAATTTGGTGTCACATTCTGAAATAGGTATGCTTTTCTTTACAATCTTAATAATATCACAATATTTTGTACTATAGCTAGTCACCAACATTGTGTCTGACCTTTTGATTTAGCAACAGTTTTTTTGTTCTCTTAATAGCTCCTCCCTTGGTATTAGATTAACTTCTATTTTAGCCCGTGTTAGAGATTCTTTTTTATATCCTCTATCCTGTAACCTTGATAGTGATTCAGCCTCATATTTACAGTCATATGAGTTAGAGCAATTCCGTTTAATATGTATTAGTTTCCCTTTGGGGACATCCTTGATGGTATGGGGATGGTGGGAACTCTTGGCATGTAATATAGTGTTGCCAGCTACTTGCTTTCTATAGTTTTTTGTACCAGTTCAGCCACCAGTTCTGAATCCAGAAAGTGGATACTAAATTGACTAATTTCACTTGAGAATTTTAAATTCTCATCATGGTTAATAATCTCATCAGTCATCAATATAGTGACCATATAAATGAAGGGGTTCTAACCTGCATAGATGCAGCACGCCTCCCACCATCTCATGTACAAATTCAACAGGGATAGTGGGAATGGGGATCCCATAGAAGCTCTGCAATGGTAGTCACCAGCAGTCTTGAGAGAGCTCCGTACTGGAGGGAAATGCATTGAGGACGGCAGGGGTGAGATTGTTTATTTCTATAATTAAAAGCCCACAGATGCCTGGTGGCCACAGGGAGTGAGGTGCAATTATACTTCGATTTGGAGCTTTTTTTAAATACATTTTAGTTCTACACCCAAAAGATATTTTTGTGAGTGCATTTTTATAAACTAAACTTTAAAAAAAGTTTTTATGCTATGGGCTATTATTCTTTTTTTTTACTGCATTGATATTACAATTAATGTGCCATAAGGATTGCTTCATTGATGCTGGAAAGTTTTATCTAATGTTTTGAACCTCATGTGAACCTAAAGTGGATTTTGGTGAGCAAAGTGATTACATTTATGGGCGGGACTCCACCACATCGTCACTGCGTTCTATCTGGCAGCTGCGCACATTTGATTCTCACCTCTACAGCCCACGACCGGGGCTGCGAGGTGTAAGGAGAAATCCTTTATTTGAAGAGGAAATGCAAGGCAAAATCTCTATGGCTGGAGACGGTGTTTTATAATGTTTGATACGTGCAGAAAAAAGGTTACTCATGGTAAGCGCAATAAACGGTTTATAAGGTTTTTGACACATATGGTGTTACGCTATGTTTGGCTTTTTTGCTTCCTCCCTATAATGAGTTTATAGTTGCAACTACGGAGAGTAATATGACGGGATAAAACGTTTTTTGATCAGAGATCACTACACGATTTAAGTTTATGTGACTAGCTTGATTGAAAGAATTTTTCTGGTACGTGTTATAAATTCCGGTGGCTGGTTTACACAATGAAGTTTTTAGAGCACGGCTGGTGAAATTGACACTCACGGAACAAAGAGAGAGGACTAATTAACCCTTGCTATCCTGGGGAGTCTGTTTTTTTCATAGGTTCTTTTCTTAGCATTAACAGAGACTGGACTGACACAGTTTGACTCCCTGTGCAGAATTATATTTGTGTATATTTGCTAATCTTTTAGATAAAGTTGTGGATATATTTGTGATCGTTTAAAAACTAGTGCGGCTTTAAGAGTGAGAAATTACTTTTTTCACTCATCTAGAAAAGTGATTACATTGGGCACTTTCTGATAAGAGGTGTCGGTTGATGAGCACAAGTGATAAAGTGGAGCATGGTGGCTATGAGAGCCTACTGAGAGGACGCATGTTTTAGGGGCTCCTGGAAGAATCCTGATTCCCCATTACCTGTTACATCTCCCTGAAGCAGCAGTAGATGGTGGTGTTGGCTGGAGCCCTGGGGAGGCTCCAGGTAGTGGAGGCTAGGGATAGACTAATCCAAGCAAAATGGATTCACCAAGCATATATTATGCCAGTGAGGAGGACATCTCTAAGCAATTTATTACCTATTATTCAGCTCTTTACTCTTCAAGGGCGGACTACACAAGGGAGGAACTGAGCAAGTACTTGGGAGTATGACTTTGCCTGTCCTCCCCTCAGTAGAGCAGGAAGCACCTTAAAGGAGGTCACTGGGGCGATCCGAGCTTTGCCTGTTAGAAAGGTCCCAGGGCCTAATAGGATTCCAGCAGAATTGTATAAGAAAGGTGTAGACCAACTTGCCCCAAAATTACATGAGGTATAAACTCTAGTGTTGGAGGAAGAAAATCTCCCAGACTCTTTCTCACATTGTTCTTATTCATAAAGAGAGCAAACCTACTGACTCCTGCGCATCGTACAGGCCCATTTCACTTTTGAATTTAGGATGCAAAAATCCTGGCCACTAGATTGAATAAAATAATCCTTCAGCTCGTAGGGCTGCATCAGTCGGGTTTTATGCCGGGACGCACCACCTGTATAAACCTTCAGAGACTAATTTCTAACCTCCAGATAACGCATGACAATTGCGGGAGCCAGGCTGTCATCTCTCTAGACAACTAGAATGTGTTCGAAAATAAACCTTGAGGGGGGCGGAGCTTGCCATGGTTCAGTGAGGACACGCGGGCGGACTGCTCCCGGCAAACTTAGCAAAGCCTAGAAACCTGTGAACTTCCCCATAGATTTTGTAAGGTTTTCTGTATGAAAAAAACCTGCCTGACTTACCCTGATGTGGAAGAGATGGTGGCAGTGAGGTGGCGGGGCCTTGCGGCTGGAGAGCGGAGCTGACCGGTGCGAGAGATGGCGGGATGGTGACTGCTTCTTAGTGCGCTCCCGTCGGCTGAGCTGCGTGGATTAGAGGCGGTGCAGCAGCGTGTCTGGACGACGGGCTCTACTCTCGGCGGAGCACCTGTGCTGCGATTGTGAGTGTGGCTGGACTGCCCCGTTCTGAAGGCAGCAGCGCGGTGGTCTTCTGAGGTCGGGGAGCGAGCCTGATTGAGACGGGAGGTGGTGAGGCTGCGGCTGCTCCTCACCTCCACACCTCCGGTGCTTGAACTGGGCGGCCGGGAGACGGCGGAGACAGGGGACGGACGGCGGACTTTGTGCGGATCTTGTGCAGCACTGCTCCTGTAATGCATGCGGGAGCCTTGGAGGGCTGAATTCCCCAGGCGTGAATGCTGTGTGCGGACCTGAGCAACCGCTTTTGTGCGACGGCTAGAGGCAGTGGCTGGAGGCAGAAGCAGAAGCGCATAGAGGAGAGAGCAAGTAGCAAAATTTGATTACTTTAAACCTATGCTATTGTATTTGATACATTTAGCCCCAGTGAAACAAAACTGTATTTAACAGAGTATCCATCATTGTTTACATATTTGCAATGCTCCCCTATTGGCATTAACTTTTAGATACGAATCTGCAGAGGACAATATTCTGATCCAGCCTTATCTAATGCAATTATTACCATCAGCTGACCCAGGCATTACACATACATCAGCCAACATATATTGAAGGCCTGGTCGATATTGATGCATCCTAGCAAGGCCGTTATGCTTTAGTAAGCGGATATATTTGCCACCTGGTGCTACTTGAAGATAGACACAAGATCCCATCAAATATTCCTCTTCAGAGCAGCAACAGCTAGTAATTCAGACTGTCCGGGTTCTAACAGTAATTAGACTGTCCAGGACTCAATTAGCAAACTAATTGTGTGACACTAGTAAAGGATAAATATAAGATAATATTCTAAAGTGGAATATCCCCTCTCTTGCTTTGAAGTGCAAACTTTTTTCACCAGCCAAAAAAAAAAAAAAAAAGGAAAAGCTCTTAAGCAGAGGAAGGCCTCCAACCAGATAAAAAGAGGAAGGCCTCTAAACTAGATAAAAGAGGAAGGCCTCCAACTAGATAAAAAGAGGAAGACTTCTAACCAGATAAAAAGAGAAAGACCCCCAATTAGATAAAAAGAGGAAGACCTCCAACTAGACAAAAAGAGAAAGGCCTCTACTCAGATAAAAAGAGGAATGCCTCTAATCAGATAAAAAATAAAAAGCAAGGATCATTTATAAAAGGAGATGAGATCCATATAATTCTTTAACCAGATTCGGCCATACCTGCTTTACCAAATCTCTAATTAAGTATAGCAGATTTGGCACAGACCCGGAATAAAACTAAAGTCTATAACGCCTGAGGTCTACACCACTCTACTCTTTTTAGCCTCTGCTTCTCCTTGATTTCTAGAGGTATTATTTGCTATTATCCCCTAGTTTTGTGCTTAACGTCTCCGGATATAAACTGAAATTGAATTTGGACTTGGACTAAAAGTTTTAGAGATGGGAGGAGGATCTAAACCTAAAGATAAAGGTCAGACGACCAGAAGCACAGCAGCCTCTACTCAAGGAGATCTAAACCGATATATATCAAAACCTACAGAAACTACTCGAGATTCGAGCTTCATTGGTGGGACCCCTCGGGGGGGACGCACGAAAGATCTGGCAACTGGGGAAGAAGAACCTACAAACCCAGGTTGCCCTGCCCCCGATAATACTTTATCTGATATCTGGGCATTTATGCGGTCTATGCCGACAAAAGAAGATCTCTCCCTGATCACCCGTTCCATTGGTGAGAAGCTATCTGAAGAAGTGAGCCTCCTACGTGGAGACCTTAAACAATTAGATGCTAGGCTTGCTGGGGTTGAACAGCAACGTGAAGAAGACAGAGTTACCATTCAACATCTCACACAACGTCTTCAAGTGCAAGAATCTGTAACAGCTACATTGGCTCTCCATCTGGAAGATATGGAAAATCGTAACCGACGTAACAATATACGTATAAGGGGACTTCCTGAAGCTACACGGACAGAAGATCTTCTCCCCACTTTACAAGGAATTTTTTCCACTCTATTGGGGGAATTAACAAGCATCGATGCAAAAATAGAAATCGATAGGGCTCATAGAGCAAATATACTTCCTCCTCGGCAGAACGACCCTCCAAGGGACGTTATATGTAAAATTCATTACCCTCAAGAAAAAGAAGCAATTATGGCAGCAGCTAGAAACAAGGGCTCACTGGACTTTGATGGGGCAACTCTCTATTTTTATTCAGACCTTTCTAAAGCCACATTGGCGAGACGAAGAGCTCTAAGACCATTGCTTGAGGCTCTTAAGCAAAATAATATTACCTATAGATGGGGATATCCCTTCGCCTTAACAGCCGCAAAACATGGCAAGACCTTTACTATTCGTAAATATGAAGACCTCTCAGGCTTATTTAAGCATTTCGATTTGCGGCCTGTTCAAGTACCGGACTGGCTTACTCATTCCCCGGAGACTAATTTTTGGCGATCTAGAAGAGAAATGGAACCTCAATCTAGAAACTCATAAAAAAATCTGATTAGAAAAGGGAAATGTGACAACTGAGCTGAGAATATATCTCCCTTTGGACCTATTTTCCCTTCCTCCTCACCCTCTCCCTTCCCCCTCCCCTCCCCCCCCCCCCCCCTTCTTCCCCCTTCTTTTTTTTTTTTTTTTTTTTTTTTTCTTGAAATATATTGTTAATTATCTGTTCATTTTCCTATATTTGATGTTCGACGATTGATGATCGGTGACCGAGGGTTGTAGATTACTGACTATCAATCATCTTGCTGTGATATAAGCTCGGACGATTTACCGGCTTGACATATATAATTGATCACATTGGTGAGGAGGCTGCACTTTATAATTTATAGCAATGGAGATCCCTACTCGTGGGTTGTATGGGCTGCGGGGCGGCGGGCTCCTCAACCCACAACGGGACTGTCATGGATGACCGGACCTGTGGGGGGCTTGGGGGGGTGAGGGGATGTAGGGAACTGGGTTCTTCTGGTCCAGGTGCCTAGATATTATGGGGGGTCTGGAAGGTATGAAATGGAGAGAGGGGGCTGGCGGAGGTTGCGGGAAGGTGGATCGAGGAGAGAACTATACCCATCCCCCCCCCCCTTTTTTTTTTTTTTTTTTTTTTTTTTTTTCACTCCGGTTAGTCACTTAAGATAACTACACTTAATTATTTTTAGAGTTTTTTTTTTTTTTTTTTTTTTATATATATTGACCACGTATATAACACAATAAATAATATCTCACTTAAAGTTTATTAGTAAGGTAGCACTTGTTGTTGCACTTGGAATATGCTAGGCTTCTAAATGGAATTCCTTTTTTTTTTTTTTTTTTTTTTTCTTTTTGATAGGTTGTATAGATCGTCACTTTTTACTGGGTATAAACTTCTTATATATATATTTATCACTTATATGACACAATAAACAATATTTCACCTATAATTAAGTAAGGTTGCACCTAATGTTGCACTTGTTATATATATTTCCCAATGAGGGGAGGAATATCAATTTTTTTTTTTTTTTTTTTTTTTTTTTTTTTCCTTTCTCTCTCCCTGGATTGCTACCCGCGCCAGCCGTTACCCCCTTGGCTGGATTATTATAGGGGATTGGGTGAAGGTGGTTGGGTTCTTGGACCGGATGCACACGGCCCCTATGGACGCCTCCCTGCAGCTTTCCCGCTCCCGGCTCTCCGAGGGGTATGGGTGGTTATGGAATAGCATCAATGCTGGTCCGGATGTGTGGTGAGGAGCAGATGGCCCTTAGTACACAGGCACTGGATAGGTGGTATTCGTGTTGCGAGGTATGGGGATGGACAGCCTCGGTTTTGGGCATAGGGAAATGATTTCTGTCCCTTTTCCCTTACCCCTCCCCCTTTAAAATTTTTTTTTTTCTTTTTTTCTGTTTTGTCAGGATATGACTATGCAGTTAATTTGCATTTGTTTTCAGGGAATGGTAGTAATATTAGTAGTGCCCCTTTGAAAAGAAATATTTTCGAAATTTGAATGTGACGGGGCAATGATACGAGTAGGGGTATTTTTGGTTAGATATATAATAGTAATTGAGCATGGATTGGATAAGGGATAATTCATAGGCTTCTAGGATCTATAGATAATATACGTTCTAATAGCATATATAGCAGACCGGGAAAAAAGATTTGTTGCCGGGAGCGGACATCACACTGGTTTGGTATCAGTAAATTAGTCGACCACTGCCCGGGTTAGTGGTGTTCTTAGACCGTGGTTTCTCTGCCCCTACATTTTCTGGGGACGACGGGAGTTGAAGGCTGGAAACAGGTAGTCTGATGCGGCCTTGAATTCCCGGTAAGCCCCTAGAGAAGTTTCGTCACGGGCAGAGCCCGTCTCGGTGATTAACGAATAGTTCTTTAAATAAAGAGGGTATTCTCTCCCTCTTTCTTCCTCTGTCTTTTTTTTTTTTTTTTTTTTTTTTTTTTTTTTCTTTTCTCTCTAGTATCAGGGGATATTTCAATTTAAACTACCAAGATGTCTAACAATAGAGGTAGTCCACGAGGGATGCGAAAGAGCAAGGACCTAACACCTTGCTTGGCGCAAAACCTTAAAGCGATATCGATTAATGCAAAGGGGTTGAATACCCCATTAAAAAGATCTAAACTGTTTCAGGAATTAACTAGACTTAAAGCAAATATTGCATTTATTCAAGAAACACATTTTAGGGGAGGAGGGGCTCCGAGATTGGCCTCTAGATCTTTCCCCCAGTCATTTACAAGTAATGCACCAGACGTTAAAGCAAGAGGAGTAGCGATTCTGATCGCCAAAAATACCCCCTTTCGGGTTGAGGAAAGAATAGCAGATGAACAAGGGAGGTACTTGATTCTCAAAGGCTCCCTGTATAATAAAAAATACACTTTGAGCGTGGTATATGCCCCTAATTCGGGACAGGTGACTTTTATTGAGTCCTTTTTGAATAAACTTATGGAAGTACAGGAAGGCCCTATCATTTTGGGGGGAGATTTAAACGTGGCATTAGATCCATTATTAGATTCCTCAACGGGGCGGTCATCAATGACATATGGGGCTTTAAAGAGAATTAAGAAAGCCCTTCATGAGGCTCAACTCTGTGATTCCTGGAGGATTAAATACCCTAGTGTTAAAGACTATTCTTTCTATTCTTTAGCACATGCTACATACTCCAGAATTGATTATATCTTGATATCTCACAGCCTTTTGCCCCAGATTGCGCACTCCAATATAGAGGTCATGACTATGTCTGACCATGCACCAGTGACCCTTACCTTAGCCTTAACTGGAGGCCCAAAAGGAGAATGGACATGGAGACTGAATGACTCTTTATTACAAAATGAGATGCTAAATCAAAAACTTCAGAACACGATTAAAAATTATTTTGAAACTAATAAAAGTTCAGACACGTCTCCATTTAATAACTGGCAGGCCCATAAGGCAGTAATTAGAGGTGAACTTATTAAATATGCAACTGAGAAGAAGAGGGAACGAGAGCAAGAGCTACAGAAACAAATAGAAAGAGTTCAGAAATTAGAAAAAGCCCATAAAGCATCATTGGCAAAAAATAATCTTTTGGCACTTACTGAGGCTAGATTAACATTGAACTCACTTTTGTCCCTAAGGGCGGCGTATATTATAAAGCGATGTAGAAGGTTTTATTTTGAATGGGGTAACAAAAGCAGCGCCTTATTGGCAAGGGCGCTTAGGAAACAGCAAACTTTAAATTTTGTAGAAACCATTGTCAACACACAACAAAAAAAGCTGCATAGTACACCAGATATAGCTAAGACCTTCCAGCTCTTTTACCAGAAGTTATATAATATCCGCCCGGACGGATTAGCTCCAACACAGGATCATATGGAATTGATAAAGAAATATATTGAGGAGTCGGGGATGCCTAAGATTGGAGTAGATGAGAGAGAGAGATTAGAAAGTCCCATCTCTATAGAGGAGTTAAAAGCAGCAGTTAAGATCTCTCCAAATGGAAAAGTACCGGGACCAGATGGATTCACTATAACATATTATAAACAATTTCTTTCATCACTCGCCCCGCACTTTCTTTCGGCGTTTAATTCATTAACTACAACCCCTGCTCAGACTAAGATTCCAAGTGAGGCATTATTGGCACATGTGGCGATAATCCAGAAACCAGGAAAAGACCCGCTTTCATGCGGAAGTTATAGACCAATCTCATTATTAAATGTAGATTTAAAATTATACGCGAAAATTTTGTCCAGTAGACTATTAGGGTTGCTGCCGGAGCTAGTAGATGGGGATCAGTCTGGATTTATACCAGGAAGAGAAGCCCGCGATAATACAATCAGAGTACTGAATTTGCTGCATAAGATTAAGCAAACTAAAGAACCGGCCATCTTCTTATCTACTGATGCCGAGAAGGCATTCGACCGGGTAAATTGGCAATACATCAGAGCAGTTCTCGAGCATATAGGTTTAGGACCCAAGGCTATACAGATGATCATGGCTTTATATAAGGACCCTAAAGCTAGGATTAAAGTGAATGGCACTCTTTCTGAACAAGTAGATATTAAAAATGGTACCAGACAGGGCTGCCCTCTCTCTCCAGTAATTTTTGTTCTATCTATGGAGCCCTTCTTATGCAGGATTAGGGGGCAAGGAGATATACGAGGAATTTTAGTAGACTCACATACACATAAGATATCAGCATATGCCGATGATCTCTTATTTTTTCTTGCAAATCCGATAGTTGGCCTACCAACTTTGTTAAGGGAATTCGAGCACTTTGGCAGGCTATCGTATTTGAAAATAAATTACGATAAATCAGAAGCCTTGGGGTTAAACCTGTCCTTAGAAATGGAGACGCAATTAAGAACATCATTCCCTTTTTAGTGGCCTTCTTCAGCCATTACATATCTAGGCACAAAGATTACGAAAACAGTAGATGAGATCTATGCAGCAAATTTCGGTCCTCTTTTCTCTAAAATTAAAAATGATTTGACAAATTGGGATCTACCCACCTTTACGTGGCTAGGGAGGATTAGCATTCTTAAAATGTCTGTATTGCCAAAAATCTTATACTTACTGCAGGCCCTCCCGATTGGGATCCCTAGAGCATACTTCAAGTCCTTTAACTCAATATTTAGTAAATTTATTTGGAGGGGACGTAAACCTAGGCTGAAACTCCGAGTGCTATTCAGAACTAAACAGTTAGGAGGGTTGGCGTGTCCAGATTTAATGCGTTACTGGCAAGCGATTCATCTTCAACGAATATTAGACTGGCACCATCAAACTACAAAGAAGAAGTGGGTAACTCTGGAGGCGTCTTGGCTTCACACCCCTTTAAAAGAGGTACCGTGGGCGACTAGAGCAGGGAAAAGTCTGTGTAAAGATCACCCACTTATTTCAACTACATTGAAAATTTTTGAAAAATTAAGAGATAGAAAAGGAATATCTCCTTGGCCAACCCCTCTGACGCCATTGATCCACAATCCATTTCTCCCTATAGATATACTTCCAAGTCTTCGTAAAAGCTTTGAGGAAAAAGGTGTCCCCAGAGGACTACATATTATCCAATCCTCTGGATGGGCGCGATTGGATGAATTGAAGGATAGATGGGATACGCCATTATTCGATCAGTGGCTTTTGTTTGTCTTTCAAAGCTTCCTTTTGAGCCTAGGACCCAGACAGGTATATCTTAGACCCCTCACCCCATTTGAACGACTGGCAAGAGAGGAAGATCCCCCCACGCACTTAATTTCTAAAATATATGCTCTGCTGGAAGAAGATGGGGAAGATGAAAAATTGCGTTTTCGTTCAAATTGGGAGAGGGACTTGGATAAGCAGCTCACGGCAGAACAGTGGAAGTATATTTTCCTGGCTACACATAAGACTTCAGTTTCATCTAAAATCCAGGAAACTAATTATAAGTACCTCACAAGATGGTACTATACTCCGAAAAGATTACATGGTTTCTCTCCGACTCACCCTGCTGAATGTTGGAGATGTCAAGGAGCAATAGGAAGCTTCCTTCATATTTTCTGGAACTGCCCAAAAGTTGTTCCTTTTTGGCAGGCAGTAGCCGACATCTCTAGTGAGATTTTGGGGAGACCGATAACTCGAGATCCCTCTCTATTCCTTTTACACCTGTCAGATATGCCTTTGAAGACCTATAAGAGATCTCTTTTGAGACATCTCATTAATGCAGCAAAGATAACGATACCTAGGTTATGGAGATCTGAAGCAGCCCCATCGGTGAGGGAATGGATAGGAGAGATTAATCATATTATGGAGATGGAAGAACTTACCGCTGTGGTCCATGAGACCAAGACACAACACCAACAGGTATGGTCACCATGGTATATTTTTAAAGAGACAGTAAGATTTGAACAATTAATGACTGTGGATGTTCCCCCCTCACATCTCTCGTAGCCCCATTGATTAGCTGATGATTGATACAATCTAATTTAAAGAGACAGAACACTTATAGACGAAATTAGAAAGCTGAAATAGGTCCCTGATTATGTTAGAGCATAATACTCAAGGCAAGAACTATCCCCCTGGTCTATCACCTTTAAATTTTTCCTTTCTTCCTTTTTCCTTCCTTTTTTTTTTTTTTTTTTTTTTTTTTTGTTTTCTTCTTCTTATTTTATTTACTATCTTTATCTTTATTATTTTCATCTTTATTATATTTTATTTCCTTTTCTTATTAGATATAGTAGATGAAGTATCTTAGGCTGATGATTTAGGCTGATTAGCGATATATGATAATTTACAAATATGTTAAATGTCTAAGATATTGATGATTGTAACATTTATGTTATATATGTATATATAAGAATGAGATAAGGAAGGAAAGAGAAAAAGAGAAAATAAAGAATTTTAAAAAAAAAAAAAGAATGTGTTCAACTCGGTCAAATGGCCCTACTTATGGGAGGTGCTAGGCAGATTTAGGCTTCCCACAAGCTTCCCACAAGCATTAGACTACTGTATAGGACTAACCGCGTTTTGTCTAGCCCGTTGTCACTAGGAAAGGGCACCCATCTGTGGCCAATCCCCACCAAGGCTAAATAGAAGGATAATGAAATCTCAGGTTTCTGAGGGAGGCTTAGTGGTCCTGCACATGCTTTTGTATTTCTATGCTATGCAACTTCTATATGCACCTTGGTGGGTAAGCCAACCACAGGATCACCCAGTGATCTCCCTTGGGGTGGCTTTGTTGGGGACACACGGGCAGCTGTCTTCCCTGGTGTACAGGGGAGCAAGAGAGGTTAGGGAGGCAGAATGAAAAAGCTGGGGGTGGGAGTGAGTGATAGGCAGGTCTAATCCCCCTTCACCCCCAAAGTACCGGAACTTAATTCCATAATGTATACCCTGTTTTGTGAGAGGAGGGGGTGCATGCACTGCGTCAGCTATATAGTGCAGGTACCCTAAAGTCTTTTGAACATATAACTAAGACCTTCCACTTGTCCTCCCAAGATTTCTTCCGATACTTACAGCTGAGGCATGCCCTACAAGCCCAATTCCGCAGGGGTAGCTCACAGATTTGTAAGTCCCCAGAGGAGGGAGTTTTCAGGACAGCGGATTTAGAAAAAACGATCTCCACCTTGTATAAGGCTCTGTCGGGCTGCATGGGATCCCCTATGGAGATTGTAGTATCCAAATGGCAGCTAATAGTTCCATCACTAGACTGTGATGACTGGGATGAAATAATGGATAACTTTAACACATAGGTAGTGGAGGCTAGGGATAGACTAATCCACGCAAAATGGATTCACCAAGCTTATATTTCGCCGGGCCAAATGCATAGAATGGGTCTTTTGGAAAGTGATCTGTGTCCTAGATGTGAATCGGAGAAAGTTACACGGATGCATATGACCTGATCATGTTCAGCCCTGCAGAGCTTCTGAAGGGAGGGGGTGAGAGTGGTAGGAAGAGTAATGGGGTTTCAGATTCAGGGGTAAATTGGGCTGTGCTTGCTTGGCACAGTGGAGCAAATAACAGAGGAAAGATCTTTGAAGGCATAGAAGGCTCTTCTATGCTAGGAAATGTATTCTGCTAAATTGGAAGCACCCTGGTGTACCTTCGGTACAAGCCTGGACAAAGCTGGTTAACCAGAAACTACCCCTATACGGTATACTGTGAGAGGAGCCCTACACAAATTTTACAAAATTTGGCACCCGTTGCTTCAGTGCTTAGACCCGGCATCGGAGGATGAGTAGGGATTAGGAGGAATGCTAGTGATTCTGATTATATACCTGCTTTCCTCCTCTCTCTCATGTGGTGGTAAGACTACACCTAAGAGCCCAATCCTAAACAGGAAGTAACAGGTGAGCCCATCCTGCTATAATAAATTATAGATATTGTGGTCTCACTATGGTGGAATTGTGTGGAACTGTGAGTTGTGTGCAAATGGTTGTCTGTGTTGACCAGGGTGTTTGTAGTGTATTGTGTGCCTGCGGCACCATACTTTGTCTGTTGTTTGTTTCTAGTGCAAAAATAAAAATGTAAAAAAAAATAAAAATAAAGTAGAGCACCGAGATTGTCGACATGCAGTGATATTATTACAGATTGAAAGACGTTTACTGCTCCATGTTAACATAGAGAGGGTATTACTGACTACCTTGTCACTACTGACCATTTTGGTCCCTTCTTCAAAGAGTGGAACACACATCCTCTATGTGTCGCCATTCCCCAAGTCTACAGCTGTGATCCCCAGAATGACTTTGACAGTGGTCTGCTCGAACAGCATTATGGCCTAAGTAGCATGTATATTGTTGTATCATGTCGGCTGATCAAAAAGGCAAATCACAGGCAGGAGGTTTTGCCACTGAATCTCTTCTAAACAGGAGGCTAAGCATTTTCAGCGGTGGTCTTAATCCTGGATAGAAGTTGAGGACAAGTGCTTCCAAGATGAAGTGCTTCATTGAGGTTGGACCCATTGTTACACACCATGTTGCCTGGCTTATGCCCATGCGGGGTCATCCATATCTCAATCTGATTCTATAGAGGACTTAGGAAATTATGCATAGCCTGGCTAACTATCTGCAGCAATTGTTGGTACAGGACAGGGATGGCCTTTTGGAAGAAAGTGACGTTTGGGCAATTTGTGGCATTGGCCATTAATGCGTGGAATGATGGATCGTTTACTTTCATGTAAGTTAGTATTCTGGGGGAAGCACTTATGCAAGACTTGCATTTGTGCTCTAAGCTCGTGGTTGGTTAGGTAGGTAGAATTTCTTATGCTCCCAAACCTCTTTGAGGGAAGGCTGCCTGCTGATGGTTGCCTGGGATACACATGGGGATGGACTACAGTGCAATGTGAAAAAGGGTATGGATGGAGCTTACCATCCAGCTCTAGCATCTGGAGCTCTCCTATTCTTCGATCCTGTGGGAGTCTTGCCTTCTGGGCCAGCCTGGATGGCAGGAATCTGTGGGAGCTGCATGGGAGGAAGCAGATAGAGCAGCGGTGGACAGGGCAGAGGGATACGGCTGCTTTGAACTCTAAACCAGGTGTTCTCTACAAGGAATGAGGTGCTGGTCATGCAGGAGGTGTTCAAGTACTGTCCAGAGGTTACAAATGACCACTGACCCTGCAATGTGACAAAAATGTCTATGAGGGGTGATGTCTTTGTAGACGAGCTAGCGATGGCCCTGGGCTGCTCCCCCTACCTGTGCTAGGAGACCGTGCCTAGTCGATCACCGTTTGCCATGAGAGGGGGGGGGGTCTTTTCTTTTCTCCTCCACCTTACTGCTGGTCTGGTGATCCCTCTAGTCCAAGACTCAGGTTAAGTAATGCACCTCTTCACCTTACCGCAGTTAATTTAGAGAAACCAGAGGCCTACTGGGCGCATAATTATATATTCTTAGTATACAGTACGTCCTGCTTCAAATCTAATACTTAGTTGGGATATACTCCGCCAGATGGCGCTGGACTGCAGAGACATCGAAAATAGGCTCCTCCGGGCCCCTCAAATATCCAGGGACCTCCCACAAATCCCCAGAATTTATCTGCAGTCTGGCTGCGAAGGACGAGAAATTGGCTCTCTACACGCAGGTGAACGGGGTTATTAACCTGTGGCCCTGTAGGACTATTCCCACCCGTTCCACTAGTAATATGCCTCCCAGCCTTGGCTGCGCTGGTCGGGTGAAGGTAGGCAGCACCGCCGTTGGTGCTTAGGAGCGCTGCTCCACCGCAATCCCCCACCAAAGGGTAGGCGGTTCAGGCTTATGGTGAGCCTCTATGGGATGCCCCTCCCGCACTATTGCCCCTTGCCCCTGCCTATCGGTGGGCCCTATTTAAGTGGCCGCCGTCCTCCCTCATCCTCCTTGTAGTCTTCGGGGAAAAGAGGGGGGGGGTGTGGAAGTGTATAGACAAGTCTGTGCTTTCACTTTTCACATGTCTTTATTCTTGTGTCAGCCGCCGCGCTGACTTGTCTTTATTACTTTTAAATTTACCGCCGCCGCGCGTTGACTTTGTTCCACGCTTGGCTGTGCCATTACCTCAGGCACTGGTGCGCCATCATTGGCTGTTGGCCTTTCTGGCTTTGCGCTCTTTGGGGGGGGCGGGGCCCGTCTTTGGCGCGTTCCTTGTCATCGCTATTATTGGCCCGCCCCTCGAGGTATACCGACGCCATCTTTTCTGACTTGGTTGGTCTATGCACGACGGACTCCTACCTACCGCGGTCCGTAAGTGCCCACGCGGGCGGCTTTATCTGCTTCACTTTTGTTACGATGTACTTAAGGTCTTGTCTGCTTATGTCTTTCAGACAGGACGAACCCTTCTTGGCTTCTCCCGGCCCTGTTTTAGTATATTGCTTGTAGGCCTTGTAAAAATTATATTCCCACGGGAATAATCACCATATGGAGGCTTCCCAGGGTAATGTGACCGGGGTCCCTTTGGGACAAGACCGGCTGTGTGTAGCGTGTGGGCAGCCTCATGCTGACGCTGAGAAGGCGCGGGTCTGTGTACCCTGTGCTCAGCAGGTCTGCAATCTGGCCTGCCAGTGGCTGCACCTCGTTTCACTTCACCTACTCCCCCAAGTTTAAATCTCACTCCTGTTGAGTTGCATACTAGTGGGGATTCTCAGCCTGATGTGTCTTCTAGACTGGCTACTGTTGAACAGATTACTGCGAAGTCTTTAGCGCGTAAGGCCCCTGCTAAGAAGCGGCACTTGATGCCTAATGTTACTGTTTTCCCTATGGGAACTAAGGAGTTTTGTAATCTGTGTGGCTATACCCCGTCTGATGAAGGGGAGCTCTATTCTGATTCAGGCTCATCTGATGAGAGACCAAGGGGTCATGACGATTCTGGCTCTGACCCCTGGGCCCCGGATGACACCGACAGATTATTGACCCAGATTTTTGAGGTTGTGTCTATCTCTCTCCCTGTTGAGGCTCCCAGGCAAAGAGGGGAGCTTTTCCATACAGCAAGATCACGTTTGGAATTTAGAGCAGGCACATTTCCATAACCTTGTGCTCAAGGAATGGGAACGCCCCGGTAAACTTCCCGGGGTTCCAAAGAGTTGGGATAGGAAGTTTACCTTTCCTGCTGAGGTGGTTAAATGTTGTCATCCCCCCGAGGTGAATGCCCCGATCCTAGGGCTATCTAACACCTCTGTCATGCATTCCCCTGATTCTACTACCCTGCGGGATGCCGAAGACCGGCGTATTGATCAGCTGGCATCCCACGCCTTTGCATGTGCGGGGACGGCGCTGCGTCTGGTCTGTGCCTCTGCCATTACTGCTGTGGCCACTAGAACCCTTATCAGAAATATGCTTGATAGTGCCCCTGATGATTTGCCTTGTGAGATGTTTAATGCACTCTCCAGTTGTTGTTTGTTGTTTTGATGTTTTTGTAAATTTTGTCCTATCAGCATTGGATGACACCATCAGAATGTGTGCCAGAACATCTGCCCTCATCGTGGCTATACGCCGCTCGGTTTGGCTGCGCCAGTGGGCTGCTGACAACGCTGCCAAGAAGGCCCTCACTGGTTTTCCCTTTAAAGGACTGCGTCTGTTTGGAGACCGCCTTGACCTTTTTGCTAAGGGAGGCAGGTTACCCCAGCGCAGGCGGCAACCTCGGCCCTTTCGTGGTCAGGGTTCCTTCTCCTCCCCTTACCGTGGTGCAAGACAGGGAAGGGGGGTCTCTTTCCCTGGGGCCCGGGGAGATTTCTGGGGTAGAGGCAAAGGACGTGGACATCCTGGCTCCTCCTGGGGTCCCAAAGCTAAATACTCTCCCAAGCCCCCTCAGGCATGATGGGGCGCCCTCAACCATCTGGGTGGGGGGACGGTTGCAGCACTTCACTCACGTCTGGAGGCTTCATGTCTCAGACTGGTGGATTCAGAAGGTAGTGTCCTCCAGTTACAAGTTGGGAGTTTGCTGCCGATCCCCCTCCAAGATTCATCAGATCCCGGATTCCTCAGGACCCTGTGTCAGCTCAGGAGCTAGTGCAAGCAGTACAAGACCTCGTGGAGCTGGGGGTCATCTGTCAGGTCCCTTTAAGAGAAAAAGGCAAGGGCTTTTATTCCAACCTATTCACAGTACCCAAAAAGGATGGTTCTGTCAGACCCATCCTGGACTTAAAGATTCTCAACAAGTTTGTCAGGGGCGGGCGTTTTCGCATGGAGACTCTGCGCTCTGCCATCAGTTCCCTGCGCCAAGGGGATTTCATGACTTCTGTGGACATCAAAGATGCTTACCTTCATATTCCTGTGTTCCCAGGTCATCAAAGGTTCCTCAGGTTCGCTCTGATGTATCAACACTACCAATTTGTGGCCTTGCCCTTTGGCCTCACTTCAGCTCCCAGGGTATTCACCAAGGTGCTGGCTGGCGTGATGTCTCTGCTCAGATGTCAGGGTGTCCGCTTGCTTCCCTATCTGGATGACAACCTCATCACTTCCCAGTCTCTACATCAGTCAGAGTTGGATACTCAGCTGGTGGTGTCCACTCTGGAGTCATTTGGATGGGTGATAAACCACCCCAAGTCCTCACTGTCCCCTTCCTTGGTAGCTCCATTTCTAGGAATGAATCTGGATACAGTTCAGGCAAGGATCTTCCTTCCTCAGCAGAAGGTGGACAGTCTGATTGCACAGGCTCAGTCCCTCCTAGCTTGTCCCCATCCCTCCATCAGGCAGGGGATGCAGCTGGTGGGCCTGATGGTGGCGTGCTTCGAAGCGGTCCCTTATTCTCAGTTCCACTTGAGGCCTCTGTAACTTCACCTATTGTCTGTATGGGACAAGGACCCAGCATCCCTGGACAGGGTCTGTGTGCTCTCCCCCCTGGTCAGGAGGTCCCTCTTGTGGTGGATGGACTCAAGGAACCTGTTGGGGGGCAGATCTTTTCTTGCCCCTTCCTGGGAGACTGTCACCACGGATGCCAGTCTGTCAGGTTGGGGGGGTTTCTGGAAGTCCCTGCGGTTCCAGGCCCTCAGGAGGCCCACACACCTATCAATGTCTTGGAGCTGCGAGCGATCAGGTTAGTTCTGGCTCGCTTGACTACTCATCTTCAGGGCCTGCCTGTTCAGGTGCGCTCGGACAACCAGACGGCAGTGGCCTACATCAATCATCAGGGAGGGACCCGGAGCAAGGGGGCCCTCCAGGAAGCGTCTCTGATCCTGACTTGGGCGGAGGCCAATGTCCCCTGCATTTCAGCTGTGTACATCCCGGGGGTGGAAAATCACCTGGCGGACTCTCTGAGCAGGGGGACCTCTCGCCAGGGAGAATGATGCAGCAGGGTGTTTCAATCTCTGTGTCACCGTTGGGGCCATCCAGATGTGGATCTGTTTGCGTCCCGCCACAATCACAAGCTTCCAGCTTTTGTCTTTCTGTCCAGGGATCCTCTGGCCCTGACCTCGGATGCGCTAGCAATGTCATGGAAGGACTTTCAGTTCCTGTATGTCTTCCCCCCAATTCCCCTGCTGGGCATGGTTCTGAGCAAGATTGCTCTGGAAGGGGTGCCAGCAATTCTGGTGGCCCCCAGGTGGCCAAGAAGAGTGTGGTTCGCAGACGTGGTACAGCTGGCAGTAGATCAGTACGCTCTGCCCTTGGTGCCAGATCTGCTCACTCAGGGCTCACTACGCCATCCCAATTTACAAACTCTGGCTTTGACGGCTTGGCTGCTGAAACCTCCATCTTGATTTTGAAGGGGCTGTCTTCCTCGGTTGTGGATACTTTGATTAAAGCTAGGAAGAAGTCTTCCTTTTCCATTTATTACAGGGTTTGGCATGCCTACATTGACTGGTGTGAGTCTAAGTCACTTCCCTGTCGTGTGTTCTCTATTCCCAGGATTCTGGAGTTCCTGCAGCATGGGTTGGAGATGGGGCTCCAACTCAGTACTCTGATGGGTCAGGTTTCTGCCCTGGCTATTTTTTTCCAGAAGTCCTTTGCTCAGCACCCTCTGATCAGGACTTTTTTCCAGGGGTTCACTCATGTGCGTCCCCCACGTAAACCTATGGTGCCTGTTTGGGATTTGAACTTGGTTCTGTCAGCCTTGCAGGGTGCTCCCTTTGAACCTGTGCAGGATGCTGCCTTGGCCATTCTTACGCTCAAGGTTGTGTTTCTGGTGGCTATCACTTCTGTCAGGCGTGTGTCTGAGTTGGCGGCGCTGTCCATTCAGCCCCCCTACTATGAGAGGCACCAGGACAAGGTGGTGTTTCGTTTCAAACCTGATTTTCTGCCTAAGGTAGTGTCTGCCTTTCATTTGAATCAGGGTATTGTTCTTCCTTGTTTGTGCCCTAATCCGAGCAATGCTAAGGAGAGAGTTTTGCACTCTTTGGATGTGGTTAAGTATCTGAAGTACTATCTGGTGGCTACTGCACCTTTCAGGAAAACTGATGCTCTTTTTGTGGTTCCTTCTGGTCCTAGGAAGGGTGTGGCTCCTGCCAAGTCTACTATCAGCAAGTGGATTTGTCAGGCTGTGATTCAGGCCTACTCTGCTAAGGGGAAGAATCCTCCCTTCCGCCTTACTGCTCATTCCACTCGTGCTATTTGTGCCTCTTGGGCTTTTTCAGCACCAGGCTTCTGTTGAACAAGTTTGCAAGGCTGCTACTTGGTCTTCTGGTCGTACCTTTTCAAAATTTTACAAGGTTGATGTTAGGGCCTCAGCTGACGCTGTTTTTGGCCGAAAGGTTCTGGAGGCGGCAGTGGTTTAAACTGCCTGCTGCTGATTTTTCTTGGGGATCCCACCCTACTTTATGGACATTGCTATTGGATGTCCCAACTGTAAGTATTAGATTTGGAGCAGGACGTACTGTATACTAAGAATAATACAATTTTGTGATTACTCACCTGTAGAATTGGTATTGGTGAGTATACAGTACGTCCTGCTCCAACCCACCCTTGGTTTGCATTTTCTCGGATCCCCTGTATGGTGATTGTTATCATTGTTATAGTTGATAGTTTAGATTGTTTAATTCTCCCGGCTTCTCCTTAACTGCTTTTCAATGCTGGGGATTTGTGGGAGGTCCCTGGGTATTTGAGGGGCCGGGAGGAGCCTATTTTCGATGTCTCTGCAGTCCAGCACCATCTGGCAGAGTATATCCCAACTGTAAGTATTAGATTTGGAGCAGGACGTACTGTATACTCATAATACCAATTCTACAAGTGAATAATCACAGAATTGTATTTTTCCCTTGTATCCATATTGTGACTTCCTTATATCTTTCTTCTCCAAGGAAAGTAAGAGTTGTGAATTGGTATATAGGATTTGAGTCATGTCCTCTTCCTGAGTTTGTTGGAAGACCCCTGCAGCCTCTAAACCCAAAGAATCATAAAAAATTTCCTAAGAATGATCCACCTCCACTACTTCTGAAATTGTGGAGATATGGCCCTGGGACCATTTTGATGTCTCTCTGCTAACCAGCCAGTTGATGCATTAGAGAAGGCAGTGGTCACAGTCGACCCAGGTTATGTAGGCCAATCCACCAGTTCTTTTTAATCTCGCTGTTGTAAAGAATGAGAAGCTCCTTGCCGAAAAAAGGTAAGCTGCTGCCTGCCTGTTGCAAGCTTTGTACCCTTTTAACAGGATTGTTGTGCGGTGGCTGGTTCTGCAACTATCCTTTTTAGTCCCTTTCCACCTTGGCCACCACCACATGTACCCCCCTTTGCTCATTCTTTGTGCTGTTTCCATTTTATAATAAAACATTTTTGGAAACAAGCTATGCCCAAGTTTACTTTAATGAAGTGAAAAGAGAAGCAGTTAAAGCGGACCAACAGTCAAAAATGACTTAAACCAGACCAACACAACAAGTGGCGCTCATATGCATCCTTCCCCCAGGGCAATTTAGTTTGCTGCACATAAAAATCTGCACATGCAGGCCGTCTGCAAACAGGAAGTGCTGCTGGGCTTCCTGTTACTGTGCATTGTCTGTTATGTCAGTTAAATTCATGCAGCAGCATAGCTGAGATGCTAGTAAAGGAAGTTCCAAAATGGCCGTTACCTTTTGCAATAGTCCCGAGATGTTGGTCTGGTTTAAATCTTAGTATACGCAATGCCTGGCCTGTGGTTTTGGTGTTCAACTAGGCTGGAAAACTCTTTTGTTATTCGCGTTTATTGTCCCCCAGTCACAAAACTGAAAAAAAATAGCACCTAAATATTGGGATAAGCTGCTATTATGTGATTCACAGCCTGTGGTTTAGCAGTGTACTGTAACTTAGTTGGAAAATGTAGTTTTTTAATTAGAGAATAATGTCCCACAACACAATACTGCCCTGATGAAGTGGTTTCGGTCCACACTCTGCATGGGTGCCTCCTCAGGTTCGCTTTGTTTTGCTGGACAGTGATGTTTGTTTTTGTGACTTGCACTATCTCTTTTTCTCTTAAAGAGGGACACTAATAGTATTCACTGTTCACTATTGTATGCACTTTGTATTTATAAAATGTTATTCTATTGCAGTACTTACTCATTATATTTATTATTTATATAACTGCATTTTATGCATTTTAGATGCATGATTAGGCGATTGGGTTTTAACCATATTTTTCCAATAAATATGTAACTTATTGATTTTTATAAGCAATTCCAAACATGCAAAACACGTGAAAAAGCAGCACCTAAATCTTGGTATAAGGTGCTGTTAGAGATGTCCGGCCTGTGGTTCTGCTGTGTAACTAGGTTGGAGAATTTTCTTCCACACACACATGCAAAAAAAGTGGGGTGAATGGGGTGATTGAACATGATCTGACCTCAGCATCCAGTCAGATATTTTTGACTTTCAAATGTAAGATGGTGGAAGCTACTTTCCTATGTGCATGATTTGTCAGCCACTGATTTTCTACAAAGTATACAGGGGTCGAGGAGCCGTATGGAAAAGGTCCCAAATTATTGCACCAGAATTTTGTTTCTTGAATAGAAACATTTTTTCCATCATTCTAGTCGAATTTAGTTTTGACCCAAAGCAGGAGCCCATCATTACTTGTGACTAGTGATGAGCGAATCTGAACAGCAAAGTCTGAGTCTGCCAAACACAGAAAAGTGGGATGATGGGCAGTTCTTTTGGTGATTTCTTGGCCATTTCAATTTTTTTTTGTATTTTTTTCACTTTTAATTGTTTTACTAAATGCAGCTTTTAAATGCCATTCCGTTACTAAATGGTGAAAGCTACCTCCCTGTGTGCATGATGTGTCAGCCACTGATTTTCTACAGGGGTTGAGAAGCTGTATTTTGGGAATTCTTGCACCAGAATACACGTAAAATTCCTTGTTTCTTGAATAGAAACATTTTTCCCATAAAATCAAATTTAGTTTCGACCCAAAACCAGAGCCCATAATTACTTGTCACTTTTAAGTGTTTTATTAAATGCTGCTTTTAAATGCATCTCATTCACATTAAAACAGTTTTTTTTATATTTTTTTTGTCGTTTTTTTAACAATAAATCTTTATTGAGATGAGCAAAGCAACAAGACACATTAAGATTGACAGGTCATCATATCGGACTTTTTATATAGCAATACAGGCATCGCAGAGTAAACTTTAACAGTAATAACCCCTCTATGACGCCTAGGCCAGCTGACCCCTTCTTCTACTCCCAGGGACATGTCCTGCTGCTCCTGCCCATCCGTTAATCTAATATATAACGGGGAAGCTAAGAGGATGAAAAAGGTAGGAAGGGGAGTGTGTTAAAAGGTGTAAGGGGAGTGTCCCCTCCGTACTCTTGAGCGCCTCGACACCACCCCTGGCCACGGAGGGCGAGGGGGTGCCCAGTGCCACTAGGGGGGGGGGGAGGTCAGGAAGGGGAGCAGGGGAAGGAAGAAGGGCCTCCTTGGTCCGGCCCGCCCACCGCCCGTCGAGAGCCGCCCGGGGTGAAGGCTACAATTATGGGCCCAGGTCGTGCAGTCTGGTTCAAGCACCTCACACCAGCGTCGCCCTCCCAACGTCTCACCGGATAGCTCAAACCTCACCAAGCAGTCCCTTGTATTCATCTGAATCTGTGAATAAGAACCATTGTAGCCACAAGTGTCTATGTCTCTCCCCAGTGCGCCTGAGGAGCGCCGTCAGGTCCTTCATATGCCTAATGTCTTCCACGTTCCGAATCCAGGAACTAATGGAGGGTGGCGAGGAGGGCTTCCACTGGGCCGGTATGCACGCCCTAGCTGCGTTTACCAAGTGGATGGTCAGGGATTTCCTATATTTCCCGACTGAGCCACTGGAGTGTAGGAGGAGGGGTTCCCGTGAAAGTGGAATGTCCTCTCCCATTATCTTACAGATCCATTTGCGACCTCCTCCCAGAAACCCTTGATCTTCTCACAATCCCAGAAGATGTGCAAGACAGAGGCCTTGAGCCTTCTCGCATCTCCAGCAGAGCGGGGATATTGATGAGCAGAAGCGCACCTGCGGTGTCATATACCAGCGTCTTAGGATTTTATACCTCGCCTCCTGGTATGAGTTGCTGATTGATGCTCGTTGTGCCAGCTCCAGAATCTTCTTTACTTGGGTTGGTGGGAGAATTACATTGAGTTCAGTTTCCCATGCCTCAATATAGTTAGGCACAAAAGTCTCTCCTGGATCCACTAGCAATTTATATATTGAGGACAGTGCTCCCCTGGTCCCTTGATGAGCTCATCCGCTCAAAGGGCGTTAGTTCTCTGAGATACTCCCCAGGCAGGGATAGGCTGTTTAGGAAGTGTGAGATCTGTAACGCTCTCAGGCGGGGCGGGTCTCCCCATTCCAGGAGGTCCTGCAAAGACTCCACCTTGAGCTGCTCAGGAAATCTTGAGTGGTGCCCCTTCCGGGCGCCTTTAATCTTCCAAATCCCACATCCATTTGACTCGGCATGAAATCTAGTGCCCCCACGATTGGCCTGAGAGGGGAAGGTGAAGGGGCTATGCTTTCTTTCATTGCGTGTCTGGACCATACAATGAGTGTAGCGCCCACTGAAGGGTGTGATTTGAGCACACTCGGAACCCCCCCCCCCCCGGGGGACCAGGGGAGGTCTGCTAGTGGGATAGGGGACCATAACTGCTCTAGCTGGTCCCATCATTTGTTCCCTCTTTGCCGGTTCCAGTCCACAATTCTGCAAAAAAAACCCAGCATTCTCTGATCAGGACTTTTTTCCAGGGGGTTACTCATGTGCGTCCCCCACGTAAGCCTATGTTGCCTGTTTTGGATTTGAATGTGGTCTTGTCTGCCTTGCAGGGTGCGCCCTTTGAACCTGTGTAGGATGCTGCCCTGGCCATTCTTACTCTCAAGGTTGTCTTTTTGGTGGCTATAACTTCTGTTAGGCGTGTTTCTGAGTTGGCGGCGCTTTCCATCCAGCCCCCCTACTATGAGAGACACCAGGACAAGGTGGTGTTTCACTTCAAGCCAGACTTTCTGCCTAAGGTCGTGTCTGCCTTTCATCTGAATCAGGACATTGTTCTTCCTTCCTTGTGCCCTAATCCTAGTAACGCTAAGGAGAGGGTTTTGCATTCCTTGGATGTGGTTAGGTGCCTGTAGTACTATCTGGTCACTACTGCACCTTTCAGAAAGACTGATGCTCTTTTTGTGGTTCCTTCTGCTCCTAGGAAGGGTTTGGCTCCTGCCAAATCTATCAGCAAATGGATCCGTCAGGCTGTGATTCAGGCCTATTCTGCTAAGGGGAAGAACCCTCCCTTCCGCCTTATTGCTCATTCCACTCGTGCTATTGGTGCCTCTTGGGCTTTTCAGCACCAAGCTTCTGTTGAACAAGTTTGCAAGGCCGCTACCTGGTCTTCTGTTCATACTTTTTCCAAGTTTTACAAGGTTGATGTTAGGGCCTCAGCTGATGCTGCTTTTGGCCGCAAGGTTCTGCAGGCGGCAGTGGTCTGACCTGTCTGTTGTTACCTTTGGGGATCCCACCCTACTTTATGGACACTGCTATTGGATGTCCCAAGTGTAATGATTCTTATCTGGAGCAGGACGTATTGTATACTAAGAATAATACAATTCTGTGATTACTCACCTGTAGAATTGTTATTATGAGTATACAGTACGTCCTGATCCACCCTACCCTTGGTTTTGCATTATCTTGGATCCCCTGTATTGTGATTGTTGTCATTGTTATAGTTACTGGTTGATTCTGTTATCTTTCTCCCGGCTTCTCGTTAACTGCTTTTCAATGCTGGGGATTTGTGGGAGGTCCTGGGTATTTGGGGGGCCGGGAGGAGCCAATTTCGTGGTCTCTGCAGTACAGCGCCATCTGGCGGAGTAATACCCAAGTGTAATGATTCTTATCTGGAGCAGGACGTACTGTATACTCATAATATCAATTCTACAGGTGAGTAATCACAGAATTGTATTTTTCAAAACTAATTGTAATCTAATGAAAAATGTCAAAAAATGACCAACAATATATTAAAAAATAAACCCGCAGGTTCAATGATAAATGGAGTGCCTTAAAAGCCACATTTAGTTAAACACTTACAAGTGATGAAATACAATTAAAACATAAAAAGTCAGGCTATTCTTCTTTAAATACAAATTGTATCTAACTGAAAATGCAAAACAATTGCCAAAAAATATAAAAAAACTGTTTCAATGTGAAATAGGATGCATTTAAAAGCCGCGTTTAGTAAAACATTTAAAGTGGACCAAAACCCAGCTTGATCGGCCCAGGAATCCCTCTAGCAGGGCTATTTGTGAATGGCGGGCGTGCTCCCTGTTAGAGGGAAGCGTGAGATGCGGGCGCCAGCACACTCGGAGCTGCTGAGCTAAGACGTCGTTTAGACGTGCATAGCTCAGTGGCTCTGAGCGCTCTGATTGAACAAGCCACTGTGCATGCGCCGTAGGACTGCGGTCAGTTGAGTTGCTGAGATCGATCTGGGGGGCTTCACATAGCGGGGCACCCTGATTGGGGGAGTGGACCAAAAGCCAGGATAGTCAAAACCCTGGGTTTTGGTCCACATTAAAAGTGCAAAAATGCAATAAAAAATACAAAATCCAGCCTATTGTTGGTTAGATAAAAATTGTATCTAACCAAAAATGCCAAAAAACTAGGCAAAAATATAACAAAAAATAAACCCACAAGCAGTTAACTGCAACAGGAACTAAACACGGGAACAAAACTTTTTTTTATGTATTTAATAATTTTTTGTTGCTTTCTGTGATTATTCTGAGTACTTTCCCTACCCCATTTTGTGCAGGACAATCTCCCTTGTGTTACCCACTAATTTGCCCTCTGGCACTCGTAAAAATGTATAATTTTTATATATTTATGTATTTCTTAATTTTGGGGGTTTTCTGTTATTATTTTGAGTACTTTCTGTATCCTATTTTGTGCAGGCCAAATGCCCTGCCCTCCTCCCGAGTTTGCAGTCCTGTAGCCCTTGTTGCCCCCATTTTACAGCCATTTTGGGGCCCCCAAGTTCGGGTCCAGATTGACCTCAATGGGGTCCGGGGACCGGAACTGGAGTTTAGCGGCAAGTTTGACCGAACTTGTTGAATCCTAATTTCAGCGGGTTTCCCCATCCCTACTTGTGACCCAACCATCATCTCCGCGCTTACCCTTTACAGGACCACTCCTAATGTATCATTATGTAATGGCTGTACAGTATTTCTTAGACATCTGTGCCCGGCCTTTCTGAATGGGCATTCCACAGCTGCAAGGTGGGCGGTGCTGCTTAGCCATCAGCGGTGCTGAAGGGAGCCGAGTGACAGCAAGCATGCTGCTTGCGGTCAGCCAATTCGTGCTCTTACCAGAGTCTGGGCCGTGGGAGCGTAAGGAAGGTGAGTGAAACAGGGCGACCTGTGGGGGTACACATAGCGGGGCATCCCAGTTCGGGATGCCGCCACACAGAGGAACAACATGGAAAAGTGAAATTCCTGTGTGGTGTTTCTCTTTAAGCATTGCTTTACTCTTTTTTTATTTTAATCTGTGCTGACAATGTCAAGTCAAAAGACATCAGATATAAATTGAGGGAAAGCTCTCCAAGTCTGAGGCAGTGACAGCCCGGTGTTCTTCATTTGCCAGAATTATCATCATCAGGTTCACTTCTTTAGCACATTTATTGAAGGGCTTTCAAGTAATCTTTACAAAGCTTTTTTAATACTGGCTTTCATGACGTGATACAATTGCATACCACTGTGACAGATAACATTTTCTAGTGCACAATTACTGAACAGTGACTCATTGCTGCAGCCTGCTTGCTTTGATTTTTTGCTTTTTTCGCGACTATACATCCAAAAACCTTTCCCATTTTTTTTAACCTTCGTAGGACATACTGAAGAATTTGGATGGTTATAAAAAGGCTTTCCAGGAGATCCAGCATTCACAATCTGTCAATGGACTGCCTGTCCCTATAGAGCAGCTTGAAGACATGGCAGAAAGGTAAAAGGCGGAATTACAGACATTTATCAGTAATTATTTGTACTTGCATATGAATTGTAACTGAATGAAAAAATAGGTACTGGAACGGTGATCCATTAGGAGTAACGTTAAAACTGTTTTTTAAACCATGTAGTTGTGCTGCTGACTGACATATGGAACTTATTTAAGATGAAATAGATTGATAATAGAAATCAAAACCCATTTTAGATCTGATATGTATCTTCTTACATGTGAAAAAGATACATTTTTGCATTAAAATGTTTTTGAAGATTTGTTGCCAAGGAGATCAGCAGCTAATGAAATAGCTTTGGCGTTTGTATTTTGAAGATAATTATAGACAGCCTTCAGTTTGAAATTATTTATTTAGTAACCAAAAGCAACTGGCTTTTAGTAGATGCTGTACATTTAGAGCTATACTTAAATGATTGAAATTAATTTGTATTTGGTTTATCACAGCAGTTTCAGCCCCCCCCCCCTTCCCCCAACAAAGATGTAATCCTATTGCTGGTGGGTTTCTCAATAATTAACTCCTGCAGTTAACAAAATCCACTTGATCACCTCACCAAAGATGCAACCTTTATTTGGCCATCTTAAGGGTAGGGAACTGGTTCTTATGTACTGCATTCGTGTGTTTTAAATTGATATAGTGGCTTTAACTTAAGACACATTTTTTATTTGAATTTCATTAATTGATATCAAGATGTAATGTCTGTGCTCATAATTTAGCTCAGTTAGCCTATTACAAGATTTTTTTAACTAAACAACATGTCTGCCTGTATGTATGTGAATGCATAGCCTACTACCCCTATTGTGGAGTAGAATACCTGATTAAAAAGCCATATAATTCCTTGTTTATCAGCCATTTTTGTTTATTACTTGTTCGTAGCTGTATAATCCATTAGTTACCATATATTAAAGGACATCTGTAAACGAATTGTAAAAAAAAAGCATACTTACCTTACCTTTCAAACAGATTACAGTCCCTGTTGTGTATCCAAGCCAAGAGTAGTGTTGTGGCCGGACTTCCACCACAGTCTGTGTCAGTGTGTGAGCAGCACAATTCACTGTGTGTGTGATCAGAATTTCATTTTGTATATAATCACAATTTTTTATTAGATTTTAAAGTACAGACAAAAGTAGAGAAACAACAAGCACATATTTAAACAAACATTAAGGTGCCGCTTGAAAGGTGTATTACAGTTCTAAAACTAGCATACAATTTGACATGTAAAAGGTAACAGAAAACCCTAACCCCTGTTATCTTGTTTTCTTTCTGTAAGTGATTAGCTTATCTGTGAGGCCATGTCTATATAGGTATTATGGCATACAATGAAGCAAGTATCATTTTCTGATAACACACCTAGTGTGATTCCAGCTTGGGACGTAAGAAAGCCAAGAGAAATTCTGTGGTGTTCCTTCTACTCCACTAAAACTATCAGGAGGAAGAGGAATAGAGGTAATAGACGTGTAAGAGAAAAAAAGAGACAGGTTAGAGGTAGAAAGAGAACAGGGGTAGTAAAGGGGAGTATGATCAGCATTTTTTCTAATCGTCCTTCAGCATGACCCATGGAGAGAGAAGGCTCCACCCCCTGGGAGGATGCTAAGATGTTGTTGGACTTCAGCAATTTTTTTATTTTAGTTTATTATTTTAAGACTCCATAGTTCTGGAGGAGCCTGCTGAGCCCTTGGACATAATCCGGATGGAGTTCACACGAGGCCTTGGAACGGCCAGGGCTAATTCCCACATAGTTTGACTAAAGTATGAGCATTGCAATGTCCCCTTTAAATCCCAGACAACTAGTTGAGTTAAGTGGCGGGTGTGCCGGTCCTTCAAGTATTGTTTGATTACTCACCATAGCGCTGGTTCAGCGATTTCGGGATTCTGGTTATTCTTTAATCATGTAACTTCTTCCCTCCAAAATTCAAATTTTGGGGGAGGAGTCTAGAGATAGGTGGCCCAGTGCTCTGGCGTCGCTTCCGGTTACGGCAGCTGACACGTGCAGCCACCCAGAAGCAGAAAGGTGGCAGCGGAAGTGGAAAGGTGGCAGCGTGGAGCCCGCAGCTGCAGCAATGTCGGCCAGCCCAGCAGATGGCAAACAGGCAGTTAAAGATACAGGTTCGGGCGCTGACAGTCTTCAGCAAACGGTAAGATAGAAATTTTATTTTTCCTATCAGAGTTATGGTACAATTAAAATGGTTAGGTGTATTAAGGGGTTATTTTATTCTTGCTTAGTTATTTCTCTTAGGATCAGGGATTCTGAGCCCCCTAAAGCAAAGCTCAAGGCATCAAAAAAATCAAAATGCTGAATATTTTGAGAAATTGTTAGAAAATTGTTAGAAAATATGTATGGAACCTGGGGAATTCAGTATGATAAGCCTTTGTCAGTACAGGATGAAATGTAGAAGACATTTTTAGGAAAAACTTCCAATGTCTTTCTCATCCATTCAGCACTTAAAGCGGACCTTCACCCTAAATAAGAGTCTATCTTATATGTTTCCCTCACCATGTACATACAGATTTCTCACATTAAAAATCATCCTACCTGCATCTATTGCATTTTCTGAGACTTTAAACACCCAAGATGGCCGCTCATGGGCGTGCAGGCTGCCTGCAAACAGGAAGTGTCCTCTCACTGTGCCGCTCTGCATTCTGGGATTGCTGACCTTTTCCTGACCCCAGTTCTACTCTGTTTATGCAAAGCACAGCTATAACCCCGCTCTCTTGCACTTTTGACCCCTCTCCTCTCCTCAGTATGTGCTGCTACCGAGCCAAGATGGCGGCCCCCGTATCCTAGAGTGCTGAACAGAGTTGCAGGTCAGTGAGGGAAAGAATAAAAAGTGGCTAAAAACATTAAATATATTAATTTTAGATGATGGGGAATAATGTTTTAAGGGTTTGGACTTTTTATTTTATGATGCTGAAGGTGCGCTTTAAAGAGGAGCTTTAGCATGATTTAATGAAAAACCCAAACCCTTAAAAAACTATTCCCCAGCATCTACAATTAATATATTTAAAGTTTTTAGTCACTTTTTATTCTTTCCCTCACTGGCCTGCAACTCTGTTCAGCACTCTAGAATACTGGCGCCGCCATCTTGGCTCAGTAGTATCACCTACTGAGGAGAGAAGAGGGGTCAAAAGTGCAGGGGAGCGGGGTTATAGCTGTGCTTTGCACAGACAAAGCAGAGCTGGGGTCAGGAAAAGGTCAGCAATCTCAAAATCCAGAGCAGCAAAGTCAGAAGACACTTCCTGTTTGCAGGCAGCCTTTACCTCCATGGGCCACCATTTTGGATGTTTAAAATCTCAGAAAATGTAATAGATGCAGGTAGGGTGATTTTGTAATGTGGCCAATCTGTATGTATAGTGTGGAGGAAACATAATAGATAGGCTCTTGTTTAGGGTGAAGGTCCGCTTTAAGGTGGTTATTAAGGCTGAATGGGAAAATCCAGAGAGAAAATGTTTCATGCCCAACTCATTAAAAAGGAAATTCCCGTTCAATGAACCGGACATGGAATCATGGAGCAAGTATCCAAGATTGGATGCGCCACTGGGGTCAGATTTCCACAGCAGCGGATTTAAGTTTTGATGACATGGGTGCATTACGTGATTCCATGGATCGCGGAATTGAAAATCCCCTAAAAAGAGCTTGGGATGCTATCACATTTACATTTAGGCCTGCTGTGGCATCTGATGGTATTCTCAGAAGCATGGAAGTATGAATTAATAACCCCAGGAGTCACATGGAGAGTAATACCCCCACAAAGAGCTTACTAGCGACCTTGCCCGACCCTACTTAGAGCCGTTTCCTATCTTACGAATGCTTCAGAGGAAGTCATCAGAGCTACAGCAAAGGCCTCAACCTTAGTTTCTTGTGCTAGAAGGGCTGTTTGGCTAAAAAACTTGGTCAGGAGACAATGTTTATAAGGCCTAGCTTTGTGGGATTCCTTTTCATGTAATCTCCTTTGGAGAGGAGTTAGATAGTAATAGAGGCAGAGTTGCTGTACGTATAACTTAACCTAGACAGAATGATCCAAAGAAGCTTTGGACTAAAGAGGTTTAGTTTACTCTGCAAACCTCCAGAGGGCCCTAAGCCTCAATCCTGACAATGAACACCCAGTAGGGGGCAGACTCTCCTGGTTTCTAACCACCTAGAGAACAGTCACAAACACTGGAAAAGGCATATCGATTCGAATTTTCATCCCCCCCCCCCATCTTTTTTAGTGACCAGGCTTCCAAGGGACTCCAAAGAGAGAGAAGCATTCCCTCTAGCTCAGGAACTTCTACAAAAAAGTGATATAGTCAGTACCTCCGCTCTCCCTGGGAGGGGAGTTCTACTCTCTCACATTTTTCTGGTTCAGAAGCCGTCAGGGAAATATTGAATGATTTTGAATCTAAAGAAATTGAAGTTCATTTGATACAAAAAGTTTAGAATGGTGTCAATATACTCAGTCAGGAACATTCTGATGGAGAATGCATGATGGTGAACCTAGACTTACAGGACTTCTACTTGCATATATTAATTCTGAACGCACACCACAAGTATCTGAGGTTTGCGGTTCAGACAGACCAGGAAACTTCTCACTTCTAGTACAGGGCACTGCTATTCGGCCTGTCCTTATCCCTGCAGATCTTCACTAAGATCCTAGCAGAACCGATGGCATATCTCAGGCAACAGGGAATCATGGTGATCCCCTATTTAGACGACCCCTCCTGTTAAACAAGTCAAGGCCATCACTCCTAGTAGATCTAGAAAATACCCTGTCCTTACTGAAAAGCCTGGGGTGGGTGATCAATCTAGAAAAATCACCCTAACACCCGGTCATCAATGCAGGTTTTTGGGGTTTGACATAGACATCACTCAACAAAAGATATTTCTTCCACAGGAAAAGATAGACAGGATCAGAGCAGAGTCTCAAAGACTAGTCACAGTTCCTCATGTCTCCATAAGAGAGATCATAAAAATCTTGGGTCTCATAACTGGCAATTCCTGTGCTCAACTACACAGAAGAACATTTTAGAAATTCCTTTAGAGCAGTGGGACAAGCAACAAGACTCACTGGATCGACTAGTCCAGTTACTCCCGAGTGTCCTAGAAGATCTCAGATGGTGGACAGATCCATGGGTACTAGGGACAGGAAGAGAATGGAAACAAACCAACCCAGTAGTGATCATGACAGATGCAAGGCGGTTGGGGAGCCCACTTGGAGAGTCAAAAGGTTTAGGGAAAGTGGCCGAAGGCCTTGGCAGCCAAGTCCTTGAATTTCAGAGAACTTCTGGCGGTCAAGCTGGCACTGAATCGATTTCCACCAGTCATAGCAGGAAGATATATACAGATAAGGTCAGACAATGCCTCCGCGGTAGCCTGTCTAGACCATCAGGGTGGGACCAGATCCTCAGCACTAATGAACCTGTCAAATTCCATTCTCCTACCCTTACAGGAGCGGGTCCAATTCGTCTCGGCAGTTCATCTGAAGGGGACCCTCAATGCTCCCTCAATCCTCCTTTCAGAATTCTGCCACAAGTAATCAACAAGGTAGCAGAGGAAGAGGTCAGCGTTATCCTCATAGCTTCATTTTGGCCAAAAAAGAGCATGGTTCGCAGAACTAAGAATAGTGAAAAAGGGTCCCTGGCGGCTTTCAGACATTCTGAATATCATTCATCAGGGCATCATTCTTCATCCGAATCAGTCGGCTTCAACTGACAGCATGGATCTTGAAGGGATAATCCTAAGTAAGGACTGTACGTCTAGAGTGATTGAAACTCTTCTGGCCAGTTTAAAATTAACCACTAGGCGAATCTACGAAAAGGTATTGAAATGTTTTTCTTCTTTTTGTGTTAAGCTAAGTTAACAAGTTGAAGAAAAAGGAGATAGCCACAGTCCTCAAATTCCAGCAGGAAGGTTTCGAGAAGGCGCTAGCTGTGAGTTATTTAAAGACTCAAACTTGCATTATCAGTTTTCCCAAAAATTAAAACAGAATTAACTAATCAATAATTTTATCAAGTCCTTAATTTCCAAAAGACCAGCAACCTTTTAAAGGTTTTCCTACATGGAACTTGTCAATTGCATTAAAATGACTAATAGAAACTCCTCTTGAACCTCTAGACGAAGTTCCAGAGAAATGGTTGTCGCTAAAATTTTGTTCCCTGCTGGCCTTTACTTCTGCCAGACAAGCAAGCTGCAGGCCTTATCTATAAAAGAGCCCTATTGTTCAGTACTTCCAGACAAAGCTATACTTAGACCCAGTCCATTATTTTTGCCAAAACTAATGACTTCTGCTAACAGGTCGTAGGAGATAGACGTTCCGGCATTACCAATAGGATCAAGGCAAGGAAGAGGATCTCTCACTGCCAGATGTTAGAAGAGCTCTCATCATTTATCTTATAAGATCCAGGGGAGCAACTCTTAGTAACCTTCAGCGTTAAAGAGAGAGGCTTAGCAGCCTCGAAGTCCATTATAGCCGGATGGATAAAACAGACTATTGCACAAGCTTATTCTACTAGGGGAGTCTCTCCCCCAGAGGCGTCTACCAATTCTACGAGAGTGATGTCAGCATCTTGGGCAGAGAGGACTCTTTGGAAGAGATCTGCAAAGCAGCAATGTGCTCTTTACCCCACACCTTCCTCAAATGTTATAGACTTGATCTACTACCTGCAAAGCATCAGGCCTTCGGTAGAAGGGTACTACTTGCAGCTTCCCACCTCTCCGTGGGTCATGCTGAAGGATGGTTGAAAAAAAACCCCATTAGACTTACCGGTGATGTTTCTGAATCCTTCAGCATGACCCCTTATTACCCACCCATAGTGTAGTTCTAGGGGTTACTTTACAAAGACTGAGGTGGGGAGGAAGGGGTGGAGCTTTTAACCTCTGTCACTGTTTGTGTTTCTTCCCATGGTGTGGAACCTTTTCTCTCCATGGGTTTTGCTGAAGGTTTTTTCATTGCATTTTCCTTTTTCTCTGCTTCCCTGTTTACTACACCCCTTGCATAGCTCACTTTTAGTAGCATTCCTATGTAAAAACAAAATTATTTTTTGCTGCTGAAAGTGAACAGTGGATGCAGACAGAGAGATAGGCAGTCAGAGGAAGGAGCACCCCTGCACGTGGTGAGTGGTGCTGCTCCCACACCATGATGTATGGATGGATTAGGACCACAGCTCTTCTCTCGGCAGTATAGGGTAGCTACAGAAGAGGGCTAGAACTTTATCAACTACGCACCATCTCTGAAAGAGCAGACCAGGATGAATTTACTGCATGCAACATAAGATAAGTATATTGTAATTTTATACCTAGCCTATAGGTGCCCCCTTAAGGGGAAAGTCTACTTTCATGAAATTGCTCGACAAACTTCAGATCAGATGTGCAATAAGGGAGCATGAGGTACTGCAGTTGTCAATACTCTCTATTAGCCCCAGTGTCTGAAGCCGAGTGCCACACTTCTGGGTTCAAGCTGGACATGTATATTCACGCTGGAATAGAAGTGCAACACCTGGCTGAGGGAGAACGATGACCACTACAGGACTGAGGACTGCTGGAAAGTCCAAGAAAGTGGACTTTCCCTTTACACAAACCCTGGTTTCACTTACCTCCACTGCAATCCCCCAGGGTAATTCAGCCCCACAATAGGATGTCAGCAGTCAGGTGGTCTGAGTTTCCATCAGTGGCTGTAAAAGTGGAAGATACTTCAGGCCACATGACCCCCAGTGGGCAGTTGGAGGGGCATATTTTGCCAGGGTATTGTGGAAATAAGTGAAAAAAAAGTAAAACCATAGTACTTTTTGGTACAATCTTTGGTGCAACTTGTAAAGCATATTATCATTTGGCTTAGTCTTACTACTATGCTGGTGCCAATGCCCCTCACCCCCACTGTGGAAGAGGGATGGGGGTGACATTTATGAAAGTTTATATTTTTGGTGCCAAAAGGATGTCTTCGAGGCTTATCTAATAATTTGTTAGAAAATGTTTTTTTTTGGAAGCAGTTTTCACTATCTGCAATTTCTTGCTATTGGCAACATACACCAAGAGTGAAATGTGCCCTATACACACATAACACTGCTGCTAAGGCTGCTGCTGAGGCAGCTCAACCTTACACACATCTGCGCTAGTGTTCTGTGTGTAGCAGGCTCACATCTCTCTTCTTTGTGTACAGACTTGTCATACATTGCCATACATTGTTTCCATAAAACACACACAAAATGAATGAATAGCTGGGACAAGAACACACGCATGATGCAGGGAGGCTGCAGCGCACGCTCCCCATTTAAAACAATGAGAGCCGTCTGCCAAATGACTTAGTCATAGCAGGCGGCTCTCATTGTACGAGAGCCCACACATTCACTGTTGGATCTGGGAAAGCAATTACTGGTGACCTAGGGGGCTTCACACAGCGGTACATCCCTATTCGGGATGCCCCTAGGGAAAGCCAGCAGCCGGCCCTGGAATCTTTTAGATTCCAGACTGACTGCTGGTGGGTTATGTTCTGCTTTCAAGTTTATTTACCCACTGCACAGTTAAGCCAACAGCGTAACTTGGGAGATTATATTACTATGCCATAACACCCATCATACTCCTTTTTGTATTGCATTGATTTTCTTGTTAGTAGTATTGAGTTTACGTTCACTGTATTATGTGCAAAGAAATATGATTGCTTTTTGACAGGTTCAGTTACGTTGCCTCCTCCTCCCAGCTTCATATGATAAAATTAGAATTCATGGAATTAAAGTATCGCATCTTAGCACTTTTAGTCCTGGCAGAATCCAAACTTAAGTCCTGGATCATCAAATATGGAAGACGGGAATCCGTTGAGCTGCTTTTACAAGATTACATTGTAAGTTCATTTAAATATTGATAGGAACAATTGCTTATGTAAATATAATTTTTAGGATAAGTAATGGCAACAAAATACTAAACTAACACTACTAGAACTAGGATGTTTTTTATACGACCAAGGTAAGTGATCTGACATGCAGTATTGTAATAGTAATGGTAATAGAGTAATTGTATACATTTTTATTGCAGTAGGTTTCAGTAATGACACGGAATGCAGAGGCGGCCCAGTAATATTTACCAATTTGCTTTATCTTTGACGTTTGTTCCCTAATTCCAAAAAGAGAAAAATGCTGAATCTTTATTTTACAGGTTTTATCAAAGCCTTTTTGCGCTGCCATCTGAGTGCTGAGATGGCTCTGCTCATTCGCTAAGAGTAGCATAAATACTTCTGATTCTACTAATAATACTGATTCTTGTTCTGTATGTGCCATGTAAATACAATCTGTTTTAAGAAAGTGCTCTTTAATTTGACTATTATATATGGGGTATATCAGCTTCTTTTAGCTCACTTAATTAAACCAAACAAATAGGAAATTATTATTATTATTTGCATAGCTTCACCTACTTACTAAGAATCATGGGTAAATCCTTTGATTATTTGTATATGCCATGTGAATATTTTTTTTTAAGAAAGGGTTCTTTACCACTTACTCTTGAATATTCACTATTTGAAGCCTAACATGGGTATCTTCTTAAAGAGGACCAACCACCTATAGTGTCAGCCTCAGATGATAAAGTGCACCTGAGCCATTCCAATATGCCTAGGACGGGAAGGAGTCTCAAACCGCAGGGACACTGCTGCTCCAGCTTCTCTATGCGATTCTGGCCTCCGCAAGCTTGCCTCTTCCCCCTTAATTATAATAGAGTGGGTGTGACCAATTGAAGGTATTATAAACTTAGAAAGTTGACTGCAGAAAAAGATGACATGGTCCATCCAGTCTGCCCTTATGTTTACAAAGACAAAATTAGAGATGAGCGGAGGAAGACTACCCTGGCAGGATTTTCTTGGCAACACCCCACAGTTCACAGCCAGCCAAGGAGAAGCAAAATGACGTGGTCACAAGGTCGCAGCTTTAAGTGGTCAGGGTAGCTGGGCCAATAAGAAGGCACTGTTAAGGAGATGGTCACGTGATGCTCTGTCTATCCACCATTATCATCCTGGCTGTTGCAGAGAGAAAGCATTGCTTTTGGAGCAGGGACAGTTTAGGGCATTTTGAACCACAGCATAGGAGAAAAAAAGGGACAGGAAAGGAAGTGGGCACAGTGGGATGCTGGGGGCGGTGCTGCACAGAAAATCTGCATCTTCCTGTGCTGGAATCTGCTGGTCATTGTAGTCTACCTTGTAAAGTCTGAAAACTAAAGTGATGTTTTATTTTTTATTTTTTGGGGCGCAGGCCCGGTCTCTTTCTAATTTGGGGTCCACTGTGGCTCTTTGTTAAATACTTTTTCTCTTCCATCTTCTGTCTCTTTGCTGACCCCTTCTAGTGGGGCACCAGCTTTTCTCAGCAGCCCGGGTTGCTATGGATAGTGATGAGGAGATTTTGTTTGACAACAATCAGGCTCTAGAGTGTGTTGTGGAGGTGGTGTCGGTGGAAGCGGTGTCCAAGACGCATGGCTGTGGCAGTGGGGGTGGTGGTAGACATAGACATACTGGCAGTTATGAAGGTGGTTGTGGTGTGGGGAGGCAAGTAGACCATGATGAAACATCAGAACAGGGAAGTGGCTGAGATCAGGGGCAGGAATAAGATGATGCAGTTTTGGACAGGACCTGGGAAATGCATAAGCCGCCATTTTGTTTCTAAAATTTACTACAGCCAAATCTAAATTGCCCTGGGGAGGGATGCATATGGCCACTGTTTGTTGTGTTGGTCTGGTGTATGTTATTTTTGACTGTTGGTCTGCTTTAAGGCTGTTCATACCTCTCCATTGTGTTAAGAGCAGGATCCCATGCCAGAGGTACATGAGATCAAAACAAATGCACTTTTGATGCCTTGGCAATGCGCTTTGGCTGCGTTTGTGTTAAATTTTGGAAAAAATAAATTTTGCACAATAAGTAAATGGTAAATTCTATGGCACTGCAAATGCAACGCAGGTACATATATACATGTGTTGCACTTGTGTTGCCATAGACTTGTATTGACCTGTGCTGTTAAAACATTGCACTGAAAAAGTGCATGCAAAGCTTTTTTAGTATAATCACATTTTGTTGGTTCTCAAAGTTATATTGGGGTTACAGAAGGTAAAAGAGGGGGGAAAGGGGGTGCAGCAGGAATAATCCACATTTATACAAATAACACCAATTGTACATCTTACCATCTACAGTAATTAACATTCATTCTTGTTGGCAGTGCTCACACAGAGGACGTACACAATACTCTTTGTATCAGTGGACACTGGTTCTCGTGACCGTTCTCATTGGGGAGCCTTTGCGATCAGATCTTGTCAAACCGATTGTATACTAAAGTTAAGCTGTGGTACCAGTGTCTTAATTCTCATGCCAGCACTGCTTATGGATTCAGTGGGGGGCTAGTAAGGGGGTAGAGGGGTACCGAGGTTTGGTAAGTGAGTGAGACTTGGCGATTGACTGGTGCGCTAATGACTGAGCAAGAGGCTCTAGAAGGTGGGGTTAGAGGGAACCCTTAGAAACAGTCCTGGGCCTATGGTTCAACTTAATATCCACCTTATACGTATTATATGCTTCTAGACCGTTATGAACCAAAAGGGTGTTTCAAGTTGGAGTAGCAGCACAGGGCACGGGCCTATCCATGTGATTGAATCAGAGCAGGAGGTGTGAGTCTCGAAAGTCTAACCATCCCGCCCAGGTCACTAGATTTCTATTTATGGCTTCTGTGTCACTAGCGACCAGGCTTTCCATATAGCGAATCACCTCTAGCTCCTGTACCCATTTTATAAATGTGGGTGGGCCCTGCTTCCATTGTTTTGGGATAACAGCCCTCATGGCTACCAGGAAATGTCTTAAAATGTTCTTTTTAGATTTAGCTATGGAGTTCTGGGAAAGAAATAGGAGTGCCAATTGGGGCGTATTGGTTAATTTTTCCCCCCGAGACTTGCCCATAGATGGAGAAGATTTGGTCGCATAGGGCTTTAATGATTAGGCAACTCTCCCAGATATGGGTCATTTTGCCCACTTCTTTCTGACATTTCCAGCATATGTTACTGTATGGTTCATCAAATCGATAAATGTCTGCTGGGCACCTGTACCAGCGGGCTAGTATTTTATAGTTCCGTTCTTTCACAGAATTAGCTACTGATGTGCCTAAGTGCAAGCATATACATGCGGCCTCTGAGAATTTAAGTCCTAATTATTTTTCCCATCTTTCCATAAATTTAGGTATAGAGGGATAATATCACATGGGTAGGGGGGGGGGCATCTTGCGTAATTAGGGATTCAAGCGCCGTGGGTGGGCTTCGAGCTGTCTCCGCTATTTTATTATTAGTGAAAATGCGTGGAGCTGTCGGTGTAGCAGCCATGAAATGTGCATGCCCCCCGCCCTCACCTTCAGGTCCTCCAGTGGTATTGGTGGAGGCTTCCCAAATGAGGAAGTTCTTTGAAAGTAACCCAAGTTATTGAATATTGGTGTCAGCGGGCCAGGTCTACGTACTAGTTTACATTTGCTCTGAAGGATATCCCAAATTTCCAGGAAATGCTGCACGAGAAAGGGTGTGGTCTCCTTTTGCAATTTGGACAAAGGGGCAGCCCATGTGATAGTGGAGGGGTTAAATGGGGAGAGCAATTTCTCTAGTTCCACCCATAGTTTGTCCTCGCTCTCCTCTGAAGGATTGTGGCTGTTTGGTAGGCCTTTAAATCCGGGAGGCCAACACCTCCCTGCGCTTTACTCCTGGAAAGGGTCGAGAGTCGTATTCTCGGCCTAGCGACCCCCCAGACAAATTTGGAGAAAGCCGACTTCAGCTTACCAAAGAAGCTACTAGGCAATCTTATAGGGGCCGCTTAGGAGACATATAGGAGCTTCGGGAGTATATCCTTTTTTAAACTATTGACCCTAGCAAACCAGGAGATTGTTTTTTTTTTTGTTGTATATGACTGCAAAGCTTTTTTAATGTGTTGCACAACACAATGCAGATGTGTGAACTAGCTCATCTAGAATAATGCACAGTGTATCCTCTGCGTTGTAACTGCAGCACAGAGAAAGCACAGAGATGTGAACAGCGCATAAAGGCAGAAGCCTGTTTATTTAATTTAGAATGAAATCAACAGAAGAGTGTATAATAGATCACCATGGAAACAGCATCTATATAAAAGCCTTGATACAAAATATTTCCGCTTTAAAACACAGATGGTCACTATAGCCATTGTATTTCCTCAACTTTGTGAAGCTGTGCAGAAATCCAATGTTGCTGGTGCACTCTTACAGGTACATTGTTGGTGGGTGCCAGAGCCGCGGTGGCGCCGCTGTGTGTCCAAGTAGATAAATAGGCACGGCACTCCAAAGCATAAGTATAAATGCTTGTATTCAATTACAGCAGTAATAATTCCAATAACATTCAAAGAACAAGAAGTATAGTCCATATCATGGCCAAAGCAGACAGTCTCATCATCCAACGTTTCGGGGGTCAGGTGCCCCCTTTATCAAGGAGGACTGTGAACCGGTATATGTGGCAACCTTCATCTATATATACACACAAATTCAAAAACTCCCGCCTGACGTCAGTGTGACGTCAGCGGCGTGTTTATATTGTGCCCCATGTTCTGCTGCCAAATTTGCCCCAAACCTAATTTGTTCCAGATCTACAAAACTTCATACTTTATAGGATGATACAAATATATGCATTTTTCAGCATTGTATGTAGTTTTGGGTGACTGGCAACTCAACTTTCAACCAGAAAACTATAAATTGGTATTTGAAGAAAAAAGGTTGAGGACCCCTGTCTTACAGCACATTCCGACCAGGCCACTATTATGTGATGTGTATGAAATCAAAGGAACTAACATTATGGTCAAAGTGTTAACTGCTGGTATGTGGGCAATGTTATTTTTCTTTGTAACCCCCCTGTCCTGCCACGCTGCCAGGGGAGGATGGCAGGGTGTATGTGGGGGGGGGGAGTTATCTGGAGAGTGGACTTCCCATTTAATAGGTGGTGGAGAACAAGCGACGCATTTGGCATTATATGTAACAAAAAATGTATCCCAATTAAATGGAAACAATCCCCTCCCCCCTCGACTGAATTATGGAGACAGTAGACAGACATGACATTTCCTTTAATTTGAAGGATAAGGAAGTAGATATGCTTTTAAACTAAATCAGCTTACTTCGACCAAGGGGATTGCCCACATACTTCCTAGAAAAGGGAATAGCAAGTCATAGAAGTATACAAATATAAAAATATCAGTCTATGTGATTCCCTTAAAGCATGATAGCCACTATGCTGAAAGGGTGCCAGCCTCCTTTTCCATTTTCCTATGGATTGGAGCATCATCCAAGGGGAAAATAGGACAAAAGACACAAAAATAACATAAAAGACAAAAAAAAAAGTTACAAAAAAAAGTTTTAAAAGATACAGCGCATCGAACTAGCACCTATCGGCTCCAGAGACCAAAAGTGATTATAGGGTTTTTCTTCTAGCCTGGACAATCAATTAATGGTGTTATTGACCTTTTTAATCAAAGCAAAAATTATAATGTAAACTCACTTAAACTGACTGCTTCAGCATTATAGTGGATCTATTCCCTGATTTATATGGCTTTCCCAGGTAGCGGGTGGTGCTCGTTGTGTTTAGCAAATGTCCAACTGACCGCCTTACTCACCTGATCAGAGCAGCTGCTGGGCCAGAAATAAGTGTAGTATAGCATTTATTATTTTGCCTACAGGTGTACTTTAAAGCAGAACAAAACTAACTTGGCCTGCACTGGAATGTAGATTCTAGGGCCACCTGCTGGTCCTTCCCTGGGCGGTGAGTTTTTTTTTCTTGGTTATCTGGGGGGTTTCTCAAGTGGGCATCCAGAGATACCGTGGGGTGAATTAACAAAACTCTGGGCAATCCGAATCCCGGGTTTTGTTCTGCTTTAAGGTACTTTCAGCATGAATGGTTAGAATTCAAGCCCCTCCATCTCATTACCAGGTGTGCCTGCTCTCAGGTTACTGGTTCCAGGTGAACAGCCTAAAGCTGAGATGATAGTGGGGATGAGATTGTACTGACAGCTGAGGACCCACAGAGCAACCAGGCTGTGTGGGATGTTAGATGATTATATGTGTTTTTTTGTTCACATATGCCCCTAAAATCTACTAATTTGCCAATAAAAGGTTAAAACTGACGTAAACCCACTGAACGTGTGAAATAAATTTGGCAAAAGGCCATGCCAATATTCCCTTCTTAGGGTATAGAACTAGAAATGGATATTTTCGCTTTTGAAGGCGGAGCATTACAGCTAAAACGGGTAGCATTATCAGGGATTAGAGTGAAGCAAAGACAGAGAAAATTGGCAAAAGGTACTCCTCATAGGGAAGCAATTCAGGGGATGCTAGTTAAGAATGTGGGTTTTGCTCCACTTTAATATACTAGTATATTCGGCACTCCTCTAACTTTTCATAGATAGTATAATGCAACACAAAAATGCAATTCAGGTTTGTGTACATGAACTTTACTAAAGATGATAATGCATGTATTTGTATTGTAGACCTTTATTGACTGCAACAGATTCTTTGATAAGTATGAATTTACCAGCCAGTCCCTGAAACACACCGCTGAGATCTATGTGAAAGCTGAAGGATCTGGTAAGAATTTGTTACAGCTTACTAGACTCTCTGATAACAATATTTTCTTTTGCTGTGCTAAGCATTGTGAAATGTTTATTTCATGGAAACGCCACAAGATCCCTCTAGGGAAACTTGCTACTTGAGTAAATTAGATGTTTTGAGAAATTAGCGGTATCTTTAAGTGAAACAACCTAGAGATTCCAATCTACAGTATATGGGATCCCTGGATTTCTCACTTCCATCCTACTAATTTTGACAGTACTTTATTGCTGATTTGACTCCATCCTGACACTTGCCTGCCTGTGGTCCCCCTCTTTTTCTCCCACTTCTATTCTATTTACTCTATTCTAGTTATGTTTTGATCTATATGTTTAAGCACTGTTTTCGTAAGCAGTGACTTGAGTTTAGTCCTGGGTTGTCACCTTTCAGTTTTTTTTCCAGTTATTTGCTGTATTTCTACAGTTTGGATTTTTTATCTGATCGGTACCATTGTCTTCTATTTTTATTTAACACCATATTGTGAACTATCAATATTTTACTTGTGCACAAAGCACTAAAATTTGTCAACAGTATGTTTTGTCTTTTTATATTAAAAAATGAATGAAAGAGAATTGTTTATTTCCTGCTTACACATATACAGTAGGACTACATTTGTCTAAATTGACTTGTATGTAATGCAGCTGAAGAAGCTGAGAGTGTGACCACGTTTTTGAATGAAACCACAGTCCAGTGGAAAAACTTGTTGGTGGAGGTCAGGAGTGTTAGGAGCATGCTTGAAGAAGTTATTTCAAACTGGACTAAATACAGTAACACTGTGGTCAGTTTACAAGCCTGGTTGGAGGATGCCGAAAAGATGCTGGACCAACCAGAGCATGCCAAAAAGGTGAGTAGCTAAAACATATTTACTATAATATAATTGCTTAGTACTGGACCAATTAGATTCACTGTAGAGTTAAATTAGCCTGCTTCTTGTCACATGCTTTCATTTAACAACATTTTGAATTCCCTAATAAACCCTATATGACTTCCTTCTGCTGAATCATTTTTAGGGTCCCTGAAATAATGTGTCTTGTTAACGGACTCTAAGATTGAAACATATGCAGATGAATCATCATCTGCTGATGAGGAGGACATATACAGTATATCACCCCAAACTACATTGTTTGAGATCTGTGCCCAGCTTATATTGTAGATTTATGGAGATGTTATCTAAAAAGTCTTTACCAATCTACTTCAATACCTGGTTGAATTTCAAGTCTTTAAACATTACCTCCTTTTGTTTCAACAAAAGCTGTGACAAAAGGTTTAGAAACTCTTTGCCTGGTCATTCTGATTTAATTACTCTCAAAATGGATATGACATCAAAGTAGCAGGTGAATAATACCACATTTTGGCAGGAAAGGTTTAAATAATTAGTTACATTAGTTACAGTCTCAATCTCAGTTTCAATAATATCACAATGTTGGCCTGTTAAAATGACTTCAAAGTGTGAAAACGGTATTGTGTTAGAAATAACTAATTATATATATATATAATGTATTTTCCCTTTTTTAGGAGTTTTTTAGGCATTTGCCTCATATGATACAGCAGCACACAACAATGAATGATTCTGGCAATTTTCTGATAGAAACTTGTGATGAAACGGTCTCCAAAGACATCAAGCAACAGCTTCTACTGCTCAATGGCCGATGGAGAGACCTGTTTATGGAAGTTAAACATGTATGCTGTGAATAGTTGCTCCTTCAGTTACCATTTTTAAATCTCCTAATTCCTCTGCTCTGCCTACACTCAAAATACCTACCTGGTACCTGCAGCATTTGTACAATATATCTACTACTGGCTGATAAAAGCTGATCTCATCTTCCTGGTAGCAGCATTTGCAGAAAGTGTGCTGTTAGAGGATGACTGTCATGCAGTCACAGAAGAAATCACCCCAAATGAGAAGGGCTGTCCTCCTAAACCATTTACACCAAATGGCAGTGCCTGACTGAGGTGCCTGGAGCCCACCAGTAGAATTGACTCTTGGGACCCCACCCTACATTTGGTGCAAGTATTACTGGCTTGTATTTTAGGGAAATACACAGAAACACTTATGCCAATATTGATGGTCTCTCTGTGTGTCTTGGGATGCCACACGTTTTGGTGATGAAGTCCTTTAAATGGACCCACCATGGAATTCCTTGGTTACCCTGGGGTAATCCGGGGCCTGCCAGAGGGTCACATGACTAGCTTTAGGCTTTTTTTTTTTCACTATTTTGATAGAACTGTTTAGCTTAGAGTTTGCTTTTAGAGTCAGCAGTCCTCCCCTTGTTGAATGGAGATGGGGTACATGCAATTAAGTATCCATGCCTTTTCTTTTAAGGCAGATTAAAACCCGACAGCATAACTCACCTTTCCCACAGCCACATTATAGGCTTCCTTTTAGCTGTGGAACACTCAATTCATTCAGGCAGGCTTGGAGGTCCCACGCAATCAGTCTAAAAACTGCGCTGCTACGGTGGCGGAAAAAGCCTGCAGCATTGCCTGAGGTACTCAGGTGAGGGGCGGATGGGGGGAATGAAGAGTGATTTAGAGCAGAGGTCATGCTAGCTGACTCTGTAGCTCTTCTGTTGCACTAATTCCTTCACCTGAGCATCTGTATGAAAATCTGTAAAACATGACCTATTGGGGGGCCTTGAGGCAGAGGGTTGGGGACCGATGTTTTAAAGGGTTTTGTTTCACTTTAAGTTTGTTCCCTTGTTGGGGACAACTCTCTGGTAGTGACACAAAATCATTGTATGTCACAGCAGAATGATGGACAATTGTTCAGTCCTGTAACAGATAACAAAGAGGGAGGCAAAGAAGTACAAGTAAAGTTTTAAGTACTGGAGTTATATAGGTAGTATGAATGTGGGTGTGTTTGCTAACAGAATATTGCATAGGGGCCTTTCTTATATTTTCTTTAGGGTCCTCCCTTCTCCACACTGCTCGTGTGCACACTACAAGCATAGCTGCAGCTAAATTATTCAATACATGCAATTGGCTTCTGCTTGTTCTTGAAATGATTCAATCCTCTTTTTCTCTAGTATGCCCAAGCAGATGAACATGACCGGGCAAAAAAGGAATATGCAGATGGTCTAATAGCTCTGGCTGCATTTGCAGAAGGGGGCAATGAAAGAATTTCAATCCAATTGGAAGTGTCCTTTTTAAACATCAAGATGTTTGTTCAAGATTTAGAGGTACCTCTTTTTGTATGTGTACATCACTTTTTGTTTCAGAATAGTTTTTATGTTATGCCACATGGAACATTTTATTTCTCTATCAATGCATTTAGCAAAATAATTAAATACAGCATGTGAAAAAAAATATTCAACATGTCACCAGTTTTCTAAAATAGAGTAGCAATCCACCATGTGGAGAGACCCAGGTTAGGCTTTATATAAAAGATCCCTTGCTCAGAGGTAAAGGAAAAGTGGTGCATTCCAGGAAGGAAAGTATTTACACAGCACCCAATGCAAGGAGTACATTTTAAGGTAATCCTTGGCATTGCAGCATATTTCCTTGGATGGCTCAGAGGCTTGATTATTTGCATGGCCCTGCCCACTACAAGGAGTGATTTGTAATTATATTATTCCCTGTGTTGGGCGCTGTGTAAATACTTGCTGTTCTAAGAAAGCACCACTTTTCTAAGTATTTATAAAGGTGCTATTGACATGAAACTCTCACCAGATGTCATTAACAACTCATAAAATCCACACATAAGGTTTGATTTAGAGCCTTCTATATTAGTTTTCATTTTTGTGCATAAGAAAGCTTGTTACACATTTTTCGTTGCTTATAGGTGCATGATTCAGAGCCTCCATCAGGAGCGCTTAGTTCTGTCCTCGTTGCGTAAGCCTTGTTGCGTAAGCCATCGAAAGGGCTACGCATACAGCTTTCGCGGCTTAGGCAATGGACGTCCGTTTCATTTACTTTGAGTGAACGACCCGTCCTCCAGTGTTATTATGTAGTTTTTGAATGTACTTTGCTACGTAAAATGTTAGTGTCCAGCGAGGTCCTGCTAGTTCCCTTCAGAAAAGAGCTGTTTTTTCCCTTAATTTAGCTTTTGAAATCTGTTTTTTGTACGTTTATCCATAATGTATATGCATAACCATGCTTTTACTCTTATGCAAGCCTCTCGTTTTTATTGTTTACCATTCTTCATCCCCGGGCCCTGGTCTTCCATTACTTACTTATTGCTGTGCCAAGTCTCTTCTGCTCCAAAGTGCTTTGCTCTAACCATCATTCTTTCCAGCGTTGCTCCGTCTCCTTGCTTGGTCTTAGTTTATGATGTCCCATGCAGTGTACTTCTATTCTTCTTAATGCTTACCTTTACCACTGACAGTATTTGCATGCATTGTTCTACTATTCCTCCTAATGCTTATCTTTACCACTGACAGTATTTGCACGCATTGTTCTTCTATTCTTGCTAAAGCTTACCTTTACCGCTTTCATGCTTGGTATGCATTGTTTCTCTATTCTTCCTAATGCTTACCTTTACCATTTTCATGCTTGTTATGCATTGTTCTTCTATTCTTCCTAATGCTTACCTTTACAATTTTCCTCTCTCCAATGAAGCTCATTCTCCTTGATAGTTGTATATTTGGGATGCCCACATGGATATAAAGTAAACACCACTAAGGTTGCAAATTATATTAAATGAAAGACACTACAATGTTGTTTAATTCTTAATGTAACATTTTTTATTTGGAATTATTTATTTTTATTTATTTAAAATCTTTAATTTGTAAAAGTTTATAATATTTTTCTTTTAATAAAATGTATTTTAAAATATAAACAAAAATAAAATTATGAAAATAATATTTAAAACTTTGTACAATGTTGGGGTGGGTTTTAAAAGAAGGTAGCAGGCTCCAAAACAATTAGTGTCTAGTCTCTGCTTCCTCCAAACCTGTTGAAGAAGGCATGTTAGTAAATAGTCACATATCTGTGACTTTCTAGGCTGGTGGGGGGAATCGGGTTTGGGGAGCCATCATTCTCACTGGGACCTACCATACCTCTTTGTAGAAGAAAACAAAAACAATTGTTAGTGAATGTGTTAGAGGTGTTGTGTATGGGGCATTTATTTGTTTTCTGAACAAATAAAACAGAAATGACTTTTTCTTTCAGTTCAATCTCACTGAATACATGAAAAGAGGGGTTGAAGCATACAGAACAAGCCTTGCATAAAATAATTCACATATAGACATATAAACATAGATACACCACAAAAATGATACTGGGAACCAAAAAAACTAGACACAAATTAACTAAAATGGGACGAGACAAGGTGATTCCGGACAGACTAACCAGAGGCACTCTGTGCCCCCATAAACATTTTCTGGAATATCCAAAATTGCTGGAGGGGGAGACATCCAGATATTGGGGTACCTTCTGCAGAAGGACAAAGTTCTGCAGGAGACAAAGGACCATCCATGCCACGATAATTTTAATAACTTATGTGGTAGGTACTGGAGTGCACCCCCTGTATGAGCCAAACACCAGAACCGGGTCTTAAGTAATCTAAGCGCACTCTCTACAGCCCTGGTCCTCCTATGTGCCCGGCTGTAGGCAGCATGTGGCTAAGTGTGATGCCGCTGAATTGGAGTCATGAGCCATGGAAGCAGGGGGTAGCTGGAATCCCCTACGAAAAAGAGAAATATGAGCCACATACATCATACAAACATTATAACCTGAATAAATAAAATACAATAAACAAATAAAAAATGGAATGGGGGATACCTTCATCCACAAATACACTATTTATACTTGAGTAAAAAAATAACAATAATAAAGAACTGATAATAAGACTTACCAAGTAGCCACCTGCCAGACAACTTGCCAGACTCAAAACAGCCATAGAGACTTGAATTCCAAAGAATATATTCATCATGGTTGGAGCCCAGAAAACCAGCCATCATGCTCATAAACCCGGAGCTGCAACAAATTTGACATTAATGGAATGTCCCATCTTAGAGTTCCTGCACAAAAGACACGAAGCACATCGGTCAAGCAAACATTCAAGCACAACTACACTGATAGTACAGATGCTAAACATAAAGGGACAACCACTGGTAAGACGGCCTTCTTTGAGTGAGTAATAAAAAGACAGATTGTATAAGGCGGGAGGCCATAACTTGTGTGTGTGCAAAAAAGGACAAGGAAGTGCTCATAAACATTGTCTTACTTTAGAGTGAAGCAGCTACAGGAAACAAGAGGCTACTAGTTGAAAGGGGAGATTGAAGTCCACTTTACATGAGCCAATGCAATGCAAGGGCCAAGACACACTAAATATGGGGAAGCTAGTCTCAAATAAAAAATGAATACATTGCATGGAATGAAGGAGACTAGAAATGAGCGAACTTCTTGAAAGTTCGATTCGGGTGATTCGCCGAATTTCCCCAAGAAATTAGGGTTCGCCCGAATCGAACTTTCACGAATCGCTCATCTGAAAAAAAAAATGCCGGCATGGTGGGAGCGGGCAGGCCGGCTACGCTTGTCAGCGGGCCGCCGCCTGCCCGCTCCCACCATGCCGGCAAAAATGCTGGCATGGTGGCAGCGGGCAGGCCGGCTACGCTGTCAGCGGGCTGTCCCGCCCGCTCCGCGTCATCAGAGGGCGCCTGAGAGCGGCACCGGCCTCCACGCTCCAACCATGCAGGTAAGTGTTTGCTTTTTAAACAAATGCCAGCATGGTGGGAGCGGGCAGGCGTCAGCAGGCTTTCGCCGCCCGCTGACAGCGTAGCCGGCCTGCCCGCTCCCACCATGCCGGCATTTTTTTTTTTTTATTTCAGGGAAAATTCGATCGGCACGAACCAAAAAAAATTCGGGTTCGTGGCGAATCGCATTTTCCCTGAAATTCGGAGCAAATTCCGGTTCGTACGAATCGCTTCGCTCATCCCTAAAGGAGACATGGGGAAAACAAAGACATACCTGTAGAGATACTCATCAGCGACTGGGAGCACCAGCACCAAGTGTGTGCAATCGATCACACCCATGGCATAGGGCATATCAGCCAGCTCCCAACTTAACCGCATTCCATGTTACCATGGTGTCTGGAACGAGCAGAAATTGAAGGCAGCCAACCAGTTTGGTCATACCTCCAATTGCATGCCCCTTGCTTGTGGTGGGGGCCAACCATGCCGGCAACTCACTATACAGTTTCTCAAGGGAAACACAGTTAAATCGGGTCAGCTCGAATAGCCCAACATCATGCATGCGATCAACATCCACACATGGCCGATGCAATCTGAAGTCCAACACACACATGCATAGAATGCCGTGACGCTGCAGAGGCTCATACTCCGCTAGGTATTCCTCTGAGGGCTCCATTACACTTTCCCACACACCATGACCACACACACCCTCAAGGAAATAGCCCCTAAGTGGAGCATGAAAGAACCCATTTTATTGGTCCCTCTCGAAGGCCAAATCATGCACAAGCACAAGCACAATCTATACTCATCAATGCGAAAACAACACAAAACACATACACAATAGACACGATAACGAAAAGGCTTATACACACGTATGCAAACACTAATACATCCAAAAAGCACACCAGTGACTTGAAAATGGACCAAAAAAATAAACAAATAAAACACACACACACACACACACACACACACACTTTTTCATGAGGCTTTGAATCAACCTTATAGATTAAATCAATCCAGATATGTCTATAAATTCATGTGGAATGAGGGGAAGTGAAACATGGAGAAAGAGGTGCAAAATGCCATGGAAAGTTATGACATCAGCTTAAATTTATTAGTAATTAGAAAGCAAACTTTCCACATGAGTCTCATTACCAAATTGGCAAGCAAGTAATGTATCACGATAGATAACACAAGTAAGCTCTCTCAAGACCTTCACAACCACATTGTTGCAAAACATATTGATGGCATTCATTACAGAGGAATTTCAAAACTACTAAAGGTTATAGGGACTGTTATTGGACCGATTATCTGGAAGTGGAAAAAACACTATACTAGAAATCTCCCTCCAAGATATCAACTGAGGAGTGAATAAAAACAAGAGTTATTCAAGAGCCAAGGACATATGGCGCATTATAGAAAGACATGGAATCTGCAGGTGTGTTGGTCTGGTCATTTTTGACTATTGGTCCACTTTAAAGGGGGGATCAATGGACAAAGATTCTGACATCATTGATAGAAAAAAATTGAAAAGAAATTTTCCGTCGACCAAGATGATGAAGATGAAAAGCGGGTGGGCATTTCAGCAGGAGAATGATCCCAACATGCATTCAAGGAAACTTCGGACCTGAATCTAATTGATAATCTATGGAAGGAACTAAAACTCAGTTCAAGCAAGGAGCCCATGGAACCATCAGTATTTGAAGAGTGTTTGTGTGGAAGAATTGTACAAAATCACCCCTGAGCGCAAAGCATGCAAGTAGTTTCTCTATATAGGAGGTATCTTGTATAGAGATATACTTTTTCCCTTTGTCATTTCTCATTATTACACATAACTGATTTTTTAAAGCACGATGTTGGTTAACTCCTGTCTGTACACTTTTGGAATTTTATATTATTCAAAACAGCTGTTACATTGACACATTGAATTTTAATAAATCAGGCCCCATGGTTCAATGTCTCTGCATGTCTAGATGTGTAGTAGGTATGTTGCCAACATCTGGTAAGAATTGCATGTCAATAGAATCTTTATAGATATATTTGCTTAGAAAATTGTTGACATCTTTCATACTTATTTACTGTTTATTATATACCCGCTGCATATAGGGGCTTATTTATGGACACTGCAACATGCTGTGTCAATATGTGCTGCTTTGGCTGGCTTTTGTAGCGCTGTGCATCATTTACCAAATAATTCTACACCTGCCGCATCCACTGGGAGTGTTATTTACTATGACATGACTGTTTGTGTGTCTACTGTGGCACAGGCTGTCAAACAGGATGATTATTGTTCCCATAGCAAATTTGTCACATATACAAATAATCGGTTTGCACTTCGGTTTCGTTAGATGTCAGATAGCAAGCAAGCGTGGAAAAGGTTAGCTATGGTACCCATTCAATGTGGATAGTGGCAAACCTAAATACAGCATAATAGGGCTGTTCTGTAATGAATCAAAATGTTTGTCCATCCTTTAATCTCCTAAGGCAGGCCTGCAACTCTATATATAAGGCCGGAGCACACCATGCAGGAAAAAAAACAAATATACCATGCAGGATTTCCAAACAGTCAGGTGACTTCCAAACAGTCAGGTGTCATTATGAAGGCAACCTTGAGGCAATACCAGACAAAGCTGGTAATATTTTAATCATTGTATGTGTATATTTCATTACAGGATATCAAACAGAAAATGCCCATCATAGAAGCTCAGTATAAGTCTATTACAAGAATGGCTCAGCTTCTCACAAAGGACTCTCCTGCAAGTGAAGCCAATGAGATGGTAACAGCAGTGTCAAGAATTAAGGACCAACTCAACCGAGTAATACATATTTCTACACATATAGTATACATAGTATACCCCTGTTGTGTCATTACCATTGTTTAAGACAACCTGTCAAATAAGGAAAATACAGATGTGCTATTTATTCCAAGTATGCAGCACGCCCTGCTTCAGTAATGATTCATTACGTCTGGGATATAGTCCACAAGAGGGCGCTCAGCATTTTCCCATTCTCCTCCAGTGTGAGTGATTGCTTTACTCTGTAAATTCGGTATGCTTTGTGACACGGTATGATTTCGCTGGCAGTGTGCTCAGCGTTTTCCCCTTCTCCTCCTGTGTGCTCGTTTGAATCGGCGGCGTCCATGGGGCGGTGTCGTCACACGGGGCTGGCTGCACACTGATTGGTTGAGGGGTGGCCTGTCTTCGGCCTGTCCCCACGTTCCTGGAGGGGGCGTGGCCTAGCGCTCGGCGCATTCTAACAGTGGCCCACCCCTCCTGAACCTCTCAGCGCCATCTTGTTCCTGCAGTCTGGTAGAGTGTAAGCTCTTCAGCGTCCGTGAGTGCCCTCATCGGGCCTGTTTTTGATCTGTTTTTCATATATTGTGTATATTATTATGATTGAGTCTTTCAGGCGGGACAAACTAATTAGAGGTTTCTCCCGGTCCTGTGCCCTATATTAGTCCTATTGGCATTATTAGAGGCTTAATTATTAATAGTTATTTATTAAATCCTCCCACTAGCGGACATTTAAGGGGCATCCCGGGTAGCTGCACAGCGTAAAACCCGTTGGTCATAGTGACACCAAAAATTCATCATATGGAGGCTTCACAGGATGTTGTGCTCGGGGGCCCATCGGGACAAGCCCGGCTGTGTATGGTGTGTGGGGCATCCCATGTGAGCGACGATGTGCCCCGTGCCCAGCAGGCGCTTGCGCGGCACTCGGGGCTGCATTTATCTGGGTCTGCACCCAACTTGTCTTCCCCCACACCCCCTCGCTTGATTATGACTCCCAGTGAGATTAACACTAGTCGGGAGTCTCAACCTGATGTTTCTACCAGGCTGGCCAACATTGAGAGACTGATTACTAGCTCTGCGGACCGTAAGGCTCTAGCTAAAAGACGGCACTTGGCGCCTGCTACGCCGGCCTTTCCCATGGAGCAGGATGATTTCCTTGATTTGTCTGTCTATACCCCTCTAGAGGAAGGGAAGTTATTCTCAGATTCAGATGTTTCTGATGATCAGCATAACCTTGGCGCTGATGCCGGTTCAGCCATGAAGGGGCGCCCTCACCCTTGCGGGGGGGGGGGGCAGCTGCGGCTCTTCGCTCGGGTCTGGGCTCAACAAGTCTCAGACAATTGGATTCTGGAAGTTGTCTCCCCCGGATACAAGCTGGAGTTCGCAGATTGGCCTCCTGGACTCCTCGGGTCCAGGGTTCCTGCGGACCCTCGGGCAGCCGAGGGTTTATTCTTAGTATACAGTACGTCCTGCTCCAAATCAAATACTTACAGTTGGGATATACTCCACCAGATGGCGCTAGACTGCAGAGACATCGAAAATAGGCTCCTCCCGGCCCCTCAAATACCCAGGGACCTCCCACAAATCCCCAGAATTTCTCTACAGTCTGGCTGCGAAGGACGAGAAATTGGCTCTCTACTCGCAGGTAAGCGGGGTTATTAACCTGCGGCCCTGTAGGACTATTCCCACCCGTTCCACTAGTAATATGCCTCCCAGCCTTGGCTGCGCTGGTCGGGTGAAGGTAGGCAGCACCGCCATTGGTGCTTAGGAGTGCGGCTCCACCGCAATCCCCCACCAAAGGGTAGGCGGTTCAGGCTTATGGTGAGCCTCTATGGGATGCCCCTCCCGCACTATTGCCCCTTGCCCCTGCCTATCGGTGGGCCTTACTTAAGTGGCTGCCGTCCTCCCTCATCCTCCCTGTAGTCTTTGGGGGAAAAGAGGGGGGGTGTGTGTATGTGTATAGATATGTATGTTATGCATTATTCTTGTGTCAGCCGCCGCGCTGACTTGTCTTTACTACTTTTTAAATTTACTGCCGCTGCGCGCTGACTTGGTTCCGCGCTTGGCGGTGGCATTGCCTCAGGCGCTGGTGTGCCATCATTGGCTGTTGACCTTTCTGGCTTCGCGCTCTTCGGGGGGGGGGGGGCAGGTCCCGTCTTTAGCGCGTTCCGCGCTCGAGGTATACCGACACCATCTTTTCTGCTTGGTTGGCCTATGCGCGACGGACTCCTACCTACCGCGGTCCGTAAGTGCCCTCGCGGGCGGCTTTCTCTCCTTCACTTTTGTTACAATTACTTGTAGGCCTTGTAAAAATTATACTCCCACTTCCCTAGCGGGTTATTGGGGCATCCAGGGTTGCTATATAGCGTTATACCCTATCGGCGTATAGCGCCGCTATAATCACCATATGGAGGCATCCCAGGATAATGTGACCGGCTGTGTGTAGCGTGTGGGCAGCCTCATGCTGACGCTGACAAGGCGCGGGTCTGTGTACCCTGTGCTGAGCAGGTGCTTGCATTGCAATCTGGCCTGCCAGTGGCTGCACCTCGTTTCGTTTCACCTACTCCCCCAAGCTTAAATCTCACTCCTGCTGAGTTGCATACTAGTGGGGATTCTGAGCCTGGTGTGTCTTCTAGACTGACTTCTGTTGAACAGATTACTGCGAAGTCTTTAGCGCGTAAGGCCCCTGCTAAGAAGCAGCACTTGACGCCTAATTTTACTGTTTTCCCTGTGGGAACTGAAGAGTTTATGAATCTGTGTGGCTATACCCCGTCTGATGAAGGGGAGCTCTTTTCTGATTCAGGCTCATCTGATGAGAGACCGAGGGGTCATGACGATTCTGGCTCTGACCCCTGGGCCCCGGATGACACTGACAGATTATTGACCCAGATTTTTGAGGTTCTGTCTATCTCTCTCCCTGTTGAGGCTCCCAGGCAAAGAGGGGAGCTTTTCCATACAGCAAAATCACGTTTGGAATTTCCAGAGCAGGCACATTTCCATAACCTTGTGCTCAAGGAATGGGAGCGCTCCAGTAAACTTCCCGGGGTTCCAAAGAGTTGGGATAGGAAGTATCCCTTTCCTGCTGAGGTGGTTAAATGTTGGTCATCCCCCTCCCCCCCCCTCGAGGTGGATGCCCCAATCCTAGGGCTATCGAACATCTTTGACATTCCCCTGATTCTACTACCCTGCGGGATGCCGAAGACCGGCGTATTGATCGGCTGGCATCCCACGCCTTTGCATGTGCGGGGACGGCGCTGTGCCTCTGCCATTACTACTGTGGCCACTAGAACCTTTATAAGAAATTTGCTTGATAGTGCCCCTGATGATTTGCCTTGTGAGGTGTTTAATGCACTCTCCAGTTGTGATGTTTTTGTAAATTTTGTCCTATCAGCATTGGATGACACCATCAGAATGTGTGCCAGAACTTCTGCCCTCATGGTGGCTATACGCCGCTCGGTTTGGCTGCGCCAGTGGGCTGCTGACAACGCTGCCATGAAGGCCCTCACTGGTTTTCCCTTTAAAGGACTGCGTCTGTTTGGAGACCGCCTGGACCTTTTTGCTAAGGGAGTCAGGTTACCCCAGCGCAGGCGGCAATCTCGGCCCTTTCGGCCTCAGGGTTCCTTCTCCTCCCCTTACCGTGGTGCAAGACAGGGAAGGGGGGTTTCTTTCCCTGGGACCCGGGGAGATTTCTGGGGTAGAGGCAGAGGATGTGGACGTCCTGGCTCCTCCTGGGGTCCCAAAGCTAGATCCTCTCCCAAGCCCCCTCAGGCATGATGGGGCGCCCTCACCCATCCGGGTGGGGGGACGGCTGCAGCACTTCGCTCACGTCTGGAGGCGTCATGTCTCAGACCGGTGGATTCAGGAGGTAGTGTCCTCCGGTTACAAGTTGGAGTTTGCTGCCGATCCCCCTTCAAGATTCATCAGATCCCGGATTCCTCAGGACCTTGTGTCAGCTCAGGAGCTAGTGCAAGCGGTGCAAGACCTCCCGGAGCTGGGGGTCATCTGCCAGGTTCCTTTAAGAGAAAAAGGCAAGGGCTTTTATTCCAACCTATTCACAGTACCCAAAAAGGATGGTTCTGTCAGGCCCATCCTGGACTTAAAGATTCCCAACAAGTTTATCAGGGGCAGGCGCTTTCGCATGGAGACTCTGCGCTCTGCCATCAGTTCCCTGCGCCAAGGGGATTTCATGACTTCTGTGGACATCAAAGATGCTTACCTTCATTTTCCTGTGTTCCCAGGTCATCAAAGGTTCCTCAGGTTCGCTCTGATGGATCAACACTACCAATTTGTGGCCTTGCCCTTTGGCCTCACTTCAGCTCCCAGGGTGTTCACCAAGGTGCTGGCTGGCGTGATGTCTCTACTCAGATGTCAGGGCGTCCGCGTGCTTCCCTATCTGGACGACATCCTTATCACTTCCCAGTCTCTACATGAGGCAGAGTTGGATACTTAGCTGGTGGTGTCCACTCTGGAGTCATTTGGATGGGTGATCAACCACCCCAAGTCCTCACTGTCCCCTTCCTTGGTAACTCCATTCCTAGGAATGAATCTGGATACAGTTCAGGCAAGGATCTTCCTTCCTCAGCAGAAGGACAGTCTGATTGCACAGGCTCAGTCCCTCCTAGCTTGTCCCCATCCCTCCATCAGGCAGGGGATGCAGCTGGTGGGCCTTAAGGTGGCGTGCTTCGAAGCGGTTCCTTATGCTCAGTTCCACTTGAGGCCTCTGCAACTTCACCTATTGTCTGTTGGGACAAGAATCCAGCGTCGCTGGACAGGGTCTGTGTGCTCTCCCGCCTGGTCAGGAGGTCCCTCTTTTGGTGGATGGACTCAAGGAACCTGTTGGGGGGCAGATCCTTTCTTGCCCCTTCCTGGGAGATGGTCACCACGGATGCCAGTCTGTCAGGTTGGGGGGGTTTCTGGAAGTCCCTGTGGTTCCAGTGGAGGAGGGGCCCTCAGGAGGCCCACACGCCTATCAATGTCTTGGAGCTGCGGGCGATCAGGTTAATTCTGGCTCGCTTGACTACTCATCTTCAGGGCCTGCCTGTTCAGGTGCGCTCGGACAACCAGACGGCAGTGGCCTACATCAATCATCAGGGAGGGACCCTGATGATTGATGGAGGGAGGGACCAAGGGGGCCCTCCAGGAAGCGTCTCTGATCCTGACTAAGGCGGAGGCAATGTCCCCTGCATTTCAGCTGTGTACATCCCGGGGGTGGAAAATCGCCTGGCGGACTCTCTGAGCAGGGGGACATCTCGCCAGGGAGAACGGTCCCTATGAAGCAGGGTGTTTCAATCTCTGTGTCACTGTTGGGGCCAACCAGATGGATCTGTTTGCGTCCCGCCACAATCACAAGCTTCCAGCTTTTGTCTCTCTGTCCAGGGATCCTCTGGCCCTGACCTCGGATGCGCTAGCAATGTCATGGAAGGACTTTCAGTTCCTGTATGTCTTCCCCCCAATTCCCCTGCTGGGCAGGGTTCTGCGCAAGATTGCTCTGGAAGGGGTGGCAGCAAATCTGGTGGCCAAGAAGAGTGTGGTTCGCAGACGTGGTACAGCTGGCAGTAGATCAGTACGCTCTGCCCTTGTTGCCAGATTTGCTCACTCAGGGCTCACTACGCCTTCCCAATTTACAAACTCTGGCTTTGACGGCTTGGCTGCTGAAACCTCCATCTTGATTTTGAAGGGGCTGTCTTCCTCAGTTGTGGATACTTTGATTAAAGCTAGGAAGAAGTCTTCCTCTTCCATTTATTACAGGGTTTGGCGTGCCTACATTGACTGGTGTGAGTCTAAGTCTCTTCCCTGTCGTGTGTTCTCTATTCCCAGGATTCTGGAGTTCCTGCAGCATGGGTTGGAGATGGGGCTCCAACTCAGTACTCTGAAGGGTCAGGTTTCTGCCCTGGCTATTTTTTTCCAGAAGTCCTTTGCTCAGCACCCTCTGATCAGGACTTTTTTCCAGGGGTTCACTCATGTGCGTCCCCCACGTAAACCTATGGTGCCTGTTTGGGAGTTGAACTTGGTTCTGTCAGCCTTGCAGGGTGCTCCCTTTGAACCTGTGCAGGATGCTGCCTTGGCCATTCTTACGCTAAAGGTTGTGTTTCTGGTGGCTATCACTTCTGTCAGGCGTGTGTCTGAGTTGGTGGTGTTTCGTTTCAAACCTGACATTCTGCCTTTCAGGTAGTGTCTGCCTTTCATTTGAATCAGGATATTGTTCTTCCTTCTTTGTGCCCTAATCCTAGCAATGCTAAGGATAGAGTTTTGCACTCTTTGGATGTGGTTAGGTGTCTGAAGTACTATCTGGTGGCTACTGCAGCTTTCAGGAAAACTGATGCTCTTTTTGTGGTCCCTTCTGGTCCTAGGAAGGGTTTGGCTCCTGCCAAGTCTACTATCAGCAAGTGGATTCGTCAGGCTGTGATTCAGGCCTACTCTGCTAAGGGGAAGAATCCTCTCTTCCGCCTTTCTGCTCATTCCACTCGTGCTATTGGTGCCTCTTGGGCTTTTTCAGCACCAGGCTTCTGTTGAACAAGTTTGCAAGGCTGCTACTTGGTCTGCTGTTCATACCTTTTCAAAGTTTTACAAGGTTGATGTTAGGGCCTCAGCTGATGCTGTTTTTGGCCGTAAGGTTTTGCAGGTGGCAGTGGTTTAAACTGCCTGCTGATGATTTTTCTTGGGGATCCCACCCTACTTTATGGACACTGCTATTGGATTTCCCAACTGTAAGTATTTGATTTGGAGCAGGACGTACTGTATACTAAGAATAATACAATTCTGTGATTACTCACCTGTAGAATTGGTATTGGTGAGTATACAGTACGCCCTACTCCAACCCACCCTTGGTTTGCATTTTCTTGGATCCCCTGTATGGTGATTGTTATCATTGTTATAGTTGATAGTTTGGATTGTTTAATTCTCCCGGCTTCTCATTAACTGCTTTTCAATGCTGGGGATTTGTGGGAGGTCCCTGGGTATTTGAGGGGCCGGGAGGAGCCTATTTTCGATGTCTCTGCAGCCCAGTGCCGTATTTGATTTGGAGCAGGACATACTGTATACTCATAATACCAATTCTACAGGTGAGTAATCACAGAATTGTATTTTTTCTGGCGGTACAAAACCTCTTGGCCATGGGAGTCGGTTGGCAGGTCCTTCCGGGAGGGAGAGGTCAGAGCTACTATTCCAATCTCTTTACAGTGCCCAAAAAGGATGGTTCCATCAGACCCATCCTGGACCTAAAGCTTCTCAACAGGTCATCAGGACCAGACGTTCTCGCATGGAAATTCTGCGCTCCGCTATCAGCTTCCTGCACCCGGGGGACTTCAGGACTTCAATAGACATCAAGGATGCTTTCCTTCATGTGCCAGTCTTCCCAGGGCACCAGTGGTTCCTCGGGTTCGCAGTGGAGGAACAATGCTACCAATTTGTGGCACTTCCCTTCGGTCTCACCTCAGAGTGTTTACCAAGGTGCTTTTGGGCGTGATGGCCCTTCTCAGAGCCCGGGGTATTCGCATTCTTCCTTATCTGGACAACCGTCTCATTATGTCTTTTTTCACTCCAGCAGACCAGTACTTTCCTTCCTCAGCAGAAGGTGGACTCTTTTTTCAAGCTCTGGTTTATTTCTTGCTGTCCTGCCCTCATCCCTCCATCCAGTAAGGGATGCAATTGGTGGGATAGATGGTGGCCTGCCTCAAGGCTGTCCCTTATGCTCTATTTCACATGAGATCCCTTCAGCTCCATCTTCTGTCAGTCTGGGACAAGTCTCCTCTGTCTCTGGATCAGGCCTTTGCTCTATCTCCTCTGTTCTGGCGGTCCCTCCTGTGGTGGCTGGACTCGAGGAATTTTCTGGGGGGCAGGTCATTCCTGACACCATGTTGGGAGACGGTCACTACGGATGCCAGTCTGTCAGGTTGGGGGGCTACTGGAGAGCCCTCCAATTCCAGGGGCTGTGGGGCCCTCAGGAGGCCCACGCCCCCATCAATGTTCTGGAGCTGAGGGCGGTTTGGTTGGTGCTGGTGCCTCACCTCCAGGGCCTGCCGGTTCAGGTTCGCTCCGGCAACCGGACTGCGGTCGCCTACATCAATCATCAGGGAGGGACTCGGCGTAAGAGTGCCCTCCGGGAGGTGTCGTTGATCTTGTCTAGGGCCGAGGACAATGTCCCACATTGCATCTCTGCGGTTTACATTCCGGGAGTGGAGAATCTGGAAGCGGATTCCCTGAGCAGGGGGGCCTCTCGCCGGGGAGAATGGTCCCTCAACAGCGAAGTCTTCCTTTCCATTTGTCACAGGTGGGGGATGCCGGACGTGGATCTGTTTGCTTCTCGCCACAATCACAAGCTGCCAGCATTTGTCTCACTGTCCCAGGATCCTCTGGCTCTGGCGGTGGATGCCATGTCTCTGTCCTGGCAGGGGTTCGGTCTCCTGTACCTCTTCCCTCCGTTTCCCCTTCTGGGCAAGGTTCTGCGCAAGCTGCTTCAGTAAAGAGTGCCAGCTGTTCTGGTGGCCCCCAGGTGGCCAAGACAGGTGTGGTTCGCAGACGTTGTGCAGCTGGCGGTCTATCAGTATCCTCTGCCCCCGGTTCCGGATCTTCTCACTCAAGGACGGCTCTGTTACCCCAATTTACAAACACTGGCTTTGACGGCCTGGCTGCTGAAACCTCCATCCTAAGGGAAAGAGGTCTGTCTGATTCGGTTGTTCAGACTCTGGTCAGGGCTAGGAAGAAATCCTCTTCTACCATCTACTATAGGACCTGGCGGACCTACATTGACTGGTGTGAAGCTAGGGCCTTTCCCTGTCGGGTGTTCTCCATCCCTCGGATACTGGAATTCCTTCAACATGGCCTGGATTTGGGTTTTCAGCTTAGCACTCTGAAGGGGCACGTTTCCGCTTTGGCTGTTTTCTTCCAGAGGTCTTTTGCTCTTCATCCTTTGGTCAAGACTTTCTTCCAGGGGGTCACTCATGTGCGCCCTTCCCGCAAACCCATGTTACCAATTTGGGATTTTAATTTGGTATTGTCTGCCCTTCAGGGTCCTCCATTTGAGCCTGTGCATGAGTCTGCACTGTCTATTTTCACCTTGAAAGTTGCCTTCTTGGTCGCTATCACTTCTGTCCAGCAAGTTTCTGAGTTGACGGCTCTGTCTATTCAGGCCCCCTACTTTGAGAGACACCAGGACAAGGTGGGTTTCCGCTTTAAACCAGACTTCTTGCCTAAGGTTGTCTCTGCCTTCCACCTCAATCAGGACATTGTGCTTCCTTCCTTTTGCCCTAATCCTGGTAATGACAAGGAGGTGCCTTGCATTCTCTGGACATTGTCAGGAACTTGAAATACTACCTGGTGACTACAGTGCCTTTCAGGAAGACGGATGCCTTGTTTGTGGTACCCTCGGGTCCCAAGAAGGGTTTGGCGCCTGTCAAGTCTACTATTAGTAAATGGATTCGTCAGGCCATTATTAGGGCCTATTCTGCTAAAGGAAGGGATCCTCCTTTTCGAGTCACTGCTCATTCTACCTGTGCTGTTGGGGCTTCCTGGGTCTTTCAGCACCAGGCTTCTGTTGAACAAGTTTGTAAGGCTGCTACTTGGTCTTCTGTTCATACCTTTTTCCAAGTTTTACAAGGTTGACGTTCGGGCCTCAGTGGATGCTGTTTCTGTCCGCAAGGTTCTGCAGGCGGCAGTGGTTTGAACTGCGCATTGTTGCCTTTTTGGGATCCCCACCCGTTTATGGACACTGCTATTGGATGTCCCAGACGTAATGAATCATTACTGGAGCAGGGCATGCTGCATACTTGGAATAATACCATTCTGTGAATTCACCTTGTAGAATGGGTATTATAAGTATGCAGCACGCCCTGCTCCATCCCACCCTGAGTTTTTGTTCTTGGATCCTCCTATATGGTGAATGTTTCCTTGTTAATATTGTTAATCTTGTTATTGGCTTCTCCTGGTTCCCTTACTGCTTTTTTATACTGGGGAATTTAGTGGGAGGTCCCGGGTATATAAGGACCGGGAGGGGCCTCTTTTTTGCCCTCTCTGCAGTAAAACAGAGTAAAACAGGAAGCGTGCCCGCGCCAGCCTGCGGTGCGGGCAGGGAAGCGGAGAATGTGGCCGTCCGAGCCACTGCTGTTAGATACGCCAAGGGACCAGGAAAAGTGAGATAAAGCAATCTAGGGGGTGTCACACAGGGGGGCACCCCCAATCCGGGATCCCCCGGGGAAAGGACCAACACCCAATATTGTCAAACTCCTGGGTTTTTGTCCACTTTAAAGGGTTAAGCGTCCCGAATTTGTCCCTCTGAAAAATGGTTATCTTAGATTTACTACCTGCTGTGATCTATTTGTGACAAAATGCTAGTGTTTTGCATTTTTTACGTTACAAAAATGCAAAACTTTTCTGCCCATTGTGATCTATATGACTTCTGAAGCTTCTGTGCAACTAAAAACTGGCGCTGCATTTACAACAACGCAGATCATGCGCATCTGCACAAGTCATAAATTTGTCTCTACTCAGCACAGCACTAACTGTTGCACGCTTCTTAAACCGGACCAACAGCATTACACAGTTGGAAAAGAAAAATCCCCAAAACTCCCTTGCCACATCTGCATGCATGATGCTGAAGCATTGTCAGGAATTACATTTGTTCCTGCATCCACTTAAAGCAGAAACGCCACCTCACTAATTTTCTAGTGGTAGCTGCCATTTTGGCGCTTCCTTTCCCAGCCATGCTGCTGCCTGGATTCATCTGACATAACTGACAAGGCACAATATCCAGAAACCCTTTTTGCAGGCAGCCTACATTTCCAGGAGCCATTTTGTTTTAAATTTACCACTGCAGGAGTTAGAAGACTGATTGGCACATGAGCAATGTTTGTTGTGTTGGTCCGGTGGAAGTCATTTTTGGCTCTATGTGGATTTTATTGGCACTCACCCTTCAAATTCTTTAGAACTTTTATTAATATATGCTTCTGTAACAGTCCATAAGCAGTTTATTCAGCAACTAAATAGACGTCATGGGCAACTGAATTTAGCTGGTATAATTAGTCAGAATTACTTTTCCAAGATCCTTGGAGGACTGTTTTATACTGCCTTTGTGATTGGGGGCAGTCTGACTGCTCCAAAAGCTAAAACCACTGTACCATGTTAATGTATGTGTATTAAAAAACTGAAATGTTTATATGCTACAATTACCTTTTTTTTTTCTCAGATAAGGGAGAGATACCCTCCACTACTATGTGAATCACAACAACTTCTAAATCCACTTGGAGAATTTGAAAACCAGTTAACTATTTTTTATGAGTCTCTTGAACAACTTACCAGAATTATTTCAATGTCAGACATGGAATTGCAATCTGCATCTGTTTTAAAGCTGAAACATAGGGTATGTAAGAATCTGCATTGTGCGAGAATGTATTTTCTCACATTTACTGATGAGACACCAGGCATAGGGTCCGGTTAAACAGCAGGGCATGGCCATTTTGCCTCTGAGCCCTGGGTTACCAGCCCCTATGCCCAGTGCCTGCACTAGTTGGCTCAGGAAGGGTGGGGGTACTTTAAAAAAAAAATGAATTCAAAAAAATTATACAAATGTTAATGTCAGTCTCACGCTGCCATCTCGCCTTATTTCCCAACATCCAACTGCTCTGGGTTACCAGCTCCTATGCCTAGTGCCTGTACTAGAAGGTGGGGGCACTTTTAAAAAATAAAATAAAATTGAATACAAAAAATTACATTTGACTCTCATGTGAGTGTCAAAATCTCAACCATCTCACCTCATCTCCCAACACCCAAACATTTTCCACATGTGAGTGGAGCTGAGTGCTTCTTGTCACATGAATGAATTGACCATTTAGTGTGGTCCATCTAACACAATAATATTTGTAGTCACATACATTAACAACATGGTCAAATATATGTATAAAATAAAAATATACGCTTGTATGTGTATATACAGGAACACATTCACTATGCATTCATCCCAGGGAGATGTTAAAGGATAATGGTTGTTGATCCTTCCATGGAGTGTTTGGGTCCCTTCATTCAAGTGGCAGAAATAGCTTTTCTAAAAGTCTTCCAACTAGATGGTCACAAAACAACCATTTACATTTGTATTTTTATGTTACAGGAACTGATAACATATCAAGAAACTTGTAAAAAAGCCTTGGTCATGATTGAAAGGAGTGGCCAAGCTGTCCAGAAAGCACTGACTATCAGCAAATCTTTGCATCATTTTGACCAATCCACTCTCCACAGGAAAATAACAGATGCACAGTCTGCTTTTCAGGTGATTTTCGGTTGATGACCATCTTTCTTGACTACTCAACATGGAACATGTTTTTCTGTCTTTTTTTTTTCTTCCCCTGTCCCAACTTCATAACCTCTACCTTTCTCTATGAGTTCATCCTTAAGACACAGTGCAGAATCTAAAGCAATAAGGGGACTTTGATAACACACTTGTGGGAACCTGCATCAGGCAGACTTTGCAACCTATTAAAGATTTGTTTTTCAAACGTTGTGTGCTTCTTCTCAATTCTCTCTTTTTTCTTTACACAGTGTTTAACACACTATTTACCAAGTAGAACATTATTTATTCTCTAACTGTTCCTTTGTTATATAGCTGTCTGTCTGTTCAAAAAGACTGGATTTATTAATCCCTATAGATTGAGGTTTTAATAACATTAGCGTTTCTTTTATCCTGTATATGTAAGGGAAGAAGAAAGTTAGACAGAGGTCTAGCAACATCTCTCCACTTGGGTGGCAGTCAATCGCTAAAGACTGACAGTGTTTTCAAGACCTAATAAGGCATTATAGTTGGTTTTCCATTTTACCCAGGATTACCCAATGGCATTACAGACACCAGAACATGCAATGAAGGAAACTACCTTAAAGTATTCTGTAGCTGGGGTTTATTTACTATGTTACATTGATGTACAGCAAATAGACACATTTCAAATAGATTACAAAACTGTAATGTGTGTAATTAGTATAATGACCAAATAATTTTTAGCAGGGTGTCTCAAAATCGTGAATTGCATAATTTCACATTTCACTATTGCACCAACTACAATTTCTAACACACTATAACCTTTAATTAATAATAAAAAAACTAGATAACCATGGTTAGTCTAAAAAAATCACAACTGGTTCCTGTGTATTTGGTGGTGGACCAAAACCCCGCTGGATCAGCCGATCCATTCCCTCCCCGCAGGGCATCCAAAATCGGGATGTCCCGATGTGTGAAACCGCCCAGGTCGTTCGCTACACTTACCTTAATCCCGGTCCAACGGCACATGTGCGGGCCGCGGCTGCGTCCCCGCTATCCCTCTAGCAGGGCGCGTGCACGCGCCAGCCATTTGTGAATGTCTGGCGCAGGCGCGCTCCCTGCTATAGGGAAGCGCGAGATGCGGCCGCCAGCGCACTCGGAGCCACTGAGCTAAAACGTCACTCAGACGTGCATAGCTCATCGGCTCCGAGTGCACTGATTGGAAGAGCGGGGTGCCCTGGGAGAGTGGGCCAAAACCCAGGATAGTCAAAATCCTGGGTTTTGGTCCACTGTAAACAAGAAGTGAAAGTACCTATATACAACAAAAAGTTAATAAATGATATTCCTTCTAAATCAGTGATACTTTGTTATGCTACATTGATTATTCCGATCACAGAAATTGTGTGTGTGTATATATGTATATATATATATATATATATATATATATATATATATAATATATATATATTAACAAAAATAAAGAAACATATTAGCATAACTTTTTATGCTATTTTTTTTTTTCAAAAAACTGTTCAGGCTACGTTTAAAATCCAAGCTGTCAAGTCTTACCTCCCATATGTAATATGCTAAGTTGCTGTGTAGGAAAATATTTGTTGCTGAATTAGAAGGAAGAGGGAGGTTGTGATGCCGCTGTATAGAGCCCTGGTAAGGCCACAGCTAGAATAATGTGTGCAGTTCTGGAGACCTTACCTGCAAAAAGACATTATTCAAATAGAACGTGTCCAAAGGCGAAAAAGGTGGAAGGACTTAAACTTAAAACTTATCAGGAGAGACTTAAAGAACTTAATTTGTACAGTCTGGAGGAAAGAAGGGAGAGAGGGGACATGATTGAGACCTTTAAATATGTGAAAGGATTGAATAAGGTTCAGGAGGGAAGTGTTTTTAAGAAGAAACTTAATGATAGAACAAGGGGGCACAACCTGAAGCTAGTCGGGGGGAAGATCAGGAGCAATGTTAGAAAATATTATTTTACAGAAAGAGTAGTAGATGCTTGGAACAAACTTCCAGCAGAGGTAGTTGAAAAATCAACAGTCACTGAATTTAAACATGCCTGGGATAAGCACACATCTATCCTAAGATAAAGAGTACATACAGTATACACATAAGGGCAGACTAGATGGACCGTATGGTCTCCTGCCGTCAACCTTCTATATTTCTATGTAATTATCATCTCTTTTAGGAGTCATGCTGAACATCTGGTGAAGGAAGTTTACCTTTGCTTGAGCTTTTGGGTCTGAACTGGAGTTTACATCTGAGTGAGACTTAATTGAGCACAAAAAAATAATTGTATAAAACATTTCCCAAAGATCACCAACCCCTGTGATGGGGCATTTTTAAAGGTAAGGTCCATAATTTTTCCAATGAGGTAACAATATTTATATTGCAACATTTGGAAACAGCACCCTATGAGGTATGCAGAACAATTTGGCAAATTCTCACCGCCCATAGGACGCCATTTTTTTTTAAACTAAAAAAAAATATATATATTTACACCATTGGAAAAAATGCCAGATCTCATCTGTAAAAATGCATGATTACAGGTATAGGTGATTTCCTGTGGGAAAACTAGAACAAACATTTTTTACAGAATTTGTGTGTTTAGACTGAAAAAGCTCACTCAGATGTAAGCTTCAAACCCAAAGATAAATTTGCTTCACCAGATCTTTAGCATGGCCCTGATTGTAGCTTGCATAAGTCACAGCCAGTATATGTTTTCTAACACTGAAACAAAGTGTGTTCCTGCCTCTCCTTCCATCTGTTTTTTTTTTTTCAGTTTGGTTCAGCAAACAGAAATCAAAGTCAAATGTGTACAGCAGAACATGTTTTTGCTGACTGTGAAAAAAAAGGAAAAGCAAATGAATAGACTATATATTTTCTATACACAGGAAATAGCTTATGCCACACAGTGTCATGTAGGAAGGTTGATGGCTCAACAACCTCTGGTAGTAAAAAAAAAATAAAAGTTGGGGGTTAAGCTATGCAAAATGGGTTAGATTTCAAGAGCTTTATTCAGCAGCACAGTATGATGCATTGGCTATAAGAGGTAAGAATTGACTGCTTTGATTTTACACTTACATGGCCATCCCCTTTAACCCTTCTAGTGCCAGCTACAAGAGTCTTACATAGTCGTCCCTCCTACTGTTAAGTTGGGAGAGACTGTGTGAGACTCACGTAGCTGAGTCCCCACAGAACAAAAAGTATAAAAGTTAAAAACTCTTCTGACCCCTCGTTTTATCCGTCCGGGTCTTCTCTTCACCCGGAGGGCATCTGATCCTTCCCCGGGGTTCTTCTGGCTTCAGGAGAGGGCCCTGAATTAGCCCCCGATGCTTCGGACGCTAACTGTAGAAAAAAAAATGACATTTACTCACCTGGGGCCGCGATCCCTCCTGACGGGTCTCCTCTTCACTGGGGGGCTCCGATCCCTCCCAGGCTCTTCCGTGGTGAGGAGAGTACAAAATAGGCCTTTTGCGGGCAGGGCAGGTGACGTAATCTATGATTTCCCAAAAAATTGGATGCCCGCCATTAATCCCTTATGTTCTGTCACCAAGCAGGTGACCAGCTTCCAGCAGCAGCAGGGTGCAGAAACTGGAGTGATTGGCGAGGGACGGTTAGATGGATGGGAGGTAAGTTTTAAAAAATAAAAACATTCTGTGTTTTTTCTTTTTTACATTTAACCCTTTGTGAACTGGTAAGGGTTCCATGAGACCCCTATACCAGTTCACAAGGCTTAGGGGCTGGCAACTCACCTGCAGCTAGCGGGTGCCTTGCCATTAACCCCCAGCCCCCCTATTATCTTCCTCCACAAAGCCCATGGGGCAGAAGAGCCCGGGACCATTTAGGCTTTGCGGCATAGCATAGCTGGTCCCGGGGCAGATTAAGCTGGGTAAAAATGGGGTCACTACGACAATTTTTTGGGGGGGTTTAACCCTTTATAGTGTGGATAGTAGTTGTATTTTATTTGTAAATGTTATAGTGTGGGGGGGTCTTCAAGGCAAGAATGGGGGGCTACTGGCACATATGTGGTATGGTTGTAATCGGGAGAAATGGGGCTTTCACGTGCAATATGATTTTCTTTAATAAAATAAATGAGACATTTTTTTTTTTTACTCAAAAACATTTAAAAAATAAACATTTAAATAAAGACATTTTATGTTAAACATGGCGCAAGATGGTGAAAAATGACATACCAACAGAGGGTGACAATATTTCAAGTAGGCCGGCAAATAAAAGTTAAAAGTAGCAGTAGCTATGCATGTTGGGTATTGTTCTGTTTTTTTTGGGGGGGGGGGGCTTGTGCTTTCAAATCTAGCTTGTTTTTTTCTTATTTGCATATTGATATTTTAGGAAAATGTATTTTATATTCTGCTTTTTTATAATTTTTTTTAAGGAAACCCTGTGCAACCAAAGAACTCTTCGAGGGATTTCTTCCAGAAACATGAGCCCACTACAAAAATCTGGGTATGCTTCGAAAGCTTAACGTGTACTTTCAGGCAATATATGGTTTGTGGGGGGTATTTCAAACGTAAAAGTTTTATTGGTAGAAAAAATGCAAGGTGTGTACTTTTCAAGTAAAATTACCTTTACGCACATGCTTTACTTTGAGGTGTTTGAGGTGCATTTTGGGTATTGTCCTGCTCGGGGGACCTTGCTTTTTCATATTTAACTTGTTTTTCTCGTTTCCATTTGTTTTTAGGAAAATGTGGCTTTGATTCTGCTTTTTTTTTCTTTTTAGGGAAACTATGTGCAACTGAAGAATTCATTGAGAGATTACTTCCAGAAGACTGTGCCCACGTCAACAAGCCTGGTACGCATAGAAAGATTGAGGTGTGTACTTCCAGAGAAGCTGTTTCGGTCTCATAAGCAGGAAAGTTGGAAAGTACAATTCATATTTGGTACCGTTGTAACTGGGAGACATTGGCATTTCACACAGAATAAAATATTATTGACAGACTTACATTTGTTATTACAAAAAACACTACAAGTGTAAACCTTATTTTGCATATATTTAACCCAAAAATATTGAGAATACACTTAAAAATGACAAACAAGATATTTCATGTTAAAGCTCAGACTCTGCTAAAAAAAATCAATATATAATTTTCCTGGGAAATCACTGGGAATCCTTTCAAAAATCACAATTGAACATGTGTAGCGCAAAATAGTGAAAAATAGTCTGGCAACAGAGGGTAACAAAAACTCTAGGTGGGCTGACACTTACAGGGTTAAAATTGAGTTATCTAAGAATATGATAATCCTGTACCATTGGGGTTAACAAAGGCTTATTTTCTAATGCATATATATATAACTCTATCAGTCATTGGATAACTTCTTAGTGGGAGGTGGTAGAACCACACATTTTAGAAAAGCACCCATCTAACACATGGATAGAAACAAATAAATATTGACATGTAATACAGTATAGCATATCTTCTTAGACCTCAAGTATATACATTCTTGTAAATATTAATAAAAATGAAGCCTCATGTGCCTCTGCTGAAACCAAGGTCTAATCAAACACTTAAGAGGAAAGCTGAACCTGCACCGCTATATGTGGGCAAAATAGGTGCTAGCACCGGGCTGTTTATGTATACTACCAAGAGATATATTTGTGGATTACCAGATGACCACAAACAACAAAACTGCCCAAATGAAATGTGCTGCACACTATAAAAGTTTAAATTGACATATGGTAATTTATTTGATCAAATCCTACATACAAAGAATACATACATCTAAAAACACAATTAAAAAGCCCCAAATATTTTGGGGGGGATGGCTATCAGGTGGTTAGTATCTATATATGTATCATCATCAAGTTCCCTCACACATATTCATCTAAATAATTCATGATAAAAGGGTGAAAGATAATAAATCATAGGGAATAATGCAAAATCTAAGAAAATATGGTGTAATTCATATATGTACAACAAATTATCAAAAGGTAAGTGACCTGTGCAATTGTTGAGCTGGTCACAAGAAATACCCAAAACATTTATTTTATTGTTAATATATTATCTATAAAATGTCAAATATATTGTAGGCCTTGGTGTACAGTTTCAAGTAGCAACAGATTGCAGACAATTGCTTTCATATAATACACATTTGCTAACATAAGAAAAAAAAAACTAGATTACTTCAGCACACAAAATGATACTCTTTCAAAAATGACATTGATAGTTCAATGGCATTTCCCTTTCCCTTTAACATTAACATTTTAATGAATGAAAATACAATCAGACACTCCTAATGTTTAGCTTTGTATATCATTTTAAGACGTCTTCACCGTTTTGCTGAATATTCTTAGCTGTTAGTTCCTTGTTACAGCCACATATTAGCAGTCCTGAGCATTCTAATACATGCAATAGCAATCCTGGCCTTCTTTTATATATATTTTGTTGGCAGATCAGTAATATCCCTAAGGATCCATAGATATAAAAAATTATAGGGGTGATATAAAGGATTTCCTTTTGAGAGTCTTTAAGAGACATTCACCCTAAATACTGCAATGGTACAGTTCTACTGGTAAGGTACATCATGTTTACAGTGTGGTAAATTTTTTTTTTTTTTCTTTCAAAAGCTCAGTTTTGCCTTTGTAAAACCTAATATATTTGCAGGATAACCCATCACAATTAAAAAGAAAATAAATTACTTTGGTATCCAAGATATGGAGCCCTTGTTTTATTTTTTTATGTTTAGAGTGAATAGGTTTATATCTCTTGTTTTTATGTAAATTAGTTTTACTGCATGATGAACCCTTATTGTGTTTTCTGCACTGTGTCTTATGTGTATTTTTTTATTTGGTTTTCATTGCTTGCACTGTTAGGCGGTGCTTGCACCACTCAGATTTCCTTGCCACACTGACAACAGTGCGACAAAGGAAACCTGAAATGAACGAGCAGGATATGTGGGAACTAGGACGAGGTGAGTGTTTTGTTGATCCTAATGCATTTGGAACATGTCACGCTATTTCTGTTCATTCCTGTTTCTTTTCCATATATTCTTAGTATACAGTACGTCCTGCTCCAGATATAGTACTTACTATCGGGTATTACTCCGCCAGATGGTGCTGGACTGCAGAGACATCGAAAATAGGCTCCTCCCAGGCCCTCAAATACCCAGGGACCTCCCACAAATCCCCAGATTTTCTCTGCAGTCTGGACTGCGAAGGACGAGAAATGGCTCTCTACTCGCAGGTGAGCGGGGCTATTAGCCTGTGGCCCTGTAGGACTATTCCCACCCGTTCCATTAGTAATATGCCTCCCAGCCTTGGCTGCGCTGGTCAGGTGATGGTAGGCAGCACCGCTGTTAGGTGCTTAGGAGCGCTGCTCCACCACAATCTCCCACCAAAGAGTAGGCGGTTCAGGCTTATGGTGAGCCTCTATGGGATGCCCCTTCCGCAGTATTGCCCCTGCCTATCGGTGGGCCCTATTTTAAGTGGCCGCTGTCCTCCCTCATTCTCCTTGTAGCCTTCGGGGGGAAAGAGAGGGGGGGGGTTTGTATGCAATGTATTCGTGTGTTTGACATTATGCTTTATTTCATTCTGCTTTGTGTCAGCCGCTGCACTGACTTGCTTTACTATGTCTGTATTTAAAATTGACGCCTCCGCCACGCGCGTTTTTGTCACTATGTTCCGCGCTTGACGGCGGCGTTACCTCAGGCGCCGGCGCGGCGTCATTGGCTGCTTGTCACGTGTTGGCTTCACGCTCTTCGGGGGGGACAGGGCCTGTCTCTGGCACGTTCCGCGTTATTGCTGGGGCCGGCCCGCCCCTCGAAGTATACCGACGCCATTTTGTCTGCTTGGGCGGCTTATGCATGACAGACCTCTACCTACCGCGGTCCGTAAGTGCCCTCGCGGGTGGCTTTATTACCACCCTTTTATTACTGTTTTTATTATGTCTTTCAGGCGGGCGAATCCATTGGCTTCTCCCAGCCCTCTATTCGTTGGTTAACTTGTGAGGCCTAGTGTAATTACTCCCACTTCCCTAGCGGGTTATTGGGGCATCCAAAGTTGCTGTATAGCGTTAATCCCTATCGGCCTATAGTGCCGCTATAATCACCATATGGAGGCATCTCAGGATAATGTGACCGGGGTTCCTTCGGGACAAGCCCGGCTGTGTGTCTCATGTTGACGCTGACAAGGCGCGGGTCTGTGTACCATGTGCTGAGCAGGTGCTTGCGCATGTTGACGCTGACAAGGCGCGGGTCTGTGTACCATGTGCTGAGCAGGTGCTTGCGCTGCAATCTGGCCTTCCAGTGGCTGGGCCTTCACCTCGTTTCACTTCACCTACCCCCCCCCCAAGCTTAAATCTCACTCCTACTGAGTTGCATACAAATGGGGATTCTCAGCCTGATGTGTCTTCTAGACTAGTTACTGTTGAAAATTTGATTGCTAATACCTTGGCACGTAAGGCCCCTGCTAAAAAGCGGCACTTAACGCCTAATGTCACTCTTTTCCCTATGGAAACTGATGAGTTTTGGAGTCTTTGTGGCTATACCCCTTCAGATGAAGGGGAGCTTTTCTCTGACTCAGGGTCATCTGATGAGAGGCCAAGGGGTCATGACGATTCTGGCTCTGACCCCTGGGCCCCGGATGACACTGACAGATTGCTGACCCAGATTTTTGAGGTTCTGTCCATTTCTCCCCCTGTTGCGGCTCCCAGGCACAGAGGGGATTTTTCCATACCGCTAAGTCATGTTTGGAATTTCCTGAGCAAGCACATTTCAATAACCTTGTGCTCAAGGAATGGGAGCGCCCCAGTAGACTTCCCGGGGTACCTAAAAGTTGGGATAGGAAGTATCCCTTTCCTGGTGATGTGGTAAAGTGTTGGTCATCCCCTTCCGAGGTGGATGCCCCGGTCCTAGGGTTATCTAACACCTCTGTCATGAATTCCCCTGACTCTACTACCCTGCGGGATGCTGAGGACCGGCGCATTGACCAGCTGGCGTCCCATGCTGTTGCATGTGTGGGGACGGCGCTGCGCCCGGTCTGTGCCTCTGCCATTACCGCTGTGGCCACTAGGAACCTGATCAAAAGTATACTTGATAGTGCCCCTGATGATTTGCCTTGTGAGGTGTTTAATGCACTCTCCAGTTGTGATGTTTTTGTAAATTTTGTCCTCTCTGCCTTGGATGACACCATTAGAATGTGTGCCAGGACATCTGCCCTTGTGGTAGCTATACGCCACTCAGTTTGGCTACGCCAGTGGGCTGCTGACAGTGCTGCCAAGAAGGCCCTCACTGGTTTTCCCTTCAAAGGACTATGCCTGTTTGGGGACCGCCTGGACCTTTTTGCTAAGGGAGGCAGGTTACCCCAGCGCAGGCGGCAGTCTCAGCCCTTTCGGGGTCAGGGCTCCTTCTCCTCCCCCTACCGTGGTGCTAGACAAGGGAGGGGGGTTTCCTTTACTGGGGCCCGGGGAGATTTCTGGGGTAGGGGCAGAGGACTTGGACGTCCTGGCTCCTCCTGGGGTCCCAAGGCTAAGTCCTCTCCCAAGCCCCCTCAGGCATGATGGGGCGCCCTCACCCATCCGGGTGGGGGGACGGCTTCAGCACTTCGCTCATGTCTGGAGGCTTCATGTCTCAGACCGGTGGATTCAGGAGGTAGTGTCCTCCGGTTACAAGATAGAGTTTGCTGCCTGGCCGCCCACAAGATTCGTCAGATCCCGGATTCCTCAGGACCCTGTGTTAGCTCAGGAGCAAGTGCAGGCAGTACAAGGCCTCCTGGAGCTGGGGGTCATCTGCAAGGTCCCTTTAAGAGAAAAAGGCAAGGGCTTTTATTCCAACCTATTCACAGTCCCCAAAAAAGATGGTTCAGTCAGGCCCATCCTGGACTTAAAGATCCTCAACAAATCTGTCAGGAACAGACGCTTTCGCATGGAAACTCTGCGCTCTTCCATCAATTCCCTGCGCCCAGGGGATTTCATGACTTCTGTGGACATCAAGGATGCTTACTTTCATATTCCTGTATTTCCAGGTCATCAAAGGTTCCTCAGATTCGCTCTGGAGGATCAACACTACCAGTTTGTGGCATTGCCCTTTGGTCTCACCTCAGCTCCCAGGGTGTTCACCAAGGTGCTGGCTGGCATGATGCCTCTGCTCAGGTATCAGGGCGTCCGTGTGCTGCCTTATCTGGACGACATTCTCCTCACCTCCCAATCTCTACATCAGGCAGAATTGGATACTCAGCTGTTGGTGTCCACCCTGGAGTCATTTGGAAGTCCTCACTGTCCCCCTCCTTGGTGACTCCATTCCTAGGAATGAATCTGGATACAGTTCAGGCAAGGATTTTCCTTCCTCAACAGAAGGTGGACGGTCTGATTGCACAGGTCCAGTTCCTGCTATCTTGTCATCATCCCTCCATCAGGCGGGGATGCAGCCGGTGGGCCTGATGGTGGCGTGCTTTGAAGCGGTCCCTTATGCTCAGTTCCACTTGAGGCCTCTGCAACTCCACCTCTTGTCAGTGTGGGACAAGGATCCAGCATCCTTGGACAGGGTCTGTGTGCTCTCCCCCCTGGTCAGGAGGTCCCTCTCGTGGTGGATGGACTCAAGGAACCTGTTGGGGGGCAGAGCCTTTTTTACCCCTTCCTGGGAGACGGTCACCAGGGATGCCAGTCTGTCAGATTGGGGGGGTTTCTGGAAGTCCCTGCGGTTCCAGGGGAGGTGGGGCCCTCAGGAGCCCACACACCTATCAATGTCTTGGAACTGCGGGCGATCAGGTCAGTTCTGGCTCAGTTGACTACTCACCTTCGGAGCCTGCCTGTTCAGGTGCGCTCGGACAACCAGACGGCAGTTGCCTACAACAATCATCAGGGAGGGACCCGGAGCAAGAGGGCTCTCCAGGAAGTGTCTCTGATCCTGACCTGGGCGGAGACCAATGTTCTCTGCATATCAGCTGTGTACATCCCGGGGGGTGGAAAATCTCCTGGCAGACTCTGAGCAGGGGGACCTCTCGCCAGGGAGAATGGTCCCTATGCAGCAGGGTGTTCCAATCTCTGTGTCACCGTTGGGGTCAACCAGATGTGGATCTGTTTGCGTCCCGTCACAATCACAAGCTACCGGCCTTTTTCTCCCTGTCCCAGGATCCTCTGGCCTTGACAACGGATGCTCTAGCAATGTCATGGCAGGACTTTCAGTTTCTGTATGTCTTCCCTCCATTCCCCCTGGTGGCCCCCAGGAGGCCAAGAAGAGTGTGGTTCGCAGATGTGGTGCAGCTGGCAGTAGATCAGTACACTCTGCCCATGGTGCCAGATCTGCTCACTCAGGGCGCACTTCACCATCCCAATTTACAAACTCTGGCTTTGACGGCCTGGCTGCTGAAACCTCCATCTTGATGGAGAAGGGGCTGTCTTCCTCGGTTGTGGATACCTTGGTAAAGGCTAGGAAGAAGTCTTTTTCTTCTATTTATTACTATTTATTAGTTTGGCGTGCCTACATTGACTGGTGTGAGTCTAAGTCTCTTCCCTGTCGTGTGTTCTCTATTCCCAGGATTCTGGAGTTCCTACAGCATGGATTGGAGATGGGGGCTCCAACTTAGTACTCTTTTTTTCCAGGGGGTGACTCATGTGCGTCCCCCATGTAAGGCTATGGTGCCTGTTTGGGATTTGAACTTGGTTTTGTCAGCCTTGCAGGGTGCTCCTTTTGAACCTGTGCAGGATGCTTCCCTGGCCATTATTACTCTCAAGGTTGTCTTTCTGGTGGCTATCACCTCTGTTAGGCGTGTGTCTGAGTTGACGGCGCTTTCCATTCAGCCCCCCTACTATGAGAGACACCAGGACAAGGTGGTGTTTCGCTTCAAGCCAGATTTTCTGCCTAAGGTAGTGTCTGCCTTTCATTTGAATCAGGATATTGTTCTCCCTTCATTGTGCCCTAATCCTAGTAATGCTAAGGAGAGGGTCTTGCATTCTTTGGATCTGTGTCTGAAGTACTATCTGGTGGCTACTGCACCTTTCAGAAAACTGATGCTCTTTTTGTGGTCTCTTCTGTTCCTAGGAAGGGTTTGGCTCCTGCCAAGTCTACTATCAGCAAATAGATCCATCAGGCTGTGTTTCAGGCCTATTCTGCTAAGGGGAAGAATCCTCCCTTCCGCCTTACTGCTCATTCCACTCGTGCTATTGGTGCTTCTTGGGCACCAGGCTTCTGTTGAACAAGTTTGCAAGGCCGCTACTTGGTCTTCTGTTAATACCTTTTCAAAGTTTTACAAAGTTGATGTTAGGGCCTCAGCTGATACTGCTTTTGGCCGAAAGGTTCTGCAGGCGGCAGTGGTTTAAACTGTCTGCTGTTAACTTTGGGGATTCCACCCTACTTTATGGACACTGCTATTGGATGTCCCGATAGTAAGTATTATATCTGGAGCAGGACGTACTGTATACTAAGAATAATACAATTCTGTGATTACTCACCTGTAGAATTGGTATTATGAGTATACAGTACGTCCTGCTCCACCCCACCCTTGGTTTTGCATTATCTTGGATCCCCTGTATGGTGATTGTTATCATTGTTATAGTTACTAGTTTGGGTTGTTTTAATTCTCCCGGCTTCTCGTTAACTGCTTTTCAATGCTGGGGATTTGTGGGAGGTCCCTAGGTATTTGAGGGGCCGGGAGGAGCCTATTTTCGATGTCTCTGCAGTCCAGCGCCATCTGTCGGAGTAATACGCGATAGTAAGTACTATATCTGGAGCAGGACGTACTGTATACTCATAATACCAATTCTACAGGTGAGTAATCACAGAATTGTATTTTTTTTATTATAAAATACTTTTCCTGTCATTGTGCTCTATGGTAGCTTAGGCTTCAGCACCACTTGACTGACGTAGTTTGTACATAAGTGCTGAGCTGTGAAAATGGCCATAATTCCATAATAAGTCCATAATTTATCTGTATGATGTGTTCATGTCTTAAATTAGGCATAGGATGACACAAATGTGAAACAATCAGCGCAAAAAGGGGACAATGACTAAGATTCTACACCTAACTGACAATAAACCTAAACTATAAATTTTCTTTTTTAAAAGTCCATAGTAAAGAACATTTATGAATGGAGAAAAAAGGTAGAGTCAAATACTAACTTGATGAAGAAGTTTGAAGAGTCCAAAACAGAACTTGAAATGGTTCTGAAAACAGCCGAAACATACTTGAAAGAAAAGGGAAACCCAGAAGAACTACTAAAGAAGCACGCTGTAAGTAATTTTTATGCATTCTTGCATGGTTTAAGGAGAGAAAAAAAAAACAGATTTTGTGTTTGTGAGTTTTTTTTAAATTTTTACCTAGAATTTCTTTTTTTTTAACATTTCTTGAATGAAAAACTTGAGCCGTGGTCCTGCCGGTTAACCAGCCCCTTTGGTATGTGTCTGTTGCTCTTCACAGGTGACAGGGGCACCCCTGTAAGAACACCGGGCCCATACTGAAAGTCACCGGCTCCAAGTTCTGGTTATTGGGTGGGGGTACCAGCAGGTGGCATACCAATTCACAGTAAAGATGGGCCGGCATGTCACCTGCCAGTACCCCCAGATGATGACCTGCACCCACTCTTGAGGCATTGAGGGGGATGCAGAAGAGTCAGATGCTCATTGATATGGTCCCAGTGCATAGAAGCTGGTAAACTGACAGGAAGAGGGGCCAGACAGTCTGTTGCTAGGCCCTGAGTTACCAGCCCCTATGTCTGCTGCCTCGGCTGGTTGGCTCTAGGAGGGGGGTTACACAATTTTTAAAAAACTTTTTTCTTTTCCTCCCCCCCCCCCCCAAAAAAAAAAAAAGGTAAAATGTCGCCACAGAAATTTCGCCCCAAAAAATCACTGAAAAAAAAAAAACACTCCTGCATGTCATTGTCAATGAAATAATCCACAACTCTGTCAACTGTTATTCATTTGTCTTTCACTGATGTCAAATAAAAAAATGTTTAGAAATTGCTCTGAAGGGAGAATTTTCCCATGGCCCATTCTCCCATACTTGTTTTGCATGTGTCCGCGACTGAGAAATGTTCTCATTCTAGAACGCCTTTGCACAGAAGGTTTTTTTTTTTAAATCATTCTTGGTCTTCTGTTTCCCAAAAGTGCAATTATTTGGGTAGATTTGTGGGCAAATATTTTTAATAAAATCCCCCTTAATTGTGATGGGGCAGTTCTAGAGTTAATATGAGGCACAACATTACAGTGATTCAATATTGTGCCTCATATAAACTGTAGTTTACAAACATGGAAATAACAGTAGCCAATCAGTATTCAAGAAGATTAAATATGAACTTCTCCAAATGCAATACCTTGAAGGGCCTTATTCAGAGCCTGCATGTGAATTCTCATTTTTTTTTCGGGAACGGGAAATTGTGAACACTCTCATGATTCCCAGCTGCGTTCCGAGAAAAGATTGTAAGCGGCCATTTTTTGGGGGGGTTAAAACTTTTAAGTGTTTATACAGTTTTAATAAAAATATGTAAAATGTTATGTTTGGCACCTCTGGTTTGGCTACCACTAAGACAACATCAAGGCTGGGCCCCACCCACCAGCTGTTGGCACCAGGGACACTGGCCATTGCCATTCCTCCCTGCAGCTCCACTTAATTCTGCCAGTAGCAGCCCCAACAGCTCCGCAGAGCATCCATGAGAATTACAGCCCCAGCCTGCAGCCAGGCGTCATCTGCCTTTGGTAAGGTGGTGCCAAATCATGGAGGAAAACTGACGGGCCATCAGCACCACTTTTTGGCAAAACACTAATAGATAATTTAAAGTTGTGCAATGGACCGCCAGTTTGCACGGTGAAGGCCTGGCTGCAGTGGTTGTGGAGCATCAGTGCCACCACCAGCAAATGGAGACACTGGTTGGGGCTCTGGAGGAGGCCAGCAAGGTTACACTTCAAAGGCTGCAGAGTTTTGAAGCACAGCAAGCTGAAAACATCCAAAGACAGGCTACATCCCCCTAACATGGCATATTAGACTTTGCATCATGGGGGGTCCCAAAGCTTCAGTTACACCGGACAGGCACATTTTTTTGTAGCAATTTTCTGTTGACCTCCTTCTACAGTTGTTCGATAACCCAACAACTGAAGCTAATAATACATTAAGAAAAAGTGGTATCCACCAAATGTGGGCGAATGGTTTGGCCCACACAGCTCTGGGTGCCAGCATACAGATGTCCCGGAATCTCTTGAGCAATAGCAGGGGCTGATTCCTCCAAATATGCTGACACTCTCTCGGCTTAAGGCAAAGTTATGGAGGCAGATGCACGCCATGATAATTTTAACCTCCTTCTCTGGCTTGTATTGAAGGGCAAATTCTGGCCTTCAACAGCCCCAAGGCATGCTCTACTACAGCCCATGTGCAGTGGTGGGCCACATCATATGCCTCCTGGCCAGGTGTCTGGGGCCTTAGGAATGGCAGCAGGAGCCAGGGTAGCAAAGTATAACCTGAATTACCTAAAAGACAATGAAAATAGAAATAAAATTACTAACAGGCAACACAACATCAAAACAGCCTAGACCAAATAGTAAGTATCACAAAAGATTAGGATCAAACAAGCAAAAGGTAAGCTAGGATGCTCGGACTAAGCATTTGTAACTGCAAGAGAGAGAAGGGGACATTCAAAGAGGGGGGAATGGGCACAGTCGAAGTAATGAAGGGCAGGGAGAGAAGTTGGCTAACACCAGAAACTTTGACCTATTACAAAAAGGAGCACATAACAGAAATGAAAAAGACATTGCAAATGCTAAATTAACAATAAACAGGCAGATCCACTTCAACAATAAACAGACTTACCCATAAGCCAACCGCCAGTCAGCTCACCACTTTCAAAACAGGTGTATAAACCTGAACTCCTCAATATAAATGCATCATGGGACGAGCCAGGAAAGCTGCCAATACACTGAGAGTCTGAAGATCCGGCCCCACAACACATTGAACATTAAGAGAGTGGCCCATCTTGCAGTTGCTGAAAAGAAGGCACAAATTGACTAGACTAGACTGGCAACAACAAATGAACAGTAAAAATAAAGTTAAACAAGGGCCTAATGGGACACAGGAAAGCTGTTTGGGGTGAGGGAAAGCTAGGCTAGCCTCAAGAGAGGAGAGTGGCCTCAAAGAGGAGCTATGTGGAACTAAACATACCAAAACATATACTCCTTGAGCAGTTGGAGGAACCAGGGCCACATGCGTACAATCGATGGCACTCATGACACTTGGCATATAGCAAAGTTGAAAAAAAACAAACCTCACCACATTCCAGGCTGCCATGCTGTCAGATAAAGATATGTATTTCTCCTGCAGGACAGCCATGCCATCGAGATATTTAGTGAGGGTGTGGCTCAGCATGTGGCACAGTGCCCCTAGCCTCTGGAAGGAGCGATTCGCTAAAAGTTGGAGGCAGCCAACCAATTTGGTCATGCCTCCAATTGCATGCTGGTTGTTGTGGTGGGGGCTAACCATAACCAAAACTCTGAGTAAAGCTTCTCAAGAGAAAGGCAGTTCAGTCAGGTCAATTTGAACACCTGTTAAATCTGATCGATATCCAGGCAGCTGGTACAAGGTTAACAGCTGTCAAAGATATGAGGAATAGCTTACTTATTACAAATAACTGGTACTTCATCTGTAGAAATATCACAATTACTTATGCAGTGGATTGATTTTTCTTAAAAAAAAAATACAAATGAATTTGATTTTTAACAGATATCTGACACATTTTACAGATTGGTGCTCATAAACTGCTTGGGATTTTACTTGCCCCATCAGCCCTCAGTGTTCTGAACCCATCCCCAATGTGACTTCCAGGTGGTCAACAAATGTTTTTGTCAACTGAGGCTATAGTATTGCAGAGAAATATCATGGTCAGGGCTGGATATGGATAATCTTGTAGTGATGAAAGCGTTAGTATAGAAGGTGCGTGGCAGAGCTGGGCATGGGCTCCCCACAACCCCCGCATAGCATCATGATGCCGAGGCTTTGACATTGCAGAGATAGAACCTTAGCTGGATACAGGTAGAGGGGTTGTGGGGGAGGCCTGGGTGGCAAGGAGTTCAAGATATTTTTTTAAAAAGAAATTAATGCATTCTGTTACTATATGATGAGGGCTACGCCCATCCCAGACAGTCCCAGAACAGTGGCCCACCAGGAATAGTCCCTGTGCTCTCTATAGCCATTGCCAGCAAGCATCTAAAAGCAGAACCGGTCTATAAAACAATATTGTCAGAGGTGCAATCAGAAATTTCTGGGTCTAATACTGCTGATTTGAATGCCCAACTGTGTGAAATATCTCAGGATCGAACATACCTTTCCGGTAAATCCCACAGTGCATGCTCAGGCTACAGCAGCATTTCTGGCATCCTTTTTTTATGATTATAGCCAATCAATTGCCTGCAGCACATCTGTATTGGACAACCTATATACAATGATACAAAAATGTATAGTGTAAGAGTCTAACTACACTCTAAATCAAATTTTCACTATACTTTTGTAAAGATTGTACAGTGATCGTACAGTGTGATCAGTAGTGTGTGGCGAGGCTGTGGAACTTTAAAGCAGAGCTTTAGTCAAAGTATAACCCCCTAACCCTGCCACTCTAGCCTATCACTGAGGCAGGATGGGCGTTTACAAAGAAAAAACCCTTACCTAAACATTGCCTCTGCAGGAAAAGATAAAAAGCAGCATACCCAGGGGGCTCTATGCTTTACTCCAAGATCAACATTACCTGCGAAAGACTTCTTCTCTTGCTGCTAGTTGCTCAAACAAATAGAAGCATATAAGCCCCATTTGGAAGGTTAAACTTGGTGGTCCCCCTACAGGTGTAGGGTCTGCACTTTCCCAATGATGGCCCTGCCCATTGTTAAGGGCAATAGGATTGAAAGATTGCAGGCTTTTGGTAAAATAAAAATATATCTCGAATAAAATCCACGGTAGCCAGCCAGCTCAATAAAAAAACAATTTCTATGCAGAATCGAAGGAAACACTATTTACCTTAACTTAACTAACCTTAACTACATTATAGCAATTATACGTTTTAACTGAGACAAAGTAATTTCTGTATTTCTAAATCTGTGTTGCATTGCATTTAGGACTTTTTTGGGCAATTAGATGAGAAAGTTCTTAATGCCTTTCTTAAAGCGTGTGATGAGCTAACTGACATCTTACCAGAAAAAGACCAGCAGCCGCTTCAGGACACTGTTCGGAAATTACATAAACAGTGGAAGGTTTGCATTTTTTTTTTTTTTAATTTATTTATTGCAAATGGATGATAAAGAAGAAACGCATTATCTTTACTGCATTTTCAAGCGGTTAGAGGTACACCGTATATGCTGACTAGAATTATCAACCTTAAAGCGTACCAAGAGTCAAAAATTACTTAAACCAGACCAATACAACAAACAGTGCTCATATGCATCCCTCCCCAGGGCAATTTAGATTGCTGCACATAAAAATTATTTTACCTTTTTCCAAATCCTGCTGTGGTAAATTTAGAAAACAAAATGAAGGTCATGGATGTGCAGTCCATCTGCAAACAGGAAGTGCAGCTGGGCTTCCTGTTGCTGTTATGTCAGTTGATACTAGACAGCAGCACTGCTGAGAGAGGAAGCTCCTAAATGTCCTCTACTTTTCTTTCCAAACTGTGCCAGGCTGTTGTGGTTTAAAGTGATCCTATACCAAGAAAGGAAGTTTATGTTGTCATCTTCTATCCCCAGCCCTATTCTCCAAAACACCTTTGCCCAGTATTCATAAACACTAACAGAATGCAGTTTGATGTCTGATTGGCAGCCATATGCTAATTAATTCAGTTGCTAGGTCAACTGTCACATAATGGCAGTTATTATAACTGATCATGCTGAGCTGTGTGCAGGACTGCTCGGCCAGGGAGCAATATTGCAGACTGCATCCATTTTGTGTTGTTATGCAATTGGACATAGGCAAAAAAAAAAAAAAATCCCCTTCACATACCTTTTTCAGCTGTGCTGATGATACACGGGTGTGCCAGTCCCAGCACCTGTACCCCCCTAAATCACGTGTACCCACAGTGGGGCACTTTTTTACAAGGACATCATATTTCCAATGACCAACAACGCAGAAAAATAGATCTGTATAAAAGGTTATGCTGTTCCAAGTTAAAAATAATGAAACCATTCATTTAGGAACATACAACATAAAATGCCAAAAGAACATCTAAAATCAATACTTGGAAGTACCCCTGTCTCTCAATATAAATAAATGTATCAATGCATCCAGACCCTCAATACATAAGGTAGTAACTAAGTTGTAAATAATTAAAACCTACTACACTCTGCATTTTATTAGGCGATGTATTTCCATTTCCCTCTGCTTTTTTGTCAGCTGTTTTTACAAAGGTTGCAATCACCGTGATTTTCACTATTCCGGGCTCCACTGTGTAAAATTCAGTCATTCACCGAAGGATGCAAGTGATGCTGTGTGCTACCAGTGTGCGACTGGGATTCTATTCAGCTTCTCCAGTCGCACATTAATATGCGTGGCAAGGGAAGCTGATTGGATGAGCAGCCATGCATATTAATTTTCAGCTGGAGAAGCTGAATGGAGTCCCATCTGCACACATCACTTTCATCCCTCGGCTGTGAGTGGACAGGCACAGCCATTCAGTTGCGGCTGGCATGGCCACACACAGCCGAGAAGAGATGTGTGGTGCCGTCGCTGTTGGCTTAGCGGTAAAGTAATAATTGCTAGTGAATGGGGGTGGGGGGGGGGGGGTTACACAGCAGGGCATTTTGATTGCCCAGGGAGAGGCACAGTTTTGGTCCACTTTAACTTTTTCAGCATTAACATTTATAGATATCTATTATCATCGGGTGCCAATTTGGGGAACCCAGTCGGCTTGTTGTCTAAAAAAAGATGCGGGTTTTTTTCTGCATAGTCCATAGGCCGTTGTTGATTCCAAACTTTAAAATTTTCAAGGACAGGTGATTTTTCAGAGAACAATCTCAACATTTTTTGTGTGTGAAGTTTAAAAAGTTCACCTAGATGCATGTTTCAATTCATACCCAAAAGTGCACTTAAAGTTAAACATGCTTCAAAAAATGAATAGAATGTCCCATAATGTGTGTCATATGCCACACAGCACTTTTAGGGGTTTGGTTCTCAAGATGGCTGACTTTAATCTCGAAATCTAGGAATCTAAATTCAGAGCTTCCTGTAAACAACTGCTAATTACAAATTTTACCATAAAATGTGTTATGCTTAACAAAATTTCAGCAAACTGGAGATGGAGGCTATCTGCCTGCGCTCAGTCTGACTGATGGGAAACTAGTTTAGCGAATACAAATGTGTCTGCTTTGCACCAGTGGGTAAAATGTGCCACACTGGGCACATTGAATGCAGTTCGGAATCTGCTGAGCACATTGAATGCAATTCAGGCATTGCTGACTTATGCTGGATAGCACAGTCCGGCATAGTTATATTAAACCGGACCTTCACCATGATTTATTGAAAAGCCCAAACCCTTATAAAACGATTCCCCAGCATCTAAAATTAATATATTTTAAGTTTTTAGTCACTTACTTATTATTCTTTCCCCCACTGGGCTGCAACTCTGTTCAGGACTCTAGGATACGGACGCCGCCATCTTGACTCAGAAGCATCACACTTACCAAGGAGAGGAGAGTGGAATAAAGTGCAGGGGGTGGGGTTATAGCTGGGCTTTGCTCAGACAGAGCAGAGCTGGGGTCAGGAAAAGGTCAGCAATCCCAGAATACAGAGCAGCACAGTCAGAAGGCACTTCCTGTTTGCAGGCTGCCTGATGATCCATGAGCCGCCATCTTGGATGTTTAAAGGTTTATAACATGCAGTAGATGCAGGAAGCATGATTTTTAATGTGAGCAATCTGTATGTACAGGGTGTGGGAAACATATAAGAAAGACTCTTATTCAGAGTGAAGGACCGCTTTAAATAGGGGCCAAACACTTAGCACACTATCCACGCACTGCAGTAAATGGAGCTTCTTTGTGCTAGCAACTGTATAGTACAGTATAAGTAAAATAAAAGCACCTGTTCTGTTTCATACATGGTGTTATATTTTTTGTTGCATTTTTTGTCTTTTTCTTTAATAGGATTACCAAACTGAAGCTCCGTACCACTTATTACATCTAAAAATTTTTCTGGAGAGGGATCACATTTTACGTTCAGTGGAGGAGTGCAGAGCAGAACTTGCTAGAGCGAACAAAATGCTGCCAGTGGATGGAAGTGAAAAGATCATTAAAGAACACAGGGTATGTTTTACTGAAACTTTCCAATTTCTTGAATTAGAAATAAACTTGGTATAATACTTTTACTGATTTAAACGGGATATGTTTAAACCTGTGCAATTAGATAGAATTACACATTAAATTACAATAAATAAAACCACTACAGATATATTTTTGTGTTCTCCAGCCATCCTACTCCCGTGAAAGCATTATTTTTGTTTTTTTACTTTTCTACTGAAACTTCAATGTCACAATCAGAGTTATATAATATTTACAATACACAGCTTTCTGAAGAATGAAATTATAAACTGGCAGAAAAATTGGTGTATAAAGAATAAGAGAAAATGTAGTTTCTTGTAACTTCCTTTTATCAAAATGCAGCACCTAAACTGACTTCTCACCTTCTGTCCCTAGGTAGTAGTTACCGGTGCATTGGCTCTGCTGCCAAATGTGTTGTTTCATCAGAACTGTTAAATAAAATGCTGAAAAAAGAGACCTGCATGAAAATTCTCTGGGTCTTATACTGTTCCTACATCGCCCGTCTACTAAATAAACAACAACCTCTCACCCCCAATTAAGTGCTTGAAATGAGGGCAATGCCATACCAAAACACATCAATATGTATGTCTGTGAAGGGCCATTTCTAGCCACAGGCAAACTGTACTGAGCGCAGTAATACCAGTGAAGACAGGGGGTGTAGTGTGGAGTTGGCTCAGCTCAGATAGCGGAGATAATCCTCGTAAAAGGCCTAAGCAACATAGAGCATCAATGAGGACACTGGTAGCTGAGCAGGTACAAGCAACACACACTATTGCTGAGGAGGGGGGAAGCAGAACATGGCACAGCACTTGTCTCCATCAGAGAAGACTGCCATACCCTAGGAAGTAGCTCACCAGCTGACCTTCAATGTTGCAGCACTTTATCTTTTTCCTTTCTTTCTTCCTTCATTATTTCCTCCCTCCCTTCTTTCCTATTCCTTATTGCTTTCTTTCTTACTTACTTACTTTCCTTTCTCTTCTTTTTCGCCTTTGCGGCTTTCTTTCTTCTCTTTGCATTCTTCTGTTTTCTTCTTTCCCTCACTTATTTATTTATTTTTTTCATTCTTTTCTGCCTGCCTTGCTTCTCTTTTTTTCCTTTATTCCTTTCTTTTTTTACTTCCTGCATTCATTTTTTTTTGTTTCCTTCCTCTATTTTCTACCTGCTTTCCTTTCTTTCTTTCTTTCTTTCTTCCCTCTCTTTTCCTTTTCTTTCATTCTTTTCTCCCCGTTACATTTTCCCCCCTTTTCTTCCTTCTCACCTGATTGGCATCAGCACCCCTTAGATGAGGGGAAGATCTCTCCCTACACTGGGAGTTAATTAGGCAGGAAACTGCCGTGCTGTGAAGTTTCTTATTTCCCTGAGTCACTGGACTTGCTATTTTATTAAATTGAATGCCAATACATCATATTCACTATACAAATGTAAGTTTTTCATCCCCAAAGTAAATTGCAATATGTCTGTGAAGGTTCTCATTCATGCGGGTCATAGTAAATCTGTAGAAATCGGACCTTCACCTGTTCCTATTGCTGCTAGATTCCTCTCCAGGTCCCTCGGAATTGAGAAAGGCTATTTTCCCTAATTTATTCCTACAGTTACATCCTTATTTAAAGTTTTGTTTGGGTTTGTTGTGTGTTTTATGAAGTTATTGCTTTAGGTTATGTTTCTGGTGATATATTTTTCCTTATTTTTTTTTTCCTCTTCTTCTGTTGGTAGCATATTTAGTGGCAAATTGGCATGGCTTGATTAAATGGCATTGTGCTTTTTGCTTACATCAAAGCTTGGAACTGACCTTAGAATTTGTTGTTAAGCCCCAATCTTGATAAACTGTAGTGAAAGTGACTAATCACTTTTTATTAATAAAAAAAACAGAGGTCCTATAATGCATTAGCTGACCTACGTGTAAGTGACATACAAATGTAAGATTTTGGGGAATTTTTAAACTACTACCTAAGTGTACAGTTGAGGACATCTAGTACCCTAAACTGAGAAAAAACTGGGGGTTTAGCGATCAGAGCATCCTGGATTTATATATATTTATTGCATTTTAGTGGAATACATGCTAATTTAATATTTGTTTCCATCCCTGTCACGAAACAGGCCTTCTTTGGTGAAAAAGGATGCTATCAACTGTGTGAGAAAAGGTTGCGACTGATTCAGGAGCTGTGCTCAAAACTGCAGGAGAAAGACCCTATCAAAGGAGTTTATGACAGCAGTAAAGTGGTGCTGAAAGACCTGAAAGGTCAAATAGAGATCGCTCATCAAAAGCTTATGGAGCATCCAGACAAGTGGGAGGACTTCAAGCTCAGGTACTTTGTCAAAACAATTGCCATATCTTACTCTTACTTGCTGTCATTAAAATTTTATTAGGCTGTTTTTTCTGCTTTTACTAAGCAGTGTTAGTGTGTTCTCAGAGTCCAGTGATTAGTTGCATTAGTACCAGTGATAAGTCACATTGTGGTCACTGAAATCCCAGGATACCATGGTTTACTAAAAATGAAAATACTGTATGTGTCTAAGGGAGTGGCTTTAGTGCCCAGCCGCACTGCTATAATAAATTGTAGACAAGTGCTTAATGAGACCTGGAAAACATCTTATCTTATTGGTAGATGAGAAAGGAAAGCTTAACATAAAAAAATAGCTTTGTTTCTATTCTAAGTATGTCACACATCCCCCTTCAAGACATTCATTACACTTGGGTATACTGACCTGTAGATGGCGATCTTGCAGAGATGTCAATAAAAAAAAGGTAAGACCCTCCCGGCCCATAAATACTTGGGACCTCCCACTCATTCCCCAGTCTTCATCTCTGCAGTGGCGAGCAAGTCAGAAGATGATGTCTCCTCCTTGCAGGTAGCCGGGATGGCTCCCGGCCTTCTATTCTTCTATTCCTGCCCGGATCCTCTTATTTAAATTACTTGCCTCCCAGCCTAGGCTGCTGGTCCGTGCAAAGGTAGTTGGCACTCCTGGTGCTTAGGAGCCGTGAGACCCCATAACAAGGGGTAGGCGGCTATCCGGGTTGGTGATCCCAGTTTGGGATGCCCCGTCCCTTGGCCCTACCCTGGCATGGATTCCCCCTCTCCCGGATACCCTTAGAGGGGGGGGGGGGTCCCTTATGGATTCCTCTCATTTATTGTGTATGTGTGTGCTTAACTGTGTGTGTGCTTTTACTTTTTGACTTTTTGGCGCCGGTCTCCGGCGTGCTGCAATGGCGGCGGTGAGCGCCCATGAGGGCTTCTTCTCCTCTGGGCGGGGGGGCGGGGCCGGGCGCTCGCGCGCGAGCCTGAGTCCCATTCTGGATCTGAAGTTGCTCAACAGGTTCGTTCGTCCCCGGAAGCTCCGTATGGAAACTCTGCGTCCATAGACATCAAGGATGCTTACCTGCATATTCCAATATTTCCGGCACACCAGAGATTCCTCAGGTTTGTCGTGGACAATCTACATTTTCAGTTTGTGGCTCTTCCGTTTGGCCTTACCTCGGCTCCAACGGTTTTTACCAAGGTGTTGGCAGGAGTGATGGCCATCCTCAGAGCCAAGGGTATCCGCATCGTGCCCTATCTGGACGATCTTCTCATCATGACGTCTTCTCTCAGTCAGGCGCAGCTGGATACCAGGACAGTGGTTTCCACTCTGGAGAGTTTCGGTTGGGTGATCAGCTATCCCAAGTTCTGCCTCACTCCCTCCAGGGTGGTGGAGTTCCTGGGAATGTCTCTGGATACTTCTCAGGCCAGGGTGTTCCTCGCCGAGCCAAGGTTCTTCTGATTCAGGAATTGACTCAGCGTCTCCTATCCATCCCCCGCCCGTCCATCTGGCTAGGGATGCGACTGGTGGGATTGATGGTGGCCATCGTTTGAGGCGGTTCCCTTTGCCCAGTTTCACACAAGGACGCTCCAGCTCCATCTCTTGGCGGCCTGGGACGGGTCCCCGTTGTCATTGGATCAGTCCTTTCTGATGTCCACCCGGGTGCGGCGTTCCCTTCGGTGGTGGCTGAAACCGAGCAATCTCACGAGGGGCAGGTCTTTTCTGACCCCTCGTTGGGAGACGGTCACCACGGATGCCAGCCTGTCAGGTTGGGGGGGGGGGATTTTGGAAGGATCTTCAGTTTCAGGGGCTGTGGGGGCCTCAGGAGGCTCACGATCCCATCAATGTTCTGAAGCTGAGAGCCATCAGGTTTGTTCTGGCTCACTTGACTCATCAGTTACGGGGACTACCGGTTCAAGTTCGGTCAGACAATCGGACAGCGGTCACCTACATCAATCGCCAGGGAGGGACTCGCAGCAGGCGTGCCCTCAGGGAAGTGTCTTTGATTCTGGATTGGGCAGAGGGCAATGTCCCATGCATCTCGGCAGTGTACATTCCGGGAGTGGAGAAACACGGAGGCGGACTCCCTGAGCAGGGAGTCATCTTGCCGGGGGGAATGGTCGCTCTGCCCCAAGGATTTTTGGTCGCTTTGCCTCCAGTAGGGGACTCCGGAGGTGGACTTCTTTGCCTCTCGTCACAATCACAAGCTTCCGGCATTTGGATCTCTCTCGCGGGATCCGCTGGCTCTGGCAGCGGATGCCATGTCTCTGAACTGGAGGGATCTGGGGTTTCTATACCTGTTCCCTCCGTTTCCCATGGTGGGCAAAGTGGTGCGCAAGCTGGCCCTAGGGGGTGCATCAGCAATCCTGGTGGCTCCAAGGTGGCCAAGACAGGTTTGGTTCACAGACGTGGTAAGGTTGGCAGAGGATCAGTTAGTTCTGCCCTTTCTGCCGGATCTACTCACTCAGGGTCCCCTGCTCTACTCCAATTTACCAACGCTGGCTTTGACGGCGTGGCTGCTGAAACCTCCATCTTGAAGGAGGAAGGTCTTTCTGATGCTGTCATTCAGACTCTGGTTAGGGCTAGAAAGAAGTCTTCCTCTGCCATCTACTATAGGATTTGGAGGTCTTATATTGATTGGTGTGAGGTCAGGGCCTTGCCTTGCAGGGCGTTTTCTATCCCTAGGATCTTGGAATTTTTGCAACATGGTCTGGACCTAGGTTTGCAGCTTAGTACGCAGAAAGGGCATGTTTCTGCCCTGGTGGTTTTCTTTCAAAAGTCTTTTGCTCTTCATCCTCTGGTTAAGACTTTTTTCCAGGGGGTTATGCATGTGCGGCCTCCTAGGAAGCCTTTGCTCCCAGTTTGGGATTTGAATTTGGTTTTGTCTGCCTTGCCGGGTCCTCCCTTTGAACCTTTGCAGGATATTGCACTTTCTACGCTTACTCAGAAGATTGTTTTTCTGGTTGCCATCACTTCTGTTCGGCATGTTTCGGAGTTGGCAGCCTTGTCCATTAAGGCCCCTTACTTTGAGAGGCATCAGGACAAGGTTGTTTTACGCTTCAAGCCAGATTTCCTTCCTAAGGTGGTCTCGGCTTTTCATCTTAATCAGTATATTGTTCTACCCTCCTTGTGTCCTAAGCCTAGCAATGACAAGGAGAGGGTTTTGCATTCTTTGGATGTGGTTCGCTGTGTGAAGTACTATTTGGTGGCTACTTCTCCTTTTCGTAGGACTGACGCCCTTTTTGTGGTGCCCTCTGGGCCTAGGAAGGGTTTGGCTCCTGCCAAGTCTTCCATTAGTAAATGGATTTGCCAGGCCATTGTTGGGGCCTATTCTGCTAAGGCGAAGATTCCCCCTTTTCGTGTTACTGCTCATTCTACTCGTGCTGTTGGGGTGTCCTGGGCCTTCCAGCACCAGGCTTCTGTTGAGCAGGTTGTAAGGCTGCTACTTGGTCTTCGGTTCACACTTTTTCCAAGTTTTACAAGGTTGATGTTCGGGCCTCAGTGGATGCTGTTTTTGGCCGCAAAGTTCTGCAAGCTGCAGTGGTTTAAGTTTGTGCCTTGTTTTTTGGATCCCCGCCCTTTATGGACACTGCTATTGGATGTCCCAAGTGTAATGAATGTCTTGAAGCGGGGTGTGTGACATACTTAGAATAATACCATTTTGTGAATACTCACCTGTAAAATGGGTCAAATGTCACACACCCCGCTTCACCCTGCCCTTTTGTATTCTTGATCCTTTATATGGTGAACCTTTGTTAGTTTTAATTGGCTTTCCTGGTCCCTTTCTCTTACTGCTATCTTTATACTGGGGAATGAGTGGGAGGTCCCAGGTATTTATGGGCCGGGAGGGTCTACCTTTTTTTTTTTTTTACATCTCTGCAAGATCACCATCTACAGGTCAGTATACCCAAGTGTAATGAATGTCTTGAAGCGGGGTGTGTGACATACTTATAATACCCATTTTACAGGTGAGTATTCACAAAATGGTATTTTTCATTTGTCATTAAATTGTATAGATTATTTGAGTAAGTGAAAGGTTGCAAAAGAGAAGCTTTTCAGCAGAATTGTACATATGAACGAAAGTTGTCAGTTGTCATAAATTACACCATGTATACCATGACCATGACTATATATGACAAGCAAGGCTTCTGAATTTGTTGAGAATGCCAGGTTTAGGCTAAAATCAGCAATAAAAGGTGACTAGCAAAAATTGTGAGGAGATGAATGCCTGTTTTCCTCAAAGTGAATCTAAGTGTCAGAAGGAGTAAGTAAGAAAGAGTTCAAGCTAATTAAAACCCATTATTTTGCCCCTCCATCACTGCTGTTGGCTCAGAGGTGGTCAGGGTTGACACCTTTCCCTAAAAAAAAAATACCAGTATCATGGGGCGTGGTCTTCAATCAATGCTGAGGTCAGAGCACAAAGATGAGGGAGCACACGGGAGTGGGGCACGTCTAATGTCACAGCAGGCCGAGATGAAAGGTAGGAGCAGCAAATACTCATACAGCATGCTTCCCCAGTGCACTGCAATGACGGACATCACCCCTGGCCTTGGCAGTGCCCTGCCTCCGTTTAGAATAAAATACCGGTACACATGTGGGAGGGGGCAATAAATACCAGCTGTGACAGTGAAACACCAGCTGGATTGCAATTGGAGATCACCGATTGGCTGATCTCAAATGTGCCGTTGTGACGAGGTGCAGCTGGCTGGGCCACATCCCTGACACTCTGTTTGGGTGTGCGCTCTCGCGCCTCAGCCATACAGAAAAGTTAGGCGTGAACAGCTAGGGTGAAGCTGGGGAATGCAGCGCCAGCAATCTCGGCATCGCAGGAGCAGCATGGTAAAGGTTAGTCTACTGCTATAGCATGCATATAGCCTGCTATATGTTGCCCTGGAGGTGGGGTTAGCGGCCGGCCCTGGAAGGAATCTTTTAGATTTAGGCCGCATGGGTTTTAATCCTCTTGGTGACCAGAAAAGAATTACAAGGGGGGGGGGGGGGGGGTTCGGGGAGAGAGGAGTGGAGGGAAAGAGGTTTGATATCATAGATATGAATATTAAGAATATATATATATATATATATATCTCTGAACAAGAACCAGGGGGCCCAGGTGGATAATTGTGAGTTTCTATCATTTAGGCTAGAGCTAATTCTTCCATTTCTGATACCTGTTTGACCTCAGATAACCATTCTTTGGATGGACCGGTTTCTGATTTCCGTGCTTGTGGGATTAGTCTTTGCTGAATTTAATAGATGACTTAAAATGTACCTGTTTTATGGCTTCACTGTTATATACTTTTTGATTCTTAGTAAATATTTGGAATCTGTGGTTGTTCTACCTGTATTAATATTATATAGTTTGTGATAGAAATCTGGGAAGGTTTTGGCTATGTCAGTGGTAATGTGATGTTATGGTTTAATGGGAGTCTATAATATGGTCTATAAAGTTACCTTAATGGTTTGCTGTTTCTTAAAGTGGACCAACACCCTGAGGTGATCGGCCCGGGAATCTATAAGATTTCCGGGCCGATCACCTCACACACCGCGGGACATCCGAGATCGGGATGTCCCGCGGGGTGTAAACCCCCCAAAACCCCCGAAAAACCTTACCTCTCCAGCCGCTGCTTCCGCCGCCGCCGCCTCACTCGCGCTCCTCTAGACGTGCCCGCGCCGGCCGTCTCTGAATGGCCGGCGCGGGCGCGCACACGTCAAGAGTGACGCACGGGAGGCGCCGACGGGCAAGCTGCTTGTACGTCGCTGTCAATCAGCTTGTCCGTCGGCGCCGATTGGACGGCGCGGCCACGTGGGAGCGGGGAGAGGTGAGTTTTGGGGGCTTTCTGGGGGGTTTCACACAGCGGGGCACCCCCAATCGGGGTGCCCCGGGGAAGTGGACCAATACCCAGGATAGTCAAAATCCTGGGTGTTGGTCCACTTTAAGGGCTCTAGCTAAAAGGGAGACGCTTTTATTGCTCCACTTGAAGTAGAGCCTCTTACAGCATTGTGTAGACTGCCCTGCGGAGCAGAAGAGCGTCCAAGGCTGACCTTGCATCAGTGAGTTCTCTAAGCTTGTCATTTGCTAGAGAGGCCTTATGTGCTTTCTTAAATTTGGAAACAGAGGCTAAGAGTTGCTGAGGTTTTGCACTGTTAATCTTCTTTAACTGGACCATCGGCCTGGCACAGTTGGAAAAGAAGGTAGCAGTCACTTTGAAGCTTCCACTCTCAACTGACATAACTGACAATGCACAGTAACAGGAAACCCAGCAGCACCTGTTTTTAGATGGCCTGCAAATGCATGAACCAACATCTTGTTTTTTAAAATGACCTCAGCAGGAATTAGAAAATGGTAAATGCGTATGAGCACTGTTTGTTGTGTTTTTAACTGTTGGTCCGCTTTAATCTTGAGGCCTGCTGAATAATCAATACCCGCCATATGGGCTTGCCAGACAGTAAAAGGGGTAGTATCAGATGCTTTTTTATGGCTTTTTGCTATTCTTATAATACATTTTGCTCATACAACTCGCTCAACCCCCAGGTCCACTTGCTCAAACTTTTGTCCTGGAATGACAAAATGGAATGAGAGCTAGAATAAAGCATTGTCAGTGAAGGTATTCTTAGTGTACATCCTGTCCCGTTCCGAAAGATATCCTTACACATGGGTTTTTCATCTTCAGATGTCACGTGACTGCAAAGCAGAAAAAGTGGCCCCTCCCGGCCTATATATACCGAGGCACCTCCCACAGAACCCCAGATTTTCTCTGCAGTCGCGGACTGCCAGGACGAGAAAGTAGCTCTCTCTTTTCAGGCAGGTGAGAGGGGTCTTTGACCCTATGGACCTGTTAAGCTATTCCCCACCCGATTCTGTTCTTGTTTTACTGCCTCCCAGCCTCGACTGTAGCGTTCGGGTGACGGTGGATAGCACCATATTTAGGTACCAAGGAACTAGGCTCCGCCGCAACTCCCCCCACCAAAGGGTAGACTGTTTAGGCCATGGTGAGCCTTATGGGATGCCCTGCCCGCATTTGTGCCCGTCATTCCCTTCCCTCTATAGTGGTTCCCGGACCGTTGTCTCCCTTCGTTCTCTGTATCTCTCAGGGAAAAGGGGGGGGGGGGGAGGTGTTCATTGTATCTGAGGTATCCTGTATTGTGTGGCACCTTTAAATCTAGGCTCTGGCTTATGCGGAGCGCTTTAGAAATGATCCCTGTCTGATTGGTTGCACTAGTGTTCTTTTTTGTTACTTCGCGCTGCTGTACACCGCTTGGCTTGAGGCGGCGACATTTACCTCAGAAGCGTCGGGCCCGTCTTTTCGCGCTCTTCGGAGGGTGGTGGGCGGGGGTGGGTGACGCATTTTGCGTCTCTACCCCGCGGCACTCCCCTCAAGGTATATGTCCGGGCGCCATCTTATCTTGGCGGTGCTGTGAGGCGGTCGTTCCATGTGCGGTCTGTAAGTGCCCTCGTGCAATTTTTTATCTTTTACTATGTTATACCTGGTGCTTACGGGATCTTTTTCTGTCTTATAGGCCTATAGAATCAGTGGTTTCTCCCGGCCTTTACATTCATTATAGGGATATTGTCTAATATTTAAAATCCTCCCACTTCCCTTGCTGTGCATTGGGGGCATCCCGGGTTTGCTTCGGCATTATTCCCATTTGGTTTTGCGAGCCACAATAATCACCATACGGAGGCTTCTCAAGACATTGAGTCCGGGGTTCCTTCGGGACAAGGCCGGTTCTGTACTGATTGTGGGATTTCCCCTGTACCTGGCGACTTCAAGGTCTGTCTCTCCTGCACCCAGCAGACTGTTGCGCTGTTATCTGGGATGCCCCTGCTGAGGGCCTCCTTCTCCTGAGACCTTGCCTACTCCCTCTCACTCACATTCGGCTCAGGTGGTGGCACATGCTTCTGGGGATGCCCAACCTGATTTTGCTTCTAGATTGGCCGATCTGGAGAGGCGGATGGGTGGTTATGAGCCGCACAAGGCTATTGGCAAGACACGGCATTTTATTGATAATTCCTATGTTCGCCCCATGACTTCTGAAGTTCTGAAAGACATTGTGCTGCACTCACCTGATACTACCACCTTAAAAGATGTGACACACCGGCGCATTGATCAGCTGGCTACACATGGTTTTGCCTGTGCAGGGACTGCGCTGCGTCCGGTGTGTGCATCTGCTATTACTACTGTGGCTATCAGAAGATTGATCAGGAGTGCCTTAGAAGGTGGTTCTGCGGCTTTGGGCAGAGGTGTTTTTAACTGGCTTATGTGTTGTGACGAATTTACTTATGTCCTTGCTGCCCTAGAGGATGCCATTAGAATGTGTGCCAGAACCTCTGCCCTGCTGGTTGCCTTACGACGCTCTGTTTGGCTGTGCCAATGGATGGCTGATATTGGTCTACGCCTTTTTGGAGAATGTCTGCCTCAGCGCAAGAAGCCACTCAGGCCCTTTCAGGGGTCCAGGGTTGCTCTTTTCCCCTTTTATTTCCCCAGAAGAGGAAGGAGAACTCCACCCGCGGGAGGCCGTGGTGAGTCATGGGGCAGAGGCAGAGGACGTGGTAGACCGGGTCCTTCCTGGGGTGCTAAGCCAAAATCCTCTCCCAAACCTCCGCAGGCATGAAGGGACGCCCTCACCCATCTGGGTGGGGGGACGGCTTCGTTTTTTTTGCTCACATCTGGAGATGTCTTGTCTCAGACCAGTGGATTCAGGAGGTAGTCTCCTCCGGTTACAAGATAGAGTGTATAGCCTGGCCGCCCCCAAGATTCACATATTCACTGATGGCTCAGGACCCTCTGTCAGCTCAGTCTCTGTGCTTGGCTGTCCAAAATCTACTGGAATTGGGGGTCATTTGCCCGGTCCCTCCGTGGGAAAGGGGCATGGGCTATTACTCCAATCTTTTCACTGTTCCAAAAAAGGATGGATCAGTCAGGCCTATCCTGGATTTAAAGCTCCTCAACAAATTTGTCAGATTCAGGCACTTTCGCATGGAGACTCTGCGTTCTGCCATAAATTCCCTTCGTCCAGGGGACTTCCTGGCCTCTATAGACATCAAAGATGCTTACCTTCATGTGCCCATTTTTGCAGGCCATCAAAAATTTCTCAGGTTCGCAGTGGAACACCAGCATTACCAGTTTGTGGCTCTGCCATTCGGTCTTACCTCGGCTCCCAGGGTGTTTACCAAGGTGCTGGCAGGAGTTGTGGCTCTGTTGGGATCTCAGGGTATTCGCATTCTTCCTTATCTGGACGACATTCTTGTAGTTTCCCAAACTTTGCAACGAGGAGATTTGAATGTTAAAAAGGTGGTATCCACTCTGGAAATGTTTGGTTGGGTGATCAATCTTCCCAAATCTTCCCTGTCTCCTTCCAGAGTACAGCTTTTTCTGGGCATGACTCTGGATACCACTCAGGTCAAGGTATTTCTCCCTCAGCTGAAGATAGAGGGTCTTCAGGCACAGACACAGCTTCTTCTGTCTTGCTCTCATCCGTCCATCAGACAGGCAATGCAGTTGGTGGGTCTGATGGTGTCCAGCTTCGAGGCTGTCGCTTACGCTCAGTTTCACACAAGGCCTCTCCAGGTTCACCTCTTGTCAGTATGGGATCGGGACCCTGGGTCCTTGGATCAGGTATTTGTTCTGTCACCTCTGGTCAGGTTGTCTCTGTCATGGTGGCTGGACTCAAGGAATCTGCTAGTGGGCAGATACTTTCTGACTCCCTGCTGGGAGGTGGTCACCACGGATGCCATCCTGACAGGTTGGGGGGGCTTTTGGAGGTCCCTGAAATTCCAGGGGCAGTGGGGTCCTCAGGAGGCCCATGCCCCTATCAAGATCCTGGAACTGAGGGCAGTGAGGTTAGTACTTTACCAGCTGACCATGCACCTTTGGGGTCTGGCGGTTCAGATCCGCTCAGACAACAAGACAGCGGTTGCTTACATCAATCATCAGGGAGGAACCAGGAGCAAGAGGGCTCTCAAAGAAGTATCCCTGATTCTGTCCTGGGCAGAGGACAATGTTCCCTGCATCTCAGCAGTGTACATTCCGGGAGTGGAGAATCTGGAAGCAGACTCTCATGGGCGAGTGGTCCCTCAGCAACAGGGTTTTCCACTCTCTGTGTCTCCGTTGGGGCCAGCCGGATGTGGATCTCTTTGCGTCACGCCACAATCATAAGCTTCCAGCCTTTGTATCCCTGTCACAGGATCCACTGGCCCTGGCAGTGGATGCTCTGGCAATTTCTTGGGGGATCTTTCAGCTCCTTTATGTTTTTTCTCCGTTTCCTCTGCTGGGCAAGGTGTTGTGCAAAATAGCCCAGGAGGGAGTGCCAGCCATTCTGGTGGCCCCATGTTGGCCAAGAAGAATTTGGTTCGCAGAAATCGTACAGTTGGCAGTAGATCAGTTCGTTCTGCCCCTGGTGCCAGACCTGTTCACTCAGGGCCGGCTCTGTCACCCCAATTTACAAACGCTGGCTTTGACGGCCTGGCTGCGGAAACCTCCATCTTGATGGAAAAGGGTTTGCCGGCCTCTGTAGTTAATACCATGATCAGGACTAGGATGAAGTCTTCTACCATTTACTACAGGGTTTGGCGTGCTTACATTGACTGGTGTGAGTCTAGGTCACTTCCATGTCGGGAGTTCTCTATTTCCAGGATATTGGAATTATTCTTAGTATACAGTACGTCCTGCTCCAGATATAATACTTACTATCGGGTATTACTCTGCCAGATGGCGCTGGACTGCAGAGATATCGAAAATAGGCTCATCCCGCCCCCTCAAATACCCAGGGACCTCCCACAAATCCCCAGATTTTCTCTGCAGTCTGGATTGCGAAGGACAAGAAATGGCTCTCTCTACTCGCAGGTGAGCGGGGCTATTAGCCTGCGGCCCTGTAGGACTATTCCCACCCGTTCCAATATTAATGTGCCTCCCAGCCTTGGCTGCGCTGGTCGGGTGATAGTAGGCAGCACCGCTGTTAGGTGCTTAGGAGCGCTGCTCCACCGCAATCCCCCACCAAAGGGTAGGCGGTTCAGGCTTATGGTGAGCCTCTATGGGATGCCCCTTCCGCACTATTGCCCCTTGCCCCTGCCTATCGGTGGGCCCTATGTCAAGTGGCCGCTGTCCTCCCTCATTCTCCTTGTAGCTTTCGGGGGGAAAGAGGGGGGTGTGTGTGTGTGTGTGTGTGTGTGTGTGTGTGTGTGTGCATGCATATACATGTATTGGCTTTGGGCTTTATTACATGGTGCTTTGTGTCAGCCGCCGCACTGACTTGTTTTACTATTACTATACTTAAAATTGCCGCTGCCGTGTGCCTTTTCTTCACTATGTTCCGTGCTTGGCGGCGGCGTTACCTCAGGCGCCGGCGCGCCGTCATTGGCTGCTTGTTATGTGTTGGCTTTGCGCTCTTCGGCGGGGGCGGGGCCCCTCGAGGTAGACCGACGCCATTTTGTCTGCCTGGTTGGCTTCTGCGTGACGGACCCCTACCTACCGCGGTCCGTAAATGCCCTCGCGGGCGGCTTTATTACCACCTTTTTATGATTGTCTGCTTACGGCTCATTTGATCTTTCAGACGGGCGAATCCATTGGCTTCTCCCGGCCCTCTATTAGTTGGTTAACTTGTGAGGCCTAGTGTAATTACTCCCACTTCCCTAGCGGGTTATTGGGGCATCCAGGGTTGCTGTATAGCGTTAATCCCTATCGGTCTATAGTGCCGCTATAATCACCATATGGAGGCATCTCAGGATAATGTGACCGGGGTTCCATCGGGACAAGCCCGGCTGTGTGTAGCGCGTGGAAAGTTTCATGTTGATGCTGACAAGGCGCAGGTCTGTGTACCCTGTGCTGAGTAGGTGCTTGCGCTGCAATCTGGCCTTCCAGTGGCTGGGCCTGCACCTCGTTTCACCTACACCCCCCAAGCTTAAATCTCACTCACTTAACGCCTAATGTCACTCTTTTTCCTATGGAAACTGATGAGTTTTGGCATCTTTGTGGCTATACCCCTTCGGACGAAGGGGAGCTATTCTCCGACTTGGGGTCATCTGATGAGAGGCCCAGGGGTCATGACTATTCTGGCTCTGACCCCTGGGCCCCGGATGATACTGATAGATTGCTGACCCAGATTTTTGAGGTTCTGTCCATTTCTCCCCCTGTTGCGGCTCACAGGCAAAGGGGAGAACTGTTCCATACCACTAAGTCACGCTTGGAATTTCCTGAGCAAGCACATTTCAATAACCTTGTGCTCAAGGAATGTGAACGTCCCAGTAGACTTCCCGGTGTACCTAAGAGTTGGGATAGGAAGTATCCCTTTCCTGCTGATGTGGTAAAGTGTTGGTCATCCCCTCCCGAAGTGGATGCCCCGGTCCTAGGGTTATCTAACACCTCTGTCATGCACTCCCCTGACTCTACTACCCTGCGGGATGCTGAGGACCGGCGCATTGACAAGCTGGTGTCCCATGCCTTTGCATGTGTGGGGACGGCGCTGCGCCCGGTCACCGCTGTGGCCATTAGGACCCTGCTCAGAAGTATACTTGATAGTGCCCCTGATGATTTGCCTTGTGATGTGTTTAATGCACTCTCCAGTTGTGATGTTTTTGTACATTTTGTCCTCTCTGCCTTGGATGACACCATTAGAATGTGTGCCAGGACATCTGCCCTTGTGGTGGCTATACGCCGCTCGGTTTGGCTACGCCAGTGGGCTGCTGACAACGCTGCCAAGAAGGCCCTCACTGGTTTTCCCTTCAAAGGAATACACCTGTTTGGGGACCGCCTGGACCTTTTTGCTAAGGGAGGCAGGTTACCCCAGCACAGGCGGCGGTCTTGGCCCTTTCGGGGTCAGGGCTCCTTCTCCTCCCCCTACCTTGGTGCTTGACAAGGGAGGGGGGTTTCCTTTACTGGGGCCCAGGGAAACTTCTGGGGTAGGGGCAGAGGACGTGGACGTCCTGGCTCCTCCTGGGGCCCCAAGCTTAAGTCCTCTCCCAAGCCCCCTCAGTCATGATGGGGCGCCCTCACCCATCCGGGTGGGGGGACGGCTTCAGCACTTTGCTCATGTCTGGAGGCTTCATATCTCAGACCGGTGAATTCAGGAGGTAGTGTCCTCCGGTTACAAGATAGCGTTTGCTGCCTGGCCGCCCCCAAGATTCGTCAGATCCCGGATTCCTCAGGACCCTGTGTCCGCTCAGGAGCTAGTGCAGGCAGTGCAAGGCCTCCTGGAGCTGGGGGTCATCTGCAAGGTCCCTTTAAGAGAAAAGGGCAAGGGCTTATATTCCAACCTATTCACAGTACCCAAAAAAGATGGGTCACTCAGGCCCATTCTGGACTAGAAGATCCTCAACAAATTTGTCAGAAGCAGACGCTTTCGCATGGAAACTCTGCGCTCTGCCATCAGTTCCCTGCGCCCAGGGGATTTCATGACTTCTGTGGACATCAAGGATGCTTACCTTCATATTCCTGTATTTCCAGGTCATCAAAGGTTCCTCAGGTTCGCTCTGGAGGATCAACACCACCAGTTTGTGGCATTGCCCTTTGGTCTCACCTTAGCTCCCAGGGTGTTCACCCAGGTGCTGGCTGGCGTGACAACAAGGCGTCAGGTTTCAGGGCGTCCGCATGCTGCCTTAACTGGACGACATTCTCATCACCTCCCAATCTCTACATCAGGCAGAATTGGATACTCAGCTGGTGGTGTCCACACTGGAGTCATTTGGATGGGTGATCAACCACCCCAAGTCTTCGCTGTCCCCCCTCCTTGGTGATTCCATTCCTAGGAATGAATCTGGATACAGTTCAGGCAAGGATTTTCCTTCCTCAACAGAAGGTGGACAGTCTGATTGCACAGGTCCAGTTCCTACTATCTTGTCATCATCCCTCCATCAGGCAGGGAATGCAGCTGGTGGGCCTGATGGTGGCGTGCTTCGAGGCGGTCCCTTATGCTCAGTTCTACTTGAGGCCTCTGCAACTCCACCTCTTGTCAGTGTGGGACAAGGATCCAGTGTCCCTGGACAGGGTCTGTCTGCTTTCCCCCCTGGTCAGGAGGTCCCGCTCGTGGTGGATGGACTCAAGGAACCTGTTGGGGGGCAGATCCTTTCTGACCCCTTCCTGGAAGAAGGCAGATGCCAGTCTGTCAGGTTGGGGGAGTTTCTGGAAGTCCCTGCGGTTCCAGGGAAAGTGGGGCCCTCAGGAGGCCCACGCACCTATCAACGTCTTGGAGCTGAAGGCGATCAGGTTAGTTCTGGCTCAGTTGACTCCTTACCTTCGGGGCCTGCCTGTTCAGGTGCGCTCAGACAACCAGAAGGCGGTTGCATACATCAATCATCAGGGAGGGACCCGGAGCAAGAGGGCCCTCCAGGAAGTGTGTCTGATCCTGACCTGGGAGGAGACCAATGTTCCCTGCATATCAGCTGTGTACATCCCGGGGGTAGAAAATCTCCTGGCAGACTCTCTGAGCAGGGGGACCTCTCGCCAGGGAGAATGGTCCCTTTGCAGCAGGGTGTTCCAATCTCTGTGTCACCGTTGGGGCCAACCAGATGTGGATCTGTTTGCATCCCCTCACAATCACAAGCTACCGGCCTTTGTCTCCTTGTCCCAGGATCCTCTGGCCTTGACCACGGATGCTCTAGCAATGTCATGGCAGGACTTTCAGTTTCTGTATGTCTTCCCTCCATTCCCCTTGCTGGTCAGGGTTCTGCGCAAGATTGCTCTGGAGGGGGTGCCAGCAGTTCTGGTGGCCCCCAGGTGGCCAAGAAGAGTGTAGTTCGCAGACGTGGTGCAGCTGGCAGAAGATCAGTACGCTCTGCCCATGGTGCCAGATCTGCTCACTACGCCATCCCAATTTACAAACTCTGGCTTTGACGGCCTGGCTGCTGAAACCTCCATCTTGATGGAGAAGGGGCTGTCTACCTCGGTTGTTGATACCATGATAAAGGCTAGGAAGAAGTCTTCTTCTTCCATTTATTACAGGGTTTGGCATGCCTACATTGACTGGTGTGAGTCTAAGTCTTTTCCCTGTTGTGTGTTCTCTATTCCCAGGATTTTGGAGTTCCTACAGCATGGGTTGGAGATGGGGCTCCAACTTAGTACTCTGAAAGGTCAGGTTTCTGCCCTGGCTGTTTTCTTCCAGAAGTCCTTTGCTCAGCATTCTCTGATTAGGACTTTTTTCCAGGGGGTGACTCATGTGCGTCCCCCACGTAAGGCTATGGTGCCTGTTTGGGATTTGAACTTGGTTTTGTCAGCCTTGCAGGGTGCTCCCTTTGAACCTGTGCAGGATGCTACCCTGGCCATTCTTACTCTGAAAGTTGTCTTTCTGGTGGCTATCACCTCTTTTAGGCGTGTGTCTGAGTTGGCGGCGCTTTCCATTCAGCCCCCCTACTATGAGAGACACCAGGACAAGGTGGTGTTTCGCTTCAAGCCAGATTTTCTGCCTAAGGTAGTGTCTGCCTTTCATTTGAATCAGGACATTGTTCTTCCTTCATTGTGCCCTAATCCTAGTAATGCTAAGGAGAGGGTTTTGCATTCTTTGGATGTGGTTAGATGTCTGAAGTACTATCTGGTGGCTACTGCACCTTTCAGAAAAACTGATGCTCTTTTTGTGGTCCCTTCTGGTCCTAGGAAGGGTTTGGCTCCTGCCAAGTTTACTATCAGCAAATGGATCTGTCAGGCTGTGATTCAGGCCTACTCTGCTAAGGGGAAGAATCCTCCCTTCTCCCTTACTGCTCATTCTACACATGCTATTGGTGCCTCTTGGGCTTTTCAGCACCAGGCTTCTGTTGAACAAGTTTGCAAGGCCACTACTTGGTATTCTGTTCATGCCTTTTCAAAGTTTTACAAGGTTGATGTTAGGGCCTCAGCTGATGCTGTTTTTGGCCGCAAGGTTTTGCAGGCGGCAGTGGTTTAAACTGTCTGCTGTTACCTTTTTGGGGATCCCACCCTACTTTATGGACACTGCTATTGGATGTCCCGATAGTAAGTATTATATCTGGAGCAGGACGTACTGTATACTAAGAATAATACAATTCTGTGATTACTCAACTGTAGAATTGGTATTATGAGTATACAGTATGTCCTGCTCCACCCCACCCTTGGTTTTGCATTATCTTGGATCCCCTGTATGGTGATTGTTATCATTGTTATAGTTACTAGTTTGGGTTGTTTTAATTCTCCCTGCTTCTCGTTAACTGCTTTTCAATGCTGGGGATTTGTGGGAGGTCCCTGGGTATTTGAGGGGCCGGGGGGAGCCTATTTTCGATGTCTCTGCAGTCCAGCGCCATCTGGCGGAGTAATAGCCGATAGTAAGTATTATATCTGGAGCAGGACGTACTGTATACTCATAATACCAATTCTACAGGTGAGTAATCACAGAATTGTATTTTTGAAAAATGGCTTGGACATGGGTTTTCAGCTTAGTACTCTGAAAGGTCATGTTTCTGCTCTGGCTGTTTTCTTCCAGATATCTTTTGCTCAGCATCATCTGATTAAAGACCTTCTTTCAAGGCGTTACTCATTTGCGTCCTCTTCGCAAGCCCATGTTACCTGTTTGGGATTTGAACTTGGTTTTGTCTGCCATGCAAGGGTCTCCCTTTGAACCCTTGCAGGAGGCGGCCTTCTGGAAGACTGATGCTTTCTCTGTGGCTCCGTCTGGTCCTAAAAAGGGCCAGGCTCCTGCTAAATCCACTATCAGCAAGTGGATCCGTCAGGCCGTTATTCAGGCCTATTCTGCTAAGGGAAAGAATCCTCCTTTCCGCCTTACTGCTCATTCTACTCGTGCTGTTGGTGCCTCTTGGGCTTTTCAGCACCAAGCTTCTGTTGAACAAGTTTGCAAGGCCGCAACTTGGTCTTCTGTTCATACTTTTTCTAAGCTTTACAAGGTTGATGTTAAGGCCTCAGCTGATGCTGCTTTTGGCCCACAAAGTTCTGCATGCGGCAGTGGTTTAGACTGCTTGCTGTTGCTTTTGGGGATCCCACCCTACCTTACGGACACTGCTATTGGATGTCCCATGTGTAAGGATATCTTTCGGTATGGGACGGGATGTACACTAAGAATAATACAATTCTGTGATTACTCACCTCTAGAATTGATATTTTGAGTGTACATCCCGTCCCGTTCCGCCCCACCCTTGTTGTTCTTGTTACCTCTTTATGGTGATTGTTGATTATTTCTCCCGGCTTCTGTTAACTGCTTTTTAAATACTGGGGCTCTGTGGGAGGTGCCTCTGTATATATAGGCTGGGAGGGGCCACTTTTTCTGCTCTGCAGTCACGTGACATCTGAAGATGAATAACCCATGTGTAAGGATATCTTTCGGAACGGGACAGGATGTACACTCATAATATCAATTCTACAGGTGAGTAATCACAGAATTGTATTTTTATGGTCTATCCTAGCGTCTCATGCCAAAGGCAAAAGGCTCTGGGATGTCAGGACATAGCTGATCCCGGAGTAGGTTGAGGAGAAAAAAAGAGAAGTCCTTTGAAGTTGGGTTATGTATTCTACAGGGGTCACAGGGACATTCATGTCCTAGAGGTAAGGGAGCGAATTTGTGACCAGATGGTGGGGAATGATAAAGTGCTTTTGATCAAGGCACCTAACCCCTAACTGCTCACCAGGCGCCAAGCATACAATGGCCATCTGTGCCCCAAAATCCCACCCCCAAAAAGTTGGGCATTGTGGAAGCCTTCCTAGGATGTATATGTGGTTTCCTGTTTGCCCAAAGAGGTATCCAGCAGTGGGTCCAGGGTTAAGATCTGAGATCAACTTAACGTTCACTCTATAAGGTAACAAAACTAGGGATTGGGCATCATTCAGATTGAACTATGAGGCTTAAAATGAGAGCGAGAAGAAAAACTAAGTGCCAATATACAAATATATTGTTATGTAAGGGCCCCACCGCACGTCCGGCATTCTGCAGACCTCCCCACATGCAGCGGCTGCATCCCTGTATCTTCTGGCTGTGAAAGCGCTCCTGCCCCAGTCATTTAGATAGGCCGAGTATGGGAGCATGTGCACTGCTAGGGATTTCCCCCACTGCACTCCTAATTTCTAAAGGCCTGCATGTAAACAGAGCAGTTTGCCAAGCATTTCATATGCATGGAAAACTGTCTGATTTGACTAGAGCCTGCACATGCGCCATTAAATGGGGAAAGGTCAGTTTGTATCGGTGTTCTGGGGGGCTTCACACAGCGTGACATCCCAACTGGGCTCCCGGTCAACAAAACAAAACCCAGGAACACAATCCTGTTTTTTCTGCTTTAAATATTACATCACACCACAATGTTTTACTTGAATATCTGTTTTGTGTTTCTCAAATTTATTTAAATGAAACAAGATTTTTTTTTACTTAATAGATTTGCAGAAATGTCAGACTGGTTGGCAGAAAATGACAAAAAACTAAAGCAAATTAAGGGTGAAGCCAAGGATATTACCAAATATGAACAATTCAAATTTTCATTGCAGGTACCTTTTCCCCTTGTGATATGCATAGATATGGTTTACTCACAATATTTAATGCCTATATATATATATATATATATATATATATATATATATATATATATATATTTTTTTTTTTTTTTTTTTTCTAAACTTTTTTTCTGCTTACCTCTCCTCAAAAGCATACACTGTGTATTTCCTGATTAGCAAATTATGTTTTGGGATAACCCATTTCTGGGGAAAAAAAAAAAAAAAAAAAAGTTGAGTGTTGACTTTTTTTTAAAGATTTGCCTTTCCCTTTCTGGTTATGCGTTTCAGACCCGCTTCAGGTTATGCGCTTAAAACGGGCTGTGTGTTATGTTTTAAAGTGCCAGACATCTAAAATCGCCATACACCCTTGCATGTCATGCTATGAAGAATAGCAATTCAAAGGTGAAATGAATTTGGAGTTCCTGTAATCATTTTGACACTGCTGCAGAGGAAGTGTTCTGCCTATTAGTGCCAGACTTTGTGCCATAGTCTTACATCATAGCCAACAGCTTTATGGCCACACTCCTAATGGGTTGGACTTATTAATAATAGTTTCTGTGTCCTTCTGTGACTTTAATAACTGACCACCCACCCTCCCTTACCAGTTTTTAAAAATACAACCATTTTTTCCACCACTGAGCCCAGGCCCAGACAGCATTTTAGAGATTGCCAATTGGCTGATCTCACAAATACCACGTCACGTGATCCAGCCCACTGGGTACATCCCTAGTTTCCATGTAGTCTGGGAAGAGCTTCGACCCCCAGCCTATCTGAATGGCTATATTCGAGAGCATGCCACAACTACAGAGAACCGGGGGATATAGCTGCCACTGACAAGAACGTCGTGGGAGACACCTGTTAAGGTAAGTTTGAGCTTGCTGTTGAGCTCGCTAATCTGCAAAGGGTATAGCAGTACTGTTTGTTTTTTCCATACTCTCTTCCCTTGTAATGCTGAGAACAGATATTGCTCCCATTATGTATGAATTCAAACCTACAGAATGCACTTTACAGGAAATTCGACAAGATGTCGTTAACCAAGAGCATAATCTGGGGTATCTGAAAGACAGACTGTCTGTGCTTATGGAGGTGTCACTGGAATCAGAGATACGAAAGCAAAACAATGATCTTTCCAAACTTTCTGGCAGCTTAAAGTTACTGATTGACCTTCTAAGTGAGGTATTGAACAACATTGTATTACTTCTCATCTTGTTATAATTTTTGTGCTGCAAAATTCAGGCCTTTTTCACACTGGGGGGCGAAGTGCTCACAAACGGCCCACAAACGTTACCTATAGAATATAAAATGGGGGCAAAATAAAATGTATTACTCTAGTTGTCTCTCAATCGGTCCTATTTCCAGTGCAGACCCCACACTTATACTTGTACAATGACAATATTTGAATTGCAGGTTTGAAGCCACCATTTTATACATTCTATGATTTTGTTTGCTGTTGCTACTGTGTGGCCAGCTTCTCTGCATGCCCCTGCTTCTAGTCATGAGAGAGAAGTCTATATCAATTATTGGAAGCAAAGGCACACACATTATTGTCCACCACTGATATGCTTATCAGCTGTGGACTTCTAAAGTGCATCAACAGCAAGCAATTAAAAATAGAGGTGTCGGAAAAAGAGCCGAGGTAATTTAATGCTGCCAGACTTTGGAGGAGTTATTCTACTTGGATTTAAGACAAATATTGTTTTTTTTCTTGTGTTTTGGGTTTAGTAAACCCAGGACAACTTTCAATAAACTGTTATTTTTCATGTTGTGGGAAAGCGCTAGAGTACATAAACAGAGCAGCAACTGGATTTGAGGGGCTAGCTCAAATAGTAAAAACAAAGGTTAAAGAAAGTTGACAAAGTAGATGGAAAAAACTTTAAACTTCAGTCGCGCTGCAATGAATAAATGTTTCTTGATTGTCATAGAGGATTCTAACCACAAATATATATAATATTAGGGTGATCTCTAGGAGTCCTCTAAATTTCAATTATTGGCTGTATCGGCAGATTAATCTGTCTTAGCAGCCCTGATAGGATCAGGAACAATAGAGAGTATCCTTTTATATTTATGATCAATATTGCATTCCTAGGTCTAGTGTAAGTTGCCAAAGATTAGAAAGAATGGGGCACTTACCGCCGCGGCCCGGGGGTTAAAAAACCTGACCTGGGCCCTTGAGAGCTAACCACTTCTGAAGATGGACCTGAAGCTTGTTATCGGGTGTGCGTGCTGCTCGCCGTGTATCCCGATGAAGAAGGTCATGCTCTTTCAGAATGTAAACTCTTTTAATATGATAACAAAATAAAAACAAACAAAATGGTAGGCAAAGTAGTTAGTTGCCGTAGCTGTTGCAGTTAAATGTCCAATTTGTTTCCAGTCTTTGAGATAAGGGAGAAAGTCTCCAGTACATCCACAACGTGCGTTTCGTCCTCAGAACCCGAGTACGTCAAAGGACGAAATGTGCGTTGTTCTACAGAAACCGCAGGAAACAGCAAGAAACATGGATGTACTGGAGACTTTCTCCCTTCTCTCAAAGACTGGAAAAAAAAAATTGGACATTTAACTGCAACAGCTACGGCAGAATCCTCTATGACAATCAAGAAACATTTATTCATTGCAGCGCAACTGAAGTTCAAAGTTATTCCAAGTATGCAGCACGCCCTGCTTCAGTAATGATTCATTACGTCTGGGATATAGTCCACAAGAGGGCGCTTTACTGCAGAGATGGCAAAAAAGAGGCCCCTCCCGGTCCTTATATACCCGGAACCTCCCACTAAATTCCCCAGTTCCTTCTCTGCAGTGGGCTGCGAAGGTCAAAATAATGGCTTCTCTCCTCGCAGGTAAGCTGGGCTGCTTAGCCCCTGGCCCTGTGTTATATTCCCACCCATTCCACTCTTTACTTGCCTCTCAGCCTTGGCTGCGTGGTCAGGTGACGGTAGGCAGCACCTATTAGAGGTGTTTTTAATGGAGTATTGCTCCACCGCAAATCCCCCACCAAAGGGTAGGCGGCGCAGGTTTGGTGAGCCTGTATATGGGATGCCCCGTCTGCTTTAGCCCTCCTTACATGCCCCAAATGTAACTATGGCGTTATATTCCCCCTTTCTCCCGTTTGCCCGGTTAGTCGGGGGGGCTGAGCTGCTCAGTGCCATCTTGCCCTGGCATCGCAGTGGAGTGCAAGCTCTGCGACGTCCGTGAGTGCCCTCAGCGGGCTTTTATTTTGATTTGCTTATGCTTAATTGTTGTAGATACCATGCTGACTGAGTGTATTATATTGTGTCTTTCAGGCGGGACAACCTAATTAGAGGTTTCTCCCGGTCCTGTGCCCTATATTAACCATATTGAAATTAGGGGCTTAATTATTAAATCCTCCCACTAGCGGACATTTAAGGGGCATCCCAGGTAGCTGGTCATTGTGACATTAAAATCACCATATGGAGACTTCTCAGGATGTTGTGTTCGGGGTCCCATCGGGGCAACCCCGGCTGTGTGTGGTGTGCGGGGCATCCCATGTGGGCGATGGTGTGCGGGTCTGTGTACCCTGCGGCCAGCAGGCGCTTATGGGCATTCTGGGCTACATGTATCTGGGTCGGCACCTACTGGATCGTCCCCCACGCCCCCTCGCTTGATTATGACCCCCAGTGAGATAATCACTAGCGGGGAGTCTCAACCTGATGTTTCCACCAGACTGACCAACATTGAGAGACTGATTGCTAGCTCTGCAGCCCGTAAGGCTCCAGCTAAACGACGGCATGTGGCGCCTGCCGCGCCGGCCTTTACTGTGGAACAAGATGATTTCCTTGATTTGTCTGACTATACCCCTCTCGAGGAAGGGGAATTATTCTCAGATTCTGATTTATCTGATGATCAGCATTGCCTTGGCGCTGATGCCGGCTCAGAGCATTGGGATGCTGATGACACCCATAGACTTGTGACTCAAATTTTTGAAGTACTTTCAATTTCCCCACCTGCAGCAGCTCCTAAGCAGCAGGGGGAATTGTTTAGTACCGCAAAACCACGTTTGGAATTCCCAGAACAGACACATTTTAATAATCTGGTTCTCAAGGAATGGGAGCGGCCTAGCCGGCTCCCCGGTATCCCTAAGGGGTGGGATAGGAGGTATCCTTTCCCCTCGGATGTGGTCAAATGTTGGTCAACTCCCCCAGAAGTGGATGCCCCGGTGTTGGGGTTGTCTAACACTTCTGTGGTGCATTCCTGATTCCACTACCTTAAAGGATGGTGAGGACCGGCGTGTTGACCAGCTGGCTTCCCACGCCTTTGCCTGTGTGGGTTCGGCCTTGCGCCTGGTTTGTGCTTCCGCTATTACGGCCGTGGCTATTAGGACCTTGATCAGGGGCCTTCTGGATGGCTCCCATGAGGATCCTTCTAGTGCTGAATTTAGAGCCTTGTCACATTGTGAGATGTTCATCACCTATGTTCTCTCTGCCTTAGATGACTCCATTCGGATGTGTAGCAGGACCTCGGCCTTGGTTGTCTCTATCCGCCGCTTGGTCTGGTTGCGCCAGTGGGCAGCTGACAATGCTGCTAAGAAGGCGCTCATGGGGCTCCCCTTTAAGGGGCTGCACCTGTTTGGTGATCGTTTGGACCTTTTTGCTAAGGGAGGTAAGTTGCCCCAGCGCAAAAGGCAGCCGCGACCCTTTCGGGGCTCTGGGTCTTTCACTCCCTCCTTTCGTGTGCCTAGGTCAGGCAGGGGGTATCCTTTGCGGGGCACAGGGGAGATTTCTGGGGCAAGGGCAGAGGCCGTGCCCGGCCCGGATCCTCTTGGGGTGCCAAACCCAAATCTACTGCCAAGCCCGCTCAGCAATGAGGGGGCGCCCTCACCCTTGGGGGTGGGGGGGAGCGGCTCTTCGCTCAGGTCTGGGCTCAAAAAGTCTCAGACAATTGGATTTTGGAGGTAGTCTCCTCCGGATACAAGCTGGAGTTCGCGGACTGGCCTTCTCCCAGATTCCTCAGGTCCCGGGTTCCTAGGGACCCTCGGGCATCTCGGGGTCTTTTTCTGGCGGTACAAAACCTTCTGGCCATGGGAGTCATTTGTCAGGTCCCTCCGGGAGAGAGAGGTCAGTGCTACTATTCCAAACTCTTTACAGTGCCCAAAAAGGATGGTTCCATAAGACCCATCCTGGACCTAAAGCTTCTCAACAAGTTCATCAGGACCAGACGTTTTTGCATGGAAAATCTGCGCTCCGCTATCAGCTCCCTGCGCCCGGGGGACTTTATGACGTCAATAGACATCAAGGATGCTTACCTGCATGTGCCGGTCTTCCCGGGGCAGCGGTTCCTCAGGTTTGCAGTAGAGGAACAACACTACCAATTTGTGACACTTCCCTTTGGTCTCACCTCAGCCCCCAGAGTGTTCACCAAGGTGTTGGCGGGCGTGATGGCCCTTTTCAGAGCCCGGGGCATTCTTCCTTATCTGGACGACCTTCTCATTACGTCCCATTCACTCCAGCAGGCAGAATTGGACACCCGGACAGTGGTGGCGACCCTGGAAAGGTTCGGATGGGTGATCAATTATCCCAAATCCTCCCTCTCCCCGTCCCGGGTGACCTCCTTCCTGGGTATGACTCTGGATACCATTCAGGCCAAGATTTTCCTCCCTCAGCAGAAGGTGGACTCTCTTCAAGCTCTGGTTCATTTCTTGCTGTCCAGCCCTCATCCCTCCGTCCGGCAAGGGATACAATTGGTGGGACAGATGGTGGCCTGCTTTGAGGTGGTCCCTTATGCTCAATTTCATATGAAACCCCTTCAGCTACATCTTCTGACAGTCTGGGACAAGAGTCCCCTGTCTTTGGATCGGGCCTTTGTTCTATCCCCTCTGGTCCGGCGGTCCCTCCTGTGGTGGCTGGACTCAGAAATGATCTGCCCCCCAGAAGATTCCTTGACACCATGTTGGGAGACAGTCACTATGGATGCCAGTCTGTCAGGTTGGGGGGGGGGGGCTACTGGAGAGCCCTCCAATTCCAGGGGCTGTGGTTCCCTCAGGAGGCCCACGCCCCCATCAATGTTCTGGAGCTGAGGGTGGTTCGGTTGGTGCTGGCGCAGCTGACGCCTCACCTCCAGGGCCTGCCGGTTCAGGTTCGCTCCGACAACTGGACTGCGGTCGCCTACATCAATCATCAGGGAGGGACTCGGAGCAAGAGTGCCCTTCGGGAGGTGTCGTTGATCTTGTCTTGGGCCGAGGACAATGTCCAGTGCATCTCTACGGTTTACATTCTGGGAGCGGAGAATCTGGAAGCGGATTCCCTGAGCAGGGGGGCCTCTCGCCGGGGAGAATGGTCCCTCAACGGTGAGGTCTTCCTATCCCTTTGTCACAGGTGGGGGATGCCGGATGTGGATCTGTTTGCTTCTCGCCACAATCACAAGCAAGCCAGCTTTTGTCTCACTGTCCCAGGATCCTCTGGCTCTGGCGGTGGATGCCATGTCTCTGTCCTGGCAGGGGTTCGGTCTCCTGTACCTCTTCCCTCCGTTTCCCCTTCTGGGCAAGGTTCTGTGCAAGCTGCTTCAGGAAAGAGTGCCAGCTGTTCCGGTGGCCCCCAGGTGGCCAAGACAGGTGTGGTTTGCAGACGTCGTGCAGCTGGCGGTGGATCAGTACCCTCTGCCCCTGGTTCCGGATGTTCTCACTCACGGACGGCTCTGTTACCCCAATTTACAAACACTGGCTTTGACGACCTGGCTGCTGAAACCTCCATCCTAAGGGAGAAAGGTCTTATTCGGTTGTTCAGACTCTGGTCAGGGCTAGGAAGAAATACTCTTCTACCATCTACTATAGGACCTGGCGGACCTACATTGACTGGTGTGAGGCTAGGGCCTTTCCCTGTCGGGTGTTCTCCATTCCTCGGATCCTGGAGTTCCTTCAACATGGTTTGGATTTGGGTTTTCAGCTCAGCACTCTGAAGGGGCACGTCTCCGCCTTGGCTGTTTTCTTCCAGAGGTCCTTCGCTCTTCATCCTCTGGTCAAGACTTTCTTCCAGGGGGTCACTCATGTGCGCCCTCCCCGCAAACCCATGGTACCGGTCTGGGATTTGAATTTGGTATTGTCTGCCTTTCAGGGTCCTCCTTTTGAGCCTGTGCCTGAGGCTGCGCTGTCTATTCTCACTTTGAAGGTTGCCTTCTTGGTGGCTATCACTTCTGTCCAGCGTGTTTCTGAGTTGGCGGCTCTGTCTATTCAGGCCCCCTACTCTGAGAGACACCAGGACAAGGTGGTTTTCCGCTTTAAACCAGATTTCTTGCCTAAGGTTGTCTCTGCCTTCCACCTCAGTCAGGACATTGTGCTTCCTTCCTTGTGCCCTAATCCTGGTAATGACAAGGAGAGGGCCCTGCATTCTCTGGACGTGGTCAGGAATTTGAAATACTACCTGGTGGCTACAGCGCCTTTCAGAAGGACGGACGCTTTGTTTGTTGTACCTTCGGGTCCCAAGAAGGGTTTTGCTCCTGTTAAGTCTACTAGTAAATGGATTCTTCAGGCCATTGTTAGGGCCTATTCTGCTAAGGGGAAGGATCTTCCTTTCCGTGTTACTGCTCATTCTACACGTGCTGTTGGGGCTTCCTGGGCCTTTCAGCACCAGGCTTCTGTTGAACAAGTTTATAAGGCTGCTACTTGCTCTTCTGTTCATACTTTTTCCAAGTTTTACAAGGTTGATGCTTGGGCCTCAGCGGATGCTGTTTATGGCCGCAAGGTTCTGCAGGTGGCAGTGGTTTGAACTGCGCATTGTTGCCTTTTGGGATCCCCACCCGTTTGTTGGACACTGCTATTGGATGTCCCAGACGTAATGAATTATTACTGGAGCAGGGCGTGCTGCATACTTGGAATAATACAATTCTGTGAATACTCACCTTGTAGAATTGTTATTATAAGTATGCAGCACACCCTGCTCCACCCCACCCTGAGTACTTATTCTTGGATCCTCTATATCAGTGGTCCCCAACCCCCGGGCCGCGGACCGCTATCGGTCCGTGGCTCAAATAGTACCGGGCCCTGAGGCGGGATCCCCCCCATGTCCCGCGGTCCCGCCCCTTTAAGAGATGTCCCGGCTGCCCCCGCTGTGAAGTGGTGTGCCCGGGGCCAGGGTAATAACGCGCTGTGCGGCGGCATCAGCAGAACTGGAGGAGGTGCTTTGTAGAGGCTGAGGGAGGCCCAATCACGGCTGGGCCAATGATGGAGGAGTGGGCTGGGCACAATTGCGGTGTGCCCGGGCTCTGCCGAAGACAGGGAAGATAAGGTAAAAATTAAAAAGCTTCAGAGCTCCCACCAGCTGAAGAAGAGACTTTTGTTTAATGATCTCTGGCTGGCCGTTATCTGATTGACCTCTACCTGCCTCCCCTCCCCTGACTGTCAGTTCCACAAGACTGCACAGGAGAGGGGGCTTGCCGAGTGAGGCTGTTCTCGCGTCCCCCCGCTTCTTTCTATTTTCCCTTCTGTCTATTTACCACCTTTTTTTCTCCCCCCCCCCCCCCCCCCCAGTGCCCCACCGGGCTGCGGTAAAATTACCAAATCCTGAACCGGTCCACAGTGAAAAAAAGGTTGGGGACCACTGCTATATATGGTGACTGTTTCCTGGTTATTGTTGTTAATCTTGTTATTGGCTTCTCCTGGTTCCCTTACTGCTTTTTAATACTGGGGAATTTAGTGGGAGGTCCCGGGTATATAAGGACCGGGAGGGGCCTCTTTCACAGTATTCACAGAATTGTATTTTTTCCATCTACTTTGTCAACTTTCTTTAACCTTTGTTTCAATAAACTGTATCCACAAAAGATATCCACCACTGTACTTTTCCCCCATTTAATGAGGTGGACTAGGGGGCCTCCGCACATGTCTACTCACAAAGCTTTCAAGCGCGGTGCTCTCTTAAAACACACAAATCATAGTTTTCCAGTTTTTGCCTGTCATTTCCTGACACATAGTTATATCTGTGACAGGTGTTTATGAAATGACAGGCACCAGATTTAAACGTGAAAGCACAGGGATTGTGTTTTGAGTGTCTGGAGACACCACAAGAAATGCTGCCCCTTCTCCCCATCAAGCTGCTCAACACTGTCACATTCTGCTGACAAATTTTAAGGGGTAAACGTACTGAGAGGAACATTTTTCTTTAAGTACATTAGCCAAATATTTACCATATTTTTTGCCCCTATAAGACGAACCAATTTTTCCCCAAAAGTGGGGGGAAAATGTCAGTGTGTCTTATTGGGGGAATGTAAAAAAAAAATAAATAAAAACAGCAAAAAAGTAAAAAGATATACTCTTACATAAGCCTCGCGGTGCAAACCCTGGGATGACAGCTGATGAAATAGCAGCGGGCAGGGTAACTGAACCCCGCCCACTGTCCCCGCTCTGGTCGCTCCCGGCACCGACACTGCTTCTCGTGGCGGAGCGCACACACACACGGCCCATGCAGCCAGTGGGTGTCCCGGCTGCATGAACCAGGTGTGTGCGCTCTCCGGCCCGAGAAGCAGTTGTGGTGCCGGGAGCAGCCAGAGTGGGAACAGTGGACGGGGTTCAGTTACCCTGCCCTCTCCCTGCCCGCCGCTCTTTCATTGGCTGGTGTCCCGGGGCCACAGCGTGAGGCCATTGAAAGAGTGTCGAGCAGGAAGAGGGCAGGGTAACTGAAACCCTCGCACTGTCCCCGCTCTGGCCGCTGCAGACACCGCCACTGCTTCTCTGGCAGGCGTGCGCACACACCCGGTCCATGCAGCCAGGATGCACATGCAGGCCATGCCCACCGGCTGCACGGACCGGGTGAGTGTGCACGCTGGCCCGAGAAGCAGCGGGGGTGTCCGCAGTGGCCAAAGTGGGTTCTTTTTTTTTTCTTATTTTTCTCCTCCAAATCCTAGGTGCGTCTTATAGGGTGAAAATTATCGTATTTTTAATCCGACATGTTCCTCCTTGACCTTTCCTATTTTTATTATTCAGGGCAGTATTATGATTTACAACATTTAGATTTGAGCTTACTATTTTGTAGGGGTGTCAGAAAAATTGTATCGCCATATTTCATTCCACCTTACTGAATCGATTCTTCTCCCTTTTGCCCAACCGACCCTCTCCCCCTGCCTTTCCGATGAGTGCCGCCATCTTCAGGACTAGCCCTGCCCCTTCGGGGGCGGAGTGGATGACGTCCCCTCCATGGGCGTCATCCCGGCTCCCGGATCAGCGATTCAGTCAGATGCTATTATCGCTGGGAGGAGGGCGTCAGGAGATCATCTGATCCCCTGCCTCGCTCTTCCAGCTATCACCGCATCTGTCATTGGATCGGTGAGAGACACAGGAGGTGACAATCGGAGGTGAGTAAAGAGAACACATTTTTTTTTCTACCTTTTTTTTTTTTTACTGTTAACCGTTTGTGAACTGGTAACGGAGCCATGAGACTCCTATACCAGTTCACAGGGCTGGGGGCTGGCAAGTCGCCTGCAGCTCCCTGCCTCCCCAAAGCCTGGGGGGGCAGAAGAGCCTAGGGTCATAGGCTATGCCAGTTTGTAGCCTGCAAGGCCAGGAGCCACCAAAGCTGGCCCCTGTGCCCTGTTCTACAAGCTTGTACGGGTTGGTTATGCTGGGTAGGGAGGACCCCATGCCATTTTTTTGGGAGGGGATTTTAACCCTTAATATTCCAATTAAAAAATTGCATCTCCCCCCCCCAAAATATATACCAAAAAAGCATATGATAGAGTTTTGAGTCTGTACTTTAAGCTATCTTTATGACTTAGGGTGACATTATTGTACAAAATACAGTATACGCTGTCATTTGCCCTATTTTTACCCCATAGATTGAACAAATCCTGAGTACAGTTGGAGACTGTGTACATTATGCGCAAGATGTGAAAAATGTTTTTAATGAACTGGTGTCTAGCTCAAAAAATGTTCATGAAGAAGCTGAGCAGATCCTTAATACAGAAAGTTTCGAGGAGGCCCAGGCATTACTACTTCATTATCAGGTAAGTTAATTTTAATTAGTAAAAAATGTAAAACGCTGAATATCAAATAATTTTGAGAAATCATACCATTCAATATGATAATTAGCAAGCTGTTTTTATACAAACTGTGGCCCTGAGCAAAATTCAAATGGGGGCCTAAAGCCCATTTTCAAAATCTAACATCCCATCCTTAAGGCTGGTTTTTCACACCAAGCCAATTGAAGAGTGCTTCTACTTCTGGGCGAGCAACCCGCAATCGCTGGTGTCTGCGCGTGGAGGGTGTTCAGCGTTAGCTCTCTCCACTTACATGGAATCGCTAGCTCTGCACCCTCAGGATGCTGCTGGCAGGACCTGATTTCCATGTGAAAATAGATTCATATAGATAGATATTCTAAGTGTGCCATACACTCCACTTCGATCTTCATGACATGTGGGTAATCTCCAGTAGAGGGCGAACTTCTGCAGAGATGAATATGTAAAAAAGAAAGCCCCTCCCGGTCCATATATACCTGGGACCTCCCACCAATTTCCCAGTTCCTTCTCTGCAGGGAAGGCGACAAGACAGAAGATGAAGACTTCTTTACTTACAGGTAAGCCGGGCTCGCGCCAGGCCGTCTATTGTCCCTATTACTGCCAGGACCCTTTCTAAATTGCCCCTATTTGAGCCTCCCAGCTTAGGCTGCGGGTCCTGGTGAAGGTAGGCAGCACCTTATGGGTGTGGAAGGAGCACTGCTCCACCGTGAGACCTCACTATGGGGTAGGCAGTTATCCGTTTTTTTTGGTGATCCTGGTGTGGGATGCCCCGTCCCTCTATGCTTATGGCCAGATTCTGGCAGTGTTCCCCCCCTTCCGGGTCCCTTATTCCCCTCCAGGGAAGGGGGGGGGTTGCCTGGCCTGGCCGTTATTTCGTTTTTCGTTCTCCCACATATGCCCCTGTGTGTGTTGGTGTGTGATTCACTGTGCGTGTGTGGCTGACAGTGAGTGTTTTACTTTGGGCCATGTCAGGGGCTGTGATTAGCCTGGGGGAGCTTCTCCCCCTCAGGCTGTGTTCGGGGAGGGGGCGGCCGTGGTAGCCCCGCCCCCTTCTTTGGTGCAATTCTGTGGTTCGTTTCTAGGGGATCTGCCTTGCTGGGAGGGGGGCGTGGCCTGGCGAGCGCACATTCCGCGCTGGCCCGCCCTCCCCCTGCTCTCCCTCTTCCTGCATGATGCACTTCTCGGGGGCCATTTTCGAGCAGGGTTCTGAGCTGCGCTCCGAGTGGTAAGGGCCGGATGGCCACTTCCTTAATACATTTTTATATACATATACAATTAGGTTTATGTCATTGCCATATTTATGTAGGATTGCACTTATGTTGCCTGTTTTGTGTGTTACAGATTGCCTTGTATATGTGCATATTAAGGGGTTCCTCCTGGTCCTGGCGTCCCTAGTGTACAATTTTTCACAAATCCTCCCACCGGGACTTTTAAGGGGCATCCCGGGTTGCTTAGGCGTAAATTCCCTTTGGTCTTGCGACTGACCACAAAAATTCACCATATGGAGGCTCCGCAGGATACTGGGCTCGGGCTCCCTCTGGGACAATCCGGGCCATGTGTGGGGTGTGGGGTATCCCTTACGGGGGAGAATGTGCTGATCTGTATACCATGCACACAAAAGGCCATAACGCGGCAGTCTGGTACCCAGCCTTCTGGGTCGGCTCCTCCCGCTTCATCGCCTTCCCCTCCCCACCTTATCCGTACCCCAAGTGACATTGGTACCAGCGGAGAGTCGCTCTCTGATGTTTGGGCTAGGTTGGCTAGCATCGAGAAAATTATTGCTAGCACGGTGGGCAAGAAGGCCCAGGCTAAAAAGAGACATTTGTCGTCGGCCCAGCCCTTGTGGGATGTTGACGACGATTCCGCTGATTTGTCAGATTATTCCCCGTTAGAGGAGGGGGAATTGTATCAGGAAACAGAGGCTGACTATGTTCAGTCTGGGAATGCCGATGTCGGGCAGGCGCTGGGGGATGCCGTAGATATGGCCACTGTTTTGTCACATTTATTGGAGGTGTTGGATATTGAACCGCCTGAGGCGCCCCCTCTCAAGAAGGGGGAATTTTTGGGGGCCTGCAAGCCCCGTCTGGTATTCCCTACCCTGGGTCACTTTGATGCGTTGATCCTTAGAGAATGGGAGAGGCCCAGTCGGCTTCCTGGTGTTCCTCAGGGATGGGATAAGAAGTATCCTTTTCTGGTGGAGGCAGTTAAGCTCTGGTCTTCTCCTCCCGAGGTCGACGCGCCAGTTTTAGGTTTGACCAACTCTTCTGTGCTGAACACCCC